>CM068318.1:20929086-21094086 GCA_034766995.1 Acanthacorydalis orientalis | reverse complement strand
GATCCGCAAACATTGACCGGAATTCTCGACAAACAACTCGTGGGTTTTAAATCACGGTAATACGTCAGCTCACACTTCAATACTTGCTCGCAATTATTTGACAAAAAACTCTACCCACATCATTCCGCAAGTGCCTTATTCGCCTGACCAAACCCCGTATAACTTTTTCCTAATCTCCAAACTTCGATGCGAGGAAGCCGTTTTGATGCTGTTGAAATCATTAAAAAAATTCTCTGGACGAGCTAAAGGGCATACCGACGAACGATGTATCGAAGATTGGTTGAAGCGTTAACATAAGATTATTGCAAACGAAAGAGAATACTTTGAAGCTGATAAAATAAATTTTGATAAATATTTTGCACTTTATTTGAAAATTCCTGGAACTTTATATATATATATATATATATATATATATATATATATATATATATATAATGTTAGTCAATAACTTTTTATTTTTATATGTGCAAGTGATTATAAATTAGCCATTGTAATAAAATGACTATATTTAGCATAATAATCAACCGTGAAAGTAAATCAAACAAATTAATAAATATAAACATATTTATACAAAATTGTATAATATTAAATAAAAAATAATTGTTATATGAAAACTTCTTACTTTAGAAAATGAATAAATGGACTCATTAAAAGTTTTTGATCAATGATTAAGTATAATTTGAATTCAGATGTAGTACAATAGTTTCATTTTTTTTTGTTTACAGTAAATTAAATAAATAAACTGATAATATTCCTTAAAGTTGAGTAATGAAAATTAATATCAAGTTCAATAGAAATGTACAGAAGTTTTCAATATTCGTGACCTTTTTCACGATGTGTCTTTATTGTTGTGAATTTAAATGTATTTAAGAAAAGTGAATCATTCACAGCAAAGAAAGAATGTAAAACAACTTATACATCCCGTAACATTTATGAAATGTTTTAAATAATATTAAAGCGGAAACAGCATATTGGACGAAGTACAATATTTTACTTCAATTAGTTTACAAAATATGTTGAATTTCTTTTAAGCTTTCGTTTCTTTGAACGAATACACAAATAATTAAATCGTACATGTGACGATTAAATCTTTATACTACTATTCGTCTAAGAGTATTAAATTTAGAAGCGATATAAACGTCGACGGAACAAAGTATACGAAATGTTCGTATACTTTTGACATATCCAAAAATAGATATTGCTAGTGTCGTGTCGCTAAAATAGTGTCGGCCGACGTAAACAACCCGAGCGAATTACATCTGTGAGTAATAGAGTTTTCAATTTTTATCGTTTCACCTGTTCTATAAAGTTAATACTTGAACATTGTTCAATATTAGACGAAATAATAAAATCGTTAGAGTTACACATAGACAAAATAATCTGATTTCTTAATATGTTTTTAAATAAAAAATGTGATCGTTCTCTTCGATATTTGGTTTAATACATTTCTTTTACAAGTGTAAACCCAATTTTGTATTTTACTACAAGTTAAATGTATAATCTCCCACAAAAAAAAAACGGTTTATACTAATTCAATTCTACAACAAAAATATTAATAGCCTTTGGGATGTTGCATAACAACATTGTTTTCTATGGAAGTATCTTGATTTTTGTTTAATAATAAATATTTTTTACGGCCGAATGAACAGAAAATCTATCAGGTTGGTGCAAAAATATTTTGCACCGATTTTTCTAGTTACCGTTATCTTTTGTTATAGTCATGTGATACATTGTAAACAATGAAATTAGCACTACTGTTTTCAGCTCGTGTCTATTGTTTTCATTCATTAGTATTGTTGGATATAACCTCTTAAATTAGTCATGCAAGAAAGAAAATTCGCTCGATTTTGTTACATGAGTTTAAATTGGGACATAAAGTAACAGAAACTGCTCGAAATATTAAATTTGTTTTTGGCAAAGTGTCAATTAGTGAAGGTACAACTCAACACTGGTTCCAAAAATTTCGTAATGAAACGAAAGCCTCGATTATGAGGACAGTCGTGGACGTCCGTCAATAATGATTTAAGAACCATTATTGAAGGGGACCCATGTAAAATAACTCGAGAGGTGGCAGAAGAACTCAATGTTGATCATTCAACAGTAGTTCGACATTTGAGTCTAATTGGAAAAACAAAAAAGCTGGATAAATGGCTGCCGTATGAACTAAACGAACATCAAGCAATTCGGCGATAGGAAGTCTGCTCTGCGCTTCTTTTGCGTAACAAAAATGGTCCCTATCTTGATCGCATTGTCACATGTGATGAAAAGTGGAACAGTCTGAAACGTCTATCACAGTGGATAGACACAGGAGAAGCACCAAAACAATTTCCTAAACTGAAGCTTCATGAAAAAAGATTATGGTTACTGTTTAGTAGTAGGCAAGTGGCTTCATTCACTACAACTTCTTAAATCCTGTTGAAAAATTAACAGCAAAAAAATATTGTCAGGAAATTGAAAAAATGCATGCGAAGTTGCATCGTTTACGGCCAGCAATAGTCAATCGAAGAGGGACAATTCTTATTCGTGATAACGCCCGACCACACGTTTCAGAGATGACTTGAAAAAAATTAAATGACCTGAGTTATGAAACCTTACCACACCCACCTTATTCTTCGGACCTGTCTTTGACAGATTATCATTTTTATAAACGTTTGAGTAATTTCCCACGAGAGGTTTTCAAAGATCAAGCATCATCTCAAAGCGCTTTCGATGAATTCATTAATTCCAGGACTCCAGAATTCTATCTTGTAGGAATAAACAAACTTGTTTCTCTTTGAAAGAAATCCGTTCAGGTCAATGGTCTTTATTTTGATTAACAAATATACTTTTTAACTGATATATGCGTCTTTATACTCGATACGTTAAAACCGCAATTATTTTTACACCAACCTTATAATTATAATAATGTTATTGTATGATATATGCTTACTTATTACTTTAATTATAAAAAAAGTATTAACAAAAAACAACACCATTTTTCATACAAGTGATAAACTATTTTTTTTCACAAAAACTTCATAAAAATGACATTTTTTCATTTCAAAGTTCAAAACAAATTTAAAATACGATCACCAGACCATAACATGTCCAGTTTTAAAAGCGTGGCTATTTTTTAAATTACAAATAATTTAATAATAATTGAACACTTTCAAAAATTTATTGCTCAATAACTGGAATATACAGGAATATGTAGTCAACGCTAATCTGTAAAGGAAATATCACTGGCCATCTATATAATAAAAGTCCACATTTCTCGTCACTTTGTCCGCAGAACAAAGTCTATGCTGACGAGAAATGTTTATCAATGGTAACGAAAAATGTGTGCTTTGTCAGCTCATACGTTTCAAGTTTAATCCATTAAGATTCGTTCCTAGGTATTTTTTATGTTTAAATGTATTGTGTTGTAAAAACCAATAAACGGTTTTTTCCTTTTATGTTTCTTTCTATTTTTCCGACTATTTTGACGGGTTATGTATTAAGTATTTCTATAATTTGTCAAATATTGAATATTTTCCTACCGTGTCAACGGTACATATTAATTTTATAATCTAATTAATAGCAGATATCATTTAAAGCATCATCAATGATTAAATAGTACAATACGTTTCTTCATTTACTCAAAATTAGGCAGAAGAGATGATGCAAATACGAGGTTCTTGACAAGATGTCACATGGTGTTAACAGATTATTATGAACATAATCAATCCAGTTCTGTCGAAGATATTTGTTAGAAGAATTTCGTGATCGCTCATTGGAAATACAATGAAGCTCTATTCTATTGAAAAAAAAAGTTAGTTTAGACATTCCGTTCAAAATATTATCCATGCCTTTGGAACAACAATCACTTAAATTCCTTCATATTATACCATACTACGTGGGCGGTTTGAATAATAAATTGGTTCGATGTTAGAGAGAAAAGCTTCCGTTTCAAAGTGTAATTTATTTTTCAGTATAATCCTCTCGAAGATCAATGCACTTGCTCTAAAGTTTCTCCAGCTACGCGATTCCCTCTCGGATGTGAGTTGCTTCGAGGTCCTCAAAATAACCGTTAAAATATATTCTCACTATTTGAAGCTTCAAGTAATTTTTTTAATCAGCTCATTGAATGGCGTTATTGAAGAGTAATTTATAGAGAGAATATATATTTTATCAACATCGTAGCATTATAAAAACCACCTTTATATCATTTAAGATTTTATATGTAGAGACGGGACTTAAGAAATTACAAAAAAATATATGCTGTTCACAACAAATTTATTATTTCTGTTATTACAGACAATGTAGAATACAATAAAAATTTCTTATTAGAAAAAAAAAACTAATACGCATATTAAATATAATTGTTGCGTGAGCGCCTAACAAGCAAACTAGTTTGAAATTGATGCTGATTCTTTTAAATCTATAGAACATTTCGACAGAATAATCTCTACAAAACGAAAACTTCTGAAAAAATTTCATTTAGTTTGCCAATCGTCGAAAGCATTCGATAAATCGTTTCGTTTGTTTTCAATACAAAAACAGTGTTCGTTTCGTACGAAAGTTCACATTTAAAAAATACTGACGTTTCATTCGTCTCAAAAAATTATATATATATATATATACATATATATATATATATATATATATATATATATATATTATACAAAAATATATATTTCTATACAAAAATAATTTATCTAAAGTAAGTTAAAAATACAAAAATCGTTACTTATAGATATTACAAAAATATGAGATCAAAAATCTATCATCTTGTACAAAAATAAATGCTTCTAAAGTATTTAAAGAGATCTACGAAGAAATGTTCGCACTAAGCAAGCAGCCCTTCACCTTACTACAAAGATTTTAATTTTTTGATTTACAAAAAATTTTTATAATTTGTTGCACATATATATATATATATATATATATATATACATATATATATATATATATATATATATATATATATATATATATATATATATATATATATATATAATGTAACAATTATTTAACAACTAATTAAAAAGCAAGTTAGCGCGTAGCTAATAAAGTAAGTTTAACTGAAATATATCTAAAACTATATTAAATTTGTATTACATAAGAAATATATTTAAGTGATTATATGTTTAGTTCTTTTTGAAAATATTATATATATATATATATGTATATATATATATGTATATATATATATATGTATATATATTTATATACATGTATATATATATATATGTATATATATATATATATATATATATGTATATATATATATATATATGTGTGTATATATATATATATATATATATATATATATATATATATATATATATATGTTGAATTGCATTTAGCTAATAAACTCTTAATATCGATATTCCCACTTTATTGTAACAGGCATTGTAAAGCAACAATATTGTTAGGTAATGAAGTTACTTGACAGTTCCTAGAAGACAGATATCTTAATACTATTAACAATATCCTGATCGCAATACTTCAGACAAGAGTCTTGTTAAAGTGTTCAACGAGCCCGTGCAAAGTAACAAATATAAAGATAACCTCTGATACTAAAATTAAAATATTATATTATTTAATAAAATGTTATTTGAAAATGACAATCAGATTTGTCAGTTTTGATTACCTATAGATTAATCTCATACAATTAACAGTTTGAACATTGTTTACACAGAAGTACTTTAACATCAAACATTTTATTGTACATGTCAGTGTCTGACAATAAGTAATACACGAGTAGACTTTTGGCGAATTTCATCTTCATTTTCCATTTTTATGTTCATGTAAATAAAAACAAGTATAATATTACAAATTCATTGAGTATTTCCGTTTACAATAAATCCACTGGTCAAATATGCTTAAACAGATGAAATAGTTCAAAATCAATGGATTTTTAGCTATTAACTAGTGAATTTAGTCGAATAATAACTTTTTTTCCACCAGACTGATTATATATTTATTTTAAGTTAGCGAAGTGCAATGTAGAATCGTATCCAATAAATCTGATTCGTTCAGATAAGTTTTGTTCGATTTTTTTTTAATAAATTCAACAAAAAGTCCGCTCGTGTACCCTCTTATAATAACTCAACCTAAATGTATAAAAAAGATACACACATACCTATTTTTTTTAATAGAGATACATGGCTGTGTTTTCATCCCTATCTCTAGTATAAAATTATAATTTAAGCGTCGAGTGTATCTATTTTCTACTCTTATGGGATTACAGGTATTAAGAATTCCATATAGTTCGTTGAATGTGACTATGTATAATGTGTTACTGATCTATCTGTATTAACTGACATTTTTAAATTTGGCAATAGAGATACTTTGTATTCATTTAATATGTTTGATTTTATTACGTTTCAGTCCATTTTGACCGACAAATAAAAAAAATTCTATTAAAAAAAATAAAGATTATAACATTACTAGACATTTAACTGCGATAAATTTTACTGTTTAGTTTGTATCAATTGAATTTATAGTTAAAATTGTTTTTGTAAAAATAAATGACTATCTTGTAAATATTATAAACAATAACACTCTTCAAACGAAACTAAAAAATAAAAAACACCACAAACTCTAATGTACGTCTAGGTTATTAGAAATAATTTATTACCGTTTTGTTCAAAGTGTTAATTACTGATAGATTAATCATGTGTAATCAATAATCAAGTTTAATATTCGTTCAATTTTAATATATTAAATTTGTTCTTCATTGAATAAAAAATATCGTTTTATTTTAATTCAGTATAAAAAAGTATTCATATTCAAATAAATAAGTTAACTATTTAAATTAAAAGATGTCTTTAATCAAATAATATTAAAATATAAACTATTTAAATAATTTATATATATATATATATATATATATATATTATGAAAATTGTATTAATTGGCAACTTTTCATTTATTACTTTTCGCATCGTTATTGTAAGTTGTTATTTTCGATTAAATAATATTTAAATGTATTTTTGTAGATGCAAGGCACTGATTTATTTCAATATTGTTGATGAATTTTTGATTATCTTTAAAAAATAAATTATATACAAACGTTAATTAGTACATTCAATTCTTATCATCAATATATTATCATATATTTGATCTATTTTTTTTGCGAGCATATCTGTTTTTGAAAACATCCAATCACTTAAACTAGACAGTTCTATATAAAAAAAAAATCTATTTCGAAACCCAGAACACATCCATATCTAATATTTAATCTCTTCGGGAAATTCTTTTCGAATTGCGCTGAACACTTTGTTTCTAGTTGCGTCTCTTGGCGACACGTACGGCTTAATCGGTTGCAATATAACCTTTGTACGGGTTTGAATCTTTGGTCGAGGCAACACGACGCGCACATCGTCGTTCGTCAATGTGATCGTTGATATTTTGCTCTGTTCTTTCTTTCGACCAAACGCCGTAACTGGGTCCGGGATCAAACTTGGCCTCGGCACGAACGGTACTTTTTCCCATGGTATTGGACGTTTCTGGAATCATCCAGACAACACATGGCATAAGATTACACATTTCATCCATCTTTGGTTTTTGTGCGCGTATTTCGAAAGCACTACGAAAGCCAATGAATGCCATGCGATATTCGTGCCTATTTTACACTATTTTTTTAAAGAAAGTAATAAATATACAAAACACTTTAATTGTTAATACACTTCGCAGGTTTTAAAACACCAACTGATACGTTTTACATATCGATAATATTTTATTGTTTCATTTTTTTATAAAATTATATATATATATATATATATATATATATATATATATATATATATATATATATACATGTGCACCAGAAAAACATCACAGTAGATATTTTTCACTATGTGCACTTAACAAGTAATAAACCATTTATATTTATTAATATTAACCCAAAACTCAGTTGTTATTTCCGCCTGAATCATTTTATTTGTTATTTTACTATTGACAATATTTTATTTTAAGATTTTATTATTTCAAGGTGCAAAGTAAATATAGTATATTTCCTTTCATAAAATAAATCTCACATTCTATGAACCGAACAAAGTTTTTCTTACTTAAAATGTTCAACAATTGATTATTGATTATTCATATTTTGATTGCGATTATATTATAATCAGAACGATAAAGCATAATGAACTCAGATTTTAATTTACTTATCGCCTTGAGAATGTTATCATCCCCATATAAATGTGAATAATAATTATAATGATCAATAATACATTATTGAACCTATTGCTCACATTCTGTGGGTGGTTTGTGGAAGTAAGTTTAATCTCAATGTAAAATTTTTAATTTTGAAGATGGAACATTTTAAAATTTGAGTTGTTTGTTTAATTTAATTTGCCTCAAATCAATAAAAAATTACATAAGACTTAAAAGTATAGAGAATGGTCGAATGGTATACATATATGTCGGTAATATCTGCATTGAAGAATCAGGGCATAGAGGGCACATATATCGAGCTGCTAGATAACATCTATAAAAAAGCAACGATGTCGGTGAAGCTACACGAAGAAACAAGAAAGATAAAAATCGAGAAATGTGTAAGACAGGGAGATGCAATTTCTCCGAAATTGTTTACTGCGGCCCTGGAAGAAGTATTCAAATCGCTCGACTGGGAGGACAAAGGAATCGAAATAAAGGGCGAAAGATTAAGCCATCTCAGGTTTGCCGATGATATAGTTATTTTCGCAAATACTCCGGAAGAGTTGCAAAAGAGAATAGAAGAACTAAACGATGCCAGTCAAAAAAATCGGCCTCAACATGAATCATACGAAGACAAAAGTACTGTTCAATGCGTTTGTATGTCCGAAGAAAATTGAACTGAAAGGAACGGAAATAGAAGAAGTTACGAAATATGTCTATCTAGGCCAGCTTATCAACAGAGATGGATCATTCACTGAAGAAGTAAACAGGAGAATAAAAATGGGATGGAGCTCTTTCGGACGAAACGCCTCGATATTTAAATCAACAATCCCACTCTGTTTAAAGAAAAAAGTATTCGATCAGTGTATACTACCGGTCCTTACCTACGGCAGCGAAACATGGGTGCTTAACGCCAAAATAGTTCAAAGACTCCAAACAACACAACGAAGTATGGAACAATGCATGTTGGGAATAACAAGAAGAGATAGAAAGAGAATAGAATGGATACGAAAACAAACAGGAGTCACAGATATAATAAGAAGAGTAAAGAGTCTGAAATGGAAATGGGCAGGACATATCGCAAGAAGAGAAGACAACCGATGGTCAAGAGAAATTATTGACTGGGAACCAAGGAATATGAAAAGACCGAGAAAAAGACCAATGAACAGATGGGATAAGGATATTAAAAACTTTCTTGGAAAACTGTGGAAAAGAGAGGCACTGAATCGAACAAAATGGAAAATCATGGAAGAGGCCTTTATCCAGCAGTGGATTAACAGGGGCTGATGATGATAATGATGATATATATATATATATATATATATATATATATATATATACTAGTACATAGCCCGTCAAAATTAACGGAAAATAGAAAGAAACATAGAAAGAAAAAAATGTTTATTGGTTTTCACAACATAATTTATTTAAATATAAAAAATACCTAAGAACGAAACTTAATGAATTAAACTTGAAACCTATGAAAAATTTTTGCTTTGTCAGCCATATAACTATATACATTCAAAATCCATAACATTTATGGACAGGAAAAAGAGTTAATAGAAAATATAAAGAAAACGTAAATTTTATATAAAATCTCTATAGTTCTGTTTAGGATTCTTAGTTAACGCACTTCTATAATCTAACAATTCATGGATAATAACGAGTAGTATTTCATTGAATTATAATTAATATCTATAAAAGGATATTGTAAATGTTAATGCGACTTTAAAATATATGTTCCTTGTTCATAAATTACATGTATGAACAACATAAAATATAAAATAGTATTTTTTTTATATCAACAATTTCCCACGAGATCATTTATAAAACTAGTATAACTTCAAATCGTAATTGCTTTTCATCGATGTAATGAATTGATTTCAAATTGTACATACATCTTTAGCATGAAAGTGAAAACCATTTTGTACAATTTCATAAATTCCCTATACACCTTACAAATATGTTTGCATTTAAATATCGATGAAACAATAGAAACAACAAAATTTTCTTCGCAAAAAAAAGAATAACAATCAAGAAAGAGATCAAGCCACACTGATTTAATTTATTTTTATGTTTCGATTTAAAAGAGAACAGTGTTATTGTTATTAGGTCAGATAAATCACAACAGCCATCAGATTTAAAGATTTCCGACAAGTTCTTTAACTAATGAACACTTCACTTAGTGAACACATTCATTTCGGCTCCAGACAGATTATCAGTCAAACAATAATATATTCTTTGCCAAAATTATTTTTAAATAAGTCTATTTTTCAACAAGTGCGTGTTCGTCAACTAAATTAAAAAATATGTTTCTACTTTATACTTACATATACCCACATTTATACAGACACACACACACACACATATATATATATATATATATATATATATATATATATATATATATATAGAACAAGCATTGATAAATTATCACAAATTTAAAAAAATTATAAAATATTTGAAAATAAAAAAAGATTATTTTTTAATAGAGAGACAGATAAATAAATAAATTTGTTTTAAAAATGATGAAACTAATTAAAATTGTATTATATCATTATTTTATTAATTTTAATGCTGCACCGATATGCTGTAGATAAATTTTATGATAAATAAGAATAAATTATTTGGGTTTTTTAAAAAAAATATGTCAGAGCTCATGTAAAACTAAGTTTACATTTAAAAAATATCTACCAAATATGATTTTTATTGTTTTTAAATATTTCCTAAATGTTATTTCATGAAAATATATAGCTATTAAAATGATCTAAATTAGTACTATCAATAATTTGTAAACAAATATGAAAAAAAAACTTCCGTTTGAGAAAAAGCAAGAACTCAATAATAAATATCTCAGCTCTACATCGAAAAAATCTTTAAAAATGTTTTGTAAATGAATTCTGTTTTGAAGAAAAGATGTATAATGTGTGTATATTATTTTTTGAATTATATACATAGCATATTTAATGTGCTATTTATAATATGTTGCATTAAATATGAATGAATGGATGCGTACGTGTCTTTAAATTATATCAGTGGGTAAAAATAAAATTATATTAACACATCGTATCAGTATAAATATTATGATACGTCATTGACAAGATATTTTTACATTTTACTTCAAACTATGAACGCTTTACTCTTACACATTTTAATACTAAAAAGAATGTTCCTCGAAATAAAATACATTAGTTCGTGATTCATCTACATGTTTCGATACTTTCCAAATAATTGTGTTTTACAAGATCATTGAAAAATCTTATATTTCACATATAATACAAAACTTATTATTTATTTTTTTAATCGGATGAGATTTGAAATATTAATGAAAACTATGTTTAAAATTAATTTTATTATTAGAACAAAGTGACACTTCATTTTTTCCTTATTTATTATATATCTAGTATGTATTCAATTATTAAAATGGAATTACTTGTCTACAATGATATGCTATAAAATCTATAATATATATTGAAACGACAGAGGGCTGTATTTGATAATCAATTATCCATTCTGCAGAATGTGAATGTTTTTAAAGCAAATTTTGTACAGCAATGTTGACACTCAAATGTAATTATCTAGAAAGTGTCAAAATCCGCTGTGCTTACTCATTTCGTAAAGCTATGTTTGATATTAAATTGATTGTTACACACACACACACACATATATATATATATACATATAATTAATTATCACTATTAGTGCTACATCAAACTTAATTCAATCCAAAAACGTACTAGCTTTCCCTTTCAAAACAGTTACATACAATATATAGATTTAATTCTGTATATTTAAAAATCTAGTGTTCATTTGAAGTCTAGATGCTCATTTTAAACTTCATATACAGCCTTTCATTTAAAAAGTTTACTGGAACCTGATATGTAGAAATTAAACAATAACCAATTTCATTATGGTTAAAACATCAATAAATTATACAATTTACGTGATATGTCTTGTTTAATAAATCATTATGATAAAGAAATATTCTTTTTACTATTCATCATTGAGTTTATTCTAACCTGATAAAAGTTTTATCTGTTTTCCCGTGACTTCTTTAATGGATTTCCTTGTCTTTCTTGTATTTGATTTCTTTAATATTTAAATTTTTATTAACTTTTTTGTAATATAACTATCAAACAAATACACTTCTTATTCTAAAAACATATTATTTGATATCGATTTAGCTACATTCGATTTTTTCTTGTAAACAATATGCATGATAGTTTTTGTTTTATTTTATTTTAGTTCCATGCTTTAGTGTCTGTATAATCACAGTATTATAATATTAAAAGCTCATACTGTTTCCAAAGAACTTGGTTTAGCAATATGACGTTTATATATAAATTATTGGAATCTTGGTTTAATTCCTATCCGAGACAAATTTCAGTTTTTTATTTTCATTTTATATATGTATTTTCTATGTATATATATATATATATATATATATATATATGTATATATATAATGTATTTTTTTAATTTTATTACATTTTCTTCAATATTTCAAAAACAAATATGCCTTACATGGCCAGTTATAGTTTTAAAAAGGTGATTGTTGTTTCGGTCAGTTTAACCGGAGTCAATTTGAATTTGTTGTTTTCACTCAATCAAAAATCTTTATTTTACAAGAAATCTATTGTTTTTAAATTTAAATATTGCATCATATATACAAATTTTAATTTCCTATTTTTTAATTCTGAATATCAACAAGTTAGAGTTAGACCTGGATTTGATATAGATACATAATCAGACTATTTTTCAATGCAGGTGATATATTTTGAGGCACTAATTATGATTAGATTAAAAAACTTGGAAGCCCTGAAGATACAAGACTGTATCTTGCAAAAGTATTCATCACATCTTTTTGGACTGTTCTCTGGTTAGTACGGTCTCATAATGGTCTGCATTTACTTTGTCACCATGAAGAAAAAATCTGCCAACAGAACTTGTACATAACTCAAAAGATAGTCACCACTATCTTTTCTGGAATTGTTGTTTTACTGTTTTGACGGAGAGAACATTGATGTTTCCAAGTTCCGTTGTACTCTCGAGACTATAATGGAACACTCACGTCTAATCTCGGGTCTAAGAGAATGTCAATCTACTACGCTTTCAAGTGATATCTTTTTCAGAGAACAATGTCAAAACTTTGACTGTTTGATCTATCACTATTTTTAATACCGTAACAGACATTGCGACAAAGTCAAAAATATGTGCTTATATCTTCAAAAATATAACATTTATATTTTTTAGGGATAAATCTATTTGTAACTTATTTATATTATTTTTTCTTTCAAAAAAATTGAACCCCACTTTCTGATTTCCCCTTGTTTCCAATAATTTTTCTGATCTCAGATATTGCTAAATGTATGGCTTCCTAGGAACAAACCCAAGTCACAACAACTCACTACTAATACTCGTTCATAGTCTAGTTGCCTTGTTTATTTTAGTACATAATGGGGGTTGACTGTTAATATATTTGCCAGCAGTACAAATATTCTTCTCAAATATATTTTTGTAAACATACAAAATATTATATTACAAGTGTGTATTTATTTTTAAATTTGTTATGCATTGTTAAATATGTTATTGTTCTTTTTACCTTTATATTTCACACGTAGCCAATCTTTGTTTATCAAAAAAAAAAAATAAAATGTTCACTCTTAGAAAACAATATTATATATTATAGTTTTACGTTTTAATACATATATATATATATATATATATATATATATATATATATATATATATAAATTGGTTGTGAAATGAGAGCACATTAAAATAGACGTATTTTTTGGAAATAATATAATACGCAAATATATATATATATATATATATATATATATATATATATATATATATATATATATATATATATATATATATATATATATACATTGTGTATATGTGCTACTGTATAATTTCATATCTCATCTTACCTGTCTTCTGCAAAGACAAATCTTATAATTAATTATGAATTTAGTTAAATAAATTATTTTTATTTTATAACAAAATTAAATTATTACAAATATATTAACTTTTCCATGATGTATATGGGTCTTTTATATAGGAATAACAGTTCTGACACTGATGCTAAATTGACTTTCACAAATGATTTTTTTTACCCCATATATATATATATATATATATATATATTAGATACCCACTCGATCAAGTTACCCAAGAAAGAAGTTCAATTTTTCTAAGATTTTTTTTATTAGAACTACTGTAACCCTTCAAGAACTTATTTGATTAATTAACATCAGTTTGGTATCTGAAGATCTTGAATTTTTTTAAAAATAACAGGCTTTAGTTATAAATTGTGATGTACCAACCATTTATATTTAATATTGAATGAATATATTAATTATTCGGCGTAAAGATATGTGTAAATGACAATTTTACTGAAAACATTATTGAATTTAATCTCAACATTTCTAATAAAATATAGACCGAAAATTTAGTATACGGTCAACTAAATATTTTTTTAACAAATTTAATTATACAGAGAATAATTGATTCACTAATCGAACTATCATTGAGTATTTATAAGTTTATGACTACGTAACAGTTATATATATATATATATATATATATATATATATATATATATATATATATATATATATATATATATATATATATATAAACAGTAAAACCTACATATTTTTAACAGTGTGCTTATTTCGTATTACAAGTGTATCAAAAACATGAATATTTATATACTCTCGATATGTATATATAATTTTTTCCTTATCTAAACATCTTAAAAAAAAATCGCGTAATAGAAACGTGCGAAATTGTACACTGACAGACTGTATACTGTTGAAATGAAGAAGCTTCTTTTACAGTTTGCACACGGCGCGAATGTCATGCTGACAGTTTGCAAATAGCATAATGCGCCGCGTTTCAGTTATTATGCCGGCTAGTAAAATTTCACGAGGCGGTGCGACTATCTAGGCGCGCGCTCCAAATTTAGACATAGATACGGGAAAAACGGACGGTATACGTCGAATTCCCGGGAATACGCAACGTGCTCCGCCTACGCGACCACAATATCAGACAGGCGCAAACGCAACAAACATTGTTGTTTCATTGTGCAGTGTTGCTGTTTCGTTTCTTTTTCATGAAATTCCGTCGAGTGCCGACGACTTACATTGTAATTAATTACAATTTTCAAAATTAGACGATTAATAATTGTCAGAAGTGTTCGTTGATTGATTTCTATAAGTTATTACAGTAGACTAATATTTTGTTCTGATCATGTTTGTTTCTTGTGTTTCTTAATGTATTTTTTATTAACATTTTTTTTATATTTATTAGTTCTCTGCTATCATTTAATCTCCAATCACTGTATCATTCGCATGTTTCTAACTGAATGGTTACTCAAATTAACGTTAAATATTTCTGTTTTATATTTCTTGTGCTAACTTGCTTCGACAACAATGTTTAGTCTGAAAGAAGTCAACATCTCATGAAAAAATATCTAAAAGTAGCTATCAGTTACCATAGAACGCTCATATAATTTTATATTCAGAATTAATTACAAAAATGTAATAAAGTATAATTTACATATGTGGCTCAACGACCACAAAATAAGTCTCGATAGTCTAGATACAGACGAGTTAGACGCCATTGGTTTCAAATGAATTCGTCATGAGATATTGTATATAGTTAAAATTATTTTTGTTTTAATAATTCATTTTTAAGTTTACCTCAAAGGTTTAATATGTCCATAATAGTATGCAAACCAATTTAATTAATTATTAAATACATTATTCGCATGTTTTTATTATTGGAAAAACTGTTTCCAAAAGTAATGTACATATTAAATATTTCGTCACCAATTTCCACTTAAACACCTCGAAACTATTTTATAAATATATATATAATTAATTTACCAGTATGGCTTTAAAAAACTATTTAAAAAAATTCAAATTTCGAATTAATATGTTGTTAATATTAATTTTATGTTATATTTCACTTATCAAACACCGTTATATTATGTAAAGATTATTATAAATTCTTTATTTCTTCCTTTTTCCAATAAACAATTATGATATATAATATATATATATATATATATATATATATATATATATAATTGTTTATTGAAACATAAACATACATACATACCGTCCTGTACCCGGGGGGGGGGGGGCAGGAACCTTGGAACCACCAAAATGAAGGGAAAAAACAATTGATTAGAAAATAAAATCATCCCGAGAAAATGCTCCTATATACACAGAGAAATTAATGTAACCATCTATCACTAGCTGTGTATAATCAATTTGTATATATATATGTATGTATATATATATATATATATATATATATATATATATATATATAAATAAATATATATATGTATGTATATATATATGTGTGTGTGTGTATATACGCATTTCTATATTTGTTTTTCAAAATACAATACCATTCAACACTGATTAATATATGTGGGTACTATTGGTAGACAGATGAATTTATTGCATTCCTTACGTCGCATTGTATTGATATTTTTAGTTGTCTTTTTTGAATTGTTATTGTGACTTAATTTATTCTTATATATATATACTACCATTTGATTACAAGTACCAACACTTTAGTAATATTTTTTTAAAATAAGCAATTCATGAGAACTGTTTCTGCTATTTAATAATGTTTCAACAAGTGAATCAAGTAAAAGAAAACTTTCTTGAAAACCGTTACTGTAGCAGTTTTTAAAACCATTTTAGGACGTTTAGATTGTAATGCATCAGTTAGTTGTAAACATTCAACAAAAGCAAGAAAAAAAAACGTTCTTTGTAATTGATTAGTGCCATTTTTATGTTAATAATAGATATTCTTTACACATCTCATTATTGTTCAAAAATTCTATTTTCTTATGAGCTATACAGATTTTGTATGATATCCAAATAAATGCAATTCTAAACTGTTTAAATAGTTTCAGTTAGGTCCTTTATATTTTTGTAATCTTATATAGATTATAGACTTAGGTGTTATTAATTATTTTTTATTAAGAAATAAACGACCATTCTCTTAAGCTTCTTTCTTGTTTTTCAGACCAAATTTTAATGGATTTAACACTGTTATTATGAGCATTATATTGCAAAAATATAAAATCTCTACATTCAAATATTTTAATAATTTTTAATATCTGATAATGACCATGTGTCCTCATTCAACGTTCCTTCTACGAAAACTAAATACACAAGTGCACACAATACGAAACAACCCTTACATCATACCTGAACCCTCGCCTTAATATATCTTGGATAAAACCACAGGTTCTTTTATATATCAAAAAAATAATATTAAAATCGTCAAGTTCGCCTTGATTTTTCATTTCTAATTTTTTTTACATTTTACTTTCAACCATATATTTAAAAAATTATTACCTTTTTATTCATTCGCATAAAATTTTCTTTTCTTGTTACTTTCTTTTATGATTAAATATTTCTTTGTTATTCTTTTAACAGTCTATACAGACACCATAATCATGGCTACCTCTTTTATGTACCTAGTTGAAGGTGATGAATTTGATTCCATCATTAAAATCGGTTTTATTAATATTTTCTTTCTTTTCTGATGCAGAAGTAATTTTCTTGATTCCCAAATAATTATTGACTCTGAAACTTCTTTCAAATTTCACATAATGTCGTACTAAGTCTTATTAACAGAACTCGACGCTTCAATCTGTTAATTATATAAACAATCTTAATTATTGATGATAAAATATAAAGGTAAAAGATATGTAGACGTTTTTAGAATATTATTTCATGATATAGCTCTAATTGGCTTATAAGCTATCAAGTAACCAAATGTAATTCTTTTCGACATACTTTGAGATACACATATCTAAAATAGAGAAAACCACAATTCAAGCAACAAAAAATTGAATGTTGTTGTAATTGTAATTTTAGCGATTATTCATTGTCACATCGCAGTGCTGCACTCTATCATTACATTGAACAACAATTAATAATAATACGAAACAATAAGAATATATACTAACCAACAATTAGTTGTCATTTGTTAATAATTGTCGTATTAACTACGAATGTTTAAACATTGTTAATTATCAGTTCTACAATAAATATATTCATAAAAGATTCGTCATGAAACGATTCATCACGTTGTACTACAACAAATATACCGTTAATACTTTATTATAAACATATCTGTAACGAGATATTAATTTGTGTATAATTGAAAAGAGATGTAATGTTTAATACCTTGCTGAGTAAGTATTTCATTCTTTAATAAACGTAATTTCGGTATGTTTTTTATTTAAAAATTCTGAAACGAACATCTTCGTCTCATCTATTATTTTAAATTTTCAGAGTAAATTTATTTTTATATCAGTTCTTTGATAACAATTACAATATTTATAAAATACTTAAACACTTGTAACATATTTATAATTTTAATTAAATAATCACTGGATATATATATATATATATATATATATATATATATATATATATATGTATATAGTCACAGAGAGAGAGAGAGAAAATTAATGTAATAGTTACTTTTTAAATAACAATTATTTTTTACTATAAATGTTAAATCATACGTAAACAGAGGCAGCTATGTAAAGAATATAAAAACAACATACATTTTTATTCTTATTAATGAATGTGCCTTTATTTATAAATGATTCAGAAATACCGCGTTGTTGGCTTCAGTCCTTATTAACACATTTTCTTATTGCGTTGTTTTACACTGAATCAGAATATATATATACATACATATGTACATACATGTAATTACTTACAACATCCTTCATTACTTAAGCAGAATGTGTAAATATATATACATTACATTATACGTTATGAAATTGTTTTCTTAAACTTCATTTTATTTTCGTTAAAGCCTCTCTGACTCTTAATAATATTATATTTTTAGATTTTATTTAAAACTAGTCGTGTCGTATTTATATTTTATTACAAATAAAATACCGATTCATTTATATTACAGAATGTAAACAAAATTCAAATATATAAAATTGAATTTCAATTCTAAAGAATATAATGTAAAAAAGTAAATTTGTATACAAAAAAAAATTCGCAAATTACCTGAACAATTTTCATATGGTTTCAATTATAAAATTCTTTGTTATCTCCAAGTAGATAAAAACTAAAATTGAACTTGACCAGATATTTTAGTTATGAAGATCATGTAAATCCGTCAATCCGTGATTTTTAAAATTATTTTGAAATTTTTAATAAGATATTACTCAAAATTATGAATGATTCAATAAAAACGTTCAGCAAGGAAAGTGTATAAAATAGTGTTAATTTTTTTAAAAAATAGTTATTTGTTATACAAATAGTCAATGAGGTGTTAAAATCAAAAATAACTTTTGATGTGAATTGCTCAAGAATCACAATCGATTTTGATGGAACATATTATGCAAATTTAAAAAAATACATGTATTATTATCTAGAAACTCAAGGATTCTATTCACATATTGTTGTTAATTACAATATATTGAATTTATAGTATTATATTATTGAATTTTAAAATATCTATATTTATGTCATACTCTTCATACTCTTTTCTCTTTAAATTATTCGATTGAATCACTTAATTAACTGAATTCTTTGATATGAACCATTTTGATTACTATTTCATCATCACATTTAATGGATCTAAATATATTTAAATTGAAATATAAAGTACCTAACGACAGAAAAAGTATTGAAGACTGTCGTAGCAATTAACTCATTAAGTAGCTCAAAAAAAAACAAAGAAATATTAGTTCATTATTTTATATTTTTGAAAAAGTTAGAAACAAAGATGAAGTTAGATGGTAGAAAATAAAAAAAAATATTTCTAAAATAAAACACATACAGCACTCTGGATATATGATTTTTTTAGATATTTTATTGGATTATTCCTCATTAAATTTCTAGCATATTTTTTGAATACCTTTTTCATGTGTACGATTATTGAAATTTCAAAACGGTCTTTTTTATTCAGATCACATATAGTTACATTTTAAAATAAACTTTATAGAGCAAAACAAATATAATAAAGATAATATAATAACGTTATTAGATAACAAATTATTTAGAGAAACCTAATCGAGTTATTTAATATGCATATATACATATACATACATTCATATATATATATATATATATATATATATATATATATATATATATATATATATATATATATATATATATATATATACATATACATACATTCATATATATATATATATATATATATATATATATATATATATATATATAGTATGTATGTGTGTACTTAAGTATAATGAAGGTATTATATAGCAACTAAAGAAAAGTCAGACATCATACTAAATGACTCAAGTTTGTCATCATCAAATCTGTTTAACAGAATTAAGTAATTAATATTTGAATAAACTTAAAAATGTTTATTTATTAACGTTAGCTAATTCATATTAATTAGTCATATTTATTATAGTTTCGTTTACATTGCCAATTTATATATTTTTTTTCTTTTTACAGAACTTTTAACCAAAGAAATTTATACAAGTGTGATCTTCAATTAGAGAAACAGTTGAATAATTATGCATCTGTCAATGATTAAATGAAAGGTTAGTTACTTTTATTTTTAATTATAACAAACAAAATTTACTGACAGAATCTCGTATATATATATATATATATATATATATATATATATATATATATGTATGCATGTATGTATATATTCTTATTCGATTTGTGTTTTTGGAACGTTCATGATATTAATATAATTTTTTTTCAAAAATCCTTGACTGGTCAATTTGATTTAAAATTTATTTCAAAAATATTTTATCTTAATAGATTCTACAATTCGCTTATATGTATTTATAATATAACATTGTTTTTTATCTTAATTTTGCATATTATATTAGAATTTCTTGAATAAATTCTTCATTCTTCTTTATTTAGCAAATAGAATAAACTTCCTTAAATTGTTCATAACTAGCCAGACATATCTATAAAATATTTATTATAAATACATATAAATTCGAAATTATTATATTATACAATATTTCATATTATTCTATTTTAATTATCATTTGTATTGTAATTATTATTAATTTTTATTAAGAATTAATGAAGAATTTAAATGTATAATTAATTCAATTGGCTAGTTACCATATTTTAATTCAATAATGTACTTTTGCTTCAATATCAATTTTAAATAATTTTTTTACTTGTTTATGTATATTATTTATTTATTCATTTTATTAAGTGTACAATTTTTAAATTCTGATTATTTTTACACAAAAATAATTTAGAACACATACAAATATCTGTATCTATATATATATATATATATAAATAAATAAATATATATATAAATATATATATATATGTATGTATATATATATATATAAACCAATTAATTATCCATTATCATTTCAACGTTTATTTAGGCTGAATTATTTAATGTCTATACATTTATTTGTGTAAAGTTTAATATTTTAAACTCAGCGAAGAATATATATATTTTTTTAAAAAAAATGAATTTATAGAACTGATTTAGTTAAGTATTTTTTACATTTACAATAATCGTATACCCCTTTTTGGACTTCAGTCTTACAAAGTCGTTTTTTGACAAAAATTCATTTTGCGAGTAATCTTAATAAAATTGTTTTATTGAAATTAGTGCAAAGGGTCTACTGAGTTTAAATAAAAAAAAATACGAATAGTATTGTATTGTTAGTCATATAAATATCACACAAATAGAAATGAAGCACTATTATTTGTCATATTTTTATTAATATACTTTGTTCTAGATGTGATACACTCTATAGTATATATTCATATCACAAAATCCTCTTATATTTAATTTAATAAAGTATTTTCAGAAAAATATTACAATAAAATAAAACTCTGTCCTCTTAATACGCGTACACTTTGAGAAACACTGATCGAATGCAATAGATAAAACTGATTAATTTCAAATTGATCAATTAAAAGTGTGTTTATATTTACAACAAGGTCAGAAATGTTTACATACATGTTTTTCTTTCACGTACGTTTATAAAATATTTCTCAAATTTTGTAAGGACTCTGAAGACCACAAGGTATTTTTTAAAAAATATTTTTCACTTTATAAATCTGCAATGCAAGTTTTCACCAATAAACCATATTGAATACCCACGAAAAGATATTTACATTTGATATTATGTTATTTGCAAATAGATTACTTTTTTATCCCATAAACCACACATTTTTGTTGATCGTTTGTGGGGGTGAAAAAAGAATTCATTTGTGAAAATGAATTTATCCATAGTGTCAAAACTATATTATGATTATATCTTAGTTTTTTTAAGTCGAGAAATATGAATGTAGCTTTTTTTTCTATAATGTATTGTTATATTTTAAACATATAATACATTTATTTTTTTTTCTATTATAAAACTTTAAGTATTAAATTTCGTTACTATTTTTTATCGAAAACTTTTAATAATTGATTGTTACTTATGTGCATTTCGATATTCATTCCATTATCCTCAAATCGCTATATATAGGGTTATATATATATATATATATATATATATATATATATATATATATATATCAATAATCAATTGTTAAACATTTTTGATCAAAAACATTGTATGCGTTTCTAAAAATGTGAAAATTTGTTTCTGAGAATGAATTCAGTTACAGTGTCAAAAACTACGAATATAATTGTATTTAGTTCTTTTTATGTATATCAATTTTATGTATTTTTCGTATTATGCTCCTTTCCACCTTTGATTTCTTGCCTACTACCAACCAGTTTGATTGAGATGTTCCCATCATCAATTATGATATTGACATGTTTGACTCTTAGTTGAATTTCATTATCATAATTGACAATAATTTATTCAAAACTAACTGAAGATGATATAAACATATAAACTAACCGTAACAATTGGGTACGCTAAATTTCGAGCAAAAACAGCGTAGCAAAGATGATACCTGAAGCATCTAAGGATTCCAAGTTCATGAAATGCATCATAACTGGAGTCGAAACTTGAGTGTATGGATTCGCCGTTAAAACAAGACAGTAATCGTCCGTAGTAAAAGAGTACCGAGACCGAAAGGAGAACGCCAAAGTCGATCAAAGATCAAGGTTATCTTGACTGTTTTCTTGACTGATTATCGTGATATGGTCCACAAAAAATTTCTTCCAAAAGATTAAATAGTTAATAAAGAATATTATTTAGATGTGTTTGCATGAAGCGATCCGCAAATATCGATTGGAACTGTTGGAAAACAATTCGTGGATTTTACATCACGATAATGCATCGGCTCACACTTCAAAGCTTGTTCTCGATTTTTTGGCCAAAAACTTGACAAATATCATCCCACAGGCGCCTTATTCTCCTGATCAAACCCCGTATGACTTTTTTATGTTCTCCGAATTCAAATTGCCGCTGCGAGGACGCCGTTTTGACACAGTTGACGGTTGGTTGGTTATTTGGGGTTTAAGGATATGACTATGACTCGGTTGAAGCCATTAAAAAAGTTCACTGGACGAGCAAAAGGCGACATCGACGAATGATGTATCGAAGATTGGTTGAAGCTTTGGCATAAAACTATTGTAAGCGATGAAGAATACTTTGAACGCAATTATAAATTTTGATAAGTAATAAAATATTTTGCATTTTGTTTGTAAATTCATGGAATTTTTTGATCAAGATAGTGTACATATTTACAATCAAACTCAGTTCTAGCGAGCACTGTTAGATAGAGCAATATATTTTTTTTGTTACGATCGTTACCCATAACACAAATTTCACCTAGATATTATCTTCGACTATATAAATTCCAATAATATAATCATAAATTATGTTAGAATATAATGCTTGCATTATATTCCAGATAAACGTAAAATTCAAATAAAACATGCTTACATATTTAGAAAATATTATATATATATATATATATATATATATATATATATATATATATATAATTTAACATATAAATACATTTAAACTTTAAAATACGATTTTAATTATAATAATATTAATATAGAGAGACATATAAACGATTTTGTAATAGGATGATTTCAAGACAATTACTTTTCTACTTGATTTCAAAAACGTGGTTTACCATAGGTTAGGCAAAAAATAAAGATTTTAGAGAAGTACGAATATACTTCGTGTATCCGTAAAAAGAGCTTCTTGTAAATATGACTTTTTGCATAGAAATATGCATGAATCAAAATTCATCTGAACATTTGATCACTATAGTCATGAACTTGTGTGGCCCGTAACATTATAACTAAATATGACTCTTTATATATATATATATATATATATATATATATATATATATATATATGAATTTCCTTTAAAAATTCGATAAATGTACAGTTAAAAATAGTTATTAAGAGAATTGTCAATAATGTTGATCCTGATTAAAAAAAGCATTGACCTCATTTTAAAAAATAGTACGTTAACCAATTGGCCAACAAACACATTAAAAACTAAATCAAGGCTACGAATTTATATATATATATATATAAATAAATAAAAGAAGAGAGATAGAAAGGAGAGTTTTTTATAATATAAGTTCGATATTATGAACAAATATGAAAATATAAATTAGAAAGTTTTAATAACTGAAAAAGGTTTAGAATTTATATACAAGTACATATTTTATATTGCATTGTGTAATACGATTCCTAATAATTTTTTTTATTTTGTTTTCTAATGCATTTATATATTAGAATTTTATAACCCGGCATATGAAACATTCAAATTTTTAAAAAATAAACTATTTTCTAGTTAAACAGAAATTTTTGGTTGAGGAAATTTAAAATTGAAATTAATTCTTGTTAGATGGAAAGAGAAATATCATGTCTTTAAAACTACACCTGTGATATACCGGCCAAAATGTTTCTGTTGATTTTTAAAAAGTATATAGAAATTGAAAAAATACATAAAAAAATTACGAAATTAATGAAAATAAAAAATGAAATTGGTCTAATTGAGAATATTTTCGAAAACTACCATCATATTGTTAAATTGGAGTATTTAGGGATGAACATCATCTTCATAAACACATGTTTGAATCTTTAATGTCTATATTTTTTCATAAATAGGCTAATTTGTAACTATTAGAAATATGAACTTTCTGGTTAATATGACGTCGATCGGTTTTCATAAGGTTTTTCGTACCAAGAGAACAATATTTATATATATATATATATATATATATATATAGAGAGAGAGAGAGAGAGAGAGAGATTGCTTAACAAAATAAAAAATATAATTTCAAAAACAAACAATTCGAATTTAAAACTAGCAATAAAATTATCCCACAGATCCGTAATTATTTAATATGTATATATATATATATATATATATATATATATACATATATACATGTGTGTGTGTGTTTAAACAATTATAAAACAAAATTTGAATTAAAATGTTTATTTCTTCATAATAAAATAACACGAATATTATATCTTTTCATTTAAAAAAACACTATTATAAATACGAGACTGTAAAAATAATTTTTCCTTAACAATAGTATATAAATTTCTTCTCTTATATATATATATATATATATATATATATATATATATATATATATATATATACGTGTGGGTTTTATTTTATTTAAATATTATTTTTAATAATGAAAATTATATACATATTGTATTAACAACTTATTAACAACTCCTTATGTATTCATTTATATATATATATATATATATATATATATATATATATATGTATAAATTTAATGAAAATAGAATTTAAATATAACGCGCCTTACTTTTGAACAAATAACAATATAATGTTTAACAGTCAAGAGAAATTAAAACCACTCATAAAAAAGTATAAAATTGCATTAAAACTAAATGAATATTATTAAAATTTTAAAAAAGTTTTGTATAGAGAAAGAAACACCAAAAATAAATAAAAAATAAACACAAATGTATATTGTAGTCACTTACCGTGACAGTGTAGGACGAGAGAGAGGGTGTAACGCGGCTCGAGTACGGCCTTCGGCTTGTATAAAAATCAGATTCGTAAACCATGATGGTGGATATTGAGGGTTGCTCGCTTGTTCAATCACCGGGAGGCTGTGCAGACGACGACGACGGTGGTGCTCACTGATGTGACGGGCATCGCGACGTCCAAGTCATAAGCAACGGTCTGACCCCCTCCTGTTCGCACCATAGGCGCATTCGGTGGGTGTATGCATGGGATGTGGATTTTTCATAATATTTAAAAATAATTTGGATTACATACAGTAATTGGATTTCGAGAAAACATTGTTCTTTCTAATTACCATATAAATCCATCTAAATATTTGTTACTTTTAAATACTTTTGACGGAAATATTTGTCAGATTTTCATTATTTAATATCTAATTTTTAATATTTTTTTATTGATGATATATATATATATATATATATATATATATATATATATGAAATATTATGCTTTTTTACTCAAATTAAAATCATGCAACAGTCAAATATAATAAACATTGTCATTCATTGAAAAATAATACTATTGATATCAAATCTTAATAATTTACATTGTTTAAGTAATTTATTACATACTAATTTAATTTTAAATGAATAATTAAAATCAGTGCCATACATCTGTATGAAAATCCTAAATTTACATTCCATCTCGGATGCAGCTAAGACCAACATTTAAGTGTAATTTTGGTTTCATTTTATTGTCAGTTTTTAAATTTAATAGAAGCGACAAATGAAAGAAATTAATGTAAAACTAATTTCATCATAATACAGTTCTAACTGTGGCTAAATTCACTTTCACAAATTAACTCTTTATTCAGTCTATAGGTCATAAAACCTTTTTTCTGGTCAATAATATTTAATAAATCATTATTATTTACTTTTGATTGTTGCTCATGCGCATTTCGATATTAATGGCATCATTTTCATAGAGCTAAATTACAGAAAAATCTAAACAAAACATGATTTTTTTCTGTATTATAGTGCTCTGAAAATAGAATCGCCATCGAAATACGCATGATCAATAAACAATGTTTATTTATTGACATTTTTGACCAGAACAATTTTCTGAATTTGTAGATTGAAAAAAAATTCATTTATGAAACTAATCTTATTTCAAGTCAATGTTGGTTTTAATTGATTTATAAAGATACCTGTAAAGATTTTTGTTTGTCAACATAATAATTGGTTACATATTTTATATCCACAATCATTTGTTTGTCACCTAATCAACTCCTCTCTCTTGGGCTATCTAACGACCTGTAAAAAGTATTGAAAACTACTACACTTATTAATCTGTCATCTCTGAACATTTATTATTGTATCAATCAGTACAAGTAATTTACATTGACTTTAGCGATATGTTAACAAATAACAGGCAGACTACTTAAATTTACATATATTTTATGCATTATTGTTGTTAGAATGACTAAATTTTCCAGAAAAAATCATTAAATACTTAAATGTATACACTAGGTTGTAAAATATTTTATTTATTTTTTAATCGATACTATTAATGTGAAAAGATGTGTTTACATCTGTTTTCTTAATATACCCATACATTGCTATAAAATAGTGTTTATTCTTTTGTTCTATCAGAAATTTACATTGACCTGCTGAAAACTTTAAAAAAGTATATCTCTGTTACATCGAATTAAACTATTTTCTCTTGCTACTAAATGTTAGTATTTTTGAATAATTTCAAAATATATCAATATATCTTAACCCTTCCACTACTACAGTTGACTATAGTCGCTCGCCATGAAACGATCTTCATATGTTACGGGCGACTATAGTCACTCGATATATACCATTCATTTAAAACCACTTAAAGTTAACATTTTGCACAAGGATCATTTTAAAAATAAATATCACACAACTCGGGACAATTTCAAGCAAAAACTTTTATTTATGCTTGAAGTAGGAATAAGTATTAAGTTGGTAGAAAAATAATTGCGGTTTATGACCTTCAAATTCATAGATATTTTTTTAATTTAAGTGGTTTTAAGTAGTGCAGAACTGTTCAAAGACTTGTTGTGTGTGGTTCTGATTCAACTAACGCCTTCAGTTGATCGTTATCGTTGGTTAAATCGAGTGTAGAAAATAAGAATCAGGGGTAACATTGTAGAATTGAATAGAATAACTATAAGATTGATAAAAAATAATTGCGGTTTATGACCTTCAAAATCATAAACATTTTAAGCTTTTTTTGATTGCTAGCTGTTTTAAGTGGTCCAGAACTGTTGGATGATTAACACCTAACTTTCGTGCAAGCTTTCGAATTGTTGTGCGTGGTTCTGGTTCAACTAACGCCTTCAGTTGGTCGTAACGAACTGAAAAAGGACGCCCGCGACCTTCTTCATTTTCAAGATTCTCGTCTCCAGCACGAAATTTTTTTGAAAACGAACCACTATTGCACCATATATTCCTTAACAGTATCCACACCAAAAGCGAGTTTTGGTGTGGGTTCAGTTCAGTTTAGATTTATTTTACGAGCAGTTTCTGTTGCTTTATCGCCCGTTTTGAACTCATGCAAAAAATGCTTTTATTTGTTTCTTTTCCATCTTTAATTTAATAGCCTGATTTGAAACAAAATTAATAATAAAACCAAAGTCAATGTTATCAAAATAAAGATCGAAAAATGCACTTTAAAATGATATTAATATAAATACGATGAAATGACGCCTTCATTGAAAAAAATTAAGGTTAGTTAATTTTTAGTTAACCTAATAGTTTTTATTACATTATATAAAATTAAATAAACAAAATGAGAATCATTTTTTATAATTTTTTAGTGCGTGATATGTGTGTGATAGCGAAGTCAAACATAAATACTGTAAGCAAAACGATATCTACATTTATAATAAATTTGATCTTTAAACTTTATCTACATTTATATATACTTGAAAGCCACATTTATAATACCACCAGTGCGGCGATATCTGAGCGCAAAAGGTTAATTACTAAATTAAAAATATCCCATTTTAAGTAAAAACAATTTCTCTCTAAAAAAGCATTATCAAAACAACTCTCTGAGACGTAAGTTAGCAGACTTAGAACACCAGACACTGTCCTCGCAGTAAATATACGCTTACGGCACGGAATCCCGTTCAACAGTGGCGTACTCTTGGTCAGTTCCGACGTAGTGAAAGGGTTAAAATACATCTGACCATAACAATATATCAATTTGATGTAATAATGATATATTGATATTATATAGAATTTCACACATCTATAATTTTATTATATTAAACTATTTCAATTGATAACGCCTTATCATAACACTTCAAATCTACTAAACTTAAAAAAAAATGTTTCTTGCCTGTAAACTTAAACATACAATTATTTCTTCGTTTAAATCTTATTAGCACAGATGTATTTTTCTGCTGCAATTTATATTTTCGTATATTGTCATTTTAAACGTGGTATTTTTTAATTTACAAATTGATCTGAATGTATTATTAAATTTTTTTCATTACATAATTTCTTATTATGAATGTTAATAACAAATTTATTTTGACTAGAACGCCTGATAATATTTGTTGTAAATATTTAATAATATTTTTTTTTATTATTAACACATTGACTACTATCCAAATTATATTAGTGTAGAATCCAGTATCATTTTTAAATATATATATATACATATATATATATATATATTATATTCCAAAATACTAGTCATTAAATCTTCTTTATCATTTAACTAATTTAAAATTGCTACTGAAATTACATTCAAGGTACATACAGAAATTAGAACACTATAGGGTGTTTAGGGAAGAAATCAGAAAATAAAAATGTACGCGAATGTGTTAAAAAAGCAGTAAAATATTTATGACCAAGCAGTATCGAAAAGTTTTAAATTTTATATTAGAACTTAAAATATGCTTGTATACGTGAAATTAATTTTCGGGCACATTATAAATACTTGCATTATTCTACAAAACATTTTATTCTGTTGCACTGAACTAGAGCTATTTATGAAGCAGTACACCTGGAATTGAGTAGAATAAATATCATCTATGTTTAATTAGCCAATTTCAATAAATTTTTTTATCTAATAAATGCAACATTAATAAAAATCTCATTAAGACAGCATTTCATACAAGTAATTATTCTTTTAAAGTTTCAAGAATATCAAATATTTCGGCCAATTCTTTTAAAGAAACTCTTTCAACGGTTCATTTTCATTTAGTTCATAATTGTCCTCATCTTCAAAAACTTTTTATTGTTCTCAATCAATGTGTTCAATATTTCTGAATTATTTATGAAATTCAAATAACTTACGAACGTTAGTGGTATCTATTTCATCTTAATCTAGTTCTGTCCCTATATCATTTATTTATTCGATGACAATTTGTCCTTAAACAGAGTTACAGAGCGCAGAAGAACCGTTCTAGATTAAATTTAGACCAATATTAATTGAAATGTGGTGTCAAATGATAAAACACACTAATTGTAAGTATAAAATCGACATAATAGAAGAATTACTATATTCTTGGTACATTTATGCGTACAACTAATTATCTCAGCTCCAGAAAAATTAAAATATTAATATATAACAGGGGTGAACAACCTCTTCGATAATAAGAGCCTCATATAATACTTTTTATACATTTTTGAATGTTTAAGAATCATAAAAAATATTATTTTAAAATTGTATTTATTAGGTTGGTAGATAAAATGCGGTTTATAACCTTCAAATTCATATACAAAACTGCAATTATTTTCTTACCGACCTAATGTAAATAATAAAAAACACGTGACAATCAAGAAAATTCTTGATAGTGCACTCATATATTAAATAAAATATATACATGTTTCTGTACAAATGTGATGTGTGTGTATTAACACGTCTATATATCATATATGATTTATAATGGTTTTAAATTTCACGTCCATGAAGCATATATGACTCGTTTGACCATATAGACGTAAACATCAACATGAATGTGACTTTAAATACTTTGAAATGATTACAGGACGTGTGGAGAGGGTTACTGGGGAGGGTTATTACCTGAGGTATACTGAGCAAAAAATTTTGATCATTTATGATTCATGAACGTCGTTAGGATACATCTTTCCGAAAACAAGTAAATGTGTTATGTTTTTATTTATGCAAAAATAATACCAAACACAGAAGTGTAAGTTCCTATAGACATGCTTAAATGATTACAACAGGATACAAAAATAAATGTAAATAAAAAAATTAACAACGTTTATGCAAAATTTTCTTTGTGATAATTTTCAAAAACACTTCAGATAAAATGCTTTCTTACAAACTAAACATTCTGTATGTATTCGTTTTCTTTCTTTGCAGTGATTTGAGGTCTACTGGTGGTTTTCATGTCTTTATAACACTCACTGCATCGTTTGCGAACAATTTTATCATCTTGTTTTCGCAGAATTTTCGAAATGAAATGAGTGCCGGATAGAGATGACTCTTATTCTACTGTCTCATCAACTTTAGTGTCAATTAGCGACTCAACTAATTTTTCTGTAAACTTCAGCAGAGTTTCTTTTCCTCTAGTTATTTCATTATAGAGTAACCAACTGAATTAACCATTGCTGAACCACATATTAGTTCAACAGCTACTTTCTTATATCTTACTGTAGATTGACATACTACAAATGAACTTGTTCTGACATGCTCATACATGATAAAGGGACGTCCATAATGGAAAGTTGTAATATAGACCTCCATGAGTCATATGTGAATATGCAATTATCAACAAAAAGAAATGGATTTATTTGTTGATAACATTAGCAAAAAAAAAAAACAATATATATTTAAAAAAAAACCGTAAGAAACATTTTTAACGTTTCCATCTTGGTGCCTTTTTAAAACTCTCCACCTGTACAGTAAACACAGTTTACCGCTAATATTTTTCTTGAAAATTCCTATTTATGAAGGAATAGAAGGATTTTTAATTAGTTGAATATCAAGGTCAATCCTTGCACTACCGATTAGTATCAATATAACATATAAGTTAAAAAAATAAATAAATAATATAATTAAAAATATTATGACACATATTTCCAAATAAAAATACTCTCTTAACTGAGTTTACTGAATCAGAATGGAAGAATTAATGTACGTGGGCGTGTGGAGTCAACTTCAAAAAAATGCTTAGACCGTGAATGTGTTAATAATACTCATAAACAATCCACATTCCTTTTTCCTTTACTTTATATTCTTTTATACGTCGATCGTTGTGTTTTAAGTATGTATTCAGTTTTCCTAGAAAAATAATTTCAGTTACGACTCTGAATGACGTCCAGTCTTCAACGGGACTCGTGAGGTCACCAGAATTTCATTGGTGGAGTAATTCGTGGCGTACGCGCTATTTTCAGATTCCATGCAATCGATGACGTGTACAAAGGTGTCGAATAGAGTCAGTTCTAGTAACATCTCTTAACATGATACCCACGCGAATAACTTGGAGACGATCTTGGCCAGGGTCGCTTTTAGACAAAGTGCTATTCACATTACTAATGAAAATAGTTTGTACTTTTTTGGATATTATTCACATCGGTTATATTTTTATGTTTTACTTTTTACTATCTTATTTCATTCGTTCTAAATAAAATCATAATAAAATACTTTATGTACTAAAATAAAATGGTGTCGCTAAAACTGGGTGTATAAAAATTGTCGACACTAAATATTTATGCCATAACAAATAAGTACACATCTTCTACTAAATTACTCAAATATACTGTTGTTTTTTATGTTTTTGTTTATTGCTTGCTTCTTTAATATAAATATTTGATTCTCTTTAATTATTTTCTTAACTCCAATAACTTAAACTTATGTTTTATTTTATTTTTAAATACGATTTTGTCCAATATATATATATATATATATATATATATATATATATATATTGAGAATTCTTCTATTCTCCGTCTTAAAGGAATCAATAACACACTTTTCCATATGTTAAAATATTTATAAAATAATTATTGTACTATTTCCAAAATACATAATAAGTGAAGCACATTTTTTATATTTTTTTCGATTCAATACATTTAAAGTGAATATCAGGAGTATTCCAATACAGAACTAATTCAAGACGGAAGTGGAGTAATCTCCGTACTTTCACTTTTCCATTTCAATATCTGGTTCGTTTGGGAAACCTGAATGAATTTTGATTCATTTGTGAAACTAAATTTAGTCAAAATGCCTAATTGCGAGAGTAAAACAGAAAGTACAATTCTCTGCTTGCTATGATAATAATACTCACAAACGAAGAATTGCTTCTCTTACATCTATAATCAATGGCATGAAAGCATCCAAGTTCTCCCTGTTACAAAAAAAGTGCAAGGTAAAAGTAAGCCCTGTAAAGACGATAGCAACTGTTTTTTGGAACAAACAATTAGTAAGTTTGGTAGATTTCGTTACCGTGGTGCCACGATCAATGCAGTTCTATCAAACCATACTAATTAGACTTAAAGGAAGTCGCCATAAGAGGTTTGAGTTGATGTCAAAGGGAGTACTTATAATGACCGACCACACATTTTCACATCATAATAGATATTTTGAGAACTTGGAGGAATATATATATATATATATATATATATATATATATATATATATATTGGGCGAGTGCAAAAGTTTTGATGGGTTTTTAATAGATGTCGTATTAATGTACTTTTATATGGCAATACTAACAAATATGAAGGTGTAATATATACCGTTGGAAGATCACACTCTCAGCTGTCATTTAAGTAGGAATTGGTTTGATTTGGATGAATTTAGTTGTTTTGAAGCGAAATTAGAAATGAATATTGATAAAGCCCATTTGCGTGTAATTATGATGTACGAATTTCGCAGAGGACTAAGCATATCGAATACAGTGAAAAACCTTTATAACGTATTTGAAGAGAGCACTATGTCGATTCCAACTTGTGAGAGATCATTCGCAAAATTTAAACGACGTGATTTAGACCACCACAGCGAGACCACCCGCGCTTCGGTTTACCTTCTGGCGTTGATGATGACATTGTACCCAATTTATTAGACACTAATCCTCGAATTTCAGCACAAGATGTTGCTGAAAGGTTACACGTCGATAGATCGACCGTATTTTGGCATTTAAAAAAACTTGGATACAATTTAAAACTCGATGTTTAGGTGCCACGTGGTCTAACCGAAAACAACAAAATGGACCGAGCCTCTGCGGCCAATTCCTTGCTTATCCAATAAAAAATGATTTGTTTCTGAATCGATTATTGATGGGAGAAAAAATGGATCTAATACGATAATATCGAATGGAAATAGACTTGGAGGCAGAAAAATCAATGCGGTCGCCCGTATCCAATAGTATATCTGAAATATTCCATCGTAAGTTCGAACAAAAAATAATACATGGACTAAAAAAACCATTTCAATTTATAAAATGGTAACGATACGCTTTGCATAATAAACGACAATTGTAATAAACAATAAATATTGAAATATGTAAAATTCAAGCAAAAAGCAGACATTCAACTGAATGTAAAGAGAGAGGACCTCCAAAACAACATACCAACAGGATCACAAATTTATATATATATATATAAACATAAAAAATACCAACTGTAGAAGGGTAAACTCGAACAGATTCACAGTACACACTCATTTACATTTAAAATAGGCAATCACATGATATTGGCAACACACATGTTGAAAATACGGCACGATTATTACTTTTGTACGAATACCAATATAATTTGAAACTGCTCTAATTCATTATAAAATATTTTCTCATTCAATCTGTTCATTTCTATCCTTTATATATCATTCACCATTGAAACATGAAATGAACATATATTCTAAACGCTAACATTTCTAACACAGCTCTAAAATGATGATAATTTATAATGCTTTAAATGTTGTGTTATCATATTTTTACTTGCACACATCTATAATTTGAAATATTTATAAAAAAATAATACCTGTGTTTTTCTTAATTTTCTGTTCGAAAATTTTATGATGAAAGTGTATGTTTATTGATAAATTCCAACAATCACTATTGTAGAGTATTTAGATTAGTAGTATCTATTTCTCTTGTATGTAAAAACTCACATTTCTCGTCACTTTTTCTGCAGGACAAAGTGACGAGAAATGTGAGTGTAAGAAATATTTACTTTGTCTGCTCATAGGTTTCAAGTTTAATTCATGAAGTTTCGTTCTTAGGTTTTTTTATGTTTAAATATATTATGTTGTAAAAACCCATAAACAGTTTTTTCTTTCTGTTTCTTTCTATTTTCTCGGCAATTTTGACAGGCTGTATACTGATTTAAATATGAGATTCCCACGACATTGAATTCCATTTTCTAAGAAAGAATACACCAACTAGTCTCTGTACATATTAAACTTATATTCCCATTCTTTTCTCACAATAAAATTGAGATAAAACGAGACTATATTAAAAAATATAAAAATATACCTGAGGTTTATAATATTGTTTAATTTTTATAATTTGAAGACAAAATTATTTGTTTTTAACAAAATTCCTTTGTATTCTTGAATCGTTTGATTTTTCAAATCAGTCTTTGATTTTCACAATAAAAATATTATGTATACCTAATATAAATCATATTTTCAACATTATATTATTGCATCGTATTTTTCAGTTGAACTTTAAATTCGAATTTGACCAACATATGAAACATTGACCAACATATGAAATTTACATATACAGATTTATCTACAGTTGCTATTTATATCCAAATGGAATATTTATCGACATACTCATATTTCTTCGTTATAAATCAAGCATTCCGAATACGTGACACTTCGGTTACAGAAAATATACATATTTTTCTTGCATCGTGTATAACACCATGACCTCAATTGATTTTCAACAATATATCAAACGTTTTGAAATGGATTAAAAACATCTGACCCCAATCTATGACCTACAAACACGTCGACTCAAAAACAGCGATCGTGTCTATTCAAAACACGGTCCTGAAAATAACGCGTCGTCGTTCGTTTGACGAACGTCTGCTACAAATGTGTTGTGCTTCATCATCGCATGAATAAAAATACTTATCTCGTTTCATGTACACAATATAAACAATAAGAGAGGGTGTATCTGTTTTGGTGAACAGCCAACAGATTAGCAATGTATTTCCATTGCCACGGCCAGTTTCCATTGCCATCACTAATACTTTAAAGAACGACTCAATCATTTATGAAGGTGTGCACTGTGACACAATCTGCGTCAAATACGTTGATTGATATTAAAGAGATGTGGACGAGTTTCTCTAAAAATGAAAATAAATAAACAATATAGGTCAATTCTTTGATCGTGTCGAGATTATCATTGGTTCTAAATTTAAATCATTTCATAATAATTGTTCACGAAAGAAGCAAAATAAAAAGTATGTATTTAACGATAATATTAAAGACATTCTGTAAATAAACAGTATCTTTAAATCGCTTGAATATAAATATGTTCGTTTATTTATTTATTGGAAAAAATAATTGTATAATTTTAAAGAATAGCTTCGTTTTTAAAAATAGGTAATGTTTGAAATGTATTTTCATCTTGTGATATATTTCATTTGATCAGTAAAATAATAATATTAGTTTTAGAAATATATAATAAAAATTCATTAAAAAATCAATTTAAATAAAATTCTTCACTCAGCAATATGGTTCCAATATTTATTTTCTTTTATAAATTCCATTCTTTTAGAAGCTTTCGAATTTAAATTAAAAAACACAATATATAATAATTTCATTAAAAACTTCGTTAATAATAATATAAAAGAAAAAAACACACGAACAGATTCAATACACGTTTATCAACAAGATACAAGTGAAATTTTATATCCATTTTGATAAACATCAAATTTTCTGAAAGTAAGCATTCTTAAGACAATTGTTTATAATATCTGTGGCCTAATATTTCTTAGAAACCACGTCTATTTATTAGTATAAGTTACTTTTACATAAGTTTTCAATCAGTTATTGGATATTAATATTTAATATATTTTTCATATATTAATATTACATAATATTTTTCTATATTTATGATTTCATCTGATTTTAAGAAATAATAAATTAGAGAACCAGTTGTCAACCACGAACCAATCACTATAAATTTTGTTAAGTGAAAACTTGACTGAGATATATTTCAGTGCTCCATCGAATTTTCATTAAAAAGATCATCAATTAATGGCTCGAGGAATCCTTTTTTTATTCCATCCTACAATTCTGCCAAAATAATTCTCTTTGTTTTATTCAAGAAGATAAAAGCATATTTCTTGTCGAGATTCCTTAAATCTGTTCATTAATTCATAATATTCTTGTTTATGCCAATTTTTCACTTTTGTATTGAACTGCAAGTACCGGGAAAATATTAAATAATATATAATCTTCAATTTTTAACCGCCTACCACTGGATACAGATACTCCAGTGTATACGTATGTATGTATGTGTGTGTGTGTATTACTCGGTTATTAGTTTATTAGATCCCACATAGTATCGTACTGCATTTATTTTAAGCTACAGAATTCGTCTGGGGTTAGATTATTATACAAGATGCTCAATGATTTGTGTAAAAATATTGTTCCATGTGAAAATGATTGTATTGTATATTCACTGATAATCGAATTGGATTAGTTTTGGGAAGATATTTTCTCATCTCATCCTTAGAATTCTCAATATAATTGAAGTCTAGAAACTACGTTCTATTAAAATAATGAAAAATTATCATATTTCTCAAACCAGTTAGTGACAATATATACATTTTATTAATGATTGTCGCATTGTATCAGTCATGCTGTAGACGTCCATCCGAGTGAAATTAAATTAAAGTCATGAAGGTATGAACTTGATCAGCGTGATACCCAGATACAGCTTCACGTTCTGGTGTCCTTCAGTGTTCATCAGAGACCTTAATATGATCCAGGAAAACATTATTTATATCATCACACTACAACCATCAGTCCATACTGTTGACACCAAATATGATGGCTCTATATGCTTATGTTCTTATTTCCAAATTCTGATCGTTCTATCAACACGATACAAAGAAGTCCTGATTCGTTAAATCAAATTAACTGTTTCCATTCGTCAACGGTCCTGTTTTAATTCTTCTATATCCACTGAAGACGCTTTCGTATTTTTCGCTAATAAAATAGACACTCGACATTATTGTCAACTGTTAAAGCACATTCGAAATAAAAATAAGTTATGCGTTCCGATATTACATTTCATACCTCAATGTCTTTGAATTGTCGGAAGTGATTTGGTTGATTGTGTCCCTTCTGTTCACTTAGAATTTCTCCTATCACCCGTCTATATTTGACTTACTTAATCAATAAGTTGTTTTTGTCCACCATAACATTTATCACTAACTGTGTTCTGCTTTTTTCACTATTTTAGATAAACTCATGAAAGAATCATGCGTGAAAATGAAAAAAAGACATTTAAGAATTTCTAAAATCGATACGCTATCATTTCACGTCCAAAATCACTAAGATCACTCGATTTTTCCCATTTTGATTCTTAATCGAAGACTGACTTATACTAAGAGTAAATCTGCTTTACTTATACCATACACTGTGGATACGTAACATATTGTCCTTTGAAATGATCTATTTATATAAATAGAGTAATAAATCAACATCGGATATAACTTATCGTCTAACCGATCAAATCTTTTTTAAAATATTAGTTGCTCATTCGAGTTTTACTAATAAATAATACACATGAATGATAAAAAAAAATCATTAACGAGACTTATTTTAATATAAAACATAAATAATAGTATCCAGTATTTAATTGTTAGAAAATATAATTGTCTTAATGAAGTATTTGAAATAATTAATGGCAATTAATGAAACTAATTAAGTTGTGTATTAATATCTTATCGCAGTAACACAAATAAATTGACTGAAACAACAACCTTATTGTATATTTCGATTATTTTTATCCATATCAGTTAAAGTAACACTACAGTTCAAACTGTGCCTAAATTCATTTGTGAAATAGTCACAGTGATTTAGTAATCTTTAATATTACAAGTAAAATATATACTTTTCTATACAAACCGAATCGAAATTTCAAACTTTCATATTCCACTTTTTAAGAATAGAAATTATGACAAAATAAAAACACAAACAGTTTAAATGTATGGAAATATGAAAAATTCCACATAAATTAGTGAACGTTTTCATAATTGTTTATTTAATTTCGTAAATAATATACAAAATATTAATTACCTTATATCCATATATATATATATATATATATATATATATATATATATATATAATACATACATACATTTAAAAGTTGACTTCTTATAAAGCCCTAATTTTGATAACAAAAATAAGTGCAGTTTTGATGCATAATTTAAAAGCAAGAAATATATTTTCAGTAAATCGTTATTTAATTTCTGTAACATTTGTATGACATTAGCAGGTATAATGAAATAAAACTTTGTAGAATAATAATATTTAATATTTTAATACATCAAACATATTATTGAATAAATATTTCAGTCTTATACCAATAACAATAAATATACATGTTCGTTATTCCTTATAATAAACGAAATAAGACGTATCCAAGTCTGAAAATAGATACGTTTATTTAGAAAAGAACTTCTAGCTTATTACAACTATGCTTTTAAACAAATTATATAAACCTTATTTTAGCTTTGTATTTTGTTTACAAAGAGCAATTATCGTGTCAAATTTAGAATTAAAAAATATGTATTAAAATATAAAAAAGATCGTTTATTATTTTTTTTAATGATAATAGGAATGAGATAAGAAACACCTCAGAGAAATGTTCATATTTTAATACATTTTACTCAGTGATTCATCATCATGTCATATTTTAAATTAGTAATGTAAAAAAATGTTGATATTTATTTCATTCTTGACTAGAAGGTGTAAACACTTAGAACCTCGACAAGCAATACGGTATTATCTAAAATAAAAAGCTATAATGATATTAAATTTTAAGACATTTTTGACTTAAGGCAATTCAATTTCGAAGAAGTATATGGATCTATTGAAATTCGAGTTTATAAAAAAAATACTAATCGTTATTTTTAGTCATTGAATTTTTGTAATATTGTAATTAAATATATTGAAAAATCATTTATTTAAATCCCAATATAATCGTGGAAATAATACTAATTATAACAATAGCTTTGATTGTGCATTGATATACATTTTAATTTATTTTTGTCTGGTGTCCGCCATGAGGCTCTAAGTGTTAAATAATATAGATAACTATATGTATTATTTATTCGACCCAATAATTAAGAATGGCGTGATAAGTTGATCTCAATAATTTATATTAAATATGTATATGATATTAAAGTACAATTAGATTTAAGTCTCGTCGTGATTTTTCTTCGAAGAAGTACGTTCTAGTTGTTCAAGTAATTGATCGGTGCTATGTCTCAGCGTATGAAGACAATGCTGCATATCAGCTGTAAGTCGTACGACATGGGCTCGTATGGCATGTGCCGTAAAACCGGGTAAATCAGTGCGATGTCTCTCACTAATCCAAGGATGACGTGTATCAAATCTTGCCCTATTTTTTCTCTGTGCCACCAATTCGTAAACATTTTTGATCAACTCTTTTGGTATTCTACTTTCCCTCGGATCGTTAGGTCTTATGTGAAGCGTCCAATGATAAGGTGAAGATAATAAAAGCGCACTTCTATGAAAAACGGCCATTATCTTTCGAGGCATACACCATAGCAGTCTAGAAAATAGCATACTTTCGAGGCGAGCGACGAGCTCTGCTTGTCGTACCAATCTATCCAACCCAGCACTTTGTTGTAATCCCTGAATATCACTGACGGCCAAACCTACCATAAGATTTGTTAAAATCACCGTGACAAGTAGCACGAATGCGAAAAATACGAGATGTGTCGTCACAGGGTACTGAATGTTTGCTTCTGTACTATAAAACATGTCCTCAAATTCTAATTCTCCGGACATCATGATAATAGTTTTAAGAAGACCGGCCAGTAAATTCTGATACGATGGATAATTTGCAAATAGTACGCCGAAGCTAAGTCCGAACGCTATTAATAAACAACTGTAAGCGACTAAAAATTTTGAAAAATTTAGCGCTACAGACTGAAACATCTGTACGTACAATCCGAACATTGGAAAACGGCCGACGATCAGCATTAATTCCAGCCACGTTATAAATATTCCTATCGCGGCCACGTGATGTTGCCAATTTCCAACATCTCTACTGATATCTGGTTGAGTTCCAGGAGCTGCACACAGCGGAACACTAATTATTATTAACCACTGCATCCAGTTTTCCCAGTGTCGGATGTATCCGTACACGTCGTGCGCTATTTGAAATATTTCTTTCGCGAAAATCAACGATGTCAATACGTACAGAATAAATTTGATTACAACTATTGGAGTTGAAACGTCACAATTCACGTTTACTTTCTGTGAAGTTTTCGGACAATTACGTAAGAAAACTCCTATCACGTACGAAGTGAATAACAAAACAAATACTGTATGGTAGAATAAACTGAAGAGGAAGAATTTTCTGATTCTTTTCCATTTCAAGAAAAGAAACGTTTCACATAGTGGATGTTTAAGTACATCACGTTCTCCGACTTCAATAAACGTGAGTAAGAGTTCAGTTTCGCCACGTCCTATACACGGTACAAGTATCCTAAAGTCTAACTTGAGCTCACAATCGACGTCACCGATTTCATGATCGTTCAGTTTGATCGACGCATCGAAATGTGTCAAAAAGCGGGGTAAGACATCTGGCGTGCGACGTATAATAAACGATAAAACCGATACTCCTCCATTTGTACGTGCTGTTACATCACCGCCGTGTGCGAGCAACAAAAGAACACATTCAGACAATTCATTCAGAGCTGCTATATGCAACGGAGTGTATCCATACGCATCTACTGCGTTAGCACTAGCTCCGGCTTCTAGTAAAATTTTAGCACAATCATACGTATGTACAACAGCTCCGTGTAGAGGAGTTCTTCCGTCTATATCCGTAGTTGCAACGTTCGCGCCACGACGTAACAACAACTCGACTGTTTCCGCTGATTGAGATAAAACGGCTAAATGTAAAGGAGTTTGTTTCCTACTGTTTGTTGCATCCGTCCTAGCACCGGCGTCTAGCAGTAAAGCTGCACAATCTGTATGACCATCTTGTGCAGCTAAATGTAACGCTGTAGTCTTCTCTGTTCCATATTGAACACGTACATCGGCACCGTGGTACAACAGTAGTCTCACACATTCCGTTGCACCTAACGACGCAGCCAAATGTAAAGGTGTTTCTGTAAAGACTTGAGGAGTCGTCGGACAAGCTCCCGCCGTGAGTAATTCATAAACACATTCGACTGCGTTCCGTTGCACCGCGTAATAAAGTGCACTGCGACTTGAAATTCCAGCGTTGACATCAGCACCGGCACGTATTAACAACCGAACACACAAAGAACAACCTCCACTGGCTGCGCAATGTAAAGGAGTCGCTACGTGTGCTTTATCCCATACATCTATTTCAGCACCAAATTCAAGTAAAACAGAAACACAGCGAGGCGAACCACTCAGTGATGCTAAATGCAACGCAGTTCTTCCGGAATAATCCTTAAATTTTACATCGGAACTTGCTTTCAGTAAAGCGCTTACTGCTGTTTCGCAACCGTGCCATGCGGCAACGAGTAAACCAGTAGTACGACCATGTTTGTGCTGTAAAATCGAATCGATGCGCGATGCATTGAGCAACGTGGTGATTTCTTCAGCTCCTGGTAAAGCACATAATTCTCGCAATACAGTATCAGGATCCCAGATATGTTGTACAGGTCGTACGTCTGATCTTCTCTCCAAACATGCGGATTCTTCTTCGTTTGAAATGCTTATTCTATCGTCGTCTAGTTCTTTTTCCTCCATAGCGTCATATTACTCCAACAAACCGACACCTTATACAAAAACAACAAAATGAATATATACATATACTTATTTTTATATTTGAATACAAATATTTAACAATTCATTTAATCTATTTAAAAATTTACTTTTCACTTTTATATATTAGGTTGGTGCAAAAATAATTGCGGTTTTTACGTATCGAGTATAAAGATGCATATATCAATTAAAAACTATATTTATTAATCAAAATAAAGACCATTGGCCTGCACTCATTTATCCCAACGGAAAACAAGTTTGTTTATTCCTACAAGATTGAATTCTGAAGTCCTGGAATTAACGAATTCATCGAAAGCGCTTTGAACTAATGTTTGATCTTTGAAAACATTCTCTCGTAGGGAATTAATCAATTGTTTAAAAAATGATAATCTGTCGGAGACAGACAAGTCCATTTATTTTTTTTAAAGTCATTTGTGAGACGTGTAGTCGGATTTTTTTAGTCATGAAGAAGAATTGGTCCTTTTCGATTGACTAATGCTGGCCATAAACGATGCATCTTCTCATACATTTTTTCTCAACTTGCTAACAATATTTTTCTGCTGTTAATGTTTCACCAGAATTTAAGAAGTTGTAGTGAATGACGTGAACTTGACGACTACCAAACAGTGAACATAATCTTTTTTCATAAAACTTCGGTTTAGGAAACTGTGATTGTGCTTCCCCTCGGTATATCCACTGTGATGAACGTTTCCGATTGTTGTAGAAAATCCACTTTTCATCACATGTGACAATGCATTCAAGAACGAGATAATTTTTATTTTTGTTACGTAAAAGAAACGCAGGGAAGGCTTCGTATTGCCGAATTGCTTGATGTTCATTTAATTCAAACGGCACCGGTTTATCCAGCTTTTTTGTTTTTCCAATTAGACTCAAATGTCGAACAACTGTTGAATGATCAACACTAATAAGTTCTGTTGCCACCTCTCGAGTTGTTTTACGTGGGTCCGCTTCAATAATGGTTCTTAAATCATTATTGTCTATAGCTGATGGACGTCCACGAATGTCCGCATAATCAAGGCTTTCATTTCATTACGAAATTTTTGGAACCAGTGTTTAGCTGTACGTTCACTAATTGACTCTTCACCAAAAACAAATTTGATATTTCTAGTAGTTTCTGTTGTTTTACGTTCCAATTTAAACTCATCAACAAAATCACAAGAATTTGCTTTTTTCCATGGCCAATGTAAGAGGTTATATCTAACAATACTAAAAAATGAAAACAATAAACATAAGCTGAAATCAGTAGTGCTAATTTCATTGTTCACAATGATGTATCACATGACTATAACAAAAGATAACCGATAAGTAGAAAAATCGGCACCAAACTTAAAATGATAAAAACCGAAATTATTTTTGCACCCACCTACTATAATTTAAAAAAATGGTATAAAGATTCAATGTTTATTTGTAAGGATCTTTTACGGGAACATCGATAAAGTTAATTTTAAATATTATATTTATAAGTTAACGAATGTAGTGAGATAATCTTCTTCTTAATGTTGAATATTGTTTATTTTATCTTTTGTATATAAGATTGGCATTATATTTATATTCAGTTGATAGGCATATAAACATACTTAAAATTATTTATAGAAAATAAATATTCGACTTCATTTCGTTATATAAATATATTCTAAAATCAACATTTATAGTTAACTGAATCTCTGGAAGAACATTCAAATTTTACATAATATATTTATGAACATTTTATTAGTGAATTCATTTGACGCACATAAACGCTATTCTAATCCATATTCATAAATGTTTTTTTTTTAATAAAATGACAAAAAAATCTTTTAAATATTTGTTGTAGAAATTGTTCGTTTTTATTTGGAATTATTTTATAGTTAATTAATGCAATATTAATAGCATTTCATAAGAGTTGACGTTAAAATAACAAAAAATACAAATAAAATATAATTCTTTAAAAAATCATTACATATTCCTGTTCGTAAAATAGAAATAACTATTATTTCACTACTAAACTTGTTGTCAATTTCAATCTATCTAGAAATACAAAAAGTCAAATTACACACTTTCTCAAATTTTAATATAAACAAGTTACAGTAAGATACATATGTTCTTGATATAAGCATATCTTCAATCTATTTTTTGATGTAGTCGGTATATCTGTTAAATTACACATAACGGTAGATAAATAAATAAAAGTCACAGTGAAAAAACGTCTCCTACAGACGTAGCCATCGTTTGACTTAATTTGAACCTATAACTAGCATGATAATGAGCTACACTAATTGTAGCACCTTAAGGAATAAAATCCACCAAAAGTACTCCAGTCCTGACTGAAAAGACAGTTTCCATTATCTTTACCAGGCTTATAGTTGTCTTGAATTTTTTTTATCAAAGGAAACTGCAATGTTCCTAAGATCATTGATTCTGCTCTACTCTCAAGACTGTGATAGAAAATCCACTTAGCATTCACAATCCGAGAGGAAACTAAGACAATGGTTACATATGTAACAGATATATTTTACTGTCGGAACTCTTTGATATACTCTATGATAAAAACTAAAATAAAAATAAGTTGAATGAATATATGTCTATATAAAATCGCATGTGTATATTATTATAACTTGTTTATATTCAACATTAAAAGCAAATAAACTTACTTTCAGATTTCCGATCTTATATATCAAAAATGTTAACTATTATGTAATTTAAATACTGAATAATTGCACAACTCATCATCACAAATCAATAAAGAACATAAAAAATATATAAAAATACATCTGTTGAGTTTCCTATGTCAATCATTTCTCTTTGAGCATTTTTGGCGTATATTAATACCCAGCCCTCATCCTTTCGCCCTTAAAAGCACATAGAAAAATTCTACGTAGGTTGTAAGGATGATAATGTCATCATCTAAATAGGCGGAATCGATCAAAGTAGATACTGAGTAATTACTGAAAATTTTAATGATGTTTGGCATAGTAATTAATTTGTGAAAATGAATTTAGTCACATGATTCAACTATTGTAATTATTAAGAACCTTTTTAATCTTACTTGTGCGAAACTGAACATATAAAAACAATTAATTCGTAAATAAAAGAATGTCTTTTCTAACTTGAAACAAAATTGTATTTTTATTATTTCTTTCGTTATCTACTAAACAAGGTTTCGATTTATTTTTTTTTTAAATTATAATGTTTCCTTATTCCGCAATTTTTCAAATGTCTATTCAAATCAGATAAATATAAGCTTGGTAGGAAAATCATTTTTTGTTTTTTAAATTTTAACCTTATTTTTTCAATGAAAGTGTGACTTTATCGTTATTCATGTTAGTATCATTTTAAAGTGCATTTTTCGGTCTGTATTTTGGTAACATTGACTTTGGTTTTATTATTAATTTTGTTTTAAAACGGGCTATTGAACAAAAAAATGGAAAAGAAGTAAATAAGAGCAATTTTTTATATGAGTTCAAAACGGATGGTAAAGTAGCAGAAATTGTTCGTAAACTAAACAATGATTTTATTGTGGGTACTCTGTTAAGGAACATATGGTACAATGGTGGGTCCAAAAAATTCATACTAGGGACGAGAGCCTCGAAGACGAAGAAGGTCTCGGAAGTCCTTCTTCAGTTCATAACGACCAACTGAAGGCATTAGTTGAATCAGAATCATTCGCAATAATTCTAGAGCTTGCACAAAAGTTAGCTGTTAGTCATCCAACAGTTCTGGACCACTTAAAATAGTTAGGAAAATCAAAAAGCTTGACAAATGAGTGCCACGCGAACTAAACGAAAACCAAAAAAATCGCCATTACGAAGTTTGTTCTACGCTTCTTTGACACAATAGATATGATCTATTTCCCTATCGTATTGTAACGTGCGACGAAAAGTGGATCCTTTATGATAACAGAAAGCGATCTGCATAATAGTTTGACCAAAATGAAGCCTCAAAGCATTTCGTGAAACCGAAATTACACCAAAAGAAAATTATGGTGACTGTTTGGTGGTCTGCGCTCGGTATAATCCATTACAATTTTTTGAATCCTGGTGAAACTCTTACAGCTGAGAGTTATTAAGAAAATGACAAAATGTACCAAAAACTGCGACGTCTGGTTAATAGAAAAGGTCCAATCCTGTTCCACGACAATGTTCGATTGACGCTCCAAAAGTTGATGAATGAATTGGGCTATGAAACATTGCTTCATCCACCATACTCACTAGACATCTCGCCAACAGATTATCACTTGTTTAAGCATTTCGACAACTTCTTACAGGGTAACGTCTTCAACAACCAAGCTGCTGTCGAAAGTGGATTTCGAGATTTTATCAACTCCAGAACTCCGGAATTTTACCCCACCGGAATGAGTAAACTTGTAATTAATTGACAAAAATCTATTCTCAAGGTGCTTATTTCAATTAATAAAGGAATTATTAGCTGAGAAAATGTATATGAATTAGAAGGTTATAAACTGTAATTATTTTTCTATCAACTTAATAAAATAATGAGCAACTGTATTTAAATTGTGTTGAAATTTTTTCAAAGTAATTAAATCAACAGGTGATGATCCGTTTAAGCAAATTTTTATTTTTTGTTATTATGTTTTTTATTTTACACTTGCTCATTATTCTATACGAATACTGTTACGATATGTACAAATTCGTGAAAGTTGAGCAAAAGAAGATCTATGAAAGTCGAAACTGATTTTAAAAAAACGAACTTACTCGTGACCTATTGAATTCGTATAGAATAAAAATATTAAATAAAACATTAATTTTACATCCCATTTTTTTATCCTAGTTACATTCTATCTTTGAACTAATAAATATACATTTTTAAGTACGTTTTTTTTAATAGAAAACACCAGTGGTTTTCAATCATATATTTAAAATGACAAATTATTTCCATCAAAGAATTATTTAATGGTGTAAATTTGTAATGTTGTGCAAATTTGTAATTGTGACTGGAAACAGGCGCTAAAGACCTTAGATGTCGACACGCCTTAAACCCTAAATAAACTAAACTAAGTAACTGGAAAACTTAATAATATTTATGAAAATGTGCTATTTGTCCACAAATGCCAACGCCCTTTTCAAAAAAAATATGGAGAAAATTTCAATTTTCAAGATAGTAACTGTTCGTTCAAGCAGATTTAAAAAAATAACAGAAATTTTGGTTACTAAATTCAAGTTAGCCTCAAATATACCGTATACTGAATTTAACAAATAATCTTGATGTTGAGAGGTGGTTAAATGTTATATCTAGCGACAGAAACAATGAAATTAATTTAATTAAATGAATATTTTTATCTAATGTTTATGCATTAATAATAATGACATCACTTTTAATGTTACCTAATAAAAAAAATATAGTTATCCCTTTAGAAACCTTGAGAGCACTCTCTCTTAGAATTCAAATTATCTACTGGAATATGACATAAATCGAAATCGAGCGTAAAAAACAAGAACCATGAGTAACATTATAGAATTGAGTAGAATAATTATAAGGCCGTTAGAAAAATAATTGCGGTTTACGGCCTTCAAATTCATATACATTTTAAGCTTTTTTGATTTTCCTAGTTGTTGTAAGTGGTCCAGAACTGTTGGATGACTAACACCTAACTTTTGTGCAAGCTCTCGAATTGTTGTGCATGGTTCTAATTCAACTAACGCCTTCGGTTGGTCGTTATGAACTGAAGAAGAACGCATGCAACCTTCTTCATCTTCAAGACTCTCGTCCCTAGCACGAAATTTTGCCACCATTGCACCGCATATTCCTCAACAGTACCCACACCAAAAGCATCGTTTATTTTACGAGCAATTTCTGCTACTTTACCGCCCGTTTTGAACTCATTCGAAAAAATGCTCTTATTTTCTTCTTTTCCATCTTTAATTCAATATCCCAGTTTGAAGAAAAATTAATAATAAAACTAAAGTCAACGTTACCAAAATACAGACCGAAAATGCATTTTAAAATGATATTAACATGAACACGATGAAATGACACTTTCATTGAAAACAATGAGGTTAAAATTTAGAAAACAAAAACCGCAATTATTTTCCTACCAATCTAATACAAACAAGAGGCACGTAGGAAAACAACAATATTATTAAAAAAAAACTTCAAAGTATTATACTTTTAATTAAAACGATATATTTACCTTTTTGGAAAAAATAAATAAATTACTAATATTTTAGTTTATTTTATTTAAAAGCATATAAATTAATTTTAGATTCAGTTTTTGTACAAAAATGCAAAACAATATAATTTTATTTTCACGAAAGAATTATTTTGTAATCCCATTTATTTATTTACCTGCGATTGAAGTTTTTATTTAAACACACCACAGTTTTCAAAACATTGATTTGAATAATACATGAATGGACAGAAAAAAATCAATTTTATTTCAAAAGAAACGCATTAAAAAATACATCATCAAGAAATCAATTTATTAATTTAAATCCTTCACTATTTTCACATTTGATATCTTTAATTGAAAACTTACGGATAAAACTTTCAAATTTATTATTTTATTAAATCCAATCACATTTTATTAATGAATACACATGTATTATATATTTCAGTTTAATTATGTGAAATAAATTAATCGTTAATAGTTAATTATTTCGAAATATATTAATAATTATAACAACACGTTATTTTTTTACTAACGATAATTTAAAAATCAAAATAAAATTACTAATTGAAAAGTATGTTTCACGTGCGACTAATACACTGTACTGTTTTCAGCACTGAACTAGTTTTATATTGTCAGTTAATTACATTCCCCGATAAAATCTTAACAAAGATGATTTAAACATCCTAAGAATGCTTTTTATTCCAGTAAACCGATTCGTTCGCAATGCTGCTGTTGGTGAACTACAACCGAGATCATGCTTTCGTCTTCAATTAAACAATATCTAATAATAGATTAACGTGAACGAATATACGAGAGTGATTTTTTATATTGAAATTGTTTAAAATAACTCAATAAATGTCAGTTGTTATAGTAGACAGAGTTTGATTAAAATGTAAAATCGTATAGAAAAAAAAACACACGCATAACTCCTACTAGACACATCCTGTTATTAAAAATTTACTATGAAAGTTGTTAATGAAGCTTTAAGATTTTATACACGCTTGTTTATTTTAATGTGTATAAATGTCATCAATAAATTTTTTATCACTAATAATTTTCAATCGAAGTATTTATTGAATTCTATTTACGATTATTTAAAAATTCGATAAATTAAAAAGAAATATTTGTGTGAGAATTAGATTTTTTTATTTCTGAATTTTATTCAATGAAAAGTTTAATTACTATTCATATATTTAATCAGTGCAAAAGTTTTTATACGGTTCAATAAGAGGTGTTAAGAGTGCCGCATGGTGGCGCTCGTGATTGAAATGTATTCATGTTATATATCGTTTGAAAGGTGACAGTCACAGCGGTCATTTGACCATAAAATGAATTTGTTTCGATTCGATTTGTGTGTAACAAACATTTTTGAAAATGAACAACGAAAAGATACATTTCGTCACGTTATGTTGTATACATTTCGGAAAGGAGTAACCGTTGGTGCAGCAATGGAAAATATTTGGGAAGTTTATTTGGATCATGCATTATCACTTTCAACTGTGAAGAAATTATTTGTTAAATTTCGACTTGGTGATTTTAACCGCGACGATCAACCTCGCTCTGGAGATAGACGACGATGTTGTGCTCGCTTTAGTTAACAATAATTCAGGAATTTCGACGGAAGAGGTTGCCGAGACAGTTAAAGTTGACAGATCGACTGCATTTCGGCATTTAAAGAAGCTGGGGTCTACGTTAAAGTTCGATACGTGGGTGCTGCACTCGTCTGAAAAAAAAAACAAGTTTGATCGCATCTCTTCGGCATTTTTTTTACTTAGATGCCTCAACAGAGAGCCTTTTTGAATCAGTTGGTGACTGGCGATGAGAAATGGATCCTGTACAACAAAGTTCACCGCAAACGAACGTGGAAACAAGCAAATGAAGGGGCAGAACCAGTCGTCAAAGCTGGATTGCATCCGATAAGGGTTTTGCTGTGTGTTTGGTGAAATTGCAAAGGTGTTGTTTATTTTGAGCTGCACGCACGGGCCGAAACGATTATTGAGGAGAAGTACTGTCAACAACTAACCAAACTGAATGCAGAAATTAAAGAAAAGCGTCCGAATTTCGCCAATCGCAAAGGGATCATTTTCCACCACTACAACTCAAAACCACATAGAGCAAAACTAACTGCAAAAATTCAAGCAGTTGTAATAGGAAATCATCAATCATCATCCGGAAATTGCACCTTCGGATTATTATTTGTTCCGATCGCTACAGAATATTTTAGAGGGTAAAAAATTTGACACCGTGTCCGAGGCCATCAAAAACCAGCTCACCGCTTTTTTTTCTAAAAAACCGCGCAGCTTTTACGAACGATGAATCCAGCAGCTCCCTGAGTAGTTTGTACAGTAGTTCACCAAAATTAGAAATGTCTGGACGCTAATAGTAACCACTAAACACCTGTTGTAATTATAAAAATTAAACATGATATAATCATCCCTTGATGTCTATATAATTTTAGTAATAAAACGTACGTTGAAGTTTTTATACCTTTTTTGAGCTCTTCTATGTATGTGTGTGCATTTATATATATATATATATATATATATATATATATATATATATATATATATGTGTGTGTGTGTGTTTATATACGAATTTGTATTGGAAATTATGTATTTATATGTATTAATAGAATTTTTAATCTTTAATTATTTAAATTAAACACATATTAAAGACACGCATTAAATATCTTATATAAAATTCGAAACAAAAAATATCAATGTGGCAAATATAAAAAAAAAACTATACCTATGACAGATCTTGCATTTTGAATAAATATATTCGTTTAACTTTTAAAATTATGATTGAAAATGTCAATCGAATTAATTAAAAATCTTTTAGTTATATATCTTCAATGTTTTTTTTTTAATTTATCCTGAGATGCTGAGATATCGAAAACGCAGTTTAAAGCTAGTATTTATTTTAATAATTTTATTATAAAAATGTAAAATTAATAATTACTTGTCACAAAATATTTTAATAATTTTCTTACTCCTTCGTCTCATACAAACGATAAAATCACAATTAATCATCTTTTTAGTTATTAATTAACTTCAAATGTTTAGCATAAAGCAGTAAAAATAGGATAAAATAACATTTTCAAAAAAAAAATGATGATTTCGAACGGAATTTAAAAGTGGGAATTTGTGTCTTTAATTCGTGTTCATACAAAGTATAAGCAATGCATTTTATATTTTTTTATCGAGTTTTAAAAAAGTTTTTTTCCGGTCAAAACATCCATAGACGATAAAAAAACATAAGATGTAAATACATTTCCATTTAATTTCTGGTTAAGTGTCAAGCATAAGAATCGTGAACAGCTGATGAATATATAATTAAAACTACGTTTTATATCTTCACATTGATAAAATTATTTTGATTTTATTTCATTGATTGATTCTATATTTTACATACATACTCTAAAATTTTGTACTTCGATTCTTGTCTGATTGGTATTTACGTGTCATTTCAACGAATGCTGCATACTTGTACAGAACGAAATATTGATATCCGTTACTGTGAACACCAATATATAAAATGCATAATTATCGAAGACAAAAATCGAAACAATTTTAAAAATAAATGTCAAATACTATACATAATATTAATTTTTTGGGATGCTAAAGGGATCCTACTAATTGACTTCCTTCCTAGTGGGTCAAATGATAATGGGAGAGTATTATCCTAAACCTTTGGATCGACTCGATCAAACAATTCGTTAGAAAAGACCAATTTTATCAAAGTAAAAAATAATTTCCATCAGGACAATGCATGTCACCATACAAGTAGTGCATCCATGGTAAAACTCGTTGAATTAAAGTACGAGATGCTGCACCATCCAGCCCATTCTCCAGATTTGATCCTCTCAGATTTTCATCTGTTCCTAAAATTCAAAAAAATCCTTAGTTGTAAGCGATTTTCGTCAGATGAAAACTGATAGTAACAGTGAATCGCTATTTTGAGAACCTCCAAGAAAAGGATTTCCGGAACGGAATAAAAGCACTGGAGTATCGCCGGATGAAGTGCATTTAAGTTCAGGGAGAACATATTGAAAAATAAAAGTAATTTAAAAATACAAGTTATATTCTTTCATAGTTAGGCCGCAAACATTTCAAATTTTTCTTGTATATATATATATATATATATATATATATATATATATATATATATATATATATATATATATATATATATATATATATATATATCTGGAGCCCCTCTATATCGAAGCATGGCTCTTAATAATTATTGTAGCTTTTCCGATATTTTTATGTAAGTCCTATAGAATCTGTTCGGTGATTCTTGAATAATTTTACACCAAAGAATTTCAACACCTTTCTGACCATCCACATAACAAATTATAGTTTTTTTTTATTTAATAATTAACAATAATTATATTGTTCTAACAGGAAGTTTTTATGTCATCATTCATAATTTCGAGTAATATCTCACTGAAGGTTACAAAAAATTAGAAAAAATATGGGTTTATAAATTTACAATGCTCTATTTCTTTCTGAAACACATGTAAAATTCAACTTTTTACCGCATATCTAGAGATAGCAATAAATTCTCTAATAAAAATCATTTTAAAATTGATTTTGTAATTTCGGAATTTTATCGTTCTATACCGACTAAAAGACTATGTATTTAACAAATTTTCTTTTTTGTATATAAAAGTGTATATATATATATATATATATATATATATATATATATATATATATATATATATATATAAAGAGAGAGAGAGTGATGAAAGACAGATAGATATCGTTCACTGTAAATGTACGATTCATTAATTTTAAGAAATGGCCACATGAATTTATTTTTATGTAGGTAATATAGAGATGCGTCCTTGGATAAAAATTAAATAATTCAAATTTAGACAGTATGAATACTTTAGTTAATGTAATCGGATTATGAATCAACTGATGTAGATAATATTTAGGATCATTCTTTTTTCACTTTTTTGATCGCCGTGTGTCGGTAGACTAACGATTGCTAGCTTCCTTGAGAAAATGATCAAAAAAGACGGATTCACAGTATTGCTTCTTCGGCTAAATTGTTTTTTTTTTATTACGAGTAAAAAAATTCTGAAGCCTCTATGAAGTTTAATGCTTTTTTCTCTGTAAGGTGACTCTTATTAATGATACTAATGACATTGTCAATGTACGTAAAAATTCAAGCATTTGATTTGTTGAAAGATATTAAATAGATTCAACAACAAGCTAGTCATTATCTTCCTTATCTAACACTTTCTCTTAATCAAGAAGTTCATCATTGATAAACTAGCCTGATTCAGATGAAATCATCCATTCATATTAATTTTATTTACTACTTAAAGTTCAGCTTTCTTTTAACATATTTTCAATAATACTTTAGTACTATGATTAAATTTGTTTTCATATATGAATTAATATTCCGAACAAAATCTTTTTTCTTTATGAAAATTTGATATTGCAATATAGCGAGCAAGCTTGGGGGTTGACGAGCGAGCAGTAGCGGGCGGAACCCCCTAGATTATATTCATTGTTTTTTAGGAATAATATATTATTTAAAAAAATAAGGCAAGAACTGTAGAATTAAATTAGATACAAACAAAATAAGTTTAACCTTATTTTAAAAAATCAAAACAATAACATTTATTATACATAAATTTTAAAGTAGCCGTCTATATTTGTAATCACATTGCAAAAATGTAAAAAGTATAACTATTATACAGTTACACGTAATTTAAATTATGAATTTATTGTAAAATGTAATCTTTTATTATAAAGAAATAACCTCATATAGAAAAATTGTACACATTACAGTTTTTTCAATAATCGCTATTATTAATTATTATTGTTTTACTTTGTATTTCATTTTTTACTGTTGATGATTATAAGTATAGATAAGTTATGTTTCCATTTTTTTATGATATTGGTAGCACTACGGAGCACCAAGTCCATACAGTTGTATAAGTATTCTACGCAATGTGAATGGTGTTAACATAGAGTAGAATATATGAAGTAGAATAAAACGTGTTATTTATTTGTCTGTACGTATTTTATTAATAATATAAAGAATATTTTATTTGCGATGGCGGGATGTGCTACTGCACTAGACTCATTAAACTCTGCTGTAAAGTCGAATATAATACCTAACCAAGAATACTTATTGCAAGGGTCTGTTTTGGATGCTGCTGTTGAAGTTTTACTTCATCGCTTACGTGGTTTATGTGACAATGTTGACAGCGGTCCAGAAACGTTTCATGATCACGAGTTATGTTTAAGTTTAAGAGGAGCGTCTTCAACATCTCCTCTACTACTAAGAGTTCGTAGAGCATTAGATGTACCCGATGCACCATGGCAATTACGTTATATAGGTCAACCGGAACTAGGCGATAAGAACAGGCCAACAGTTGTGAGATCGAGTATAGATGTGGCATGTACTAACACTATCGTTGACTTTTTATGTGAACTCGGTTGTCGAGTTGACTTCGAATACATCGTTCGAGGTTATATGTTCCGAAAAGGCCGAATGAAAGTTACAGTTATGAAAATTTTTAAAATGACATCGATGGGAAATAAACCTGCAGAAAGTGTTGAACCGATTTCTCAGAGTTATTTAGTTGAACTCTCGATGGTAGCACCTTCAGGACAAGATGCAGTAGCTGAAGACATGAGAGTATTTGCAGAACAATTAAAACCATTAGTTCAGCTTGAAAAAATAGACTATAAAAGACTAGCTCATGTACCTTAGTTATTTAATTTTTTTACTTTATAAAATATATATTTATTATGTTAATTTTTATAACTTAAAAATGAAATGGTAAAAAAGTACACACAAATTAAGTGTATTGTTTCTGTTCATAATTTTTTTAATAAGTACGTGTGTATGTATGTATATAAAATAGTAGTTGTAAATATCATTTTATCAGATTAAAAACTATGCTGTTAATAAAAATACTGAAAAACATATTCTTTATTATCAAAATAAAATATATGATTAGTGTTTAGCAACATTTAAAATTATCGTTTCAAAATTAATATTAAATATTTCAATTTTTTGCATATAAGTATTTGTGAATGTATGTATATAAAAAAACAATTTACAATATAAATGATAATGTAAACTTTGTAGAAAGTAAAACATTAATTTTTTGGGTTACCAGTGATTTATGTAACTAAATTTTGTTTTTTTTTTAATAAGTACCTCGTGTACTTATTATTGATTACAAGTATGTAGTTCAATAAAAATTACTTTTTTAGAAAAATTATTTTAATGTTTTGAAATAAAATATTTTTCATAACCTTAGTAAAAGTTCAACATTAAAATCCGATGGAATGCTGAAACATCAAACAATTCTTTTAATATTAATATATGTTGACTTATATACTTTTATAATATTATATTCAGTATTTAATGTAACATTATATAAATGATTAATTTTTTATTATTTATAATTAGTAATTATAGTAAATTTTCATATGTATGTATGTATATATATATATGCATGCATCCATTATGTATGTATGAATGTAAATTATATATGCATGTATGTTATATATATATATATATATATATATATATATGCATGCATGTACGCATGTATCAATGCATGATGTGTGTATGTATAAATTTGATATATGTAAATTGTTTTATATTATAAAATACACTCACTATTGTATCTTTTTGTTAAAACATTGGATATCCTATAATTTTATTTTTCAAATATTTTCATTTGTTGTTAAATGTGTTAATTTTGATAATTTTTGTTAGTCACAATTTTAATAGATATTCTTGGTCTATCATTAAGAATTGTCATTTTCTGTAAATGACTTCTAAAAATGTTCATTATTTTACTTTATTGACAAACATTGGACATAAATGCATTTATATTCGTTTTAATATATCTTCATAATGAATAAGAATCCATCATTATCAGAGCGGGTGTCAAAGGTAATCAGAGATGCCATACCAATGTATAATCAATTCATTTTTAAATCAAAACGTATGCAACATGAATACGGAATTTAATCAAAAGCATTGTTACATCTTTTTTTCTAATTACAAACAAAAAAAAAAAATAGATGCCTATCCACAAATTTCGTATAAAAACTATATTAAAATGAATTCAAGAAACATTATTTGGTTGGTGGAACCTATGACGCCTGGTAACTGAGCATTGTGGGAAACAAATATGTTCGACTCTTCCTTTGTGGCTCTATTTTAACTATTTACGAATATTTTGTATTAGTTTAGCCTAACAACAAAGTGTATTGAATAATTCTATAATGTACAAAGCACATTATATAATATGCTGTTACATATTTGTTAACAGAAAAGTATAACTTTTGATATATACTATTGACATTTCATTTGAAGTTAATATTACACTAAATAGAAGTAACTACGTCTATTTGCATTATAATTAAATGTTGGGATTATAAAAGTAAGTTTCTAATGAAGTAAGAACTATATTAAATTGTAAAAAATAACTTTTATGTTTATATATTACCCATATAAGGGGGAAAATGCTTTATTATGCATGGTGTTATTTTGAAATGGATGTATTTTGTTTTGAAGGGATAGGGTTAGGAATAACCAGAGAAAATGTGTGAACAATCCTCTGTTATTTATGCACATGGAGATATAGTGTGGTGCAAATTGGGTTCATGTTGGTGGCCAGGTGAAATCTTTGATCTGAATCGTTTACCACCAGAAGTTCTTGCTGAATTTAAAAAACCGCCTATAGCTGCCGTTAGATTTTTTCAAGAAGATCAATAGTAAGTAGTATTTTTAAATAAAAAGTTGATATAAATTATTCGTACTTTTAGTAAAATAGATATTTTAAAAGAATATTAGTACTCCCAAATTTAAAACAATTTTTATTTATTTATTTATTCTTAGAAATAATGCAAAATCCACTGTACAATCATACGGAAATGTACGAACATACATATTTTACATGTACACATGCACACCAATGTTATGAAATTAAAATCTAATTCCATTTTTGTTAATTTTTTGTTTAAAATATCTCAATTATATGAGAACTGCCAGTGTTTACAAATGTTTTAAAAGACGAGCCTGTACAATATACAATTACATTATTTTTAATATGAATATAATAGAAAAAATTAAATGAAAAATAAAACATAGTTTTCAAGCTCATGCCGTTATGTGGAAAAATAATTTAAAAAATCGTATTGAATTTACAATTTTAGATGAAATTGATACTAAATAATGTAATTACTAACCGAATATTTTTTTTTACAATTTTGTGAATAAATGTGCAAATAGTGAAACAAAGTGCTACTTTAATACATGTGTGTTTTATAAAGTGATATAATATTGTTTCGACAAAATATTTTTTTACTCAGTATTGCTCAAATTAAAAAAATCTTGTACAATAAGTTTTTTATAGTGTATAAATGATTTTTACAATTCTTTAATTATTCGTCAAACCTATTAATACAGTTCTAAAAATTAATTAATTACATTACAAAGACGGACGCTTCTTTTTTTTTAGTGAATATGTGCGAAATCTTGATCATATATATCATTACAATTGTCGGCGGAAAAATGAATTTATTAAAAAAGGATTAGGTATGTGATAAATTATTTGCTCAGTATATTGTAATGAAAATGACTAATAATTTTTGTAGATATGCATCGAGCAAACGTGAAACATATGGATAAATTTCCTATCGATGTTTGTACCGCAGAAAAATTAACAAATGGTGATCCAGACATTATCACAAGTGAAGAGTTTGGTCCGAATAAAAGAGTCAACTATGCAAGTTTATTTGGAACACCAAACAATAAAAAATCATCGAATCGATCAAGTTTATCTGGTAGGTTTTTTCTCGAAATGAAATTATTGTTAATTTGAATAACTTACAGTATTTCTGATGTAAATATAATAAGTTCCAAAATTTAATTCTATAATAGAATTCTTCATATTACTGCTATTGATAATACTTTTTTATTGTTAATTGTTATTATTTTTATATTAGGAAATCGAACTCCGAGAAGAAATAAAAGTTCAACAACTCCTAGAACAACACCTAAATCTACCCCTCTTAAATCTACTCCTCGTTCTTACAATTCAGGGGATGCTTGTTCGCCAGCGAGTAATCCTTTTAATTGCCAGTTTTGTAATTTTGTTACTGGAAGATTAAATGTAATAGTAATACATAATAAATCACATTTTTCTGGAGAGCTTCCTATGGTAAAAAATAAAAGAACAAAAGGCTCTGTGAAAGCATCTACGTCTGGTAAAAAACGTGTATGTAAAATGACACCTTCAAATACAACTTCAATCGATGAAGATTTATTATTACTTAGTCGAGGCATTGATCTTGCAACGTATAATGGTAATACAACATCTGTAACCGACACCCCGCCAGAAGATAACAGAAAACGTAAAGCTGGGCGAACAGATCTGAAAACTACAAAGAAACAAAAAACAGTGGATATCCGTGAAAATCTTTTAGCTGATTGGGCTGATGACAGTGATATTGAAGTTGATGTAAATTCGTCTTTGAAAACAATAACAGATTCAGAAATTATGAAAAGTGAAAGTGAAGATAAAAGTGAGAAGAAAGACATTGATAATGAAGCAAAAGAAAAGTCATGTTTTGATTTTGAAGATGAAGAAGAGGAAGCAACAATAATTCATCAATCACCAGGAAGAAAAATCCCAAGAGTCATTCCTGAAAATCAGAAGAATTTAAGTGTAGAGTATAATTTTCCAGATGTGGTACTCTCCCCAGATATTCTTTCAAAAAATAGCTCAAAAGAAAAAATAGATGATGATTTAATTGATGATTCTCTTAGTGTAGATCAGACTGAAAACAATGTTTCCAAAATTTTATCAGAAAAAACAGCATCAGAAGTAATCGATGATAAAAGTAATGACAAGTCCATTGAAGAGGAATTCTCAACTATTATGGAACAGACATCATTACCGGATCTTCCGACATTAGACTCTTTAAAGAAAGTCAAAAGAAAACGTTCGAAAGCAAAAAGTACAGGAAGGGATCAGTCTTTTCATAAAAATGTCAATGATGAAAAATTTGATAGTGTTAGTGAAGCAGAGTTTGAAAAATTTGATAGTGTTAGTGAAGCAGAGTTTGAAAAATTTGAAAAAAAATTTGAGGCTGAAACAAAAGAACATGTGATAAATGAAGCAGATGTGACTGAAAAAGTTAATTTTGAAAATGGGTCTATTAAAACTGATATTTATAATGAAAATAATGTATTGGACAATTCTAAAGTAAAAAGTAATATAAAGAGTAAACTGATATCAATTGATGATTTAAATGGCAGAGAGCGTATTCATATGCCTTCTGAGTACAGTCTTTTAGATGAAAATCTCTTAGAAAGTAATGATTCTGAAAAAGAAAATGATAGTGCTTCTATTTCATTTGATGAAAAAAGTAATGAATTTACTAAAGATTTAATTTCTGATGACTTGAAGAATGAAGTTAAGGAAAAGGTAATTAGTACAGAAGTAGAAGAGGAAGATACTGATGTTAGACAGTCAATTGAATCAGTAAGTGATCATAAATCTGTTGAAGATGATGATATAGTTGACAGCTGTAGTATGTTAAAAGATGGGCTCACTGAAAAAAAAGATTCTGAGATAAACAACCAAATAATTGATGATTACGAGAAGACTGATGAAAAAAATGAAATTGATGAAAACATTAAAGTCGATGAGAGTTATAAAAATAAAGAACATTATGAAACTGAAGAGGATAAAATTGATGTAGATGAGAATATGGTTAATGATAACAAAATTGATCAAGTTGAGATCAAAAATGATAATTTAATGAGTCAGAATGAAACAACTGAAAATGTCCAAAAAAGTGATAATGAAAAAGTCATTGATAAAAATGAAGATTTTAAAATAAATGAATTTGATATATCTAATAGAAATTTAAGGACAAAGTTTACTAAACTGGAAGAAGTTAGTAAAAAAACAATTTCTAATGATTTTAATATTACACAGCTAGAAGTTAGTGTAGATGTCACAAAAGAACATATAGATAAAATAGATGAAAATAAACCACACAGCAGTGAAAATATTAGTGTTTGTTCCAAAGAAGATGTCACTACATCTTTAACAAATGATACCTCTGAAGAATTTAAAACTAAAGAAACTGCTGAAAATTTTGAAATGATTCCTGATTCAGAATTAAGTTCTTGTGGTTTGGATATAAAAATGCAAGTATCTGATAACGAAAAAAGTGTTGTTGGTGATGAGAATATAATATCTGATGAAGTCAAACCAGAAGTCGATAAAAAACAAAAATCTCCTACAGGTATTGAATCGACAGCTTCAGAAAATGAACCGAACGCTGAGACGTTAACGTATGCTGAAGAATCTGAATTTGATTCTATAGAGAATGAAATTCAAAGAATAACATCTGCTGATTCGAGTCCATGTAAAACAAATTCTTTTCCAGAAAATATCGCTATTGTACCCGTAACTGAAAATCAGATTCCTGAAATTGAACCATCAACAGAAGATACCAAAAATGAAACAAAAACGAAAGTCGATCGTGAAAGTGATTTGATACAACATACTGATTCAGATAATACTCTAGAATCAGAAATTGCAAAACTTACATATACTAAACTTGATGAAAGTGAAATTGTACCGACATCAAAGTATTCTACATCTTCATCAAAACTTTTAGAGATTTTGACTGAATCAAAAACAAATAATGAAAAAGCAAAACTAAATCTAGATGAATATTCTCTTGTTGAAGTTTCTGATACGTCTAAAAAAGGGTTCCCAACTGTAGCTGCTAAAAAACACGGAACAGCAGCAGAGATCAAATCATCAGATGCAAAAACTACTAAATTTGTCATTAAATCTACTATCCAAAGCAAAGAATCATCACAGAAAAAATCGTGTAAACCTATAATTCTTTCAGAAGAAATTATTAAACCTGCAGATGATGCTAAAAAGGTGTCGGTACAAAAAGTTCCAGCTAAAAGATCATATGAAGATGTAGAAGATATCGATACTTTCATAATAAAAAAACCTTTAAAAACAACATTCGTAGATAGTATGCCTACACAAAAAACAGTGGAAACTGTTGCAGAAAGTAGTAGAAGAGGATCAAAAATTAAATCTACTGTGTCGCACTCTTCATCAGATCGCGGCTCTGATAAATCTGTTGTAGACGAAGGCATGTTTGACATAAATTCAATGCCTATCGTATTAAGTGATGATTTATTAACACCAGAAAACATACAAAATATGCCTATTATGATAACAGGAATGTCAGAAAAAGATACAGATTCTGAGGAAAAAATTGAAAAAACTACAGGACATGTACCGAAAGCTGGAGCTAGTAGTTCTGAGGCAATAAAAAGTCCTATGAAGACTTCGCTTCGATCAGTTGTGCAACAAGGACTTTCTAAAAATCAGAAAGTTTATCAAACTGGATCGACTAAGCTACTGCAGAACAAACCTGCTGTTATAACTCAGCCTGGAAAACCAGGTAAGTTTATCATACTAGGGTCTTCATCGAATCCAAATGCCAGTGGCTCAAAATATACAGTTGGCAAGCGAACAAAAATATTAACAGCAAATCAAACATCTGTAGTTTTAAATAAAAACCATCCAGTTGTATCAGATGTTTCTGCACTTGATGTGGAACAAAAAGTCGGGAATAAAGTAATGCTATTAACACATTCCCAAGGTCAGCAGTCACATATTGTTTTGTCACCTGCTCAACAAAAATTATTGAGCTCAAAAATAGGAGCAAATGTCATGGCTAAAGGTACTACGACGTTGCGACCAAAAGGAAAAATTTTATCCACGCACAGTATAGTTACGTCGAAAAGTAATGTTGTCTCTCTCGGCTCCACTGGTTCAAAATTACAGGCTCTTTCACCGCAAACAGTCGTTACATCTAAAGGTCAATTATTTATGCCTGTCCACGGACAACCGATAATTACATCAAAGGGACAAATCTTAACGCCAGTTCATACAGAGAGAATGAAAGCCATGAAAACTGTTACTCAAGCAGGAAAAAGAATACAAAAAATTATATTGCCAGCTCTTTCTTCCAATAAAATAAAACATGGTTTAACGGAAATAAAACCAAGTACAGTTGTTGTTAGAGGTAAACAAGCAATGAAAAAATTACAACCAAATATATTGAGTGGTACATCAGTGAGTCATCCTCCAGAACATGTGATTTCAAAATCAGGCCAAACACTCACTCTTAGCTCTCCTGCTGCTTCTAAAAGTAAAATTATTCCGTCAAGATTAACCCCACAAACATCTACAAAGCACATTTTACGTGGACCGACAGGAACTCAAAAAATTGTTCTTCAAAAAGTATCTCCGACAAGTGAAACGCCACAAGGAAGACAGCAGAAAACTATATCCACAAAGATTCAAAAAAATTGTCCTTCACTAAAACAAGACGTAAGGTCTCCGACACCGAATAACGTTAGTGTACCTCCTCTTGTTCCACTTTCACCTGGGCATTCGAAAACCAATGAATCTAATGTAGTGACAACATCGATGAGTCATGTTACTGCACCAGGAATTTCTGAATCGAATGTAGGAGGTGCTGAAGCAAAAGGAACAGAGCGTCAAGTTCTTAAACAGATAATTTTACAGGACGAAATGGGCAATCAAACAACTGTGACACAAGGTCAAATTCTTGCAGTGCCAGATGGAGAATCGGCCGATGGGCAAGGTCAGTTTTATGTATTAGTCACTGTAGACGAATCAGGAAATTTATTACCTCTAGACAATCAAGCACTCATGGCTCTTGATCCTAGTATTGTTGGTCAAGATGGTAATGTCGTGTTACAATTTAACCAAACAGCATCTCGTGAACAGAAAATACTGCCAGATGAAACAATTATCGATACTAGTAGAGCAGATGTCGATGGATCTAATGATTTATCAATTGATTCACAAAGGCACTCTGTTACTAGTGAAAGACGAACTGTTGCACCACCTGTTGAAACAACAGATCATGATTTAATTTTAAGCAATGCTACCACTACACCACTTGAACGAATTGCAGGCGCAGATGCAATTTCAGAACCACAAAACGTTACGTACAGCATTTCTAATCCAGGATCTAATCAACAAATTATTATCTCTGGAGATTCAGAAAATGCACAACAAATATTAAATGCATTAGCATCAGGCAATCAGGATCTCAGCAAGCTAATTTCAGGGGCAGAAGGCAATTTTATTATCGATGCAGATAGACAACAAATTCTACTCGATACTAGTGGTGGTGATCAAATCATTCTCACCGCACCTGGTGACGGGTTACAATTACAGGAAAGTTATTGCACAGATTTTGTAACACAGGTGACCACAAATCAAGATATATTAGCAGAAGCTTTAGCAAACACCGATGTTTTTCAACAAGAACATGCTATCAGTGATGCTATTAATGTAGTAAATAACCGAACTGCTGGTTCTTTGATGTCAACATCTAGATTAAGTCCGTCATTGTATCAAAACATGCAGCTTCCAAATCTCACCCCGAGCACAGTTCTTGAAACAAGTTTAACGACACTCGGGCCTCCTATAATGTCTCCACTCGAAGTTCCGAGTAATGGAAACAGTAAAAAATTATCTTCTGATCTCGATGTTGATTCAGATCTAGGAACACAAATACCAAAATCATTACAACTACCAATAACGATCACAGATCCCAATATTTCACAAACAGTATCACAACAATCTCAACTTTCTAGTGATTTAACAAAAAGTCTTGGACTTCCTATCACAATAACAGACCCAAACATCTCGAGTGTCAGCATATCGGATTTAACTAGTTCTGCATTTAATTATTCTTTACCGACTCTTGACGATTCACCTGATTTCACTATTGAAAGTACACCGGTAACTGTCAATGAAAATGAAAACAAAGGTCCTATATCTATGCCACTATTAACAGATGAATCTGAATTACCTACTGATGATGTCAGAAATCGTATAGAAGATGGACGTATCGACACTGACGGTTTAGGTGAAATATTTGATTCGAGATCAGACGAAAGCAGAGAATGTGGGCAAGAATCTGAAAAGATAATAGATAGTACAGGTACCGCTCTCGATGTGCTTGCAAGTGTGACAACGACCGAAATTATAAACACGCACGTTAATACTGAAATCAAATCAGGACATACGACACCCGATTCTGCCGAACTCGACTCGACGCGACGAATCATCGACGATAGTTTGGAATTACGTCGTGACGATACTATAAATGAATCGGAATCAGATATTTTACGTACAGACGATCATCTCGATGGAAATCGTTCAGAAATAAATGAATCCGCCCGGACGGTACAAGAACGTTTTGTTCTCGAATCACCAGAAAATGAGATAGATTCAAATTCTGATGAAATAGCGCTACAACCTCCAATCACTGGTGAAGCAGGAACAGATCTTGATACCAGAATTGATGATGTTGATGAAAATTTTGCAGAATGCGTTCTTGAAAATGGTGAGATGATTAAAAAGACTTCTTTCGATGATGTCAGTTAGATACATTTTTTTTCATAAAATGTAGATAGTACTATAAAGTGTATATTTATATTTAACAAAACTCGTTATTATTCGACGTAAAAATATATTTTACATTTTATTGATCGAAATTAAAAAATTGAATGATTTTTTAAAAACAATCACATTGTAACATAAAAACATTATACATTTATATAGTTTGTAATAAAGATTATTCGATGTCACAAGTAAATAAAGCAGTACGGCGAATTATGCTTTTTTCTAAAAATGATGACACCGAATAGGCCCCTTGCAGTTTCGTCAAATTGTGTAAATAATGTAGATTAGTTTTAAGATCTCTAAGGTATTCCAGATAAGTTACAAAATATTTTCTTAGAGAGCATATATATATATATATATATATATATATACACACATTATATATATATATATATATATACACACATTATATATATATATATATATATACACATATATATATATATATATATATATATATACATACATACACACATACATATACACACGCCTACATGCATACATACACACGTCTACATGCATACATACACACATGTATATATATATATATATATAGACACACACACACACACTATACATATATATATACACATATATATATATATATATTTATATATATATATACACACACACATACATAAATTAATTTTTTGGAGTAATGTTTTTTTTTTAGAATTTTTAATATATTTTGTTTCTAATAAAACATTTTAATTTTAATGTAACTTGGAAATTTACATTTGGCAATTTATTTCTGTTTTTTTCAGTTACTTTAATTACATGTTTTATTGTTTTGTTTTTCATACATGTGATTTAAACTTATTATATAAGTATTAAATTAGTGTAAAATTATTTCTTTACAAGTATTTGTGAGTAAAATACAAAATATTTTTTATTAAACACATACTCTAATCCTTATGCAATTCACAAATATTTTTGAAATTAACTAAAATTTAATATTTGTATACATAAATGATAAGTGTAAATAATTATTATTAAAATATTATTAATTTCATTGTGCTTTAAGTATTTTGTTCTTGTATAGATGATCCTAATACAATTTATTTAAATTTTATCTCAGGTCAGTCATACGATTCCTAGATGATATTTAAATTTATTTATTAGGGATAAATGCACAAATATGTTTTCAAACAAACAATACATTAAAAATTCTGGAAAAATTAATTTATTTCATGAAAAATATTTTTGAAATTTTCATAAACGAAATTTAATTTCATTCATTTTGTAGTTCACACGACCGAACATCAAAATTAACAAATATATTTTATCAAGCCATTTTTACATATCAATAATGCACAACGGAGTTGAAATTTTTATATTTTATATAAAATTTTCATTATCCGTATTATTTTTCAATTTGAATACGATAACTTGCTCGAAATTTTTTTTATATCGAAATTATAATTACTGCTATATTACTTAATAAGAAGTTTTAATATCGAGTCTTATAAATAACATTAACAGTGAAAATGTTTTTGAAAGGATTTTCTTATTTTAATTGTTGAATTTGTAATTACTCTAATTTTTTGTTAATGTAAGAATAAACGTGAGAATAAAATGGTGTATTGCTATTTTACAATAGTATTGACATAATTTTAAAATTAATGTAACTTAATATCTTCCTTATTATTGAATATCATTATTGTTTCAATTTTAATATAGAAAATATTTTTAATTCAGTTTTCAAATGCATATACATATATTTGACTTAAAATTTTTAAAATTACTTTTCTACTTAAAAAAATCTAACTTTTTTTTTATGGAAAAAATGTTATTTTCAAGTTTAATCTCAAATTTTCCCTAAAAAAATATGAACTTGACATTTGGCGATAATTTTAATATTTACACGTACTCGAAAGTGTTTAGATTCATGTTTTATATTTAATGTATAATTTAAATTTAGAAAACGATGTTAGTTTCTTATATAAAATATAATAATTTTCCATCCAATCTGAAACTGAAATTACAATGTAATGATGTTTGTTGCTAGTAGTAAAACAAATTGTAATGTTTTTGAAATTAAATCAATATTGTTTTTGATTAATATAAAGCAAAATGCATGTTTCAATGAGTTATTCAGAAAGTAAGATCGATTATATTCATTTTTTTTAAATCTATCTATATTTTTTTCGTTAAGAAAATGTCATTATTAAAACATATCGTTAATGTCAAAGTGCACTGATATTTTTATAACCAAAGCAGGTGTAATATATTTTCACTACTTGAATCTTACTACCATTTCTACCTAGCAAATTAAAAACCACTCTCCAACGGAAATAGATGTCTGTATTCATTGACAATTAATGTAATCAGACAATTAATGTGAAAAGTAAAGTAAGAGGGCACCTTTACCATTTCAGTAAATTTGAAAATTATCCAATATTTAAATAATTTTATGATACAACTAATTGATATTAGTAAATAGAAATGAAATTCTTTCCCAGTATATTTTAGAAATTACTTCTACGTACAACTACAATTGCATTAAAGAGAATGAAAAGATCTTCATGATTGTAGTCTATAATGAAATAAAAATACATCAAAAATGTGGCGGAAACAGGTCATAATATGTGAATTTTTAAATTTTAATCGAAAAGTTCATAAGATAGCTAAATACTTCCAAACAATGTAAACTTATTTTGAAATTGTCTTTAAAAAGTTGTTACGTAAAAATGTCTTATTGTTTTGTGATAATCATATGAATTTGTTCAGCAGTTAAATCGAAAAACAAAGATGAATGTTCAGAAGAATTTTTAAATGATTTTTTTATGCTTTTTCCTTTATTCTATAGTGTCATACGTTTATTTGAAAATTTAATAATAATATGATTTATCAAGTTTTACGTCACTTCAATTTCATTATTACATGCCATATATAAATTGTATTTTTTCCAAACATAAAACCACATAAGAATAAAATGTTTTGTGTTTTGTCTATACTACTTAGATTGTAAAAATATCTTTCTCGCTATATGTACACAAATATTTTTATATATATTAGGGAGCTTCGCCCCCTGCTCGCTGCGCTCACCAACTTGTCAATTATAAGTGTGCACATATAACCGAATGAAACAATAAACACATCAAATAAATAAGTCGACGTCATGGATTATTATATATATATATATACTAGGGGGCTTTGCCTACTGTTCGCTGTGCTCGCCCACTTGGCAATTATAAGCACGTTTTGTAACCGAATGAAATAAACATATTTGGGGATCACAGGGGCCACGTCTCAAATAAATAAGTCAACGTCATGGATTTATATTTATATATTAAAATCTTTATATACACTTTCTCGCAGATAGATTATTTTTTTGCAACAATGTTTTATGAAGTTTTTTTACGGATGATTGTGATTTTATATATTTTTCATATATATATATATATATATATATATATATATATATATATATATATTTATATATATTTATATATATTTATATATAAAATCAAAATATCCACAAAAACTGTATGAAACACACGTTGCAAAAAATAATCTATCTGCCAGAATATTTTTATAAATATACTAATATATATATATATATATATATATTATTTATATATATATATATAAATCAATCCATGACGTTGATTTATTTATTTGAGGCGTGGCTTATATGATACCCAAGTATGTTTATTGTTTCATTCAGTTACATGACATGCTTATAATTAAGAAGTGGGTGAGAGCAGGGAGCAAAGCCCCGTAGTATAGAAAAATAAAATGTCAAAATTATCCACAAAAAACTTTACAAAACAACACGTTGCAAAAAATCAATCTGCGAGAATGTTTATATAGACATACTATATATATATATATATATAAATATATAAATCCATGACGTCAACTTATATATATGGGACGTAGCTGCTATGATACCCAAATATATATTTTTTTGTTTTATTCTGTTATATGTACATGCTTGTTTTCTTTTTTTATATCTTTTTCTTGACGTGTCACTAGTGTGCTCGAGCTTTAATGTGGCAATATTTGTCGGATAAAGAAAATACGGAGTGCCCACATCCACTGTATTTACCAGTTTTAGTACCATGCACCTTCTAGCTTTTCCCCAAAGTGAAAATATTAATGAAAGGGAAGCGTTTTCAGACAATTCTGAAGGTCGAAGCAGCCACGACAGCGCAATTAAAAGCACCGACGAAGAAGAACTTTCAATACTGTTTTGAAAAATGGCAATAACGTTACAAGTGCGTGGAAAGCGGCGGGGGAGTATTTTAAGAGGTACTAATTATAATTTGTATTTTACTTAAATATTTTTTTTATTCGTGCATTCATTGTATTTTTTGATCATTTCTCATAAATAGAATGCTGCAATCTTGCACTATAAAGTTTTGCAATTTACAAATTTTGCAAAATATTAATGACTAACATAATAGTAACTATACAAAATTATTTACAAATATTACACCCACGCTTATTTATATATATATATATATATATATATATATATATATATAAGCGTGGGTGGAAAAAGGTGCGTTAATAATAACACTTCAAAAATATATTACAAATTGTTAATGAGTTAAACGATGTGCATTCAGGTTAAGACACAATTACTTAATCTCCAGTTACAAAATCAAAATCAACAATAATTTTATTAATCAGAATTAATTTTACAAGGCCCCAACTACAAATGCGTTCTTATTTATAATATAGTTTTATGCTGATTTGCCGTTTGGCGATGACCACACATTGAATCATTTGAATGCTATGCTGATGCAGCTTTTTGCTGATTATCATATAACCTATGTTATGCTCATACAGTTCCAAACCCAGAGAGTTTCCGTACCAAGCATCAATCCAGGAAATACGTGAAACGCGAGCCATGAGCGTACATCGCTTGGTGCTCAAGAAAGCATGGGCCCTTCAGGCCCGCGCTACAGCAGACGTACAGTTCCAACGATGATCTCAGAATTCACCCAGCAACACATAGTTGTTATTAAAACAATCTGCGCCAGACATCGTCTAACAATAAATATATATTAGCCAGTGGTGCATTTTCCTATGGGCAAAAAGGGCAATTGCCTGGGGCTCTCGATAACAGCTTAGTCTCAAACTAATCTTTTATAAACTCTTTACTGTAATACAACATTGTACATGGGGCCCCATAATTCAAATTTGCCTGGGCCCCATGAAGTTATAACGCACCACTGATATTAGGTGTATAAGTTAATTCCCTACCTTTTCTTTATAGAAAATGAACGTTTATGGAAAAATGGAATAAATTTCAATCCTGAAAACATCTCTCATTAGTTTGTATTACTTTTCACCATCTGGCGGATAACTAACGAATCTCTTGTTGAAAAAAAGATTGCGGTTGATGAAATCGTAATAAATTTTCGAACTTTTTCTGTTTGAGCAATTTTTGCATATTCTATACGTCACTACCTTCATCCGAAGCCGAATAATGTGAAAAATATGTAATAGCAAATATGCTGCTTTCTGACGCCGTTGTGTTCACAACCGCTTGACCAATATGTATATAGATTTTAAGTGTTAAGATTGGAACTTAAAAATCTTAAACGACAAGAAAATATTTTAATTTCAAACAGGTGTGTTTGATTCAATTTAAAGGCACTGAATTAATTTTTATACTTATATATATATATATATATATATCATCTTCAGCCCCTCTCAATCCACTGCTGGATAAAGGCTTCTTCCATGATTTTCCATTTTGTTCGATTCAGTGCCTCTCTTTTCCACAGTTTTCCAAGAAAGTTTTTAATATCCTTATCCCATCTGTTCATTGGTCTCTTTCTCGGTCTTTTCATATTCCTTGGTTCCCAATCAATAATTTCTCTTGTCCATCGGTTGTCTTCTCTTCTTGCGATATGTCCTGCCCATTTCCATTTCAGACTCTTTACTCTTCTTATTATATCTGTGACTCCTGTTTGTTTTCGTATCCATTCTATTCTCTTTCTATCTCTTCTTGTTATTCCCAACATGCATCGTTCCATACTTCGTTGTGTTGTTTGGAGTCTTTGAACTATTTTGGCGTTAAGCACCCATGTTTCGCTGCCGTAGGTAAGGACCGGTAGTATACACTGATCGAATACTATTTTCATATATATTACACACATGCATAATAACTGCCATAAGTATTCATAACCCAATCACTAATACACTATTTGGTTCAAAAATTGGGAAAAGGTCAACAATATACATTGCCATTAATTTTATTAATAACATATGTATTTACAGATAATATAATGAAAATTTAAACAGAAATAAATAACAAATTTTTGAAAAAAATATATATTCTAGACTAGTTCACAAAATTACACCACAAAAGTATTCATACCCACGGTACGAATACTTTTGGATATGAATTTTAAGTTGACTCCGGGGAATACCCTTAATATACAAATTTTTGTATTTGAAATTTCCACTTTACTTAGTGTCAGTTGATTATTTTTTGTTATGTGCCAACTGTTTTCTTTTTTGTCGTATCAAACTTGTTTTTGGAGTAATGGGACCAAAAAATAAAGAGATAATAATTCGTGAACGTGAAATGGTGTTAAAAAGTTAAGAAAGAGCTACGCAGAAATCGCTTTTGTGTAGAAGAAAGGTTATTATACAACCTATTGTGAAAAAGTTAGAATCTGATAGTACTTGCATCAATAAACCGCGAACTGGACGGCCAAGAATATTGTCATCTTAAGAAGAAAATGTTTTAGTGCATCAAGTACAACAAAGTCATCGCACAAATGTTCCTAAATGAGTGTCTCTAATAGCAAATTCGTTTAACAAACAAGTTAGTACGGAAGCTTGTCAAGTATTCAAATCTCCCGCACAAATAATGCGCGCTGCATTATTGCCTATTTCTCTCGCACTGTCCTGTGTCAGCATGAATTAACACCCCGCACCCCCCCAGTCTATCGTTATCATGCCATAGATTTTTAACCGTACTTGTCATCTAGAGAGTTTTTATCTATGGTATGTATGTTTGTATTTGTAGATAAAGACTGTTTATAGTTATGTCTTATTTGATAATTTTTGTGTAATTAAGGTGTGTATTGTGATTACATTTTAAGTGTTTTTCAATAAATATTGCTAGGAGATAAGTACATTATGTGATATGGAATAAATTTTACGTTATTTGTAGGAATTGAAAAAGTAGTTACATCTTGTAAGAGGTTATAATTTATATTTCAATCATAAAAATGGCAAGAAGAAAGAAAATTCAACTTCAGAAAGTACCAAAAATTGATGAAGAATTCCGTATAACGACAGAAAAAGAAGTACAAATTTTTTTGCAAAGTGATGCAATCAGTTACAGTTTTTCCCATTCTTTAAACAAAAATCAACGAGCTTTTATACATACTTTAGCTGCAAAATTACAGTTGAGCTCAAGATCAAGTGGAAAAGAACCAAATAGAATATTAAAAGTATTTAAAAAAGATATGAAAACAGAGTCATCAACTATTTTACTTCAGTTATGTACGGATAGTGTCAAGAAAATTACTAATTTTTTAAATAAGTATTATTTATTACATAAATTAAAACCGAAATTGAATGAAAATGAACATGAACAGTATTCTCAAAAAGATAAAAAAAGCAAATTATATAATGTTGTACCTAAAGTGCCACCAATAATAAGAGGATCACAATTTATAGCATTCAGACAAACACTTCCTATCTGGAATTATCAAAATAAAGTTATTGAAGTAATAAATGAAAGTCAGGTAAAATTTAAATTTGAATTATTAAAAATATATTTATTAAAATAATATTACATTTAATAAATATTTTTTTTTTTTACTAAGGTCGTAATAATAACAGGGGAAACAGGTTCAGGGAAAACAACACAGGTGCCTCAATTTATAATAGATAAAGCCTGTATGCTACAACAAAAGTGTAGAGTTATTTGCACAGAACCTCGAAGGCTGTCTGCAGTATCAGTAGCTGAGCGTGTATCTTCTGAACGAGGTGAACAAATCGGTCAGACAGTCGGTTATCAAGTCCATCTTGAGTCTAAAACTAGTAATAACACATTACTTACATATTGTACAAACGGTGTTTTATTAAGAACATTAATGAATGGTATGGACTTTTTTGAAACTGTGACGCACATTATCGTAGATGAAGTACATGAACGTGATAAATATACAGATTTTCTTCTAATATGCTTACGAGAATGTTTACAAGTGTACAAAAATTTAAAGGTCGTTCTTATGTCAGCCACAATTGATACTACACTATTTGATGAGTATTTTATGAAACCATCAGTTATAGAAATACCGGGCAGACAGTTTGAAGTTAAAACGTATTATTTAGAAAATATTTTAAATATATTAAATTATGTTATACCTCAGAGTAATGAAGAAAATGTAAAAGATGATTTTAGTAGTTTACAAATATCTAATGAAACAAGTGGAAATGAAAATAAAATGGAGCTTAGTAGCCAGCTTAAGGAGTATATAGATAAATGCATACAAGGTATATAAAATTATAAATAATATTTTAAAAGTTACAACAGATTCATGTTTTTAGATTGTTGGCTGCTTGGCACTGATGATAGTTTTATACAATTAATGATTTTATACCTATCTGAAAATGTACCTGTAAATTATCAACACAGTAATACTGGTATTACAGGCCTTATAGTAGCTTGCATTCATAAGAAGTATAATATTGTAACACAAATATTAACCCTTGGTATGATGATTCAAATTTAAATATATATTTTCATAAGTTATTTAGTAGATCACTGATAATTACTAGATATTATGTTAATCTATGTATGTTGTTTATATATATATATACTTTTATATTGTAGAGCCAGATTTAAGTCTTTGTTCTAGTAATAATATGACAGCTTTAGATTGGGCTAAAAAACAAGGTCATAATGAGATTATTCAACTATTGTATGCTTATCAAGTAGAGGTTGAAAATTCTCCAAAGACAAAAGCAGAACAAATTATAAAAACTAAAGAGCAGCAATTATTAAGTAGTTATCATAACAGCATTTCGCAAACTGAATTTGACCATATTGATTTCAAGTTAGCTGTAGAATTAATAGTATATATTCATTTAAATATGTCAGAAGGCAGCATTTTAGTTTTTTTGGCAGGTAAATAATTATATATTTGAATTTAATTGTATATATGTATAATTCAGTTGAATTCTTCATATTTTGTGACATTTTAACAAAAGTTTAATTCATAAAATTATAAATGATTAATTAATTTTTGTTTTTTTGTGCAATTAATTGGACTATTAGATTGTGTGTGTATATATATATATATATATATATATATATATATATATATATATATATATATATATATATATATATATAAAGTTATTACAATGAATGAAAGTTTATTTTTAGGATATGATGACATTATTGCAATGAAAGAATTAATAACTTTAGATAGACGTATGAATGAATCTACTTACATCATGTTTGCATTACATAGTAGTATTGAAATGTCAACACAAAGGCAGATTTTTTTACCTGTGAAAAATAAACGTAAAATAATTCTTTCGACTAATATCGCAGAAACCAGTATTACTATTGATGATGTAGTTTATGTCATAGATTCAGGCAAAGTGAAAAAAAAAAGTTTTGATGGTGTATGTATTACAATTTCTCTGGATTTATTTTTTGACTATTATATTTGTATACAAAAAAAATTGTAGGTGAGCGGTGTATGTATGTTAAGAAGTGAATGGATATCTCGTTCCTGTGCTTCTCAAAGAGCTGGGCGAGCAGGTCGTACTAAATCTGGTATTTGCTACAGACTATTTTCTGAGTTAAGATTTAATTCAATGCAAAAATACACTACGGCCGAGATTCTTCGTAGTCCCCTTCATGTAAACAAATTATAATGATTTTAATATTCTTTTAATTGTGTTTGTTATACCTGGTAAACATTTCAGGAATTATGTTTGCATACGAAAGTATTATCTCCTATAGGATCAACCATATCGGACTTTTTAAATAAAGCGTTAGAATCACCACCATCCATAATAGTTAAAAATGCTGTTCAGTCTCTTAAAGTATGTAGGATAAGTATTTTTATGCAATTATTCATTTCTGTATAATATTTGTACATTAACATTTTTTTTTTGTCAAAATTTAACAAATATTTAATATATAAATGTTTTATAAATACATCAGTTTCCCTAGAAAAATCAAATATTTATTTAAAGTTTTCTTTTTGTGGTATGATAAATATTGATCTATCTAAATTTTAATAACTTGTTTAAGTCAGTTCTTTTGTTTTTTCAGATTATGGGAGCATTAGATGAAAATGAAAATTTAACAAAATTGGGCAAACAAATACTAAAATTGTCGATTGAACCTCATCTTGCAAAAATTATTCTATATAGTATTATTACCAAATGCCTTGATCCTATTCTTACAATAGCATGCTGTTTGTCGTCCAAGTAGGTTTTCTTTATTAGAAATTAGTTCGTAATTAAAAAATAACTAAATTTACTTTCTATAAAAGGGATATAAGATGACTATATAAAATAACAAGTACATGATAGTTATTGAATATGACTGTGTATGTTACCTATGTATATAAATGTGAATGTAATTTTAGAGATCCGTTTGTTTTACCATTTTTTCCATCACAAAAACAAGAAGCTACAACAAGTCGTCAAATATTGTCGTCTGGAACGTATAGTGACCATATGGTTTTTTTAAGAGCATTTCAAGAATGGCAGGTTTGTTTACCTTTAAATAAGTGTAAGATGTGTAAATTTTATTTTCCATATATATATATATATATATATATATATATATATATATGTAGGTGTGTATGTATGTATATGTATATATATGTATATATAATATGTGTATGTGTATATATATATATATGTATATATATATACATACGCACGCACACACACACACACACACACACACACACATACATACATACATGTGTGTATGTAACAATAAGCCCATATTTTTTAAAATATAAAGCTCATTTTTGTTTTATGTTATGAATGTTCTTATTTATTTGAAGTTTTAATTCTAGAATTCTGGTTATGCACAAAAGTCATTCTGTCAAAAAAATTATTTAAATGGTGCTACGTTAAAAGTAATCACTGCTACTCGCAATCAAATAATTTCACAATTAAGAAGTAGTAACATTATAAAAGGCAATTTGAGTTCTCTGAATGAAAATTCCAATAAATGGTGTATGGTGAAACTTGTTTTGTCTGCTGGTCTCTATCCTAATTTAGCTATGTGGTCTCCAAAAAAAAATCAATTGATAACTGAGTAAGTATTTTTCTTTATCATTGTGCTCACTGTATATTTAATACAAATACTGAATTTCATTGTGAATGGTATTGTTAGACACATATTATTAAGTGAACAGCAATATTCTATTAATTTAAAAGTATTTTAATTTTATGGGTAACTAGTGTTTTATAAACATATAAAAAGATGTTAAATTTTAATTTATTTAATGTACAGATTTTTCTTTTGTAGGAGAGAAAAGAAAGTTAATTTTCATTCATCATCGACTTTACGGTATAGTATTAAAGAACTACATGCTAATTTAAAAAAAAATAAAACAGGGACACTTCCAGAATTTTATATTTTTGATGAGATAACACGTATTGGTGTAAGAAATCAGTGTTTAATTCGTGGTGTTACAGCTATTAGTCCGATCATGGTAATTTTATAAAAAACATTTAAATTTATTTGATTCAATCAACTTTCATGTTCTTTTAAACTTTTATATTTTTATTTCAAATTATCAGTGAAATGTATATTTTCATTATAGTTACAGGTTTTAAAATTTTTTGTAGAAATTTAAAATTCTGTTCTGAATTTATTAAATGTTGATAATGATAATTAAATATAATTTTCAAATCAGATTCTATACACATATTAGGTCATCCTAAAAGTAATTTAGTTTTTTTAAAAAAGTTTTGAAACTGAAAAAAAGTGATGTTTTAATTTTGATTAAAAATATACTTTATTATTTTTTACTTTCCATGCTAATCTTAAATTTTCAATACCCCAGTGACAAAACTTTTTGGACTTTGCATTAAAGAAAGAGTTATGCTCCCTTTGAATAACACTCTTTGTATTAAGCCGTTTTCCTTTGATGTGATTTAGGAGTCTTCTCTTTATATATATATATGTATATATATATATATGTATATATACGTATATATACGTATATATATATATATATGTATATATATATATATATATATGTATATATATATATATATATATTGCAAAATTAAACTCTAGGTATTTATGAATGCAAAAGAAGTAGAATTGAAGCCGAAATGTGAAGAAAGCAGTGATGAAGATTTAGAAACTGATGATGAAATAACTATCATTGTAGACAAATGGATTACTTTTTCTGTTGATCATTGTATAGCTGAAAAAATACTCAAATTTCGAGAAATGTGGCTGTCTTTTATCAGTAGAAATCTGTCTGATTCATCAAAAAGAAGTACTGATGAAGATGATGAAATTGTTAAAACTATTATTATGATACTTGATAATGAAGAAAATGCAGCTCATTTACATCAACCACCCGATTTACTATTTCAGTGTGTACAACATAATCAAGTAAAAAATACATACTTAAGTAAAAAATCAGTGCCTAGCAGTAATAGTTATAATAGATTGAATAAACATGATCGAAACAAAAAATACACTAATAAAAGTTCATGTAGTAAAAATTATAATTAAATATAAAAATAGTCTTTCTTTTATGTATCTTAATTTTCTTTTTTTACTAATAATTATGAATAAAAGGTATCCAGATTTTAATGTTTATTCATTATGGCATTTATTATTTAATTTAATAAAACTATATTAGTTATTTTTGCCAGTTATTCTCTCTACTGATATATTACACTAATACATTTTAATTCTAGTAATTAATATAAAAACAATTTTCGAAATATAAACAAGTTAAATACATAAAAAACATAAAGTTTATATTTTTAAAAAATATTTTAATTTCATCCTGTTATCTCTATATGAATTACAAACAATATATTTGTTTATTTACTGTTTTATTAAAAAAAGGATTTTATTTTTTAAATGCAAATATCGTTTCTCCTTATAATAATTGATTTTTTTTCTATGAAGATTATGTTGAAACTTAATACTATTTTAATATTTCTATGAATAATAACTAATATGATCTTTGAAAAAAGTTATTAGACATGGTTTATTCAATGCAGTAATATACATTCATATGGTTGTAGTAAGTTTTTGAAAATGATATATTATGAATATTTTAAATCCACTTGTATGCAATTTTCAAACGATTGCTTAATACTTGGATGAAAATTAACTGTATAATATTTTAATGAAAGTAAAATTTACTATCAGGAATTGTTTATTGAATGCACACAATCATTTATATTTTTTAAACATCAATTATTACAAATAGAGGCAAACAAAAAAGATATTTATTTATATATATATATATATATATATATATATATATATATATATATATATATATATATATATATATATATATTAAACTAGTGAAATAATGACTCAATTGCTGCATAAGATTGATCACTATTTCAAAACTTATTTTGAATGTTAATTTTCAAACTTATTATCAAATTTTTCCAACTTAAAAAAAATATTTAAATTTCATTTTATATCTTTTATTTAATGGGAAGTATTTCGTTGTGTATGCATGGCCTTTCTTATTTTTATATTGATTTCAAGTCAAAATATATCTATACTGACACTTTCTGGCTTACATAGGTGGATCGTTCCACAGAATATTTTGTAAGTTGAAACATATGTATGCCGGATCAACTCTCACTATTGTTACATGTATTCAACAATAAAGTTTCGCTTAAGAATAAACATTAAGTACAGGCTCATACGCAAAAGTAACTCCTATATATCAAATATTTTAATTGCTGTATATACAGTACTGTATAAAATATAAAATTTGAAAATCATGTAAAACATTAATTTTTAATTGTAAACACATACTGTACTCTACTTTTTAGGTGACGTACGCAATTGTTGCACAGAAAATAAATACCCAAATAAAAATTTGATGTACATACATGAAGCCGGTTTTACATTGATGCACCAGTTCTCCTTAAAGTATAATCTGCTTCACGTACAGAAAATTTGTGTCTGTTGATTAAATATTTATAAGTAAATATTCATTAAATGTTCAAGATGAATTTTAAACGCAAATTTAATTTACCAAAGTACGTAAGTACAGATCTAAGTGTGTAAAATCCACGTAAGTCCGAGAGTTTTCTGTAATTGTGTAAGGCAGACGATTTTTTTTGTAAATCTTCGACAGTATCGTGTAATTCTAAAAGTCCCTAAAAACTAAGAGCCAGCCTCTGTGTGGTCCGCATGATGGTAGAAGGTAATCAACGAAAGACACTGCAGAAAGGTTTTACAAATCACTTGTTTTTTCGACGCGGTAAGATAGTCTGCGCCTTTTGAAATTTCAACCCGTTATGGCTGACACACATGGTCTTGAAAGAATAACTAGAATTTCTGTGAAACGACAACTGCAAATTAGATGATTTTTGAAAAATCCGATTTTTTCAATACAATATTAGACCGTCGGATTTACAAGCTGATATCGATTCGTTGTATATATAGACTCAACACGCCGGTTTAAAAACGACAATCGTTTTCGCAGTTGTAGGCTTTACACCTACATTAATTGCAGAAACGTACGTGTATGAAAAATAAATTTTCGCTTTGGATGTGTCAAAAAAACAACCATCTTTTTGCAAATCCCTGGATTTTCTCCGATTTTACACGCTTGAAGGTGTAAAAATTTACGAATTTACTATACGACATTCAAAAAAAAAGCAACAAAATGTACTATTAGATATAGTTTACTAAATATAAAAATACGTATTTGTACGGCCGTAATATGAAATTTTGAAAATGACTACTAATTCTGTGTATACGCAGTTTTTACTAAAAATGTATAGAGATGGGAAAATGTACTGATAGATACAAATTATTCGATACGAAAGTAAACATATGCTCATACCAAATTTTTGAAAATATATTTTTAATATTGAATAATTCGGAATATAGGCGACTTTATCTGGCTATACTAATTTTTTCAATGATTAAATATGTTATTTTCAAATAGAAACAACAAATTTCACATATGCCATTTTTAGATAGTGCCGACCATAGATAAAGTATCTCCTAGTAGTGCCGACTAGGCCCTAGATAATGTACACGTGATGTATATGCAAGACTGCAAATCAGGAAGAGGATCTGGTACGGCTCTTGAAGCTCACTGGTTTGTCTTATCGCACATCCAAGGAACATCAAATCTGTATGGCTAATGACTAGGAACTCCTTTCACGTGACATAGATCTCGAGTTTGACACTCACCAGCGTGTTGGCTACATTAAACAGGCGGTACAACTAGCCAGATAGTATTTATACAAGATTGATGTAATTTAACAAATGGCTCGTATGCAATGAGATCATAAAGCATGAATTTAGAAATCAGTAGACACCACGGATTAGCATCATTTCTCTGACGGTATCTGTTATGCCAGAAAATTCTTACATTTTCCTAGAGAATTTCTTCTAATGGATTTTCTGCCTTAAACAGACATATTTACAATTATTATCGAATGCGCAGTGTTATATGTGAAAAGATTTCGATTGTGTATATTAGCTAAATAAAAAGTATATTTACAATTCAGTAATTATGCACTATTGCATATTTTCAAAATATGTCGTTATAATTCTATTTGAATTGAATATTTTACTTATCTTATTCTTATAAAAATAAAACCTCATATTTTTTGTCACTTTATCAGCAAGACAAAGTGACGAGCTATGGTGACGAGTATCTACGGTGACGAGAAATGTTTGCTTTGCCAGATCATAGGTTTCAAGTTTAATTCATCAAGTTTAGTTCTTAGGTATTTTTTATGTTTAAATATATTATGTTGTAAAAATCAATAAACATTTTTTCTTTCTATTTTCCCGTTAATTTTGACGAGCTATATACTAGTATTCTATATAAAAACTGTTTCTGTTTTTTTTTTGTTTTTACATTTTTGACCCTACTTTGTAAATATTATTATGTAGATGTAATAATAGTATATAATATATTTATTCAATATTGCATTCGTAGTTACATTTTACAAAATATATATTTACATTGGATATGTACCAAAGCCTGGCTATATTAAAATTATATGTGTGTATAAAACTACGAAACATTTATATATATATATATATATATATATATATATATATATATTTTACCCACCACTATACTTTTTTATTGAATAACTTAAACACTATGTGTACATATTTTTCTATATATTTTTTGTAAATAACATACACAGAAACAATACTGATACACATTTTACATATAATTGTGTAATTCTATAAATACATTATAAAGCTATTACATGTCATAGATATTAAAGTATTAAACGAAAATATTATATAATGATGTTGCAGTATAAACGCCTATATTCAAAACGATCATTTTAATATGTTTAGTTCAGTGCGTGATGTTTGTTATGTATTTCTGGAATATAATTTCAATATATTTTAAAAAAGTTAGCTAGTAAAAGGTACTGTAACCTGTATTTTTGTTTTATTACTGTAAAAAGAATGTGTTGTGTACGTGCTTATGATATTCAGATGGTTCAGTGATATACAGTATATGCATTTAAATTTTAAAAGTTCCCATCATCTTTCTGACCAGCAGTAAGATACATATTTTTATTAAAAAAATTATTACAATTAAAAGTAAAGTATAAATGATTGAATAAATTTAAACAAAAAAATATAGTGTTTACTTATACTTACGAATGAATGTATATTATAAAGGTTAGTACTCTAGTGATATATACTTCGAAGTTTATTTTACCATTTTACTCTACAGATGGTAATGCAAAATTAATCTTCAATGTAGTGATTATTATGATTATCTTTGTACTGCCATCTGAACGAAAAATCATTGAATCATAAACTTCCACATTTAATAGTTGTAGTACCACGTATTTAGACAAAAAATAAAAGTACATTTTTTTATTTACATATATCACATTTTTTGGTTTGGTGTTATTTATAAGTTTTTTATAAAAAAATCTTTACAAAAGATTTATTACGGGCGTACCAGTAATTATTTCTACATTAAAAAAAAAAATACTGACCGTAAATTTTATGCCGTATTGTAGGTTTTCCCATTCCCAAATGCAAAATTATGGATACTTGATTTTGTTTATTTAGGGCTCGAAGGTACGTCGACACCTAAAGTCATTAGCTCCCGAGAAGAGTGGATACTTGACATTTTTTGCAATATTAAAATATAAACCATTTTCTAAAAAAAATTTCTAGCATACGAAAATTTATATTCCTATTTAACCTAACGTTCTTGATAATAAATGCAATGCTCTTTGGAATAACATCATATAAAATGGCTCATCCCTGAGCTTTCTTCAGAAATCATGCAAAAACCATAAACAAGTAAATTTTATATTGAAAAATAATCCTTTTCATAAATTTACAACGAATGTATGAATAATTTTATATTTATAGTAAATTTAATTCCCTGGATAATTTTATATGTCGCGAAATAAAAACAGCAAAATTGAATACGTATATAATTTTATAAATACTTTGGTTTTATTATTTTCGACATTCCATTTAAATTTACAATTTTTTTTCATCTGGATATATATATATATAACAAATAATATCAACACACACACACGTATAGTGCGTGTATTTTTTGTTATGAAATTGCTGTAAAATTAATTTACCATTATCAGATTCTTAAGTTGTAAGCACCAACGGTTTCAAATTAACATTGCGAAATATGTATTATAATTGATTTATAAACTATGTATTATCAAATTAAGAAAATAATATATTTTCAAAAATATACACACATACTACTTACTTTCATAAATAATTTTTAATTGATTAATTAGAATAACAATATAGATAAATAATAATGCTACAGAAATAGACTATATATTGCCAATTGATTAATTTTATAACAATCGTTTAATCAGTTATTTTGTTAAATTATTCACAAAATATTTAATAATCAGTATTTCTGTACAAGATTATTTAGTTTTAAATCTTTTAAATAAGCATGCCAATTTCCTTTTTTAAAAAAATAAATGTATTTTGTACATTAACAGCTATTGTAAATTTTCGAATAAGAAATCAAATATTTGAAATTAGATGAAAATTAAATTACGAAACAATTATAAAATTTGAAAGGATAAATGCCAGGTTGTCATTTTTTTTACTATTTAAAATAATCATGTATATTGAATGTATTTTTTGTTTCAAAAACTTATATTTCTGAAACGATTCAAAAATGTATATTGAAAATATTTAATGATATATATATATATATAATTATTTTCGAACTCATATAAATTCAGTAAACTATTAAAAATTAAATGATTGAAGATTTAAAATAAATCAAATTATTCTTTACCTTGTTCTGTATGTCACATTTGTATGTAAAGCAAGTTAAATATTAGAGTATATTTTATTTTTTTGGAAAATTTAGAAATAAAACTGAATAATCTATTTAGATATTATTTTTATTTAAAATATAAAATCTCTACATAGTGTGAATATTAAACATTTTGCCAGAAAAAGTTGTGAAATGACAGGAATTGTACTCGATAGAAAGGAATTCTGTGTAGACAAGTATGGATGCATTCATGCACTCATAGATAGGTACATGTACACACACATGAATATTTTATGTAATAACTTTTTAAGCCAATGTGTACTTCAGTTCTGTTTGGAAATTAATATACATAAAAATAACATAAATATATTCTTTATTTTCCATTTAATTATGTTGGAGTATTTATAAAATATAAATAAAAATATTAAATAAAATGTATTTTTTACTCTATCTCTGAAAAGTGAATTAAAAAAAATGTACAGTTTGTGCACCTTATCTATATTTAAATCGATAAAACTCTTTCAATACTCATTTAAATAAATCTCGTAAAAGTAATAGTGGAGCCTAACTTTCGGATCTGATGTTGGATTTAAAGAATAAATAGGAAAATAAGACAACGATGTTGCATAAGGCAATGTATTTAATGCAACTGCATCAAACACCACCATCATATTTTAACATAGTATTATTTATTAAAAATGTACAACTATGTATACGTCACTTTCGATAAAAAATAATCACTTTGCTTCACCTCGAACGTGAATGAACGGAGCGTCTCGGGAGATAGAGATGTAATTTATAAATACGTAAGGTAAATGTTCCATCCTTTTGCATTTGTAGAGCTTAGTTCACCAACCGAGCTTCTTGATGCTGAGGATGAGACATGGTAATAACACGGCATTTATTTAAAAGTGAACAAGGAAATGCTCACTCGGCACACCAGTAGGCAGTTCGTTCCATTCTGTAGATAATGTCTACAGACCGGCAGAAAAATATACATAGACACGACACATTAAACATAAACAGTAAACATATTTGAAGTGTGTTTTTGAAAGGAAACGATCAAGTTTGCATTTGGCCCAGAATCTAAAATTTATCGAAAATAAAACTATTACTACTCTGAAAAATTTTAAAATAACATTTACTACTTTTAATAAACAATTAAACATACAGCAGTAATAAAGTTAATATTTTTAGACCATATTTTGATTCTTTGAGCCAGTAATATTAATGCATATTTTAATATATTTACAGTTATTTAAATTATTTCTTAAAACAATCACGTGCTTCTATACATAACTATGTAAAAAAATAAGTGTTTTAAATACATAATGATAAAAAAATTAAATTGTTAGTAATCAGAGAAAAAAAAAAATATAAATAGTACTTAATAGTAATTACGATTAATTTTGAACATGTATTCAATAATAACTACAAAATAAATAATTTTGTAGAATATACCTTGCACATATAAACGCAGAAAGGATTACAATACACATTCAAAATATGTTTGAAAATAGATCATTAAAATCCAGTTTTAAACATAATTTTTTAATAATAAAATCAGTACATCCTTTTACTTTACTGTACATTATAATATTTTATTATCACATTTACGCACACAATATATATATATATATATATACACATGCATCATACATACCTACATACATACATACATATACACTTAATTTACTGGCTCGAAGAAATGTCCATTTTTATTTAACTAAAAACTACAATTTTTATGCCCATTAGGAATATTAAACATGAATCAATTTTTTTCAACTTTAATATTTTGATATTGAATCAGTAAAATAAGAAAAAAATAATTTACCTTTTTCTTGATATATAATATTTTTTTAAATATATGTGACAAAAATAAATGTTTTCATAGTTGCAGTTTACATTTTAAGTTAATATTTATATATAAATTACAACAGTTGTAATATAATATCATATTAAATAATACTAATATAATTCTGATATAAAGCACTGCCATAAATAACAATTTTTTTAAACTATGTCAAATATAAGTATACATATAAATACATGTATTTTATGATTTTAACATAGCTAAACAATGATTAGATATAAATGAATAAAGTTTATATTTAGCATCTGAGATTGCACATTATTATAAATTTACTGTAAAAGCATTTATATATATATATATAAATAATATTCTCTTGACAATTTTTTAGTAAATAACTGTTAAGTACATGGGGTTTAAAACATTTATTATGTAAATATATATTTTTCTATAAACAGATAGGTTATTATTTGTTTGACATAACAACCTATTAATCATAAGACTATTATTTCTAGAAATTGAAAACATACTGGACTATTTAGAAAAAAAAATTAATTATTAATGTCAGTGCTTTTCTAATTTAAAAATGTCACATTATTTAGAAAGTATCTTTATAAATTTACACATATATCAAATAGTGATTTTGGGTGTGTATGTACAGTCAGTCATTGCAATTACAACTTAGATTTTAATATTTTACAATGGTGCTTTATTAACAATACTGCAACATTTTTAAATTTACATTTATGATATTTTACAATCTTAAAAATTTCTGTAATAATTGCATGTGTAATAACTGACTAAATAAATAGGTTACAAATGTCACAAAATTGTCAATAAAACAAATTATAACAATATAAGTTATAAATTATTAACTGTTAGTAAATAAAACCTCTTAAATTCAACAGCAAATACAGATACATTTGTATTACTTACATACATATATACAATATGTATGTACACATCACACATACACGCACTCAAATATTTTTAAGTCAATAATATGTCTAATACACAATAAAATATTTTCTCAATAACATTATATTTACGTACATTCTCTATTATACTTCAAGTTAATATAAAATTTGTCATATTTATAAACATACTTCAATGGACACATTATGATATTTATTTTACAGCTGCTATATGTTTAGAACAATGAAACTTATTTACTTCATACTTTAGTCAGATTTATATCAAATATTTCAACATTAAATTTATTTATAACATAAGCAAACCATACAATGCACATTAAAATTTGTTATATTTTAAGTAACGTATCAGGCACAACCAATTTTGCACTAATTCAGGGCCAATCGCAAACACTCGTATTCCGAACGACCATTATGTTGCTGCAAAGATAGAACGTAAGAGAAATCGGGGACGGCTCTCAAACATTCCGCACCTGGGCGGTCTTCGAGCAACCGGCCGAACGTTCCATCAGCAGGTTGCGAAATGTTCACTTCCTCGTATATCGTATATGTATGTATGTACAGTTTCCATTTAGACAGGCGTATGACACAGACATGTCATTTATTAAAAGATAAATGGCATGACGGTGACATACGCCAAAAGACAAACATCGACGTTCTTATACATATAATAATGTTATACGATACTAACTTCTATCGATTCTACATTAATTCTCTTACAGCATTAACTACCTAAAAATATATTTTGATGATACTGTCCGTCGATGCGAACACTTCTTCAAAAAAATCGACGGGCTGAACCAAGCGAAGACGAGGGTCACAGATTCAAGTACATTGTCGAGAACATAATCTCGGCGGTGCACACACGCAACATTAAAACCAGACCGCGTCAGATCATCGACTTTTTTGTCTGTTAGAATAGCAGCAGACACGATTCTGTTGCTAGGAGACAGAGTGCCGTGTCACGATCGTGGCTGGCGCCGAAGAGTGCACGAGATCGGCCGGAGGCCCGACTTACCTTTGTTTACACTATGACAATCTTTGACGCTTGGTGGACTGTGATACGACTTCTCCATCTTCTTCTTCTTCATCAGAATCACCCTCGTAGTCGACCAAACCCTATTTACATAAATATACACATATAAAATTTTTTAAATTTAAAAATGAATCTATATATATACACACAATTAAGTTTATTATTATTATTTTAAATATCTATATTATTTTTTCAGCAAGGTATAATTTGCAAATTGCATGGAAATACTGTAAACAGAATACTAATAACACATATATTAAAAATGAAAAACAATACCCTTTTAAACATTGTAGCTTTACTATCAGTAGTTGTTGGACTTGTTGGCCCACCAGTCGTTGCATTATTATTTAATGTACTTTGAGACTTGTTTGCTGACATAGTCATTTTACCAGGACCATTTGTTTCAGTCTTCTTATCCATTATCTTGCCAATTGATTCTAGTTCATTGTCCATTTTTTTTGCAAGAATATCACTAGCAGCAGGAACAACTGCTTCTCCATCTTCAAAATCATCATCTTCATTAAACCATAATTCCTCTTCTTCTTCCAATTGTCTTTGATCTCTTCTATAACGACCACTACGCAATATCGATGGTACGCTGTAAGATGAATTTATATTAAAAAAACAGATAAAAACATTATTCACGCAAACAGTATAAAAGAGTGTATCGTTTTAACTAATTCAAAAATATTAAACGTTAATAATTTACCTTTCTAGTGAAGTTCTTTCTCGGTCTTTAAACTTATCCTGGTGCTGTTCATACCTCATTTTCAAAGCTTTAAAGGTTTGAACATAATCAATTTCTTCCAAGAACTTCCCATAATTTTCGACAACATGTGTACATAATGTTTTTATATCTTCTAATTTTATAAATTCAAACATTTCAAGAATTGCTGAATCGAGCAAATTGTATCTCCCATTGTTTCTTGCAAACGCATCCACAACTGGTGCAAAAAGATTTCCTTTGGTTATATATCTATTATAAAATTCATCTTTAAGTGCTATTAATTTTCTCATAAAACGCAGTGCACATAACACAAGAAATTTATGGGTCGATTTCATTAGTACAAGAATACGCCGTAACAAATCCTTATTCAAAATACAATTTTTAATATGATAAGTGTGATGCTCAACACAAAAAGATAGTAATTCTAAAATAAGACCCAATAATTGTACTGTTCGATAATCTTCTTTTTCAGGTTCACCACGTACAGTGTTTGACAATAATGGAGCTGCAAAATATAAAAAGCATATAAAAAAAAATGTAACTAAATTGAACAAAACTGACTATACATAAAATTTTAAATGAATAACTACTGATGATATACATCAGATTTATTAAATCATATTGCATTTTTTTACTATTTTAACATGTACATTATCAATAAAAAATGTAATTAAATATACTTATTACAGTTCATAAAGCACATAACTTGTAACTTACCGATCATTATGTGAAAACTATGCTTATAAAAAAAATTGAGAAAATCTGTTTTTTCAGATTTATTAATAGATGCCAGCATATTTTCAGGATCTAATAAAATACGCAATACACCAATTAACTGAACAGCACCGCCTAATTCTGGATCTGTGTCGCAGATCATTTGTTCTATGATAACATTTAGAAGCATTTGTTCCTAAAATAGAGTACATTTATTTTTATACGTAAAACCTGACGAATGCACAAAATCACAAAATATTTTTTTTCAACATTAAACGATTTATTAATGAAGTATATAAATGTGCAATAATTATTAATATTACTTTTACAGAATATTTGATTTACCTCATCCGTATTATTGGCTTGTTGTAACGTATATTCACGTACGACTGCTGGTGAATATTCCACTATGTACGTAAGTATATCAATTGATGCTGTCTTAGTTTTAGGATCTTCAATACCTAATGTTATTTCCAAAGCTGATAAAATTCCCAAACTTGTGAGAGTTTTGTAAAATGATTCCTTAGCTGCAGGCTGAAGGTTTTGAGAATAATTACAAAATTCTTTTAAAAATAAAACTAAATCCCTTCTTTTTGAGTCTGGAGTTGACTCATCTGTTAACATGCTAAACAAATCTGTTAGAAATTTCTCATCTTCCTGCACTAACGATACAATTTCAATTTTATTAAAATAAATGAAACTTGATAAAGACGATAACATATTTTCTTCGAACACTGATGGGGTCGGTAAAACAACATCTTGGATGTATTGGACACGAAAAGTTTGATGAATTTTCGATAACAGCTCAGGATTTCGAATTGGAATCGCTTCCCTAAACTTGGCTTGCTGTTTGAGATATTGACGATGTCTTTTTGGAGTCTTTTGTGATGGATCATATTCTAGGCACCCGACAACATCAAATATCGTATCTTCACTAAACATAACTTCAAACAATCCGTTCTTGTTGAGCAAAAATATGTTTTTGAAAATTTCAAACAGTTGATGCAGGCCATCAGAATTTTCTAAATCTTCACACATGTGAAATAAATTAAGAAGCTTTCTTATATAGCCATCACTTTCTATTGCCGATGCTAGTTTTTCTTTACGCATAGCTGTTGTCATATTATTACTAAACAACTCATTGATATCTTCTAATCTACTGAGTTCACAACTCGGTAACTCGATCGGAGGACCGGAATCCGTCATGTCATCGAAACGTTCATCTTCAGATTCTTCAACGATATCTTGTGTGATTTCTACAGATGGATCTTTTCCTTGAACTTGACATATTTGCTCCCATATTTCATCACAACCAGCTTTTTCTTGAAAACTCAAAGCTAAATCAAAATTATCACCTTCAGACCATACTATTAATGTATCTTGTTGCTTTTGATACGCTGTATCCGGCTGAATCTTCGATTCTAATAGGAGCGATCCATCGGATTCCGCACGTACAAGAAGAGATATTCCTTTCAATCTTTCGACGTATGTCGACGAAACATGACCTGTTCCTCTGTCATCCCATTGTCGATCAGAATTCAATGCATATAATTTAACGCGACGTCTAGTGTCTGTCATGATTACTCTATTTAAAAAAAAAAAAACGTGTACAACTTGTTATTTTTATATATAATGCATTATTTCATTATGAATAATATAATTAAACCATCTGTATTAAATACGTTCATAATTAGGACAATTAATATATGTGTTTAAAACCATTGTGAACTTCTCCACTTTACGAAACAATTTAATTAATATGCAATTACAAACCTGAATTTTAGAGCATTTCTTTACTAAAAAAAAATAATTTTAACAAACGATTTACATATACTGTAAAGATTTAGATAGAACTATGAAAAACAGCAATATTACACATAATTCAAAGGTAAAATCAAGTTAAAAGGAATAAAAATACTATTTGTCATAGTAATTCACGAATTACACTTCAAAAAACATTGCAAATTCACTGTTCTTGACGGAAAAAATATTCTAAACGACTTATTGACGTACCCTTACAAGTGGACAAAACACTAATTATCGCCATATTGAAATCATAACAACGCTTTGGGATGTCGACACCGTCGAAGGTAAACAACAAGCATGCTTCTAGAATCAGCGGCATTTTAAAATAGTTATTATTTTTATTTCAGAATTTAATTTATAACAAACTTTCTCCCATAATAGACTTGATTATTTGTAGTTCGTAATAATATTTTTTATGTCGACATATTTTATTAATTATTACTAATTTATTAATTATTGTGTATAAACCTATTGTACTTTATGAACTTGTGTGTGTGTATATGTATATATATATATACATCATATACATATATTTATAAAAGCTCTAAGATGAATCTTGTTTTAGGCAAGCATTGGCCTTTCTTTCTTGGATGATATATTTCCTTCCAGAATATACACTAGTAAGTATATTGATGTTTTATTTCATATATTTTGACATCATCTAAAAAAATGCATATTAAAATACTTTTTACTAAAAATAATCATTTAAATTAATATTATGAACCAAGAGATATACTATATTTATGTTTAAATTATTTGTTCCATTCTTGTTTCCATTCTTGTTATGTTAAAACAAAAACATATTTAATATAAAAAGTGCATTATAGATTATGTAATATAAAAAGAAAATGTCGACTACTTGTTTTATATAAATCGAAAAATTCGTATAGAATTATAAATAATTATATATATACATACACACACGTATGCACATGTGTAAACATTTAGGTGATTTTTTATTTTATGGATAATTTTATACCTTAACCACTGAACCAATTTTAAAAATTATAAATAAATATAAGTAAAAAATAGTACTTTTATATGACAATTCATAAACTAAATGTTTGTACTAAAATTAAAAGTGTAATTGGTATGCTACATTTACTTACAATTAATATTTCATTAATATTAAAAATTAATGTTAGAAATATGTTGTTTAAATTATATTTAAAAAATACTTAAATATATAATTAAATTACTTCAAAAAGTATGAACAATTAAATAAAATTAATTATATATTTTAATCATTATACAATTTAACTAATTTTCACATAATTTGTACCAACGCTTTATATTTTTGAAAGTTTCATTAAAAATAATATTCTTCTTAAAATTCCCTATTGTCTTATAATTTTATTTATAATGCAATACAACTAAAATATAATATATACGAGTAGTAATAAATAAGAGGTTTATTTGATAATTTACTTTTAAATTTCATTCTTATTTCTGTGATAATATAGTGACATCTCTACGCAATAATTGCGTACTTGAGATTGAGGTTCGCAACTTGCCTATTAGTTTTTTATATATATATATATATATATATATATATATATATATATATATATATACATATTTAGCGATTATTAAAATTTTGTATTAACAAATGCTGACTTTAATTGTGTTTTGAAAATATGACCAAGATTTTTAAATACAGTAATTATTCCGTTTAAATGTATTTTTTTGACTCGTGTAGCATGACAAATATTAAGATATTTATCTTTCACACACTTATGACGTATCTGTCGGGAATAGAATAAGAACTACAAAGTACAGGAAAATATTTATTTCAATACGACACAATTCTTGTAGAAAAACTCATTTTCAATATAATCTGTAAAATGGTCACAATGTCAAATAAGTGGCTGTTGCATGCCGGAAAACACTTGCAAGAATAAATATGAATTCAGTAGAGAAATGTGCTGTTTGTGGGAAGGGTAACCAATCACTTAGGTGTTCACGCTGCCGCTCCGTATACTACTGCTCAAAAGAACATCAGAAGCAAGACTGGAAGAAGCATAAAGTGAATTGTCAAATCAATTGCAATCTTGCAGAACAGCATGCAACGCACGAGGTGTCAGGTATTAAAATTAATAAACAGAAGTTAAATAACAGAAAGTTAGAAAATTGTGATGATAATTTAAGTGCTATTACTTATGAGGGTAGTTCAGAAAGTGAAATTTTGAAAACGCAAACGCAAGATTTGTCGCCAAATTTGGATTTCAGAGACGATACGTCTGTAAATAGGGAAAATACGTCGACAGCGAGAAGTTTGCATACTGTCAAAAGTATAGACACAATGCCTCCAGTACAAGGTGATAATGTTGTACATAATAACATGAAAAAATCTCGTAATTTTCCAGAAGTGACTTTAAATCGTGATTCACCGCCTTTTAAAAATAAAAATAGCGTTAAAAATGTAATTGATGACATTTGTAAAAATGTTGTTAATGATCTTGAACAGTTTGGTGTTTGTGTTGTTGATAATTTTCTTGGACTTGAACGGGGTAATCAAGTGTTGGAGGAAGTACTGAGTATGCATAGCAGTGGAGTTTTTAAAGATGGACAATTAGTTTCTAGTACAGGTAGAGGAGATAATAAGACTATTCGTGGAGATCAAATTACATGGATTCAGGGACATGAAAAACAATGTATGCATATCGGTCAGTTGATTCGAGAAGTAGATGCAGTAATTATGCGTGCTAATCAGATTGCTGCACTGAACAAACAGAAGCTCGGACAATACACTATTAATGGAAGAACAAAGGTAAAATAATCTCATTTTATGTTTCCATCATTCACATTTGATATTTAATTATTTAAATATCATTTACTGTTCATTTCTTTATACATGAATATACATATATAAGAAAATTATGTTTATAAATACACATAAATGCAAATAGTGTATGTATATTATATATGCATACAAGATGGATTGATAAAATACATATTTTATATGTATGTATGTATATATATATATATATATATATATATATATATGTATGTATATATATACACACACACACACATATATATATATATATATATATATATTTTATATAAATATTGTTTATGATAAATGCATTATCATTTAATCACAAGATTAGTATGTTTGCAAATTAAATTATTTTTATTTGCTACGTGACAATTTTATCATATTTTTTTTAAACTGGCTTTTTACAAGTCTAAATTAGACATGAACAAAAACAAAGTTGTGATAATGATAAATGGAAGTAACGGGTGTATCAAAGTTGGAAAAATATTTTTTATTGATTTTCATTCGTTCTGAATTTATTTCATATCTTTGTTTATGAGAGACTATTGTAGATGTTTTATTCTTTATTATTTTAATGTTTATTTTTCTAAAATTTATATACATTACCTTAATAATGATGTAATAATGTTTTTTTCTTAATTAATATTAGCAATTTATTGTTTTTTTTTAACAATATGTGCACACTATATCCAAGTATTATTTGTTGGATTTGATCAAATATTTGTAATTAATGTTTTTTAAATTTTAGTAATGAGAGATTGAATTGTAAAATTATACAGCATTAGAATAGTAAAGCATGTAATGAAATTTTCAATGTACACATGTTTAATCCATATCGAAACAGTTAAATAAGTCAAATTAATATTTAATGTCTTATTGGTTGTTTTTTTTTTTAGAAAAAAAATAATATTATGAGAATTAATAAATGTTTCAAATTGAAAAATTATAACAGGTGGATGAAAAAAACAAATTCTCTTATTTTAGAGATCTGTATCTTATGAACATGTTATAACTTTTATTAAGACGTGATATATCTAAATATATGGACATCATAAATTTATTTATCAATTAATACCAAAAAACGCCACAGTACGAATATTTATATATATTTTATTTTAATGTATTAATTAGTTTTTCATTCGTATATAAATAGAATCGTTTTGAAGTAAAATAAATAATGCAGTCGTTATTGCGTTTATTTTTAATTCGGTGTAATTATCGTTATATTACCAATAAGAAAAAACGTATGAATGTATGTATGTATGTATGTATATATATATATATATATATATATATATATATATATATATATATATATATATATATATATAACTGCTAACAAAAATGCTATTTTTTTTATTCCGAACCCATCCCAGTTTTTCTGTCGTCGTTTGACCAATCAGATGTTAACATTAAATTAAAAGCAAATCTGTACAGATCTGCTTTGCACGTGCTGAAAGTCACGTTCTGGTGTTACCTATTTTTTATTTCAAATATGTGATTGTGTAAAATGAAATAATATTTAATTTGTTTGAAAGAGGTACAAAAAAAATACAAATAATTCAATGGTTGTTTATATAGTTTACACTGTCATTTCGCACTGTATTGAGAATGATTGATAATGTTTTGTATATATTTACGATTGATTCAATTGTATTAAAATTGATATTTATTAGATGAAAATACATATATTTGATATTTTCTTGTTGTATTATTAAAAAGGTGAAAATCATATTTGTTTCTTATTTAAGATATTTATTAAATAATCATTAATAAATAACTACTTGCTTTTGAATAACAATACATTAAACGACTGTATTTTTAGTTTTAAATTATGATGGGTATTATTATTGTAATTTTAAAAAATAATTATATACGGTCAGTAAAGAAAGCTTATGTACATAATTCAAAATCAAAATATTTAAAATCGTAAAAAAATATTACATATAAGTTTATAATAAAGCTTGTTTTCCCCATATATTTCCATTTCTTTGTAAATTAAAAAAACAACTTAGTAAATGATAAGAAATATTACAAAAACAAAAGTACTTATGTCAAAAAAGTTTACATACATCTAGTATAAAATTCATTTGATGAGTTTATGTTATTAGGTTGATAGAAAAATAGTCGCATCTAATAATTTTCAAATTCGTATACATTACCGCAATTAATTTTCTACCAACCTAATAAAATACATTTAATATTGTGTAGTGTAAGTTCCATCGAATTCAATTATTACTAAGAGTCGTCTGGGCATTAATAACACAAGGTTATCTGCGATTTTCTGAATTTATTGCTAGGTATTGTTATACGAGTCCTATTAAACCAATAAGAAAGTACACACGAAGAAACTCTAAAGCGGTCCCATCGAAGAGTCATGAAAAATGTTTGTATAGCGAAAGCTTCCAATTAACGAAACGCTCGAGATATTTCGAGGCTCACCCGGATATACAACAGAAGTGTATTTTAAAGATCTCGATTTTTAATTCAGAATTTCTATGCTTGTTCTTTATTTTGAATTTTATACCAATGTATTTCTCGCTTTTGAATTTTAAAGTTTTGTTATTTGTAAATAAGAGAATAAGTTTCATCAATATTGAAAAAAGCATTTGCCTTGTACATTTTTTATATTTTTAGCCACTGATTGGCGCCAGTCGCCACAATCATTTTACTTGATTCTAGACGCTTCATCTGAGATTTTTCCTAAAAGTACACAGAATCAGTTTCCCAAATTTATCCGTTTTCAATTATAACATTATATCAGTTATTAGCCCACTTTTACTTTGGCATTTACACGATTTCAAAAAAGCTACTACGTTCTGATACCAACCAAAGTCAGTAATACATACAATGATTAATGTTGGCTCACTATACTTAACTATCTTAATACATAAGTACACAAACCATTGAATAGAAATTTTACCGAGTTTTATTTCGTGTCTAATGAACACGATATCAACAATTGATGTACCATGATTCGTGAAATTGTACGTTAGTTTTTATGAGAAAAATTACATTTTATTTATTTTAACTTATTATATCTTTTAGTTTGATTTTTATATTCAGATTTTCCTCAAAATGAGAGCCTTAAATCGTCATAATCGAACTCGTCATTATTTCTGAAGTCATTGTAACCGAAAGGATTTGAAATGGAAATAAATGAGAAATTAAACTAAATATATGATTTATATTGTTTTAACGGAAATATCGATATAATTAAGGTCGCTATAAATAAATTAAACTACACATACATACATACATACATGCATATATATATATATATATATATATATATATATATATATATATAGTGTTTTCAATTTATGGATTTATTTTAGTTTTCGAATTATAACTCTTCATTTCAAGGTGATAAATAAAAATATGGAATTAATTGTAAGAACTTGTTCGGAATTTTTGTGAAACGTTTAAGTTTTTTTTTCTTCAATAATAGTTTGTGATTCAACATGCAGTTCCTTTAAATATTTGTGAAAGCAATAAGCACTTTACATAACATGTATACAAATATATGAAAAATAACTTTAATTTTAAACATATTAAAGAAACCTATTTACATTTTTGTCTATTTATTAATTACTTAGGACTGTTTTGTGATCATCTTTGTAAAATTAAACAATTTTATTGAAATATACATAACAGAATTTTGGACTATTCAATATTCTGATAATCACAAGATAATAATAAAGAAATTAATACATATAAACATATAAATTAAACGTCAATTCTTAAATAACTGTATGTTTATTTATTAAATAATTATATACAATGACTAAGGGAAACTTGCACTTAAATGTTGTACACTTACATACGTGTTATGTATGGAATAAAACAGGTATAATGTTCAATATTAAGCTAGATCGATTTGTATTCAAATAAATTTAATTCTAAACAACATTTCTTTATGTTAATGTAGAAAAATTAGCATGTAAAATGTTTTGGAAACGAATCTTATAATGAATCTAGGACAGAGCCTTTTTCTTGTTAGCGTAGTTAATGTTTCCGTGTATTATCTGTAAAAAATTTAGAAAAGGAATATGAACATTAATTAATATTTTAAATCATTGTTTCTTCTAATATGGTCAATTTTTCTGACATAGATTATTTTTCGTAATATGTTTTCTTAAATTCTTCTTTTAAAGCGCTAATTTTTTGTTATTAGAAATAGTGCTTTTTTTTCTCATTGTCCTCTTAGTAGGCTCATAAATGTTCAATCGTAGCTCAATCTGGCGCCTAAGGAGGAGTTTTCATCACATGAGGACAATTATATAATAGTCGTATGTTAAGATTTACATTTTTTTTGTTTTGGTTAGTTGTTCTGATAGAAATGATAATAGTTTTCTATTTCCGATTCTTGGACGTATTTTACGTTTTTTTTTTTTTTTAAAAAAAAAATAAGTACTTTGATTCATTATATCATTAATTATGCCTGATTTCCAGGATTGGCTGCTAACATTACTCAATATCATTATAGTTGTCATCACTTTAGATTGACATTTTTCGCTTAAACACTTTATTGACTTTTTCTATGCATACATTTAATCATATGTAAAACACGTTTACTTTTATCCGAAAACAAAACATATTTTCAGAAAAAAATATTATTTTTTGTAATAATCAGTGTTCACTGTATGATTTTCCGGTACGAATTCCTTGTGGACAATTCCTTTCGAATCGAAGAAAACGGTTGGCAATGTATTGATTCGGCTCTTCTGAATGCGCGCTTTTTTTTAATTCTGGCCTCGGCCTGGAATAAAGTCTGCATTTTGCTGCTTTGCGAGTGGCTTATATTAAAAACATTATATTTCATCAGCTGTTACGATGTTTTTCATAAAATCCGGATCAATATCGGCCGCTCTTGCATGTCTTTGCAGTGCTCCACTTTGACACATCTTTGATTCTATGTCAGCATGTATAGTACGAAGCGTGTACAGACCTTCCGTGTGTCCAAATCTTTGGTCAACATTTGATGTACAGTGATGTTAGATATGCCAATGAGTTCCTCGATGAGTCTTGCAGGCGCACAGCAGTCCGATCGAAGAATTTCCAGCACTTTTTGCACATTTTCGGAGAGACGATTTGGTTTTGATGGTGGTGCTTGTCAAGTGTCTGCGATGTCCTCCCTACAGTCACGAAATCAAGTATATCATCTAAAAACGTTAGAACAATCCAATCACTACTGTACACATTTTTCATCGTTTTGTACGTTTCGCCAGCTGTTTTGTTCAGCTTAAAACAAAATTTAATATTGTCTATTTGTTTTTTTTAGTGTTTTTTCGACGAATGTCAATAGAGTATTGTCACATTTAACGTCAAAACTAATCACTCAGTCATGCTAATGCCTTGAAATTTTGGATGGCCATAGCTGAAATGTCAAACTTCATAACGCAATCACTTATTAAGAAATGACGTGCCAAGATTTTTTTAAAATCAGTTACAGGTTTTATGCTTTATATAACCGAGAAAGAGATTTCAACCCTATTGTTAACAAATAAAAACTTCTTAGAACTAATTTGATAAAGTTATTTGTTATCAGGAATGCGTGTGTCTAATTAATAAGAAAACAGCTATTTTATATTAGGTGTTCGTCAGTCCAGTGTAGCAGACTATCTTACTCATACAAAATGGTAGATATTTCAATTTGACAATTTTATGGAGTTGTTGAATATCGTGTACAACAAATCCATATAAAATCTATATAATTTTAAAATTGACCGAGTCGGTATCAGATAATTATTGGATTGTGTACAAATGGCCTTATTTTTAATAAAGACTACTTCTAGTCTCGCCGGTTTGTAATAGATTTTACCATTTTATTAATTCTATTTCAGTAACCATTTTTAATGAATTTTTACCGGTTATTTTTTAAAGTTTTTTTATCTGATTACGCGGAAAGGTGTTTTATAGATTTAAAATTTTATTTTTAGCATATATAATAATAATGATTACAATTATACAACAATTTTAACTGTGAAATATGTTTTTTTTTTAAAAAAAATTGACTTTAAAACGGAAAATTAAAAAATCTTTTTTGTATATTTATTTAGTCCGTGATAACACAAGGAATGTGGTCTTAAAAGTAAAAAAAAGTAGGCCTTTAAATAACTACGGATGTTTAATTCCCAATTTATAAATGAAATAATGTATATTTGTGCTTCGGAAATAAACTATGTACGAGTATGTTACATTTTGTATATTTTGTAGAATAGTGAATTGAAAATTTAGAATTACCTTTATTATTTTTATCTGTATGTTAATGTATAATGACTATGCTTTATAAGTAGAAAATAATGAAGTATTCGTAATTTACTATGACTATACATATTTTTTTATAAAATGACTTATTAAACTAATTTGACATGAAATATGTCCCACAGATAAAAACTATAAATATAAAGAACGGATAAATAGTTATATTAATAGACCACAATAAAAATAAACGTTTTTTTTTTGCACATAAGACATGAAAATCACATTTAGACTTACAAGATTTAGACTTACAATACTTTACATGTAGAAATAATATTCTTTATTTATTTAAACATACTTGTATATTAAATCATATATCTTTTAATTAAGTAATTATTTTCATATAAAATTGATTTATTTGGCTTTTGTAACTTTTGAGCACTATTGAGTATTATGTGCATTAAAAATTTAAAGCAGAAAAAAATATATTAATAAACAAATCTTATTTTTTTCCAATCCCCGGTGTTTACTAAAGTTACTTTTACACTACATAAATGTTTCTCAAAAACATACAATATAGATAACCTCCGTAACTTACATACAAATCATACATTTTTATAATGTTTTAGATTTTATAAATTTTACGAAACAAATTTTGTACTTTCTGAAATTTTGTTTTGTATTTATACTATATACAAGATAAAGTTTTTCAGTTTCGTGTTATATTTGTTTTAAGAGGCATATGTGTAGTTCAAAAATATCTTAAAATAGGCACATGAAGAAAGTGGATTTTTGAGAACTGTTTTTTTTTTTTAGTTTTTGCACTTATTTTAGAAGTATATTTTTGTTGAAATAAACAAGTAAGAATGATAATGTAAATAAATGTAAAAGTTATGTAATATGAGTGTGTATATATATATATATATGATTATATTCTAAAATTGAAAGAGGAAAATATTCGATTAAATGTTCATTTATAATATTCCCAGTAATTATTTCTTGGGATATGACTCAGATTGATTACCTAATACAAAACCATTATCGCACTTAGTAGGTGATTATTCGTTGTTGCACTCAAAGTTTCAAGAAATAATTATAAACTTGATGTTAAAATGTTTGTAAAACATAGTCGATCTTTTATAATTCGAATCATCCATTTTCAATAATCACTCTCCTATTCTGTTTGTAAAGGTATTTTAAATCAATTTTTATTTAATGTTGGGTGTTTTTTTTTTAATTCTAAATGTTTTATATCCTCTATGTCCGGAGACTGGAATAGAATTCTTATAACATGACATTTATAGAACAGATATTATTTGATGATCAGTGTTTATTTTGGGTCTTCGTCCTAATGGAAATGAAAAGTGTTTTTAGTCACCAATTTTTCAATGCCAGTCGTCAAGTTTTCCTTTAAAATGTTCGAATACACATTTTGTTTATGTTCTATCGTCATTGAATAAATTCCACGTACGCCATTTTATTCTTAAAAATAGCAAATAGGCCTATTAAATTAAACAAGTCTTTTCTCCATTATCATACTTGTTTATCCTACTTTTTAGTTTTGTTCGGGTGTGTTTCATAGAGGTTGCATTACGTTTGAAAACATGCATTTCTTCAATCAGTGTTATGAAGAGTATACCACAGAAAATAACAGTTTAAATTTTAACTAGATAGATGGTGAATTTTTCAAGATAAATAATGCAACAATATGATTTTTGCTTCTTAAAAAAATAGCTATAATCATTTTAAAAAATTACAATTTTCAAATGAAATTTTGATATTTTTTTTATATGCCAATAATTTGACATTGTATTTGAATATAATCTAATTATTAGCATAGGCGTCAATAACAAATAAAATTAACTTTAATTATTGAAACAATACTTTTTAATGATATTTTTTTCATAATTTATTCACATTCGGTAATTTTGTAATATTTGATTCGTTAATTTGAAGTTTGAAATTAAGAACAAAACAGCATCCTGAAATAAATAATAATGCAATATTAATAAATTTTGTATAATAAATAATTATTGTTTATTTTTATATTGAATATTGAAGTGTTTATATTAAGTGATATATTACTTAATATGTTTGCTATGCAAATAGTTAAAAAAAGCATATGAAAACTATAAAAATTCATCACTGGTAACTGAAAACAATTGAAAAACTACCTCTTGAAACATTTGAGAAATAATATGCGTGTAAGCGTCAAAAGAATATAATGTATTTTCTAAAAGCTAATGATTGCACTGTAGAAAAAATCGGAATGAGGAAAATAATTTTGAAAATAAGAAATTGTAATTGAAAACGTAACTAAATAATAATCTACGTTTGTGTCAACGATTAAATGCTTCACCCTGTTTATCGTTTTTTTCCTATTATTTAATGAAAATAAACTATACAAGTAAATATAGGCGTATTATAAATTCTTCATGTGCTTTAAAATAATAATAACTCTGTTTGTATAAAAGATAAAACCCATATGTAAAATGTTTCAGTAAGTTAACTTACCAAATTTTTACTTACTTTATTTTGGTATATTAAAAAGTAAATATTAATCGATTGATAATCATGTCGTACAACATCCGGAGCAAGTTAATTTCATTTTAGGAACCTTTAATGTAAGAAAGAAAGATTTGACGAATAAACAACAAATGCTTCTATTTGTCTCCATACGAAAAAGTCCAATGAGGTCAAATATAGACAAGTTAGATCAAGAAATTGATCAAACACGTTCTAAATCTATCTGAGGAAATTTCGATTAGAAACAATTGAAAATTACGAAAAGGATGTATTATTTTGCTGAAAAACTGTATTGTATTGAATTTGAAATGTTTTAATTAAGCAGTAAATTATTTCTGCGGTACATGCAAAAATATTTTACCTACATTTTCTATATGTTTGTATTATTTTATAACTATTTTTATTTAAAATAGACGGGAAAAAGTATGCCTGTTATTAAAAATCAAAGGATGTACAATGTAGAGGGAGTATTTGTAAATTGAAAGTAAATAGTCATAAGTAACTATTTCGTATTAAATCATTTTTCAGCAGTGTTACATTTTCTAGTTGTTCTAGCTATATTTAAACATGATTCATTTTATGATATCCTTGTTGAGTACTAATGTACATTATATGGGAATCTGCTTGTAATTGTTTGTGAAACTTATTATTTATGGCTTAATATATATATATATGTGTGTGTGTGTGTATTGATATGTAAATAGATTTTTAAAATTTATGAAAAGGTGTTCTTAATGGAAAATATGTTTGATATGATTGTGAAAACGCTTTTATTCAGAATTGTGCATTTACTATATGAAAATTTGTAAATAGTATACGTTTACATACTTTTTCTATTATCTCCTAATTGTTTTTGATGATAATGTCAGGGAGTATATCGATTCAGTTAAGGACTTTGTAACTAAACATTTGAAAATATGAATATTGTTAATCATATCAAAATTTGTTTGGAACTCGTATTTTGCATTAGTGGTGTTTAATTTTATTAGTAACAGATTTTCTTCAGTTTGGTGGTTTTCATATATATATATATATATATACATACACACATATATGTATATGTCAGAGTTTGCATATATGAGATTTTTATAATAAAGTTAATTGCAACATAGCATATAAGCACATTTATATACCTATTTTGAAGAGCTTGAGATTTCGCATTTTAACACCGCCATATAATGGCACTCGAACAACATTGGATGAAATGTATTGATGTTAAGGGAGATTTATATATATATATATATATATATATATATATATATATATATATATATATAAAATTATTAAAAACATTCTTGGAAAACTGTGGAAAAGAGAGGCACTGAATCGAACAAAATGGAAAATCATGGAAGAGGCCTTTATCCAACAGTGGATTAACAGGGGCTGATGATGTTGATGATGATATATAAAATATCAAAATTATCCACAAAAATGTTTCAATGACGTCGACTTATATATGACGTCGAGTTTCTATGGTATTGAAATATATTTATCTCACATATAAAATAACAAGTTGCAATTTGTCTGCAATAATGACTATATAGACATTACATTTATGTACTTACATATATATATATATATATATATATATATATATATATATACACACAACAGAAACGTTGCAATATATCTGAGAGAATGATTATATAGACATATGAATTTTTAAAAATATTGTTATTGTTTGATTTTGTTATAAGTACTGGTTTATAATTGACAAATGAGCGTAGCGTAGCGAGTCCGGGGGTTGGTGAGCGCAGCGATCAGGGGCCGCTAGTATTGAAAAATAAAAATAATTTTACTGTCATTTTATTCACTTTTACGAATTTTTTTAAACCCCCTCGTATATATTGCAACTAAAGTGTTCGATGTGCATAAAAATAATTGCAATTTTTGAACGCATAAGGTTAATTAAGCCACAAGATCAGTAATATACGTTTGCGTGTATATATATATACATATATATATATATATATATATATATATATATATATATATATATATATATATATATTGTAATGGAGGGGGTTGGGACGCGTCGACAACTAAGGTCATTAGTGCTTATTAGAATAGAATAGGTCAAATAATTCAATTACATTTTTGTAAATCATAGTATTTCACTATAGTAAAACTTTTATTTTATCTGCAATTGGTATTGCTTTAATTTTAAAATGTTTATTTTAACATTGCAAATCAGTGAAAAAACAATAGTAGAAATTATCTTAATTATTTATTAGTTAAAATAATTTGTCGTAGAAAATGGGGTCAATGTTTACAATAGAAGTTAGTTAAAAATGAATACAAGAATTACACGGGTAAAAAATGCAAACAGAAATGTCATTTATTTTTTTCATGAAATTAAGACGTAGTATATAATGCCACACATTTTATAGGTTCTACGTCATTGTCGTAGACATTTTTAAAGTAATTTATCTTGTTTGCATTCGCTCAACTAATTAGATGAGTTTGTGTTGCAATTTTCTTGATTTCCTATTGCGTTATAATTATACCTTTTAAATACCAAATCCATAATTGTACATTTTTATTGCATACTAAGTAAATAATGTAATAAGAATTTTATATATATATATATATTATATTTATTATATTTTGGTGACGTCATGAAAGTTGTAATCAGAATAACATGTTTCAAGGAATATCTTATAAAAAATATGGGTGGTTGGTTGGTTAGTTATTGAGGTTTAAGGCGCTTCAACAAAAAATACAGAATTTAACTGAAAAATAATGTTTTATTGTCCTTATTTATTCGATATAGCACTATTTGATTATTGTCCATTTCGAAGTATTCAGAAACGTTTGAATGGAGAATATTTATTCACATAACACGAACCCCAAGAAATACTTGAAACTTTTTAGTCTAAACCGAAATTTTATATAAGGGAATTAAAAATGTAAAATAAATATGTAAAAAGTTGTCTGAAATGAAATAAATATACCATTAATTAAATAGACAAAACTAGTTTTTTTTTTAATTTTAAATTTTTGTTAAAAGTGCCTGTATTTATTGAATTATCCAATAGTTTTTGCATTTTTGAATCCAATTATTTTGTTTTCGTAATTCATTTTTTTCTTTTTTTGATATTTATCGATACATAAAATCAAACTTTTTTTTTGAATACCTAAATGTATCGATTATTTATAAATGTACTGATTAATTCATTCTTTATTTTTAATTCTGTAATAACTGTCTTGTGTTGGTTCAATTTTTGTCATACTTTTTTATATAATTGATGATAATAAGTACATTATTATAATTATTCTTACTGTAAGTATTTCACTGTATGCTAAAAAAATAAAATTTGGTTTATTGTTAATACTTGAAAATGTCAGTATCCAAACAATATTTTCAGAAGTTATTTTTACATTATTTTTAATTATTAATTCCATCTCAATAATAATATGACCCATTACATATAAATGACTTTGAGAACAGTATCTGATATTAAAAGATAGAAGTTATTTCATTCATCAAAGTAAAGTAAATATAATGTCTTGGTAAGAGTCCAGAAATGTCAAAAACCCTACTATATCGACAAATATTTATTTATAAAGTGATATTAACTATTAAAATGTCATCTAAGGCATTGTAACTAAAGATAAAGAAAACATATAGAAGTATATGAAGACATGTTGATTTTCGAATCGAAATATTCCTGAATACAAATAAAGGACATGACTGCTCAGTAAACTGAAGATCAGCTAATTGTAAAACTGTTCAAAAGCACTTTTTGCAACATGTTCGCAGGCTACAATATCTGTGTGACATACTTTTCTCTTTATTCTTTCTTCATTATTGGGAATCGATCGTTTGATAACATTAATGTGGTGTACTGTTTTTATATAGGTGAAGGTCTCGTATATTTTATATATGGTACTTACCTAGTGTATATGTGGACAGAAGCAGATTAAAATGTAAATGGCCGTATAAAATATATACGAATAGTATCTGCAGTCTGCTGTGTTTCTTGTTATTCTTTATAAAACATAAATAATTCTATAGAGCTATTAATATTTTTTTTTGTATATTTGTTTGTGAATGAAATAATACAATATTAAATAGAAAAAGTGTCCGATTTTTACATTTTCCTGTTTTATATTTAATATGTACACATTGAAAATGTCATTCGATCTTGTTTAAATTTTAAAGGATAACATATTTTGTTTACGTGCAATTCTCTCAAAGAAATGTACGCACACACACACATTATATATATATATATATATATATATATATATATATATATATATATATATATCATTTTTATGGTAATATTATTTCCAGAAACCTCAAGCTGAAATTGTTTGTCAATATCAACGACCGCTTTTATTTTACACATCATTCATGTTCTCAGTAATTTTGGCCCGAGCTTCTTTTATTGTTTCGATAGCGTCTAAAGTAGGAAATTCTTTTCAGTTTTTTTAACAATTGGACTGATCTCCTTCTATGTTACGTTAATTGCCATATCAAATATCATCCGAAGATAATCCACTTTAAATTTTTATATAATGCGCTGGTCCATTGGCTGCCAAAGTTGTATCATAATTACTCTAAAAAAATAGAATATTTTAACATTAGCGTAGTAATATTGCGAAAATGATAGACCCAAGTATATTAACAAAAATCAAAATCATTTGAAAATGATTTTTTTAAGTACAACGTGGTACAAAAAATAATCTTGGACTTTATTTGGAAGCATTTACCAAAGCTTTCCTATTTAATTTCCTATGTACGTAAAAGTGTAGCTTGGAAATTTATTTAACTACACATTTGTTTTCAGAACGAAACATAAATGATCTAATTTGCAGTCGTCAGCAACATTGCCATTAAGCAATAATACTGAAGAACCTTTTATAGATTTAAAACCAGACATCGACAATTCTTCTTTTCCAGTGTAAATTCTGAACGCCATACATTTTCAAAATAATCTATTTTCATCTACATTAAATTATATCATCTGCTTAAACAAACACACGTATAAGAATATTATTATGCGCGATTAAAATGCTGTATTAATGGATGTTAGCACTTACTTATTGCTCTTAATATTCATATTTTCAATTTTGTTGACAGTTATCTTCTACTATTTTAAAATGGGTATCAGTCAGGTGAAAATCTGACCGGGCTAAGTCTGGTGAATACGAGGGTGATCCCAGAAGTACCCGACCCAACAAAGAAAACACAAAAATTTTGGAAAAAAATATATTTATTTTTCAACATAATCTCCTTTCAGCTCTATACACTTTTACCAGCGATGTTCAATAAGTTCGATACCCTTTTTATAATAAGAACTGTCTTGCTCCTCAAAATACCCATTAACTGCCGACATCACTTCTTCATCGTTGGGAAATCTTTAACCACTGAGCCATTTTTTTAAGTTTGGGAACAGAAAATAATCCGAGGGGGCTAAATCTGGCGAATAGGGTGCATGAGGTAGCAATTCAAACTTTAATTCATTAATTTTGGCCATTGCAATAACGGATTTGTGAGCCGGTGCGTTGTCTTGATGAAACAACACTTTCTTCTTAGCCAAATGCGGCCGTTTTTGTTTGATTTCTTCGCTCAAACGTTGCAATAAGTTCGCATAATACTCGCCGTTGATAGTTTTTCCTTTTTCAAGATAGTCAATGAAAATTATCCCATGCGCATCCCAAAAAACCGACGCCATGACCTTGCCTGCAGATGAAACGGTCTTCGCCTTCTTTGGAGCCGGTTCTCCCTTTTCAATCCATTGTTTTGATTGTTCTTTTGTCTCGAGTGTGAAGTGATGGACCCATGTTTCATCCATGGTTATGAAACGGCGCAAAAATTCTGCTTTGTTGCTGTGAAACTTCGCTAAACACTCAATTGAAACATCTTCACGACACTGTTTTTGCTCGAGTGTGAGCAAACGCGGCACCCATATTGCACGCAACTTTCTCATGTCTAAATTTTCAGATAATATGCGATGTACCGCACTTTTTGAAATGCCTACTATGTCTGCTAGCTCGCGCACTTTCAGTCGACGATCATCCAGTACCGCTTTGTGGATTTTCTTCACCATTTCGGGAGTCGTCACCTCATTTGGTCGACCACTGCGATGCTCGTCTTGGCAGCTCGTACGGCCCCGTTTAAACTCTGCTACCCAATATTTCACTGTTGTAAACGAATGAGCAGAGTCACCCAGAGTAGAATCCAGTTCAGCTTTTATATTGGTAGCCGCCTTTCAAATAAAAGTACTGTATCACGTGACGATGACCAATTTTCTCCATTTTCACAAATTCACTGAAAACGATCACTATTGATGGCTGCCAAACAAATACTAAACAACGTGGCGTCCTCAAACTTGAAACATATGCTTTATAGATTGTGTACTTTCTAATACAGTAATATTTTTCAAACAACTACCGCCATCTCTAGGTCAGGCCGGGTACTTCTGGGACCACCCTCGTACGATGCACGAGGGAGAAATTTACAGCCTAACCAACAAATAAGTCTTTGGTCCCTTTCATATTGTACGAACGAGCGATGTCGTACTGCAAAATGACTTACTTCGTTCCCGCGCTAATGAATGGTCTTTTTCTTTCTAATTCATTGCCCAAAGGATGAGCCGTTGTTGGTAACGCTCTGAATTTATAGTCTGGTCTCGTTTGAGCGACTTATAATACATCACATCCTTAATATCCCACCAAATACACATTAACACTTTTTTGGCATGATTATTTGGTTTCGGAGTCAATGTCGATGGTTCATCGGGCAAAATCCATGGTTTTCAGTGCTTAGGATTGTCGTACAAACCCCATTTTTCATTCCCAGTTATGGTTTTATTAAAAAAAAAAAAATCATTCCTTTTGAACATTGTACGCGAGGGCATAGCCGTATCGGATCTTTTTATTTTCCAGGGTGAGTTCACGATGAATTTATCAGCCTAGCTTTTGAACTTTTTTCGTGGCGATGTAGACGATAGAAAATTTCCCAAAACGACGAGAAAATATTTGAAATTAAAACAGTTAGAGTTATGATTGATTCAATTTAAAGGCACCGAATTAATTTATACACTTCATATATATATATATAAACACACACACACAACATTTGTATGTGTTGAACATTATATTATGTATTATATCGATGATCTGTTTTTTTTTTGTTCTAAAATATTTTTTCGAGTATATTTGATTACGTTTTATAATGAAGGCTATCTGATAAAAAAAGAAAAAAATATTTTAATGTCACTATGATGAAATGTATAGATTCTGTGTCAATTTCATGTATTCGTACTCTTTAATATACAATCAAAAAATTAATCACTGCATATCAACTAAATAGAATTAAAAGTATGTATGTATGTATGTAACATGGACATATATGTAATTTATGTCAATGTTTTACTACTCTCTTAGTTTAATATATAAATTCAGTCTGATTGTCAATGTTTTTTTTTTTATTGATACACGGAATTATAATATAAATGTGAATACATTTATATTATATATGTAATTTTTCACATTTTTTTAAGAACATTTACATATCATCTCAATAAATAAATTTCGTTTATTTATTTTTTTGTAGAATAAACATTTTTTTTTATTTGTTCATTTAATACCGGTGCAATTTTACTTATATGTAATAAGTATATATTTTTTAAACACACACACACACGTGTGCGTGCATGCGTGTGTGTGAACTTAACCTTCTCTACCTATTAAAAAATTAAAAAAATATCATGTAAAAAACAATTATAGATTATAATATCAGAGGTCACAGAGGGATTTCATTGAATCGGAGGTAACGTTTTGGACATGATAATGCATGATTCAATAAATCATTTTATCTATCTATATGCGGTTTATAGAGCCTGTCGACGCTTTCCGCTCTTCAATTTTTTCCTCCATTCCGTTCTATCTTGGCACAGCTGTTCGTCCAAACCTCTCTCCCTGATCAATTTACGGATTCCTTCGTTCCAAGATCTCCGTGGGCGACCTCGCTTCCGTCGTTCAGGCGGTAAATACTCCATTGCTTGCTTAGGCAGTCTTGTGTCGGTCATTCTCTTGACATGGCCGTACCAGGTGAGTAGTTTCCGCTCAATGTCCTCAATGATGTTGTCTTCTACGCCCATTAATTGCATGATCCTTTCGTTTCTAATTCGATCTCTTCTTGATATTCGACAGGATCTTCTTAGAGCATCCATTTCCATGGCAGCAATTCGTCTTTTATCCTCCTCTGTTGCTGACCATGCCTCCGCTCCATATAAGGCTATACTTTTAACCACTGTTTGGTAAATCTGCCATTTCCGTTGTTTTGATATTGTGGGGCTCCACCAAATACTATTTAGTTTCCTAATAGCTCTTCTACCTTGTGCGATTTTTCCTCGTATTTCCGTTGAGTCTTTGCCTTCCCTATTAAGTTTCACTCCCAAGTAGTTGTAAACCTCACAGGCTGATATTTTTTCATCATTGTCTAATTCTAATTCTGTAGCCGCAGTTCCCCCTACGCATAAATATTTGGTTTTGCTAATATTCATTTTTAGCCCTCCTTTCTCATATTGCTGTTTGAGCTTCTTAGCCATGTATTCGAGATCTTCCTTATCCTGCGCTATAAGAACCTGATCGTCCGCAAATTGCAAGGTATATATTGTGGTTTCATCCTTAATAGGAAGGCCCATAGGACTACACTTTCGTTTCCAGTCTCGTAAAAGATGTTCTACGTAAATCTTAAAAAGGGTTGGGGAAATACAACATCCTTGTCTTAATCCTTTAGTTACGGTAAATCCATTAGATAAATCTTGGCCGACTTTAATTTTTGTTGTAGATTGGCTGTATAGTTGTTTCACTGCTGCAATCAGGGTGTGGTTTATCTGAGTTTGTTGTAATGCTTCCCAAAGTTTCACTGTAGGTATACTATCATATGCCTTAGCTAAATCGATGAATAGTAGGTGCAGTTCTCGCCCTGTTGCTATCTTCTTTTCTATGAGCTGTTTGAGGCAGAAAATGTGATCCATGCACGACCTTCCAACTCGGAAACCGCATTGTTCTTCAGCTTCTTTCCCCTGGTATTCTTGTTCTATTAGGCTCTTTAAGATTCTACCATAGAGTCTGCTAAATGTTGATGTCACCGTTATACCTCGATAATTTTCACATTTTCTTATATCTCCCTTCTTATGAATTGAGGACATATATCCAACTTTCCATTCTTCTGGTATCTCATCACTGTTAATACATAAGTTAAATAGGTGATTCATCATTCTAGCTAGTTTTACTGTGCCACTCTTTATTACTTCTGCAACTATTCCTCCTGGGCCACTAGCTTTTCTATTTTTTAATTTTTTCATTTCTTCTTGAACTTGCTGTTCTGTTATTATTATCTCTTCTCCCTGTACTTGAATCTGTGGCTCTTGGAGTTCAAATTCTTGCCGTTGTTCTGTTAGGAGTCTGTTAGTAAATCATTTTATACTACTTTAAAACAGAAGTCAAATATCAGTTTAAATGAATATATGTTCCGCAAACTTTAGGTAAGTTGTAAACTATACCTTCCCGAGAGTTTTTTTTTACGAAACCGAAAATCTATGGTGTTTGCTGCCTAGCTGGTTCATTCTTATACACTCGTCGAATATGTCGAATGTTATGTCCAAATGACACTAACCTATTTTTTACGAAATTAATCTATTGTATTTCATTAACAAAAAGTTCAACTTAATATTACACTGTTTTTATCTTTTGTATCATGTATCATGTAGTTCATTGCATACTCCCTCCTGAAATTTCCAAACTGATCGTAATAAATTAGTAGGTTTTATTAATGTCACGTCTTTATAATAGATATTTAGTTATTTTTTTTTGGTCATTGACACTTAAGATTTTCTGGCGAATGGTCTCTTCAAATTTTCTAATTTATTTTTTTAATGTCTTTGTAAAAATAAAAAATCGAGACTTTACCATTATATTAAAAAATACGCTTTCTCCTCCAGAGTTGAGATGTTACGAGTTAAGGGGACCCGGTGGTCTAGCGGCCTAAAATTTAAGCTATTTTAAAAATTTTTTTTTTATATGAGGGTAATGAATAATGCTTTCAAATTTTTTTACACTTATTTTATTACTAATAAACTACACAAAAATGAAAATAAAGACAAAAAAAAATTTTTTTTTTAATTTTTGATGTAAAAAATGATGCTGAAGTCTCCCTCTCTAAAAAAATGGAATTGCGTGGTGAATGATGATTTATCTCTCCCTCTGATCTGAAATAAAACAATTGACGAATTTTTAATTGGTATAAGTATAGCTATCGCAGGAAGTAGAATAAAAAAAAAATTGACAAAATGGCGCGTAGTCAAAAGTACAAGTTTGAAAACGACCAGTATTTTTGAATGTTTTGTTAATAAAAAAAATATAAATATTTTACGGAAACTATTAGTTTTACTTCCAGCGAGAGCTAGAACTATTCAGAATAACATATTAAAATTTCAGACAAATCGGTCAAGTAGTTTTTTTTTTGGCCCCCGCAAGACGTAAAAAAGTAGTTTCGAGATAAACGCGTTTAAAGTTTCAACTGCTCCACTTATTCTTCTACCTACCTGACCTTCTAATGGGCTGTAGATCCTGAAATACTCTGAATTTCGTCATCAAATTTTAACAGTATATTTTTAAGATACTATACTTTCGAAAAAAAAATCTATTTTTCGAAAATTCTAGACCACCGGGTTCCCTTAAATAATTCACAACATATAGGTTAATTTGTTTAACAATTGACATCCAAACATAGATTTTGCAAACAAAATGAGGGTAGTGAAATGGATATACGTGTATAGAGTAAAGGTGATTACAGGTTACTCACCTCCTCCCGCCTAGCCTATGCCTTCATATTATTTCATAGAGTTCCTTCACTGTCTAAAAAGCTAATATGGTTTTTAAATAAAGTAAAACAACCATTAAGGATTGATTCAAACATAACATACCGATACTCGACAACCGATAAATTATTTGACAGCGTATTTATAATCATCCAATTAGGAAAATAATAAACTTTTAGACGTGTCAAGTTTACGTGTATATCCTTGAAACGATCTCGTTACAAACGTTAAATGTTTGTATGAAAACACGTATGAAGTAAAAAACATCATCGTAATGTTTGTTTGTTTACAGCTGTGAACTCATTATTTTTTTATTCGCCATAATTTTGATTGTATTTTGTTCACTATCTACTCTTCCTAAACTCTCTGTATTTTTGTGATTTTTAAATATATTGATTTATGTATGATTAGTGAGTATTAAGACTGAATTTTATATGTTAATCATAGCAAAAAATTATTCATATAAATCCCCTAAATTTCGGATTAGTCGTTGTTCCGAAAGACTGAGAAGCCTAAGATTCGAAGGATTGTAAAGATTAATACAACTTTTAAAATTAAAAATGTGTAATATGATCCTTTTCATTAAAATAACTTGACATATATATATATATATATATATATATATATATATATATATATATATATATATATATAAAGGCCAGCAAAAGTACTCAAACAGTTGGCAGTTATAAACAAAATGCTAATTTTCTCTTTAAATTAACGGCGTTGTTTTATAATTTTCGCTATTTTATTTTACTTAAATCTATTATGTTTTACTTATAACATAATAGATTTAACTTTTCATTTATACACTTTTCCATGAAACTAAAAAATATGCAATGCAAAAGTATTCAAACAAATGATAAATAATCATTAAAATGTAATTGTTATTTTTAAATTAATATTTTGTAGGGTTTTCATTAGCATTCATTTCAGATAGAAGTTATGTTGGCATATATTTAACCAAATTTGGTGTTTGTTCAGCCGACATTTTGCTCCATTCTTCCAAAAGTATCATTTTTACTTTTTCTTTATTGAAAAATTCATTATAAAACATTACGAAGAAAATAAAACATTAAGCGAAATCGGGGAAATTGTGGGAAGAAGTCGTCATACTGTTTATAGCATCATTAAGCGTCAAGACAAAAAAAAATCATATCGGTCGATCAAGGAAAACAACACCCAAACAAAAAAGAAAAATTCTGCATGAAGTGAACCAAAATCCCAGAATCAGCGCTTCAAAGCTAGCTTCAGTTATCAATAGCACTAGTAACAATTGTGTAAGTGCCGATACAATAAGAACGATTCACCGAGTCAGATATCAAGTTCGAGTTGCTAGAAGAAAACCTCCATTAAGTGAATCAAACAGGAAAAAACGTATGGAGTTTGAAAAGAGTACTTAGCTGTGGTTCCGCGTTTTTGAGATAATGTAATTTTCTCCGACAAGAGTAAGTTCAACATTTTTGAATTGAATGGTCGTATGCTAGTATGGAGAAAACCTGGAAAAGAACTCAGTCTTAAAAATTTTCAAAGAATTGTTAAATTCGGTAGCGGAGGAGTAATGGTGTGGGTCTGCATGTCGGCTAAAGGTCCAAGTAACATAGTAATAATTGATGGGATAATAGACTCGATGATGTATTTGAACATATTAAAAAATAATTTGAAGAAAAGTGCAATAAATATGGGAGTGAATAGAAGTTTTTATTTCCAACAAGATATCAAACCTAAACACACCGTTTACAATATACGCAAGTGGATAATTTATCAATGCCCACATGTACTGCAAACTCCTCCTCAATCGTCCGACATGAACCCAATAGAAAATTTTCGGGCCCTTATGGAAGAAAGTTTCAAAAAACACAACATTTTCAATAAAAAAACAACTAAAAAGGATACTTTTAGAAGAATGGAGCAAAGTAACGCCTGAACAAACACATAATTTAGCTAAATCTATGCCAAAACGACTTCTAGCTATAATTAATGCTAATGGAAACTCTACAAAATATGAATTTAAACATAACATTACATTTTGATGCTTATTTATTATTTGTCTGAATTCTTCTGCTTTGCATACTTTTTTATTTTCCTGGAAAAATGTACTTATGAAAATTAAATTTGTTAAGTAAAATAAAATAGTGAAAATTCTAAAACAACGCCTTTAAATTAGCATTTTGTTTAGAATTGACAACTGTTTGAATATTTTTGCTAGTCACTGTATATATACAATTTTTTTATTTATATATACAATTATGTATGCATGCATACAAAATCTGTAATTAATAAACGTCATAATATTTCTCATTATCTTCAGTGTTTGTTTTTTTTTGTTTTAAAAAGGCATTTCCAGATTCTTGCAACTTTAAAGATCCAGTATTTCTCTTTTACATATTTCCATTCAATTTTCCGATATCTTATCTATTAATTGCTTCCTTGGTCTGTACATACGTGCAAATGTATGTAGTATGTACACACAATTATGCATATGATTAATGTATGTTAAAAGTAATTGTGTCAATAAACTATGACAAAAAATCGTTCTATAAAAAAAAGTAAATGTCAAAAAATGTAATTACAATATTATTGTAATTAGTGTAGTGTAATATAACGTAAATGACACCAGTTAAGAATATTAAATTATCGACACCGATCTTATCGAGTTGCCAAAACACACGTACGCCATAATTTAAAATTATTATTTGCTACTGCAAAAATACTATGTATTTTATTTCGCTTTATAATAAGATCATTTTTGCTGTATATTTTCAAGCGCGTTGTGTTACGCTCGCGCACATCCGACGCACGATCGTTTATCTTCGTTCGCAATTGTTTCACAACCAACTGCTTCTATGATTTTTTTTTTGACGTTTTGCCAATGCTCATGCGAATTGTCACGTACGCCAGAATTTAGTTCGTTTTAGATGTGCATGTATGTGTACGTTTGTACGATCATATGGTACAAACCTTTATTATTATACCGCTATGTTTACATTTTTTATGAATGGATGTTGAAAAAGGAAATCGTTATCTTTATTATCTTAATTTTTAAATGCATATTATGGATGTTTCAAGTATTTGTAAATAAGATATTATTTTTTTATCTATAACTAAAAACATATACGTAAACACATTATATATATATATATATATATATATATATATATATATATATATATATAAAACTAATTAAAATGATTAAAAACACACTGAAGCATTGATTGTTTCACTTCGTATTATTCGAAACTTACCTATTAAAAATTCATTTGTTTGATCGATCATAAACTTTTTAAATCATTCCTAAAAGCCTTTAAGGATAATGTTCTAGAAGTCGATCGCAGTTTTTTACACGTTTTCTGTGATTCAGAACACGTTTCTTTTATTTTTAATTGTAGTCTAGGAAATAAAATATAGTCATTAGGCAGAAAAGCATGGAAAATAAATAGAATTGAGAATCATGGTATCATTGGATAGAAATGTCACGAAAAACAATTAGTTTACAGGAATAAAGATTGTCATGTAAAAATGGCGCATTTACTGTGTATAATTTTTTTGAATTCTTGTCATTCAACATAAAACTTGTACGTAATAGTTTTTGTTGATAGTTGTTCCCTCATGGATAAATAAGTGTAATTTTTAATATCTAACATATTTTGTCTTTAGAATTTGAAAAACTTTCTTGTAATATTGTTTCAAATGATGTGTAGGGAACAATATGCATACTGTGTTTTACCATCTAGTCCTCAGAACTAAATACGTTATGAACTAGATGTTCTCGAAACGAGTAATTAAATTATTTTTGAATAGCTGTGTATAGAAGTATCGGGTAAATATTGGCATAGCTAAAATCTGTGTGGTAATATGATTGATTTTAATATGTCTTTATTTTAATACAGTATTAATTTCACATGTTTTTATAACAAATTAACAATAAAATATATATAATTAGGTTTCTATGTTATTAAACAATACATATTTTTCTTGATTATTTTTTTTCTTTGGCCAAATGTATTGGTGCAATTAAAACATTATTTCAAAATTTAAATAATAAAGTAATAGAGCACAGCATCTTTCTTGTTACATATTTGTCAATAATTTTTGACGTCCTATTTCCCATTTGTTTGAGTTTGTACTATTTATTTATTCTTTTTTTTTTTAAAAAAAAATATTTACTGAATCAAAATATTGTTTTTATTAATTAATGAATGCAAGAAATTTTTGCCTTGGGTTAAGTTATGGCGTATAACTAGAATAGTATTTTGTATACTTTTGCAATTTGAATTATTTAATAAATTTTCGTTTGAAATGTACATATTTACATTTCATTTAAAATATTCTGTAATGACTATACAAACAACATTATAAATGGCGATACAGTCTTGACTTTCCATTTGACAACTCTCCACTTTTCTTTGTTGAGGTTCAAGACCTCGATCCTCAAATCCGACACTTTATTTGGTCCGATACATCTCAATTTATTCCTATCTAAGTTTCAGAGCTGTCTATTAGATTTTATAGCTTTATTTCTTTTTATAGGATTATGCTTTTCTGATGTCCACCCCATTACCTGTAGGTGACACCTTTTTTCTATAGCTCTTCACTCTCTAGACTTGTTTGGCATGAATATTCCTGTCAGTAGTTTACATTCTCATTAGACTAGTTATCTGGCTATTACTTCGCAAGAACTATCTATTACGACAAAATGAAAACGCAATCGAAAGAAATATAATTAATTCTGCTTCATAGTTTCAGGCAGATTTATATTTTTTTTTGTTATAACATAATTACTGACGAGTTTGAATACTCGTGAGTTTTACTATATTTAGAGAAGTATATATTGAATCAATATTTAACAATTTTTAAGATATTAAGAGTATTTCCGCCTTGTCGTACAAAAATTTGTAAAACATTAACGTTGTTATATAACAAGGATGCTCATCAGTTGCCTAACAAACGTGCAGACATGTAATTAATAACACCTTGATTCGTTCACAATACATCAAACCATAGCAAACAATTTCCTTAGTGTCCAGAATGTATGTTCTAAAGTAACAGATATAAAGATGGTTTCTAATATTGAAATAGAAATATTTGGAAGTTGATATATTCAGTCCAACTTGTTTCTAATCATAAAACAAGTTTCAACTCGTTCTGTCTCAGTTCTAAAAAATGGAGTTAACAGCGAAATTTTCTATCTTAATTACTATAGTTTTTTCGGTTTGCAATATTGTATGTTAAATATAAAACAGGAATCACCGCATTATGTTTAGAAAACAATTGTTCGAAATTCTTTTTGAATTAATATATTTAATAAGCAATTATTTCTTATGTATATAGTGAATTTAAACTTGTTTAAAATTTGTTGATATATGTATCGGTGATATAAATCTTAAATTTCAGTTATATTCTAGTCTATATGATATTAAATGTTTTTGTGCATTATTACGATAATTTGATTGTCGCATATGTATCATAGAAGCTGATTCAAGGTGAGTTTCCATATGACAGCGGTGAATATTTTTCAAACGTCAAAGTATTTGTCAATGCTAAAGTGGTTTTTGTAGTGTAGAAACTTGTACAAAATCAATTATGGAGTAATGCGTTAAAATTATCGTAGCCTATTATGAAAATGGGCGTTCAAGGAAAAGTGCACACCGCACTCTACGTGAATATTTTGGTATTCAAAATTGATCTTCTGAGTGCACAATTTGGAATTTGATCAAAAAATTCGAGTAAACTGTGTCAGTGGAAAACATCAAAACACCTTAGCATGCTTGTGCAGGTCGCACGGACGAAAATATTTCCATGGCTCGTAAAAGTGTGGCTGAGGAACCGGATACATGAATACGTCGTCGATCGCAGCAATTGGGTTGTTTGGTTATTGGAGTTTTAGAGCGCTTCGATACCTAAGGTCACTAGCGCCCGAGAAATTGGGTCTTTCGTACTCCACTACACAGGGAATTTCGACAAAGGATTTCCATTTACACACTTACAAGATCCAAATAACACAAGATTTAATGCCTAGAGGTCATCAACAGCATTGTAAGTTAGTTTTCCGAATGGATGCGTGAACAAAGAGTCGATTTTTCAAAGAAAATCCTCTTTAGTGATAAGGTGCATTTTCATCTCAATGGATTCATGAACAATAATCAAAATTGCCGTATTTGAGGATTGGAAAATCCAACAGAAATTTATGAGAAGCAAATGCATCCTCGAAAAGTGATGGTTTGGTGTGGCTTGTGGTCTGAAGGCGTAATTGGCCTATATTTTTTTGAAGATGATGAAGTCTGTTTTAGTCAATGTCGTTAGCTATCAGAACATGATAAAAAAACCTTTCGTGTGACCAATTGAACGATATGGACATCGAGGATCTCTGGTTTCAACAAGACGGTGCCACAGTCACAGTTGCAAAAATAATCGCACTACTGCGCACAAAATTTCCAGGTCGTGTGATTTTATGAAATGGCGACATCAATTGGTGGTCTAGATCATGCGATTTAACTCCTCTAGATTTCTTTCTTTGGGTTATTTGGGGAGTAGAGTCTACATGGACAAACCAAACGATTGCAGAACTGAAACAGAAAATACGACGCAGAATAGCCGACATGGAGCTTGCGTTGTGGGCACGTTGTAATCGAAAATTATGATAAGCGTAATACGTCACAAGCGCCGCGTCGGTCTAATCTTGCATACATAATTGTATTGAATTGAACTAAATTACTAAATAAAAAACAATATGATTTTTTTTAATTTTTGCGTTTTTTAATACTTTCATGTAGAAGCCTAAATTGTATAACTCTTTATTTGTTACAAGAATACATATTAAAGTTGAACACTTTTTCTTCCAAAAAATATACAGGAATTCGTAAATGTTTTGAAAATGCATGTAGAATTTAAATTACTTGTAGTTTTAAGGTGCATTTTAATTCGAATGAATTGGAAATGATTATAATTAGTAATATACTCAACTTTATATTTTTCTAAACATAACAACGACTCTTAACCCTAACGCAATGTTTACTCTTGGCTTGATCAGACGCCTGTGTTTGAGCATTTTAGAGTAACTGTTAATCTAAGCATGCATGCGTTGTAACATTTAATATGAATGTCCTATGTTCAGACAGACTTATTTCACATTCTAGTTGAAAAAAAATCTGGTGCTGAAGCTGCAGGAACGATTTTTTCAGCTTTGGGGAAGGTGTTGTGACACATAAAACATAAAAAAAAATGTTAAAACAGTGGAAGAGGTCCGAAAATTCATTACGACCTCATCGATCAAAGCCGCCATCTTTTTTTCGACGAGAGATTTATCAATACCTCCCAGATGGAGCAAAGTTATACAAAATAGTGGGGAATATTTTGAGGATTGAAATGTGTTCTGTTTTTTCGTAAACATTCATTTTCTATAAAAAAAAAACGCAGAATTAATTTGTACACCCAATATTTGCCCTACGAAATAAATATATTTTTTAGTATTTGTTTCTCATTAATTTTCTATTATTTTTTCGTTCTGATGTTAATATTTTTTACAGGCAATGGTAGCCTGTTATCCAGGATCTGGTGCTCATTACGTGAAACACGTAGACAATCCTAACAGGGATGGCAGATGTGTAACAGCGATATATTATTTGAATCGTGATTGGGATGCGAAATTATGTGGTGGTCTTTTAAGGATATTTCCAGAAGGTAGTGATAAAGTAGCAGATATTAAACCACTATTCGATAGATTGTTATTCTTCTGGTCGGACAGACGAAATCCACACGAAGTTCAACCCGCGTATCAAACTAGATATGCGATAACACTTTGGTATTTCGATGCAGTTGAAAGGGAACAAGCTTGCAAACGATATAAAGAGGGTCGTAAGTATTCTATATAAATTAACAAGTAATTCTATATAAATTAATTAATCATTTACAGTTGATACATTAGATAAAGTGAAAAGTAACTCATATTTTACCAGTGCAAAAGTATCATAGAAGAAAAATAATAGTGTTTACTTTGATCAGTTGCATAACTGATATTTCTTCTCTTTTCAATTATTTGCCCCCCTTTTTATAAAATCATGAAGATTTGATCGTAAGAAAACGTTCAAGTGCATATTTTACTTCCGCGTGATTATTAAAAGTTTTGCCCTTTAAAGTGTACTGGAGAGATCTAAATAGATACTGGAGTCGTGTGAAGTTAAATCTAGACAATAATCCAGCGTTTTTTTCTTTTGATGCTTCTGGTATCTATAGTTAAAAAATAAACTTCGGCAGTTATTGTTTCAACAGGTTCAAGAAACTTATAATACGAGTAGTGAGGTCCTTTACACTCTTATCAGATATATAACATCACTATATATTTTCAGTGTTAATTTGGCATTTTAACTAGGAATAATTATTGATTTTTTCTTTCCGTATTCACATATTTCTCAGTTTTCCCGCGTTTCATTGACTGTTTTTAAGAAACAGTTCATTTCGATATCCATTCACAAGCTGTTTCATTCCTCGTAGTGAAGCGTACGACACTTAGAATTCTTATTACACTTTTCCAGTATTTTTTAGTCACTATCTGACTTCAAAATGTAATGTAGCATACATCTTTTCTGACTATTGAATTATTTTATAAATGCTATCTTCAGTTTTAGACATTAAAATGGGCATACAAATAACACAATATTACTTATTGGCTATAAGGGAATTAATAAATTGTTTTTTTTTACAGGTAATTCGGAAATACCTTCCACAACAAAACCTGAATAAATGTGTTTTTGTATGTATTTATGTATGTGTATATATATATATATATATATATATATATATATATATATATATATTATAAATTTCGTATTTATAATACCATTTTTAAATCATAGATATTAATCATTCTGATAAATTCAGAATAGTTACGTCACGACTAATAAACATAATTTATTTTTAAATAATGATGAGCAAAGAGAATAGTTATTATCTTATCCAATTGTTATATTATTCTGTTATTTTTATCAATGTGAAATGATCTAGTTTTATTTTAATGTAATGTTTCAATCCAGATATATATATATATATATATATATATATATATATATATATATATATATATATATATATATATATATATATATATATATATATATATATATATATATATATATATATATATATATATGCAGTGAGAGGTAATCATGAAAGTATTTGGACAAAGTTATAATTTATCAAATTTTTACAAGTGTTTTTAATTTTTTATTTTATTAAAATATAATACTCATGTCGCTTATATTTTGTAGCTTAAACAGTACGTTTTCAGAGTAATATTTTACAAATAGAAAAACAGACTACTATTTTAGAGAAAAAATTAAAAAAATCGTTACACAGCAAAACTTGTATGTACAAAAGTATTTTCCGTAAATATATTTTAAAAATGATTCCGAATTGTTTATCTGTTTCCTAAATATTTTATTTATTTTTTTAAACTAATTAATAAATATTTCATGCCAGTAAGTTATTCTTTTGATTTTACTTTTATCTTTTATTTTATACAATAAAGTAAACAAATAATATATTCTATTTCATATGCTTCAATTTAAGAAATAGCATACTAGTAATTGTGAAATACCAAGGATTCCAACAAACAATAGGGAGATGCCCATTAAATTTGTTCATGTCTGTATATGTTCAAATACTTTTGTGAGAGCATATTTGTTACTACTAAAGATGTTTTTATTTTTCAGATATATATATATATATATATATATATATATATATATATATATATATATACATGTATATATATATATATATATATATATATATATATATATATATATATATATATATATATATAATAAAAATAATCAACAAAGAAAACAATCATTCATATATGTATTTATTGGAAAGTATATAATTCAATTGTTTTAAAATAAAAATAACTATAAAATGTATGACGTAACATTAAAAATATTTATATGTATTGATATGTAAACAGATTTTTAAAATTTGGAAAAGGTGTTCCTAATGGAAAATATGTTTGATATGATTGTAAAAACGCTTTTATTCAGAATTGTGCATTTTCCATATGAAAATTTGTAAATAGTATACGTTTACATACATTTATATTATCTCCTAATTGTTATTGATGATAATGTCAGGGAGTATATCGATTCAGTTAAGGACTTTGTAACTAAACATTTGAAAATATGAATATTGTTAATCATATCAAAATTTGTTTGGAACTCGTATTTTGCATTAGTGGTGTTTAATTTTATTAGTAACAGATTTTCTTCAGTTTGGTGGTTTTCATATATATATATATATATATATATATATATATATATATATATATATATATATATATATGTATGTATATGTATATATATATATATATATATATATATATATATATATTATGTGTGTATATAACAATCATATTTCAGTCAGTTAATTTTCGTTTAATTCATATATACAATGTGGTTGTCGTTTGTTTGTGGTAAATCAGTAAATGAAATAAAGTACGTATTATCAATAATAGTATTACAATAAAAATAAGTAAGTTAAGAGTAGTCCTAACTATTTATTTAGTTTTCATTAACCTTTTTAAATCTTTTGTGTAAAAAAAATAGTTGTTCAGTAAACAACGTAAAAAGAATTTATTAACGTTCATATAAAACTGTGCCATTCTATAGAATATAATTACAAATATCGAAATTCAAAATTGAGACAATATTTTAATTTAAACTGATACCTTGTGCAGGTTTTGGTTTTAAATATTACATTTAATCGATGTATATATACAAAAACTATTAGAAGAATACATATATAATTGTGTAAATGCATCTTGCTTGTAAAGATTAAAAGTAATTTTAATTAAAATGTTATCATATCATCAAATGAACAGGTATTTTTAATTCTTTGTTGATTATATTAATCTGTTAGTGGTTGCAGTAGTTGCCACTGAATAATTTTTTTACAGTATGTATGTGATTTTTTAATTAAATTTTTATTACTGGTTATTTGAATTTCGTATTGCAATATATATATATATATGTGTGTGTGTATATATATATATATATATATGTGTGTGTGTGTGTGTATATATATATAGTATTTATGTATATATGTATAGGTGTATGTATATATATATATATATATATATATATATATATATATATATATGAGAGAAATGGACTTTTATGTTACTAAATAACATAACAAAATTATAATTTTAATTATATTTTTTAACGTTTTCCACAATTAAAATTTTTAATTGATAAAAGTGTTAAGACAACACATATATACAGTTTTGTTAACAAATTATTAATTTACATTTGATTCAAACTGTTAATATTTTGAATGTTACATAGTAATAAATTTTATTAATTTCATAGTTAGTTACAAAATCAAAATCATAATTATTTAACATATGTTTCATTGTACAACATTTGATGAATTCTTTATGAATTGTATTGATTCTTTACATTGAAATAAAATTTATTTTTAATCATACTTGGTAATAATCTATACAGAATGTAATTATTAATTCTAACTAATTTCATGGCTTAATTTTTCTATGAATTAAATTAAATTGTTGTGTATATAATAGTTAAATAAGAAATATGTATACGGACTACAAAGAAAAAACAACAGAAACTTACATGCAATGAATCAGATTTGTCAGATTTAGAATAAATAAAATAATAAACAATACCTCTTCAATATATATATATATATATATATATATATATATATATATATATATATATACAGATAATGTATATACATATATATATATATATATATACATATATGTATATACATATATGTATATACATATATATATATATATATATATACATATATATATACATATATATATATATATATACATATATATATATATATATATATATATATATACATATATATATACATATATATATATATATATATATATATATATATATATATATATATATATATATATATGTATATAATTCTGATAGTTATAAACATTAGTCAACATATTTAAAACTTATTATTTGTTTTGTGTCTTGTTTGCTTGTAAGTTAATAGATAATAAATTAATTATAGTTGTTTTACAAAAATCCTTATTTCAATTTTTTGATAAGGATTAATTTAAGTAGCACTATATGCAAAAATAAAATTGGCAAAATATACATACTAATGTTTATACAAGGAGTATATGCAATGATAATTGAATAAAAATTACTATTTTATAATATATATATATATATATATATATATATATATATATATATATATATATATATATATATATATATGTATATATATGTATATATAATAATAATAATTTGGAAAATACAATATTGGTATTTAAAACGACTGACAAATTGATCAAGTTCCTATAAATTGATGATCAATAATTTGTTGTAATAAAATATGTAGTGAGAAATGTTTCATGTTTAAAGATGTATCTTTTTATGCAGTCTTAATTGAAATTTCAATGTTAATAATAATAACTTCAAAACTATATACAAATATCAAAAAATATTTATTTTTTTATAGTTTTTAATTATATTTACAGAAGTAAATAAGAAAACTGTTTCTATTTTATTAGAAGAACAAAATTCAATGGTAAAAGAATAATTAGCATTTAAATTAAAACGTTTTTATTTTTTTTAAAAAAAACTTTGTTATTATTAAACTATATTTTCATAAATTAATTCCTTTTTCACTCTACAATTTATATTAGTTTTTCAGTCAGAAATACTTTTTCTGTATTTTAATGCTATGAGAATGATGGCATTACTATTAAAATGTGCATAAATGGCAATCTAAAATAATTGATAATAATTTATTTTTAATTGAAAAATTTTGATGTAGTTTGTAAGATGAAAAAAGAATTAATTTCTGAAAGTGAATTTAGCCAGTGTTAGAAATGTTTTAAACTGTATAATTATAATGTGGACTGATACATAAGTACATATATAAAATTATTTTTACTTTGTAATCAGTAAATATTTTTTTGAGAGTTTCATAATAATGTTATTTAAAATATCTTAGTTACGTTAAAATAAAAAAATAAGCAAATATATTCTATTTTTAAAGGTATTAATTAGTGATTGTGTTTTTAAAATGTAATCATATCCATTTGAATTAAGTAATATTTTTTTCCTAAACTTTCAGTAAACATTTTTTTATATTAAAATAGGCCTGCTTCAATTATATTTCTATTATATGTTATTTCGCCATAATATTAATATTAAAATTTCAAAAAGGTTGTAACATTGACTGATAATTAAATTTTAAAAGCTGGCTGTGGAAACTAACTAAACGCACATGAAAAGTTGTATTTTCAATGTTCAGATACAAACACTATAAATTCAGTAACAATTATCATTGTATGAAATTGTATAAATATATACAGTATATTTTAAAAAGATACCTGTAAATAAATATTTACCTCAGATTAAGTTAATTTTTGTTCGTAATTCATGTAATTATTGAGTATATAACAAATTGTAAAAAAATTAATTTAAAAATATTTATATAAAAGTATTTTTAACGCTTGTTTGTATAGTAATGTACAATTTAAAGTTTTGTCCTAATATGAATATGTTAAATAAAATTAATAGTGATGAAAACATAATTGGAAAAAAAATATGAATCTACTAAACAGTGAGTTTGTGTTATATTTTATTAATGTATTTATACATTTAAATACTCTTAAAAAATAATTTACATAATTATTTTTTTGTTGTTTTTAGTTAAATTCTAACAAAAAATTGACAGCATTTTATGAAAATTGAAATTTGAGTGTTACTTTGTGCTTTCATATTCATTTATTAAATATGAAGATTTTTATTTGTAAGTAATGAATAAATTGTTCATTAATACATTTCTAGCTGTGTATTTAAATGAAATAATGTGAACATTGTAGTTTTACATCGATTAAAAATTATATTTTAAGTTCAATATTTATAACATTTTTCTGAAACTAGTGAACTCATATATAATACCTTAGTAAAACTTACAAATTAGTAAAAGAGTGTGTGAGACTAAATGTAGGTCTTATATATTTTATATACAATTAAATTATGTGAAGTTATTCTATAAAGTAATGTAATGCATCTTTAATATAAGTTTTGTGTATTTGAATATTTTTAAATAGTACAATATACAAAATACAATTGTGCATTATTATTATTAAAGTTTAATCTTCTTCAGGTATGCAGCTGTCATCAACTTCACGTGTAGCAGGAATATACACTTTGAAAGCAAAATCATTTTTTGGAAAAGAACCCTATAAAATAATTACTTTAATTCATAAAAATTAATCATTTATCTAAAATGGCTAAACTGAAAATAAAACATTACATTTTTACTGTTTGAAAATAACAAATAGTATAAATTATGTAACTAACATATTTGTTTTACAAAATGTGTTTACTTTTTTACACTCACTGCTAGGAATTCAATTTCAGTATACTTACAGGATTTATTATTTTACAGTCTATAAAAGAAGTTGTAAATGGTTTATACTGATCTGCAACAACTACTAAATCTGGAATTGGGTACAAAGATAACGCATAATCATAAGCCCAGTAGACAGGCATGATATTTGAAGTAAATGGTGCCAAATGTCCTTGACAAAGAATTGTTGTTGAAAACTAAAAAATGTTTATTTTATAAATCTTAACTTGTAACAAAACTTATCATAGAATGTTATATATATTTCTTAAACAACATATTCTAATGTCACCATAATTTTTATATTTGTTTATAGTTATTATTTGTAAATATGTTTACATATTATCTGTTATAAAATTTTAATAATTTAAATTTCTAATAATTTAGTCGAGATAAAAAATGATAAATTATAAAAATATATAAAATAACAATATTAACTGTTACAAAATACAAAAATTATTTTCTGAAACATTTAAATACCAAAAAGTTAGTAGTTATTAATTCACAAACTTGTGCAATTAAAAGTTTTGAAATTAGATGTAAAGGAAAAAAATTATAAAAACATTGGGTTTAGACATTTTGAAACATCGCGAGCTATCAATTAAATAATTTAAATAATATATTATTACATGTTCTTCCAAAGATCCTGTTTCAGGATAATGTATTGTATTTCTACAAATCTTTGTGAACAAATCTTCCCGAATAACGACTATTTCTTGTGTACAATATTGTATCCGACAGGGGTTCGTTGTAAAAATCGAATTTGGAACTTTTTTTATAAACTTTTCGACGATGTAGTTTGGTAAAGACGGCCTTAAAAATATCATTTAAATTAATAAATTGTATACTACAACTTCAGATTCTAATATTACCGAGGTAAAATATTTGGAGCTGCAGGATCGGTTTTTCCAGGAACAAATATCATTTTAGTTTTTTCAATTAAATTTTTGTTTTCCATTATCATGTCAGCAAATTTATCAAAACTTGCTTTTAAAATATGTGCATGATTGCATCCGTGCTCTGCAGAGAGGAAATTTCCCATGAACACAATAGCGATTGGTGGGAAATCATTATAACCGTGTAAAAATATTTTTAATTTCTCAAGCACCTGATAAGCAATATTAATTAATATGATATATATATATACACATAATTCATAATTAATAAAAATTACCTTTATTTCGTCAAGCCATACATCAGCTAGAAATATAATTAATCCATTCTCATTTGCTATTTCAACTTGCTGTAAGTTTTGCGAATATTTTAATAATGTTTTTGATTTACCTCCAAACGTATTTTCCTTATCAAAATATATTCTAAAATATATTCAACATATATTTCATAATACAATGTTAATTTAAAGCAAAGAAAATAGTTTATTCGAATATTTACCTGCTAATTTTACTAGCTTCTGCAGGCGGAAGTGCTAAACCTTCTACTTTAAAAATTTGTTCACTGAATTCCCCTTCAGCTAACACAAAACAATTTTCAGTAAATATACCTGTATGAAAACTAAAAAATATGAAATTTCAGTTTAAATCATAACATTTATTTATTAGCTTCATTACCTAGTATTGGTTAAATCTAGTTGAATAATACCTGTTGGATCTTCTAAGAAATACTTTCCTTCAGTGAGTTGTGTAAACAAACCTAATACAATAGCTTTTGTCTGAGAAGATGAAGTAAGCAGAGATTCGATTGGCCTTAGCAATTTTTTTTGTGTATCTTCTACAACTGTTCCTATAATACTCGGTGAAAACATTTGGTTTCGAGAAATTCTTTGCAACAAAAGTGTATATCTAATAAAAGTATTTTTATGGCATTACCGATACATAATATTGTGTATGTATGTGAGTGTGTATATATATATAAATATATATATTTGTATATATACATGTATACAGACCTCTCTCTAAATAACATTGCTTTATCTTCTGGATCTGCAAATAACTTTAAAGATTTTTTTACTGAATCCTCCTTTATAAACTTTTTTCTATCAATATTGTACATAAACTTTGGAATTTCAAATGCATTTATTACATTCAGTATAGTTTCAGTTTCTTCAGGGCCAGACCGTAAACTATCCTTTGATAATTAAAATATTAATTAAAACTGAAATGAAATTGTATTATAATTAATTTCATACTTTCAAAGCTAATTCTATATGGTTTTGGTCTAAATTTGACTGCTCTAATGTTTGTTTCCGTACATTTTCAATTAATTTTTCAATCCAAACTTCTAGTTCTTCATTTGATTGTGGTTTTAATTTTTCAAGTATAAAACCACATAGTTCTCTGTAAGTTTTATAATATATAATACTAAATGTATTACTACAAAAAAATATCTTATCCCAGTTACCTCCTAATTGTAAATCCACTTAAATTAAAAGCAGTTTGTATTTTTTTCTTATAACTATCCATATTTAACCTATAAATAAAATGACTACTTTACCGCGTTTTTTTCAATAAAATCGCATACTAAGTTGGTAATAATGGAAATTGTTCATGACCATATGTGTATATATATATATATATATATATATATATATATATATAGAATATATATGTATATATATATATATATATATATATATATATATATATATATATATCTTTATCTACGGTGTGAGAGACACAGAATATTAGATCATAGATAGAATCTTTGTAAATGTTAGTACACTATATTTATTCAAATAACTATGAAAGTATGTTTAATATTTTACAGTTGAAAATTGTTCATCGTTATGCTTATTTTTCATTTAAATCGAAATCGGTAATCAAAATATTTTGTGTACGGGATGTCTTTAAAAAAATATTTCAACCTTATTTATATGTAACTGGAAGGTTATATTCGTCTTCAGTAGCAGTAAAACAAGTTGAAACAAAACTGATAAAAAAGAATATTACTTCAAAAGAAGTTATCCAATATATCGATTCTAATGAAAATATAAAATGTTACAAACATCTAATTCCAAGTAGTCTTTTAAGTTATAAACGAAAACCTCCTGAGGTGTTATATTTAGTCGATAATATTATAGCCTTAAAATTCTATTCTACAATTAAAAAATTCTTAAAAAAAGTCAATTCTGAAATAGTGGAGGTAAATCCAGGATTGGGACTTTTGACAAGTCATATATTGAACAATAAAATAAAGTTACATTTATTCGAGCAATCAACATATTTTTCATCCATTTGGAAAATTAATGATGAGCTCATTAAATATGCAAATAAAGACTTTTTATCTATTCCACGACTCATGTTTCAAGATAGATTTGATAATAATAATAGGATTGAAAATTTATTATCAGATATAAAACCAAAAAACTGGAATAATGGTATGTTGTGATACAGTTATATTTTAAAATGAGACAACAGATTTAATTGTAGATCCTTCAATGATTATAATTGGTACATTACCCAACATAAATTTCATTAAGTACTTGATGTATTCAATAATTTTCCAAAATGGTTTAACCGCATATGGTCGAACTGAATTACTTGTTGCTATAACACCACGAGTATTAATAGTAAGAGTTTTTTTGATTAAGAATATGGGTCCTTTTTGAAATTTTAAGATATATTTTTAACTTATAGCTTTTAACAAGTTCAAATGAAGTCAACAATTATTTAGTTTATCGAGCAACAAGTGTTTTATTTCAAATATTATTTGATTATGAAATATTAGAAACATTACCACGTTCTAGTTTCTTACCATGGGCGACTGAAAAAAGTTCTACTAGGTCAGATCATTTATTTAAGGTAAGAATTAAAATAACACAACATGTAAGAATCTTTAATTCAACATTTTTTTTAGCTGCATAATGTTGACAAACATTCTATGTATATTTTAAGAATTGTATCCAAAAAACAATTACCTGTTGAAATTCAACACTTGCAACCCTTGTGGTATTTTGTTAAACATCATATGGTCAGTCGGAAAAATAAAGTAATACCCCAGTTGGAGTAAGTATTAATTTTTACTATTTAATATTATAACAGTTAAATATATTCACGTAAATTTATTTATATAATTTTAGACGATGGATACCAGGTTGTGGTGCTAAACTTATACTTCTGAATGGAAGACTAAATAATAGTAAATCAATACACAAAAGTTTAAATATATTTACAGAGTTTGGACAATTATCACCAAATCAAATACTTACTCTATTTAAGTATGTTTATTTTTTTATATCAATACATATGTGTGTGTGTATATATATATATATATATATATATATATATATATATATATATATATATATATATATGTTGTTATTTTTAGACAATTTATTAATTTTCCTGAATATTCTGAGTGTCCTTTTATTGCATCAATGGAATCTAGTTTATTAAAACTTGAAGCAAATGATGATGCAACAACAGAAATTGATGATAATGAAGTTGAAGAAATGGATGGAATAGTTATATCAGATTCAAAAACTGATAAAAATTCTCAATAGTAAAATATAAAGATTTAATCTTTTTATTAATGATACTGTTATTTTGTCATATTCATAAAAAAATATATGTACTATTTTATTAACATGTTTCATATCTTTTTGAGATAAAATAATGATAAAGAACAATATGTAAAAGAAAAAAATAACATGTTTCTTTGTAAATAAATGAAAAATGTGAAAAAGTCATCTTAAAAGCTAAATTTATATACATTTTTTATGAAATGTTACTGTTATATTAAATAGTAAACATCTAAAAGAGTCTTTATGAATAGACTGTATATCTCAGTGTATAAGGCGACCTTTAAAACCCAAAAAAATTTCATAAAATAGGGAGTCGTCTTGTATGCCCAATAACAGAAACTTTAAAATAATACGAATTTTTTGTGCTTACATAGAAATTAAATTCTTTGTTTTAAAAGTTTTAAAGGAACATTAACTTTGGTATATAACATAAATCCATTGAATAATTGATTTTAAATAAAAAAATTAAATAATATACATTTTGCTTATAGGTTCTAGTTTTATTCGTCATCCGAATCTAAAATTTCCATTTTAGACATAAAATTTTATTATAACGTGAAAGGGGTGTTCAATTTAGGATCGTCTTGTACGACCGATATGTGATAAATGTATAAGTTTTATCTTAAAATTCAACCTTGTTTTATATGTAGATCATCTTATATGCCATGATATACGGTAAGATTTATCTTTAAGCTAAATAAACAAGTTACATTTTTGTTTTACTGAGAATGTTTTGTTTAGTTTTGTTTGCAAATGAACTGATAATACTGTTATCAAATGTATGATATTGGTGTCATACATATGAAATACAATACAATAAAATATGTTTTTACTACGGTCTTACAAACAACTCTGGAAACGGCACGACGCTTAGAGGTCAAATTTTTTAATAACAATCTTCGCCAACACGCGGCGCCACCCGTAGAGGGATTAACCCTCCATTCTCTTTCATAGTATAGCGCGAATTTAAAATATATACTGACGTTAATGTGTGCAAGAGCGCAACATTTTTAAAATTCAAATTAATATCTTTTAATACTCAACTTTCATAAAAAATCGATTGGCAGAAATCGCTATTATTAGAATAATTTTGCTATAAATAGCAAGTTTCCACTTACGGAGGTTACGAGCGTGATAACAAGTAAGACATGGTTAGATAGTGGTGTGATACTTTATCTATGGTGTAGATAGAAATGTATCCCTCTACGCGTGGCGCCGTGTGTTGACAGAGATTCTTATTAAAAAGTTCAACCTTTAAGCGGTCCCGTTTTCGTCACTGAATTTGCTATTTATCGACCGTGATTTTTATATACTAGCAATTTTTTTTCATTTGTATAAACGAGATTTTTTATTGGTTATTTTATTTATAAATATCACGATAAATATATAATTTTATTGTTATAACCTTATATTTTTTCAAACAAGTTCATGGATCTACATTATCTACGGTTCATAGTATATGAGCGTTTGTTTTTTCTTTATCAACTTTAAATTTATTTCGAAAATGTTTTCTGACTGTGAAAATATAAAACGAGGGGATGAACAATTAAATGATCCCTATAATATCTCTTTAGGGGAATACATGTACACATGTTTAAGAAATGGCAAGGATTCAGTTGCACAGGTATTTTAAATATTTATAGATGCACTTTTTAATTTTTTGAATAGATTTATTTTGTCCAATGTATTATTATGTTGTATATATATATATATATATATATATATATATATATATATATATATATATATATATATATATATATATATATATATATTTATTTATTTATTTATTTATAGATTAATGCATGTACAAATGAAACTAAAAGTTACAAGCAAATCTTAACAGAAAGTGTGCATTTAGCTCAGTGCCTTAAAGCTGATGGATTTAAAAGTGGAGATGTTGTGTCAATATGTAGTGAAAATAGATTTGAATTTGTACTGCCAGCATTAGCATCTCTTTACATGGGATATATAACAGCACCATTAAATTTTTCTTACACTGAAAGTATGTTTTAAAAATAGTATTTTGTATTTTTTTATTATATATTCATAATATGTTGTTTTTACGTTAAAAGGCATTATATATATATATATATATATATATATATATATATATATATATATATATATGTATATATGTATACATACACACATACATATATGCATAAAATATTATTTTCATGTTCAACACATCAACAGGAGAACTTAAACATACATTAAATATATCAAAACCAAAAATAATTTTTTGTTCCCCATCAGTTGCAACAAAAATATCTTCTATTATGCAAAAATGCTCTTTTGTAAAGAAAATTATAATTTTTGGAAATGATAAATTAAATATACCAAATGCAACTTTATTTTCAAAGTATATAGAACAAATGAGCAATTATAATATTGATATATTTTTACCAGTTAATTTAAATCCAAAAAAAACCATTGCTGTTATATTATGTTCATCAGGAACAACAGGACTACCTAAAGGTGTTATGTTAAGTCATTATAATATATTAGTATGTGCAGAGCATTTGCAGTAAGTATTTGATAATATATTGTTCTTTTTGGATATCTTTGTATAATTAGTTTAATGGTAGCATTTTTGTATTAGTAAGATTCTTTTTATTTAACATTTACATACATAGTTATTTTCAATGTTTAAAATTATTTGCAGAGATCCACGCATAGGTAATCTTTCAAAGGATTCTGTAGTAGTTTCAGTTTTACCATTCTTTCATGCTTATGGTTTTATACTGCAGCTTGTACAGTTTGTTATAAATATGAAGATCATAATATTACCTAGATTTGAAGAAAGTATGTTTCTTACTGCAATTGAAAAATTTAAAGCGACAAACACATTCCTTGTACCACCTATTGTTTTATTTTTAAGTAAAAGTCCTCTTGTAAATAAATATGATTTATCAAGTCTTCGAGAAATTTGGTGTGGGGCTGCATCTCTCAGTAAAGATTTAATAATTGAAGTCAAAAAGAAGTAAGAAATATTTTATATAAAACAATCACTTTTTTAGTATGTATGTATGTGTGTGTATATGTATATATATATATATATATATATATATATATATATATATATATATATATATAATATGAGTAGATTGTTCATTGAAATAAATATTAAGTCATTAAGATTTATTTGTTCTATGTATGAATTATTTTTTAAAAAGTTCTTATCTTACTGTCATTATTTTAAGTATGAATATTTAATTTATTATTTTATATAGATTAAATATTACTTCAATTAGACAAGGATATGGAATGACAGAAACAACTTTAGCTGTTTTACTTACACCAAAAAATTCTATAAAATATGGTTCTGTTGGAAAATTAGTTCCTGGAACTGAAGCAAAGGTGCATTAGAAATATATGTAGTATAAAATTTTAATATAATCAAGCATTTTAACAATAATTTATTATAATTTGCCAAAACTTACCATAAATCAGTAAAAAATATTTTCAACAGGTTATCAATTTAGAAACAGGTGTACCATTAAGCAGCAACAAAGAAGGTGAATTATGTTTTAGAGGACCACTTATAATGTTAGGCTATCTTGGGGATAGACAAGCAACGTCAGCTACCCTTGATACAGATGGATGGCTTCATACGGGAGATGTAGGATACTATGATGACGAAGAGTATTTTTATATTGTTGATCGTCTTAAAGAATTAATTAAGTATAAAGGGTTCCAGGTAATATAGTGTACTTTTTATTTTTCAATAAACGTGCCTGTGTTACATTTATCAAATTATAATTACTAAAATTATTAATTGTTTTATAATTACAATTTTTGACTTATAAATATTTAATATTTGATAATTTGAAATAAAAATGTACATTTTGGAATATTTTAATATGAGAATATTTTATATATGAGAAGTAGTTATTCTTTTAAGAACAATTACTTATATATATATATATATATATATATATATATATATATATATATATATATATATATTAGTATTTTTATATGTTTTACTTGAGTATATAAATTATAATTTGTTTTAAAAACATAAATCAACATAGGTGCCACCAGCTGAGTTGGAAGCATTATTGTTAACAAATAAAAAAATTAAAGATGCTGCTGTTATTGGAATTCCTGATGAGGAAGCAGGGGAATTACCTCTGGCTTTTGTAGTAAAACAACCATCTGTTAATTTAAGTGCAGAAGAAGTTATGAAATTTGTAGCAGGTAAGTTGGAAATTATCAAATATTAAAAATGTGTAGTTAATATTATTGTCAATTTGTTGTTACAGATAATGTATCTCCACAAAAACGATTATACGGTGGTGTCAAGTTTGTGTCAAACATTCCAAAAAGTGTTAGTGGTAAAATATTACGCAGAGAATTAAAAGATATTATAAAACATCAAAAATCCAATCTGTAAAAGTAGTTATAGTAAAAAAAATAATTCTTTCTAATGTAATATAAAAATAAATGCAATTTTCTTTATTTGTAATCATTTTTACAAACCAAAAAACTACTGGTTTATCTTACCACTGAAATTAATATGAGAGTACCTGTATGTGCATTTAATATTATTAAGTCTAAAAATTTGTTACAGAAAATCAAATTTTAAAATGATTCGTCTCAAAATTATATATTTTAAGTAGAATATACGTATGGTTTATTTATTACTACTATGAATAATAGAAACAATATTTTTATTTCTATAATTAAAATAGTATTTTATTTAAGGAAATTTATATACGTGTGTAAATATACATATATATATTTATATATATATATATATATATATATATATATATATATATATATATAATAGTATCGTGATTTAGCCATAAAAAACTAAAAGGATGCAAAAAATAATTGTATGCCATATTTATATAGACTATAGATAAAATATAAACGATCCAGAGAGCTGTTTATGTTGCCGCCCATACGATAGTGATTGCATGTTGATTGTTCATTTTATAAACTCTATCCTTGTTTAAACAAATGTTGCGTATTTCATGCCAAAACGAGTAAATCATTGAAATTGTAAAATGGCCTCCGTTAGTGATGACGAAATTATTAATAACGAAGAACCAGGTATTTAGATGTTGATCATTAATTTTGTAATACATATTTTCATTTCTTCAGTACATACAATTATTATTACTATAATAATATCCATTTCAGTATATTTTAAATATCATTACTTAGCATGCTCTTTTCCCTCCAGTCCAAATTGTTTTCAACGATTTTACTATTTAATATTGAAATTACTAGTTTGAAAATTAATATTTATAATTTTATTTTACTTATATTTCATTTTATTTTAAAGTGCGTCGTACACGTTCTGGGCGAACTGTAAAAACTCCAGCAACACCACGACAAACTAGAAAAACTAGAAAGAAGGTAGTGCTTGTGGAAGTCGAAGTTTCAGAAGAAGAAGAAGATCATCCAAATCCAGATGAAAGCGATCAGAAGTTCGGTTTAATGGCATCATTAACTTCTGAAAATTCCGATAGTGTTGCTGAAATGCCTCTAACTGAACAGATGATAGAAGATAATTTGAGCAATAGTGAACAGTGTCATGAGGAATCGTCTTCTGATGTATTGAATAGCCGATCAGATATTCAAAATGTTATCGAAGATTCAAATAGTGTAGCACATAGCGAGGGAGATGCTTTTAACGCTTTCGCTACAGAATCAACACAAGATCAGTTCGAAAGTACGATCCGTAGTGAAAGTTATATGACAAATGAAGAAAACAATTTCACAAATTCATTTCCAATAGAGCTTAAAGATAAATCTGATGTGCTCCGAGAAGATTTGGATGATTCCAATGAAATAGAGGCCGAATTGCATATGGAGAAAGAAAAAAGTATCGATGGAAATGATAATTTTAACGGCACTGAAAATGAAGAAGAAAAAGATTTTGACGTAGATGATACTGATGAAATGGATTTAAAATTGGAAATGAAAGATGAGATAGATGAATTTGAAGAAAAAGAAAAATCTGTAGAGTCGAAAATACAAAACAGAATGTCACAGAAAGAAATATTCAATGATAGTGATGATGAAAGTGAAGAAACAAAAAGAAAAATGTCGAAGAATGACAGGGATGATATTTCAGAAGATGGAGAGGAATTTGTACAGCAGAAAGAAGAATCAATGGATATTGATGGTGTTGGACAAAAAATTGAGGAGAAAGAGGTAGGTGTTTTTTTTTAAAAAAAATCTATGTGTAATGCTTTGAGAGTTATGTAGTAGCATTTGAACACTTATATTTGTAGAAATAGTGTTACTAATTTATTAATATCACTGACTAAACATTATGGAAATTTTAAAGTATGGCAATTGTATCTAAAATAAAGGTTTATATATATATATATATATATATATATATATATATATAATGTAGATTTGAAAACAGTCATACTACTGAAATACACTTTAAAATTAGCTATCTGCTATATTAAAGTACTTTTAAATCTTGCACCAGCAAAATGATATATGGAAGCATTCTTGTAAAATAAATGATTATTTAACATTTTTATTTTAAAATATGCTCAACTAAAACTACTATTTAATGTGTAATAGTTAAATATAACAATTGAGTCAAGTTTCATTCATAATACACATTTTTTTCTTATTAGTTCTCATAAAATAATTTAAAATTGTTATTTAATTGAGATCATGTCAATTATTGAGACTGAATGTAATATTTTAAATGGAATTTATTCTGTTCTGATTAGATTTATTTTAATTTTCAGTTGTTTAAAAACAGTTTAATAATAATTTATTAATGATTGCATCAATAATGAAAACATTTTAATCCTTTTTTTTAATGACAAATTTAGGTTTCTTATTTCTTACAATATATTAGATGAATTATTATAATATAAAATTATTTTGTATCAAGAAGTATAAAATTTTTAATGTGAGATTAAAAAAAAAGTTAAATGTTAGAAATGAATAAAGTATTAGATTTGAATATGTGTGTTTGTGTGTGTACATATCTGTATGTATATATATATATATATATATATATATATATATATATATATATATATATATATATATATATATATATATATATATATATATATATATATATATATATATATATATATATTCTGTTCAAAACTTGGGAACTCAACTATTATCATGGACTTCTAAACCATTCTCTTTCTTTTAAAAACATTGACTACTTTGTAATCAGGTGTGTTACTAAAAAACTGTTATTTAATGTGGTTGTTGTAAATTGGATTAAAAAAGAACAGTATAATATTTATGTTGGTGGACTTTTTATTATTTTTATCTGTGTTTTTATTATGCTTTTGGTATTTTGTATATGTATATATATATGTATGTGTATGTATATATATATATATATATATATATATATATATATATATATATATATATATAATGCTTTTGTCAATAAACTGTGCTTCACCCTATTCATTAATCCCCACCAAACATTCTATCCAAATGTATCATTACACAACAAAAAACATTTCATTTGCGGAAACTTCCTCTAAGAATCGAAATCATTTGTTCGTCTTTAACAGTGAATAAAAACTTGTTATGAACTTTGGGGCCACAGTTAATTAGAAATTATCCATGTTTTTAATTTATCTTTTGTATAACCCAAATGATGATTTTACATTTGATTTCCCTTTGGCGCTGTTCAAGGGAAATTCTGAATCAATGTAGACTTCCGTAGAGGCCATCTGATGGGTTATAGTTTTTTTTCTTTTATTATTAACGTATAATGTAAAACTTACACATGTAGTTTCGCTTATTTTGTTTCATTTTTTTTCTCCTTTAATACGGGCTAATTGTAAATTTTCCAAATTGTAGGAGGCTAACCCTGATACAGAAGTCATATCTGAAGACGAATTTCCAACTGTTCAAGCGACAAAAGTTCCCGAGACAGAGGAAGTCTCTGACGATGAATTGCCTGGCCCTAAACTTGCCGAACTGCCAGCAGATACTGAGGTGCGTACGCATCAACTTCGTTCTTTTGATGTTTTCTTATGTTGAAAATGTACCACCATCTCTGAATCGCAAAAGTTTTTTATTTCTTACTGTTTATACCACTCATCCTCATATTTCATTATTCACACATAACATGCAATAATAATAATAATAATAAATGCATGTGTGTAATTTTTTTTTTTTGTTAATAATGAATATATTGTTTTTATCTTCTATTAATCTTTCCTATATGTCTGTTCTGTGTTTAAAGTATGGTGATACGATTTTTTTTAAATATTGTTTTGGTGCATATTATTGTTTATGCTTCATCATATCCTTTTCGTAATCTGTTTTGGTGTTTCTGTGTGTTCATTTTTAATTATGTGTTAACTATTAAAAAATTCTAATATAAAATTTTGTAATAAGGTATTATGAAATAACTCAAAAAATGCTTCTGTTTACTTAAATATTATTATTTATACTTTTTTTAAAAAATTACCAAAATGATTGGAAAATCTTGTGATTTTAACCACTTATAAATGCTAGCAAATATTTTAAACCTAACAAAAATATAATTATAATATATGTGTATTTTTATTTAATATACAACTGTAAAATTACTAAATTTAATAAGTTACTAAAAATGATATATAATAATTTTTATGTTAAAAAATTTTATATAATGAATTATATACATCAAGTAAACTATTTATATTTTTTCAGGTTGTATCAGAAGATGAATTACCGACGGTGAAAAAAGAAAGCAACAAACGAAAAATTGAATCAAGCAATGAGTATGATCCAGGTAGTCCTACATCGGAAACAGAAGGATCTGCCGCAAAACGCCAAGCTGTTGATGAAGAAGTTATTGGTACTGAACAAGTGGCAACTGAGGGAGAGAAGGCAGTTGAAAAAGATAAATCAAAAGAAAAAGAAAAGGAGAAGGAATCGACTAAAGGCCATAAACTACCTGAACTTGATAAATATTGGAAGGCCGTAAATGATGATCCTTCTGATTTTACTGGTTGGACATATTTACTTCAATATGTTGATCAAGTAGTAAGTGTTGTTTGTTTTAATATAATTGAATTGCTCATATTTATGTTTGCTTGTTAATTGATATAGATTTATTGAAATTAAAACCTTTATAAAATATTTTTGATTACTTTTTACAATTTACAAAAATGTATATTTTTTTAAATTAATTTATTACTTTCTTAACTACAATACATATGTTTATATCGTAACAGTAATTTTAAACAAGTATTAAAAATTGCATATCATATTAAAATAAACTTGATAATTATAAATTATTTAAATATAATTTTTATTTTAGAATGAAATAGAAGCAGCTCGTGAAGCATACGATGCATTCCTTTCACACTACCCGTATTGTTATGGATATTGGAGAAAATATGCAGATTATGAGAAACGTAAGGGCAACAAGAAGAAGTGTGAAGAGGTAGGTGTCAATTTTAATTTAGAAAAAGAGAATAATATATTAGTTTTCGTTATCAACACATTTCTTATAATAAATAATTTAAACCGAAAAGCATTGGTTGGCATAATTAGTTGACGTATGTAAATTACATGTATTATTTGCATACATGTATGTATGTGTATATTATATATATATATATATATATATATATATATATATATATATATATATATATATATATATGATTGTTGTAATACATTTAGTTAAAAATTGCCTTTCGGTTTATACTACGTAAAGTCGCGCAGCATGTCTTTAAATACACTTATTGTAATTAAAACACCGAAATCGCAAATGAAATAGCGTCTGGCATTACTTGAAATTGAAATGGTTCTTTTCCCTACAGTGTTCGTTGTGCAACAAAACGTTCCTGCCATCCAGAGTGCCATGCTTTATAACATACATACTATATATAAAATCAATTATTTTACATAATGTTATTGTTATATTGAATAATATAATTAATATTTATTTAGGGATGTTTTGTATACAAATGTATGACTTTGTTGTTAACATGTGTGTGATACTTATGATATATACATGTTTTATATATATATTTATATATACACATATCCGTACATATATATTTGTGGTGATGTTACGATGTCGTTTTGTAACGATAAGTGACGATTAGTGTCGCGCTCGGATGCGACGCGATAGTTGAGAAGATTTGGTCCGTTGGCGATTGAACGCATCGTTGGATCGCCGAGCGCACTGACTTACACTTCGATGTAAGAGTTTATGAGTGTCTCGTACGTTCCTTTCTAATGAGAGTAGGTCTTTTTTCATATTTTAAATGAGATACATCATGAATATATTACAATTAAATATTAACGTATACTTTTTAGAAAATCGCTTTATTTACATTCGAAACGAGGTTGTATAATAATTTATGTAGGTAATGATAAGAATATTTTTTGGTTATAAAATAGCCTTTTAATTATCAACTCATACACACACTCACACACATATATGCATACACATATGTATATGTATACATATATATATATATATACATATATATACACATATGTACATATATATATATATACATACATATATATATATATATATATATATATATATACACACACACATTCACACACACACCTAAGTACAAATATGTGTGTGTGTATGTATTTATAGATACATTTGTACATGCATTTAGTTTATAATATTAAATTAATAATTGAATTTTCCTTGTAGAAAAAATTAAAAATTGATCTATTTGAAATATTTCAAAAGAAAATATTTTTTAAAATTTTCAGAACGGGATTCAAAACAATTTATCTTTTACACTGAATTTAAATGTATATAATTAGATTCAAATTATTATTTTACTTATTTTCTATAATTGCTGTATAGTAAATTACACGGAAGTATTAATTTTCTTTTTCTTTGTAATTCTACTATTTGTGTGTATGTGTGTGTTTGTATGTGGCATGTATGTGTGTATATATATACACACACACACATATACGCACACATACAAACACACACATACACAAATAGAATTACAAACAAAAAGAAAATTAATACTTGTGTGTATGTGTGTGTTTGTATGTGTGCTTGTATGTGTGTATATATATATGTATGTATATATGTACATATATATATATATATATATATATATATATATAAATGCACACATGCACATATATATTATTAACTTTTTCATAAAATTTAGTAAAAGCCTCGTATGTTTTTGAATAGAGCGATTAAGTCACATTTAATGTGACACACTATTCATATTTGCATTGAATACATTTTTGTTTGTACGTGTAATGAAAGGTGTTCGAGCGAGGTCTGAAAGCAATACCGCTTTCTGTCGACTTGTGGCTACATTTTCTCAACTATACGAAGATGACATATGCAGAGAATGAAAATCATATCCGTGAGCAGTTTGAAAGAGCAGTTGCTGCGTGCGGTCTCGAATTTAGGTCTGATCGACTTTGGGATACGTATGTCAAATGGGAAGTTGAAGGAAAGCGGTTTCAGAATGTTACATCAATATACGATAGACTTTTAGCAACGCCAACACAAGGCTATACACTTCACTTTGATAAGTTAGTTTTATTTTTTTATTTTGTTTTTAAATTAAAAAATACATTAACCGGTAATATTCATATACTATAATAATTTGAAATTGTTTTCAGTTTCCAAGAGCATATTGCAAATTATCCACCAAATAAAGTATTGAGTGTGGATGAATTTTTAACCTTAAGAAAAGAAGTGCGTAGTATGCTTAAACAAGAAAGTACTGAAGGCATACCTCCAGATTCAGACATTCCTCCTGGTGAAGAAGATAATACACCAGATTCAGTTGTAAGTCTTTTCAGATAACACATATTTATGATAGCAATTATATATATTGTTTTTAATCTATATTTTATATATATATATATATATATATATATATATATTTGTATTGTAAAATTAAACATTTATATACATTTTGTAGACTTCAGATGAAGAGACAAAAGCATTAAAAGAGCGTATTGTTTCTATAAGACGGAAGTTGCATAAAGGTACAGTTGCTGCAGTAACAGCAAGATGGAATTTTGAAGAAGGTGTAAGTACAATTGTGAAATTTAAAAAGCTATATTCAATTTAAAATTTTATATTTTTGAAAGTTGTGAGTATTTTTATTTAAATATCATTTTCTGTCATTAAATAGAATTTTTATTTATTTATTTAGATTAAAAGACCCTATTTCCATGTCAAACCTTTGGAACGGTGTCAGTTAAAGAATTGGAAAGAATATCTAGATTATGAAGTTGAACAACAAGATCAACAAAGAATAATTGTTCTTTTTGAACGGTGTTTAATAGCTTGTGCCTTGTATGAAGAATTTTGGCTTAGGTATGTACGTTACCTAGAGGATTTAAAAGATGATTCGTTACATGCTAAAATTCGTGAAGTTTATGAAAGAGCTTGTACAGTACATCATGTTGGAAAACCTAGTCTTCATTTAGCTTGGGCTATGTATGAAGAATCTATGAATAATCATTTAAAAGCTTCAGAAATTCTTGTTAATTTGGAAAAGTCTGTTCCTAATTTATTGCAGGTACATTTTATTAATAAGTTTAAAAATGTAATTAAAAATTAAATTACAAGTTCTATATTGATTCATAATTTTTAGGTTGCATATCGAAGAATAAACTTAGAAAGAAGACATGGGGATTTTGAAAAATGTTGTCAGTTATATGAATATTATATAAATAATTCAAAAAATAAACTTATATCTAATAACATGGCAATCAAATATGCAAGATTTTGTTTGAAAATATGTAATGATTCTACAAAAGCCATAGAAATTTTACAAGCAGCAATTGCAAAAGATCCTAGTAATTCTCGGTTACATTTGCAATTAATTGATATTTGTTTACAAAGAGAAAATATTGATGAAAGAGAAGTGTTAGGTCATATAGATCAATTTTTAGAGAGAGATGGTGTTGATATAGATCAGAAAGTGCTTTTTGCACAAAGAAAGTTAGAATTTCTAGAAGATTTTGGATCTGATATACAAGCTGTTCGTAAAGCATATGACGATTATCAGAAATATTGTAAATTAAACAAGGAAACTGTAAAGAAGAAAGATGATAGTAAAAAGTAAGTTTTTGAGATAAATTTTGCACAGGTTGATTTTATATCTAAAATTGTATACTTTTTTTAATATCACAGTGATTCAAATGCTTCGAAAAAATCTAAAGATATTCAACCACCTTTACCTACAACACAATCAAGTACGTATGGTGGTTATGGCAGTTATGGAAGTTCAGGCCAAGCAGCGAGTGGTTATTCACAATACGGCAGTGGGCAAGCTGGGGGATACGGAGGTCAGTATAGTGGACAATATGCTCAAGGAGACCAGTATCAATATCCTAATTGGCAATATTCGCAATCTGGTTATGGAGGTTACAATCAGTGGGGCAACTATGGTAACTATTACTGAGGACATTTTGTATTTTGATAGTTTAAAAACTTGTGATTTATATGTATGTTGTGTGCCGTATTTGTTTGATTATCTGATCATAATTGTACATATAAAATGAGTGTTTATGTATGTATGTGTATGAAAGTGAATGTATAAATTTTTAAAATTAATAATTTTAATATTTTCCCTTTCATATAATAAAAATACTAGTTTTACATGTTTTCAAATTAAGTGTAGCATAGGTTTGTGTTAGATACTTTGTCATAAAAATGAAAATATTTTTCAATTTAGTTAAGATTGTATGATTGTAAAATGTTAATTGCTATTGAAAATCTTATGTATTAGATATTTATTTATCATTTTTAGACCCATTTAATATAAATATAGAAATAATTATAAAATTCTTAATTTAAAATGTAAATGTAGTATCACAGCATATCTAAATAATTTAAAGTAATCAAGCAAATGCGGTATTCATATTTTTAATATTAACTGTTGGAGTTGCTTTATTTTATATTGCCATAATTTGTGCAATCTTCAAAAGATAACAAATACCGTTTATATGGTAACCATAAGTAAGAAACGAATTGGTATATTACCAATTGTCACTCATGAATATACTGTATTCATTATTGAATAAAATATTTGTTTGTTTCATACTTTCATAAATTGGTTAAATTGATTGGATTTAAAATTTAATGTATAGTTTTTTCAGCTCTTGCAAAGTTATTTTGATTATCTATTGAAAATATTTGAGTCATTCCATATGTGTACATGTGTGTATGTGTGCATGCATGTATACTATGTATATATATATATATATATATGTTAGTATATATGTACATAAACATATACAGATATGTGTATGCATAAATAAATATTAAATTGAATCATTAATAGCACAAACAAAAAAACGATGAATTTAAATGTACTATTTATCGTAAAAGTATATTTTGTGTATACATCAAATTAAAATTGGAATTTTCTGAATTTAGTTGTGAAACATTTTCAAGATTGTGTTACTAACATATTTTTATTGCAATTCTATTATAAATGACACATTTATATGTAAAAAAATGAAACTTTCAACAGTTATTGATTATTTTCTATAAATATGAAGAAAGAATACTTAAATAGAAAAACAAAATATATATATCACTCGCTCATGTAATTAGTAATAAGCTTCAGTTACTTCTTAAGAAATTTTATATCTGAAAAATATTGCATATACTTTAATTTCAACGCAGATTATGGTTATGAATAACATCGAAAATAATAGCAAGTATCGACAAATCGTTCTGTTTCTTCCGTTTCGAATTATTATTTTTTTTTTATAATCGAAAAAATCACACATGCTGACATTAACGTATTGAACGTGTATTTTCAGATTTAATGGTTGTAAACAAATATTCTTTATTTTAGAAGTTAATATTATAATTATTATTGTTAATATTAAAATTGTTTAATCCACATGGTTAGACATTTGAGAAAGTTATATGTGCCGTACATAATGTATTTTTTTTTATTTTTAGAAAAAATATACATTAAAATACTGAAATCCTTATATTTCATTATAAATAATAATTATATGCTATACGTTTTTGAGGATTATAAAATTATAAGGTTCCAAAGTAATTATTTTTACCCTCTTTAATTTTTTCTTATTTCATGATTTATTGCAAGTTGTATACAAAAAAATAATTGTCATTTTGAATATTATGAGTTAAAAAAAATGATTCTAAAAATGTGTATTGCAGTACTTATTGTTTACATTCAAATAAATTATGTACATTCTATATTTCAGATATTAAATCCATGTTGTAAATTAATATTAACAATGTTTATTTTTGGACATGTTAATGATTATAACGATCTTTATTTAAAACAAATCATTATCTTTAGCATATTAGGTTTAGTAAACACTTAAATGGTGTAATATAAAATATATAAACACATTTTCAATCTACTATATGGTTAAAGGAAAAATCTTTTAACCGTATCTAAAATATTTGTTTTTAAAGTAAAACACCATGACTAATGAAGTATTAGGTTTTTAATACATTTTTCTATGACTTGCTTAATATAACATATAATTATGCAGAATATGTATTGTACACACGTTTCAAACATTGATACAAGTTGATATTGTAAATATAATGTAGGTATGACTTAAGACAAAAATAAAATAATTCATTCTTAAAGTCAATAGAATGGGACATTTACATGAGTAGATGTAATAAATTTGTAAAAAGACCAATTTCAAAATTTGGTTTTATGACCATTTATCAACTGTGCTTATTATGATCATGTTAATCAGATTATTATTTACAATTCACCTTTAAGTATATATGTAGTTAATTTTATTTTCTTTACTTCTTATTCAAAATTTTTTATTGTAATGTATATGAGGACATTACGTGCATATGTATGTATTAATATTTACTTTCTAATTAATTAGTAATATAAACTTATAGAATATAAATATAAATTTTAAAAGACAACAGTAGAGAATAAAAATTACATTTTATGAATCTAATAGTTACCAGTAATAAAATTTCATTTTTAAAAACATTTATATTAATAATTTTAATATTTGATTTCAATTGTGTTTGATGAAAGAAAATTGTTCCCTACAGTAGTTTATGCGATTCAGTTTGAGATTAATGATAAGAGACTACTAATTAATTTAAAAATAAAATTTTGGTGAATATGTATTCTTTTACAGTGATAAGTGTTTAGTTGCTTTTGTATTTTTGATGTACAAGTGAAATAAAAATTACAGAATTATTAGTTTTTTCTTTTAGTTCATTAGTTTTTAATAATCACTAGTTTTTAGTTTGTTTAATCTTTAACCTTTCTTATATTATTATTAATTATAAGATGTAGCTTTTTAAGCATAAATTATCTTTGTAATGTTCAAAATATATTAATTTTTATTGATATAATATGAATCTTCATTATTATACAGTGAATAAGGTAATCACTAAGTTATTTATACTCAGTCGTAAAACGATTGCTGTCTGTTTTTGCTTTTACTTTGAATTTGTAAGTTTTTCTATTCTTCAGTTTTTATAGGAAAAGTTAATAAAATTGCTCAGAATTATTACTAATGATACAAATCCATATTTATATATATATATATATATATATATGTGTGTGTGTCAGCAGTTGCTGTTTAAATAAAAACTTGTCTAAAAATATTCATTAAGTTTGAATATACATAAAAAATGATGGAAGTTAAATACTGCATAAGAAATGTCAGTAAGTATTTATTTAATTTGCAAGCTAAATGAAATATGTCTATTTATTATTTTAAATTTTCTGTTCGCTATAAGTTTAAATACAAAATTTTGTTTTATGTTGAATGCAATTTAATTCGCTTATTTTTAGATTGTAATTTGAGTAATATTAATCTTATTAAATTATTTAAACAAAATGTATAAATGTTTTACTACACAGTTTTTTAAATCAAATGCTGCATCTATTATTTTAAATTTTTCAGCTGCTTTTATATACATTAATTATCTTATTAAAATACTTTTATATACATGTCTTAATATAATGTATCATGCAGAAATGAAAAGTCTGACTTGCGTGTTGTACATATAAATTTTAAATAAAAAATTATAGTACCTAAATACATGATACATAATTAATCCGTTTTAAATATTTTTAAAATGCATCTATTTAGTACAAGACATCGTATGATATATTGCTTTTTGAAATATCGCGTTAGTTTGAAAAAATATAAAGGAATAAATGACAAAACTAAAATTATATATATATATATACACACACAAATAAAATTATCATATATGCATTTAACGCATAAAAACGATTATTTCTATTTCTCGATCAAAATGTCTCGAGTATAAATTTCGCGCTGTTTTTCAAATAAAATTGAAAGGAAATATTTAAATATGAAGCAAAAAAATCGTCGTTCAATTGTTAAACAACTATTTATTAATTACCAGATCAAGTTCAAAAGTAAATGTCTCAAAGCTGTCGTGATTATATAAATTCTGAAGAAAATTCGTTTCAATAATAGACACGAATAAGGTAAGAAACAATATGAATGAAAACGACAATATATTTTTAAAGGTAAATCAGATGGAGGCGGAGAGTTTACAAGACATAAATACAGACAGTATAGTACATAATCAGTTCTTATCACACGGATTAATGTCATCGGAAGATGTAAAATTCGATGAAACGTCGATGCAATGGGGATATGTAATTGACACGGACTCAAAACTAGACATAAAACTGCACAATCATGAAACGAAACCGGCAACAATAACATTTATAAAAATCGGCGGCATCGAAGATTTAAATCCACTAAACGATTTAAATAACATGACGCCGCCTTTAAATCCATTCCATCAGCTGATTGTCCCGAACAATTTGATTAATCAAACTTTAGAGGATACAACAATACCCGTCACGAAAAACAAAGAGAAAGTCAAAAAGAAATATTATCCACCAGTGACACAATCCGAACCAATTGTGACATGCCAAAATTGCGATGCTTCGTTTGTAACGAAATACCAGTACCAGAGACATCAGTGTGAATTCAACGCCTCGAAAGTGATCCTAAAGACGGAAATACCAAAACGACATATCGAAAAGCCGAAAACAAAGTACGCGTGCGAGGTTTGTCATAAATCGTTTATGACTGAATATAATCTTGAGAGGCATCGTCTCTCGCACGGCGATACTAAACCGTTCACATGCGAAAATTGCGGTAAAGGATTTGTACTTGAATCACGCCTCAATTCACACATTGAAAACCATTGTAAAATGTCTGGAGATACTAAAAAATATTACAAGACCGGACTTACCGTGTGGCAGTGTTGGAATTGTAAACTGGTAAAAATATATTTATCTTTCTATTTGTTATATTCAGTAACTTTTTTTTGTATTTACTTTTCATGAGTTGGTAGATCAACTATACTAGCAAGTTAACTGTACTTATATGAAAATGTATCTACAATTCATAAAAAAATGTCATGATCTAATAAATTCTATTTTCCAATTTTCATTTAAGTGCAATAAAAGTAAACAGTCTTCATAGTAGAGCTTATATATTCATAGTAATTATCTCTCATCTGCAAAATACTTTGACAAATATAGAACTTCCAATATTAAATTTCACATCTTATAACATTTTCTTTTGTTTCTCGTGTAAAATTAAATTATTTTATTACACTTTTCTATGGATGTTATATATATATATATATATATATATATATATATATATATATATATATATATATATATATATATATTATCATAAACGGTTACATTCTTTGGATTTAAAATGAAAAAAATATATTTAAATTTATCAAATGTTAATTATTTACTTTTATGATAGTTTGATCTACTTGTATTCATTAAAATGATCCATATTCATTAGAAATCCATTTAAAAAATACATAAAGAACACTTAAGAATTATGAACTACAGTCATTTGACGATTTGAATTGGAGTTATGTTTCGGGAAAATATGCAATGTTAAACGTGGCTGATATTAAATAATGGAGATTCCATTCCTATATAGAAATATCTATAAAAAGTATTCTTGGTAGTACATCTAGATTTTTAAATTAAAATTATGGCTTCTTTGTCATTCTTTCTCTGTAATAAATTACATCAGTAATCAGCACTTTTCGGAAAAACTGGTTACAATGGTTTTGCCGGTAACATAATATGTTTCTGTCTATTCCTTTACAAATATATTCCTTAATAAATAAATTGATAATAAACTTGTATTAAAATTTAATTTCTACTCCAAATTAAAGTCCATATCTAAGGCTTCTGATTAAGCTGAAAATTTTAAAATTTAATGGTTAAGATTACAAGTGACTATTTAAAAGAGAACTCATTTAAGCTTTGATGCATATAAGTAAATGAAAGCGTGTGAACTTATATCTCACTTTCAAAATGATATATAATTTATATTTCCATATCTTCTTCCTCAAGTGATACGGCCTAAATGGCCAATGGATTAGAAAATTACATTTCGTTTTACTTGACAAAATTATAAACGTTTACTCTTTATATACCATTTTAATGTATTCATGAAAAAAACTGCTGAATTGCGATATATATATATATATATATATATATGATTCATTTAGGCTTCCACATAAAAGTATTAAAAAAACACAAATTAAAAAAATCATGTTATTTTTTATTTAATAATATAGTTCAGTTATATTTTAGTATTGAATTGCATTAAAATACTAAATAAAAAATAACATGATTTTTTTAATTTTTGCGTTTTTTTAATACTTTCATGTGGAAGCCTAAATTGAATCATCGTGTATATATATATATATATATATATATATATATATATATACTCGTGTATATATATATATAAATTTAATACTTGTCGTTTATTATTTATTAACAGAATATTTGTTTTTAACCTGTGGTTAAATATTTCAGAATAACATCAAACTTCTTTGGTGCTATTGTTTGCTTCATTACTGTATTTTTTCGGTAAATGGCCTTATATTTGTAAGCAAATATCTGAAATCCTCTGAAACCATTCTAAAATGTTTTTTTTTTATAAAACATCTTACCTGTTTCATATAGAAATTTATTTAAAGAAATCTTGTAAAAAATTAATACTATTTGTATATAGAAATAAATTTGTTCTAACTAAAGTATTAACATTATAAATAAAACATCATTTATTAGATAACAGCTACTGAACCCAATACAAATGTCCACATTTGTGATAACATAAATCCTACATTTATTCCAAATAAAATCGATATATCACGATTGACTCTACCATCGCTGGATGATCCCGAAGAAAAAGAAAATATCGATCCAAACACGCAGTGGTATAAAGAAAACATTAATACAAACTTTATTGAATTTAAAGACATGCCAAACAATTTCGTGTATGAGAACCCATCACCGATACTGAAAGTATTCAGTGAGCATAATTTCAACACAGACATGTCTTTAAGAAATGAATATAATTTCCCTCGTGCCGACATCGCAATGGAAAATAATTTCGATACGAGTTTCGAGAAAGCCATCCATGGAATTGATACTTATACCAACGAACAGCAATTTTACAGAGAACCTCTACAGAAAGTCAACGTACCTGCTGAAGAATTTCAGACACTGCCGCACACGTTTAAAAAGACAATAGTCGAGCAACTATTCCAGTGTGAATACTGTAACCGTACTTATTCCGAAAAAGAAACGCACAAAGATCATCAGAGTTCGCACAAGACTGATAAAAATTATGAATGCATGTTCTGCGATGAACATTTTAAGAGTTACACGAACGCTGTTGTTCACTGGCAACACAAATGTGATAATAAGATGAATCTCTTCTGTCTGCCAAAAATTATCTTGTGTAAAATATGTGAAAAGGGATTTAAGTCGCATGAACTTTTATACGCACATAAATATAAACTGAAACATTTTATACCGAAACTGCATAATGAGATAGACAGTAAGAATTTTCAAATAGAAAATATCAAAAATATTATCACTCATGATAACGAAATTGGCGGCAATACTAGTTTAAACGATCCACAATCAAGTATCAATAAAGAAAATATCAATTTAAACAAACTGTCTGAAAATGCTGAAAGTTCCGAACTGTATAAAACAGAAAATGAGAATGTACAACATATGAACTCAACTAGGACGGAATTAGATTTAGATTCAAATAAAAATCAAAATATCGACGATATTTTAACAGAAATCGATTCAGAAATCCTAAACGATAAAAATAATCGTAAAAATCTCCAAGGCAGTACGACTGAAGCTAACTTTGATGCTAATAACAAAGAAGTCAGTTGTTTGAATATTGATAACGTCGAGGATATTGATCAATTAGATCAATTTTTGAATGATATTGAACAAAAAGTCTTGACGCAGAAACGTTTAAGTGAAATGAATGTTTTTATGAGTGAATCTGAAACTACTAAACAGAACATTTCGAAAATGAATTCTGTCGAAGATTTTGGAAAGAGGGTACTGCGAAGTAGTACTAGAAAAATTGCAAACAGCCCTAATCAAAATACGAATGAAAATAAAAAAGAAGAAACCGTCATCGAATCGTTAAAAGTGAGTTTAAAAATGGCTAGTGTACAGTTGGTTCGATTAAGTTACGAACAGATTGAAAAAAATACAAAGTCATCAATCGATAAAACAGACACAGATAAAGAGTTGTCTAAAAAAGATGTAGATAGAATTGAACCTACATCTTCAGAAATAGAAACAACCACCAAAAAAGATATAAATATTTCTGAACAGATTACTATAAAGAGAAAATCTAAAGATAAAATAGAAATTAAGAACGAAATTGATACTCCTGCGAAGGAGGAACCAGTTATTGTTACACCAGTGCCGGCGAAACGGGGCAGAAAACCAAAACCGAAGTTTCCTATCGAGCAGATTGCAAATAAGTGTGGTGAAGGGTATCGCTTCCAGTGCGAAAAATGTGCTAAAATTACTACGACCATTGATGAGTTACTTGAACACAGACAAGTAGATCATGGAAGTAAATACGACTGTAAAGATTGTGGACAGGTATTTTTGTAGTTTTAAAGTATACGAGTTAAGTTCATTGTATTTTCGGTATTGACATAAACACGTATAAGTAGGAAAAGGTTTTTAATATAAAATGTAATATCAGTTTCTTTCAATATCGGATTTGTTATGTATCATTTGTTTTCAGCGATGATTTAAATTTATTTTTTATATTGAGCATTATTTTTGTATGATTTATCTATGAGATTTAATTTAGAATTATTTAAAATCCATTTAAAATTTCTAAGATTTTGTTTTTTGAATTAATCTGTACGTCATAATTTAAATTTTCGAGGCATTCACTTTCTAGAACACCCACTTTACACTCCAAATATAGCTAGGAAAATGTAGTTTTTATATGATTCATTGGCGATTTTTATTTCTATAAAAGCTGCAGATCTAACACGGTTAAAATGAAAATATGTCGATTAAAATAAACATTTATGTTATGTTTTAGAACATGTATATATTTCTTTAGGCTAAGTCAAGAATATTTTTAATTACAGTGAGTTCTTCGTAAAGGTGTTTCTAAAAATTGTTTTATTTAAAAACTCAATTGTGTCAAATTAATAATGGACTAATATGACACCAAGAATTAGCCTGCGTTCATAATAAAACGGTGAAGAATGAATAAAGTGAAGCGTAGAAACCATATTTGACAGAATTGCTGCCTTCAGTATCATGTCGATTTTGTACTGTTGGTCTCTGCGTCACTACAACGTGTTCTGAAGTGTTTAAACTGACTTATTTTCACGCACCTTTATGAAAGCGATCTTACGCGTCTAAAGCTCTTCATCTCAGCTTTTTAACTTCTGATGCAAATTGTTATCTCCATTCTATTTGTAGAGTATTCTTAACGAAGCATAATAGTATCCGTGACCAGTTATATAAAACTGCGTACATGCAGAACTATGAGCAAATCAAATAAATTTAACTTATTCAGCAAGTTTAATCGAACTCACTAATTTGCTTGTCGAAATTATAGATGAAAGTGAAACTGACCCATGACCCACTGACCATCTACAGCGTTACTCTCCGTTTCACTACAAACGTTCTTACGTGTTTGCACTGGTTTGCTCTTTTGCTCCTTGTTTGTGGTCTTTTCTTCTTCTTGCCGATTTGACGCTTTGCTCTATACTTTGCACTATGCTCAACTATATATACGACGTAACAGCTAAATTATAATAGATTTATTCACACATATATAAATTTATTTTGCGAAGAACACAATTTCTTGGAAATTATATTTGAATTCATAATAGTGAAATGGTGAAAGACATAAACTATACATTTTAGAAAAGGCCAAAATGTATGCGATTTGGAGTTTTTTGGTTTATTAGATTAAAAATATTTTTAAGTGGAGAAACTGTTTCAGTGTAATAAAATAGACGAATCATTTTAAAATACAAAATGTTTGTTTTATCCAACACAGCATTCCAAGCTGAAATATATAAAATTTGTTAATTTAAATATAAATACTTATTTCATATCTACTCATGTATATGACAAAACGCTGTTTTATAAAAAAATAAACCAATCATATACATTTCTCATGATCCAAATAAATAAAAACCCAGTTTTCAAACCTTTTAGACTGTTTTATACATACATACATACATATATATATATATATATATATATATATATATATATATATATATATATATATATATATATATATATATATATACTCGTATGCAATATTTAATAATACCGAGAATATATTGAACACTTCTCATCATATAGAAAATAAATTTAATTTATAATTAATTAATTTTTAGGTTGTTCATAGTTCGAAAGCTCTAATGATCCATTGTAGGGCTCATCAAAGCTTAAAACCTTACGTTTGCGATCAGTGTAATCGCAGTTATTCGCAAACCTCTCATCTTTGGCAACATATGCGTTTCCATCAAGGTAATTTTACTATAATTGATATAAATTTAGAGGAATTTATTCTTAGAAATATTTTTATACCCATTATGATATTTTTAAAAATGTAGCAAATATTCGATATTTTACTCGAGTTTTAGCTTTAACGTGGAAATTTTGTCAATCACTCACATCAAAATATTTCACGTCATTGATTGAACATTTATTAAAAAATGTTGAATTTGATATTTACCATTTTTTATTTAAGTATATATATATATATATATATATATATATATATATAAATCTACATATATATACATATATATATATATATATATGCATATATATATATATATATATATATATATATATATATATATAAATTAAAAGGAAATTAATGATGGTTTCGTAAAAAATCAATACATGTATTTTTTTATTTACTTTTATTAAAATTTGTCTAAGTTACAAGGATTGCTAGAATAGAAAAGGAATGAGATTATCGTTTAAAAATATTCGAAATATTACATAGAATAATTGTACTTTTTTTCGAAATAATTTCTATTCGCATGTATTTACTGCTTTCGACGATGCTTCCATCTCTCTTTAGAACAGGCTAGCACATCGTCTTCTATTTTTTTATCTTCTTAATTACAACTTTCAAGATCAATTCGATCGATTTAAAATGATTACTTTCTAAATTCGAATTTAACTTCAGAAATAATGAGAAGTTACTTGGGATTAAGTTTAAGTGAAACGATAGTAGAATAATTGGGATAGTTTTTTCTCTAAAAACTCTTGAATGTTTCAGAGTTCCTTGCATCATTTTAGCATTGCTAAATTATCAATTAAAATTTTCTTAATAATTTATATTTAATTCATCGAACATTATTCAGATTATTAAACGTCGATATTAAGTAATTAACTTGTTTACATATGAAAATATGATTAGCGATAATTGATTCTCGATTATTTTTTTCATTTTACATGGTTTTGGTGGATACTTCATATGAAAATTTTGAGACATTATGACATTGTTACTTTGTTGGAAGTGAATAGAGCTTTAGTATAATTTTCAACTATGTCGAGTGATTAAAAACATGAAAAATAATTTTCACGATCAAAGAATTTCTTAGATACTACACATAAATAACGTGGAAATGTAACCATTTCTGATTCATTTATACTTTTTGATATTACTTAAATCAATATAAAGTATCTACTCAAAAATCGACATTGCTTTCTCTTAGATCAGTGTTTTTAAAATCACTATATTTTTTCCACGTTCCAATATTTACGTACTTCCAAAAATCTAAATTAAGTATATAATATCAGGAAGATTATTGCTTTTTTATTATTAGAAAATAAATTATTCAGTACTCGTATTTTAACATTTACACCCGCTTGTAGACGTCATCATCCACAATTCATCGGTATCTATGACCGATACCTGCCATCATATCTGTCGTTCTTTAAGGAAATAATCGTTGCTATAGATTGTTTCTTTTTTATACTATTATATTATAATTATATAGTATGACGTATTTTTTAAGGATGTATGGGAGAAATTCAAAAAAATTAAGTTAATAAATTTTACAAGAATGTAAATTTGGGAAAATTCCAATATCAAAAATAATATTTTAAAAACTGAAAATTGTTTAAAAAATAAATGTTTGTATATATAATTTATAAACAGGTTTAATTTATGTAAATCATTATGATTCCTCGGATCGTTTTAGAGAAATGAACATTTATTGAATTTTGTCTATTTTCACAGTTTATCAGTTGACTGTGAAAATTTGACAACATTAAAGAGACCTGATAAAAAAGTATTATAGATTTCTATATTTGAACAAAAGAGTAAAGATTTCTATAAGACATGTAACTTACTCCTTCTGTCTCTCATTTTTTTTATATTGTCATCTCATTTTCCTATAGTGAGAAAAATGAGTGAGTATGGTTTGTTGCACCGTCCTGCTGGAACCATATCCTCCACATCAATATCATCCAATTCTACCCACAAAAAATTGATTATCATGTTTCGGTGTCTTTCTCCATTCACAGTAAACGCTTTACTAGCTGATCCTCAAATAAATAAGGACCAATGACTCCACTGGACCGAAGTGCGCACCAAACAGTCACTCTTCTTGTATGCATTGACTTCTCAACGATCACCCCGGATTCAGCAGTTTTGCTTGTTAACGCAGCCAGAAAGTTCGAAATAAGCCCATCGCTAAAGATAACTTTTTCAAAAAAACCGTCTTCAATTCTTGTGTTAATTGAACCTTATACGCCTTCAGCAATAACTTCTTATGCAAAATACGCCATGTGGTCATCTGTGAAATACCTAATTATTGTGAACGTCGTAGAATTGACATTCCTCTGGCCCTTCCAATACAAATCAGTGTTTTCTTCAGAACGAGCACTACGAATACACAATGGTGTGTTTTTTTTAACTTTAACCGATCCAGCATCTTGAAATTTACTCATTAATCGAAGAATTTTTGATTCAGATGGACAAATATGCCGAGAATAAATATCGCATAATTTACCCTTATTGGAAACCCTTTACAGTGGCGCATTCAGGACTTAATCTGGAGGGGGAAAAGTTGAACGGATATTTTTTTTAATGTCAACTCAATAAAATTCATTAGGTGATTATAAAAAAATATTTAAAGAATAAAATCCAGTTTTCTTTTCTTTTTACAAAGCTTTTGAATTACTTCAGTCCTGGTTACATTAATCTTTCTGTGTATACATAGGGGATAGTGCTAGGGGATTACATTAATCTCTCTGTGTATATAGAAGCTTTGAGAGGTGCCAGGGCTTTTTGGCTTCCTTCTCTGGGTGCTTCACTGATCCATTATATGTATATATATATATATATATATATATATATATATATATATATATATATCACTTATAAATTCGTTTACTATTTATAAAGTGCGTCTTTTCAAGAATTTCGATTTTTTTTATTTTGTATTTTTAGTATATCCTTTAAGTATAAAAAAACGAAAATTTCATCGAACTGTAAATGTCAAATAATCAAACGATCTCGAAACAATAGACATTTTATAAATTTTGATATATACATATTGCATTAATAATTTTTTGTAAGTTTTCAGCATTTTTTAAAGTAAATTTCGTCACATTAATTGTATAAATGTACTAATTTCCAAGGAATCAAACCGTTCGCATGTCCTCACGAGGGCTGCGAAGCACGTTACACGATAAGACCAGATTTGAAGGATCATATCCGAAAAGTTCACACTCGCGAAAGACCTTTCCAATGTTCAGTATGTGGAAAATGCTTTCTTACCGGATCCGTATATTACCAACATAGGCTTATTCATAACAATGACCGAAGATATGGATGCGACGTTAGTATTTGTGTCTTTTAATTGTGTAGGATATATTTTGAATCAATCATACAAAAATATTACTTTTCATTTATCATTAAAATATATTATCGTTTATTTCCTTCGAACAATAAAAAAAATATTCGCACGAATTCGTTCAGATATGTGGTAAACGATTTTTCCGAGCGGACGCATTGAATAATCATCGTCGCATTCATACTGATGAACGACCTTTTCCATGCCCAGTTTGTGGAAGAGAATTTCGTCAGAAGGGCGATAGAAACAAACATCAACGTACCCAACATCCGACAAGTTTTATTGTTCCAAATCCTAATATCGACACTAAAGTGTGATCGAAAATTATACATAAAAGAAAATAATATATAAATTACTATCATAGCGCTTAAGTGATTGTTAATTTTAATTTACTGCTTGTTTAATAAAGTTGCACCTGATTCTCTAAGAAATATTCATTTAATAGTACATAAGAGAGTAATCATTTAATTCGCAGAATGAGCCGAAAAAAATTAAATCTTTTTCATTTTCAAAATGCTCTCTTTTGAAATGTATACATCTTTGATACTATATGCATGCGTCATAAGCTTCCTGGAACCCATTGTTTACTATATTGAGCAGAGTGGCCTTGCATCTTTGCAGAGTTCTTCAGTAGACCCAAAACGCTTCTCCTTTCGAATTTTTTTGACTCGTGGAAACGTGAAAAAAATCACAAGGTCCCAAGTCTGGTGAGTATGGAGGATGTGGCAAGACATTTATACCAATTTTGGCCTTGCACCTAATTTGGTTTTGGTAATTTTTAAAAAATATACATAAATAATATATTTGTATTTTTTTATCTAATTATTTTAATTTTACAGGGTTGGTTAATATAAAATATATTTTTAGAATGAAATCAGTTTTATTTTTGTCGTTCTATTGAACAGATTACTGGCTTTAATGCGAGGAAATATAAACCCAAGTGAATTAATCAGTGCCTGGCGTTTTTTTTTTAAATTACACCATTATTATTTTTTATTTCATCTAGTAATTACGAGAGTAGATAGTAAAATATTGTATTAAACAAGGACTAGTAAACCACACTGTTTAGCTAGGGTAAATAGACGGGCTCAATGCTAAACCTAAAACTTTTCCTTTGCCTAACTATTATGTAGATCATGCGATATTATCGGTCCTTATACACAATGATTTACCTGAATATAAGTAATTTTATTTAAATTACTTAATGTTCTCTGTCTTCAAATAGTATATAGCCTACTATTTTTAACGAAATCCAAGAAAATAATTAAATTCTACATAACTTATAGGGAATTCATTGTTATTTTACGAGGAGGGATGTTTGCACATGCATTCACAGCTTTTGAATGGTTTTTAATAAAAAAATAATTATTTTTTTTTAATCATTTGAAACTATAAAATTGAAACAAAGGAAATACTTTTCATGGCTAGTTTTCTTTGTCACACATCAAAGTCCTTTTTGTATTCTTCAGTGCAAGTGCGTTATTATTTCAATTATATGTCTAAACAAGTCAATGAAAATTATTAATCATATCGGTTTCTTATTACTTTGATTCAATGTATAATAAGTGTTATTATCTAATGTGTAGGTTTGCATTTTTTAAGGTTTATTTACTTTTCGTATTTGCACAACAAACGCACTTGCATGCGTTATTTGCATAATACACATTTGACATTTAAAAACTTGCTCAAATAGTGATGATTATATATGCAACAAATGTGAATCGCATGGACAATAAGGACTTATTTGCACGAGCGTTAAAAAGACGCATCAACGCGCGCATTTTTTCATCTTTTCAATAAAATATATGAAACTCAGTGTTTCTTTTCACATGCCGGCGCTTATTTAACGCGCGGTAAAAAAAAAATAGAACTTGATCCATTGACGCCGAACATTTTGCATTAAGATAAATAGAACATATGGAAGAGGGTATTTTCATTCACATAGCCGTTTGAAAAGCATTGAATGACGTCAATTTGTCAGCCAGTCTTTCTTGCACGTTTCTACTGGTTAGACGTATGACAGCAGGCAGACGGCGGTTACGAAAATGGTGGTATTTGATACTGAACGTCTTATTTTGGAGGTGAAATCGCAACCTTTGTTATATAATAAAGGCTTAGCAAGTTATTCACACAAAACATTGATGGAGGACACGTGGACACGTTCAAAAATAATCACAAATTGGGAAAACATCGTAGATAAAATATACAAAAGTGAGTACGAGTAGTTAATTGTTTTTCTTCCTTTTTATGGGTATATAATTGTTTTTCTTCCTTTTTATTGGTATGTACAGTTGGCAACAAACTTAGGTGTACAATTTGTCAAAAACGTTAAAACCATTGTCGTCTTTATAACAGGAAAGTAATAGTCCACAGTACGTAACCCCTTATTTTTATTGTTTACCACATATTTGAAACTTCGCGAGTGGCTTCATTTTGACGAGTCTACCACACTTTTCCTCTACGAAAATTCTCGGTAACGCTGCGTTTTCAAACGCGTTTTTTTTTGTCGGACTGGCAATACGGCGCAATATTTTTATCGGACACGGCAATATTCGGTGATAAAATATATCCATCTATCACGTGTGATTTTTGGCCGACACGTGGTAATCACTATACCGTTTATCGTAAAAATGACATTTATTTATTAAACAATTTTGCAAATATTAAACCTATGGTAATCACAAAATACAACCTCGTTGTTTCGACATGTAGAGGCAGTAGACTTATCGACTGCCGAATTGTTTCTGTAGGTCAAGTTTTGTTTCGTATTTTTTATAAAATTATCTTTCAATTTCACTGTAAAAAAAGTATGCATAAAAGTTATGCATATGCATTTATTACTTGTTTTAGAAGTGTTGTATATAGCTAAAGATGAACTATGTTGTATTTTAAAGATTTTTTGAAATATTTACTAAGATGAAAATCTTTTGAAGGCATCACTGACCATGACGGCGATTTAAAATGTTAAATAGATTAATGTTTTTAATTTGTTTAGAATATTATTCATACATTTATGTTTGCATTTCTTTTTATGGTTAAAGTCCAAAAGCTCATACCCATATATATATATATATATATAATATATATACACACTTATATATATATATATATATATATATATATATATATATTATATACACACACATATATATATATATATATATATATATATATACATCTGTTCGAATCTGCATATATATTTATATTTTTTGTTCTTTTTTTATTTTTGTTTAGGAAACTGACGAGTCTGAATAGACATACATGGGGTTGTTTAGATATAATTAGTGATTTGGGACGATATTACTTAATTTTATTGTTATTTATAATGATAAAGTATTGAAAACACTGCTATGTGTGATTGTTTACTTTTTGGGTAAATAATTTTTTAACAGGATATAATAGAGTATGGATACAAATAATGTAAATTAAAACGCATTTTTAGTGTGCTGTAACACAGAAAATATTTATTATTAATCATATATATATATATATATATGTATATATATATGTATATATATATATATATATATATATATATATATATATATATATATATATATATGGTACATTTTGTAGAACAGCAAAAATTTACATAGTAACAAGTTTGAGCCAAACATTTTATAACAAGCATTGTCTTTCGCATCGAAATATACATTTTATTCTTGAAGTATTGTCAGATGTTGAGCTGATCTAACATTAAAGTATAACTTTATATCACTAATACTGGCAACACAACCATGACCTTATATATTACAACCTGGAATTTTAAATTTCATTAAATACACTCGTGTAGTTAATAACCATGTACGAATGAGCATAAAGCGGATTATTACAATCTTCATACTTAATATATGAGTGGTGTTTTTCTTGACATTTTTTAACACATATGTTATTCATAAATATAAATTTGTGAATGTAAACAATTCAAAATATTTCAACAATTTATTAGATAGATCAAATGGGTATAACAATTAGGTATGTTCCTTGTTGAAAAGTACAACTTATTTTTATCACTCATTAAATAACTTTTTACAAACTGCTTTTAATGATCTGAGTTAATAATACATTTTACAACTAATTGATGTTCAAATCATTGTTTTTTGAATATAATCTAATTTATGTATGCAACAACATATTTATTTAAATATTTTTGTAATTTCTTTTCTATATTGTACTAAAATTGAATATCTATTTAAATTCAACCACACCTAACCATCAATTTACATGATACTCTAATCCCACAATTTTATTCAACACTTGGAAAAAATGTAAGTTTTATTTTACATTGTAGAATCCCAAGTTAACAATACATTTTTAAATTATTGTTAAATAAAGAACAGAGAAAGTTCAATGATAGGTGCAAAATTTTGGTATATTAACAAATATTATTTAATTAGGGTTTTTTGGTACCTATTTCCTTATTTTTTACACTAATGTTCATTTCAATTTACATGGTACATTTTTGGTATCAGTCTACTAGGCAAATCGAGGGTAGGTGTAAAAATATGTTCATAGTATTTATTATTGTTTTTGCTCAAGTACGTTTGAATACAATTTTTTGAAATACAATTTTTTCACTTTATGTATAAAAAATTAATTTCTTTGCATATTTGATTTCTTTTTAAAAGAGATATTCAGAGCTTTTATTTACTGTTATATTTTCTTAATATACACATGTTTACAATTATTTAATATTTTACCAATACATATATGTTTGTATAGGACCATGCCTGAAACTTTGAAAACAAAAATATTGTCTTGTTTTACATCGAAAAAAAATCATACTTAGCCCTTTGGCAGTTTTATTTGTCTTATACATGGTGTAGCCTTGCTTTTATATAAATTTTAATAAATTCAATTTTTGTGTCACAACCACTGTCTTCCTGTCATACATACAGTTGAAATTAAATTAAATCAATGGATATGAAAATGGTGTCATTTTAAATAATATTTAAACTAATTATAATGTATAAAAATAACAAACAAATATAAATATGTCTGATTTCTGCTGTTCACAAATGTGGACCTTAGAAAGTTGTATTGTCCTCTATATTCATTAGTAAAATTTTAATCGTTTAAATGTTTATATGAAATTAATAAGTCATATATATATATATATATATATATATATATATGACTTTCTATATTTTTATTCAAAAAGATTAAAATGCTATTTCTACAGTCCACTCTACTTATACTGTATCTGTTAGCACCCAAGTATGAAAAATAAGTTTAACTTATACCTATATGAATTATTAAAAAAAATATGTAATATAAAAACCTTTTCAAA
>CM068318.1:20916586-20926586 GCA_034766995.1 Acanthacorydalis orientalis | reverse complement strand
AATCAGAAAGATTTACAATGAAATTAAATAGGAAAGTCGATTGAAGATCTGAAAACGATGTTATTACCGAAATTGGTTTATAATAAAGACTACTATAAATGAATTCTGCCACAATTAACATATCTATTACAATTATAGTAAAGCACATGTGTTGTTTTTTTTTATAACTCTAACGAATTTCTTTAACAATAATTAACATTTACGTTGAGATAATCGACGCAATCTAATTATTTTTATAAAGGTTTCTAAATATTAATGATTTACCCAGTAGCGCACCCAGGGGGAAGGGGCTCTGGCACCTCCTAAAGGAAAAGGGAAAAAACATTATAAAACGAAACAGTCATCTCGCGAAAATGCCCCCGTATACACAGAGAGATTAATGTAATCACGACTGAAGTAATTCAAGAACATTGTAAAAAGAAAAGAAAACTGAACTTTATTCTTTAAATAAATTTTTATAATCACTTAAACTTTATTGAATTCACATTAAAAATTGTTTTATCCGTTCAACTCGGTACCTCCCCCCGCCCCAAGATTAAATCCTGAGTGCGCCACTGGATTTACCTCTGAAAGAGTTTAGTTTAAATTTTTTATAATGAAAAGAAAATAACTTTACGAACAAATAAATAATATCTGCAACACTATTAGGAAAAAATAGAAACAACTGAAAACGTTTGTCAATCTTTACAATTTATTTCGAAACGAGAAAGCGATTATGCTATATACAATAATAGTGATATATTAATTAAATGCAATGAGTTAATAGGTTTATTAAAAAAAAATGAATGGAAGTAACTTACTCTTTAGTACCAAATATATATTCGAATTCAGCGCAAAATACTTCCACTCCTGCTGCCATCCACATTGTATTTATGCACATGACTATCGAAACTAATAATGTGAAAAACATTGACGGGTAAACGATCCTCCACGGTTGATGTAATCTTAAAATCGAACCATGAATATCAATAAAACGTATTTTTTATTCCACGTTGTGTGATAAATTACTCACTCAGTCGCATACCCCGCACCGCCCCTCGAGCACATCCAAAACATTGTAATCCAAACACATCCGAGTATGAATGAAATCAAAGAACTGAACTGTACGAAATCGCATGTTAGTGAACTACCCCATTCGGATGTGATCAGATCAAGAGGTAGGAACGTCGTCGTTATCGGTTCCATTGTCGTTGTGTTTGTATCGTTCGCTTTCGCTAGTAATTCAGCAGTGGCCGCTTCCCAAGATGTGCTTTCGAGGGCATCGGTCGTTATGTTTGGCAGAGGCGTCGACGTCGGTGTCGTCTTACCTCCAGGTCCATCGAGAAATCGCAGACGCGCGAACAGGAAACAATTGTTTCCGAACGCTATTTTCGCAATACCGAACGTGTACGCGCACGTTAGACCGCCGAAAGCTGCTATGGTGTACAAGACGATTTGACACACTAGAAAACAAATATGTAAATTATTATTTAATTCGGTTGTTACTATTTTTTTTTAATGCCGTATATTTCATTTACTCAAACTGAAGTATTTATTATGTATATAAAATAATCAATACCTGCAGTAACTTTAATTCAAACGTTTTTTTTTTAAAAAAATATAAAATCAACATACTCAATTATGCACGAGAAAAAAATAGATACGTCATTCATCTAAATATAACAATAGAAAAAATATGGAGAGAAAATATAATAACTACAAAACTACTCAAAAATTAATGCACGTGATGTTAATTTTAAACGTACTTACTATAATAACATGCACAGCTCACTGAAAAAGTAAATCTTTATTGTATTACTTTCTAAAAGTCACTACTAAGTGATTCTTTTTCTAACAAGATATATTTTTAAAGTGTCGGTCGATAATATATATATATATATATATATATATATATATATATATATATATATATATATATATATATATATACATAATTATGTGTGTATGTATGTATGTATATGTATATATATATATATGTATGTGTGTATATGTATGTATATGACAGTTTCTCAATGGTTTTTCATATTTCATTTGTTATTATGGCATGGTAAACTTTTTAACTTTTTGTTTTTCTCTCTCTCTCTCTCTCTCTCTCTCTCTCTATATATATATATATATATATATATATATATATAATTAAAATTATCCATAAACATTTTTTGATGGTGTCAACTTATTTATGACGTCGAGGTTTCCATGGTGCTCAAATATGTTTATCTCATACATAAAATAACACGTTGCAATCTGTCTGCGATAATGATTAACAGACATACTGACATATTTTCTCTCTCTCTCTCTATTTTATATATATATATATATATATATATATATATATATGCTCTCTATCTATCTATCTATCTATCTATCTATATATATATATATATATATATATATATATATATATATATATATATGAACTTGCTATAATTGACAAGTGAGTGAGCGCAGCGAGCAGGTGGCGAAGCCCTCTATTAATAATTGCAAGATAGAACATTTTCTATTTATTTAGTAATAATAAACAGAAAAAAATCTTTACTAGAAATAATATTACAAAGAAAAATACGTCATTATTTCACATCACAAAAATGATTAGACAGAACAGCCTATTATAAGTAAATTCAAAGCTTACAGATAGAGAAAATAAAAAAATAATTCTAATATTTGTAATATTTTTCGAGATAGATGTAATCTTGCTACTGATTTTTCTAATTCTGTCATTATATCTAGACCAATATTCTTCCATTTTTCTTCTAACCTTGATTTAAGTCCTTTGTTACATATTCAATGTTTATAAACCATCAATTAAAATTTTTGGTGCAGATGTTCAATCAGATACAATCCCTGTGTTGGACAATGACGGCGATCACTTTTGTACAATTAAAAATAACAAAAACTTTACAACTGTTTTGGGCTGTAATGTCGATAAAATCTAATTTTGTTAAAAGGGTTCTTCAAAATATCAAAATATTTTTTTGGTCTATTATATATTCAATAACAACATAGTTCTTAATCTCAGCAGCTCATCATCATCGAACTAGCACTATGCTTTCGTTAAACTCAAATCTAGTCTTATGTTTTCCAGGAAATAATGGCATTTTCCTAGTCACTTTTTCGTTATAATGATGATTTTATGACCCTAAGTAAAGTTTCCTGATCAATTTGACACTTAATGTTTCTATATGACCTGGCAACTAGGGAGTACTGATTTTAGGATTAATTTCTACGTTCCAAAATTTAAACGCCTTGAAATGAGGTTCAATAATACAGACCGGTCTGATCTTCAATGAGATTCTCCTTTTTTCTACTAATAATGTTATAAATAGTAGCTTTACATTTTTCTTTGTAATATCTGCGATCTCAATAACACTTTCTTTCATAATTTTAATTTCTAAAATTTGTTTTCTTATATACGTTGAAGATTATTTTCAAGTATGTTTCAGTTTCCAATAAAAAAATACCTCATTAAATGCAAGCAACCTTATCTAATTACTAAAACGATTTATGTATACAATAAAATGGTCAATATTGTGAATTTAAATTTAAAAATTACAAAAATTGAATTTCAAAATAGTGAGTTGCTTTATCTAATTACTTTTTCATGTGAAAGAATGACTATTTTTCATAATATTCTTTCTAACGAAAAATATTTTTTATTTGTTAATACTTTATAAAAATATGTAATCTTACTATCTTCTAATCATTATAAACAAAACATTTATATATATATATATATATATATATATATATATATATTCATATGCATATATACAAACACTTAGCAGAGCGAATTAAGTTATTGTAAACTTAAACTTTTTCAGACCAACGTTTCTTTTTTATTAATATACAAAATGAATGTAGCTGTATGAGAATAGCTGTTCTTGTTACTAAGGTCATTATATTTATTTATAGAAACTTAAATAATTTTCTTAATTAAAATATGTTACAAAAGATCACTCTTTATTTGTATGTGTTCATTTTGGGAAAATACTCAAAATTAAGAACAGTGCACATTAATTTTCTTTTTTTACTACAGAAGTTATATTGTTATCTAATCTTCAATTCCAAATAATATACGCAATTCAGATTAGCTAGTGTAAATAACAGTAATTTGTAAGTAACTTTTCATTTGCATTCCTATTTTTGGACAAACAGAACATACACTGAAGCATATACATATATATATATATATATATACATATATATGTGTATATATATATATATATATATATATATATACATACATATTAGAGGGTTTCGCTCAGCAACCCCCGGTCTCGCTGCGCGCACCCACTTCTCAATTATAATACATGCCTATACATGCAACCGAATGAAACAATAAACATATTTTTTAAAACTCATTATGTCTATATCATTATTATCAATATTACCATGTAGTGATAAAAACAGTGTATGTACATATATATATATATATATATATATATATATATATATATATATATATATAAAATAGTATTTAGTCACAAAAAACAAACACACCCACCCACACACACACATATATATGTGTGTGTATATATATATATATAATGTGTGTGTGTGTGTAAGCATGGTTGATTATTTTTTGCATCCTTTTAGTTTTTTTTTTGTGACTAAATACTATTATATATATATATATATATATATATATATATATATATATATATATAATACTGTTTTTATCACAACATGGTATATCTATTCATATTAATATTGTGTATTGAAAAAACAGAATCGAATAAAATAGAAAAACACATCGAAACAGGAAATCGTTGAAAAGTAACCGGATATAACAGATATAAATATAGAGTCAGTCAGAAACAAATGTATAATTGATTGCTTATGTGCAAAGTTTATAAATAATGTAAATACCAAAAACGAATAATATCAATCAGACATGAGAAAATGTTTAATATTATAAATTTTACACTGGTTATTATGAATAGGTTCATAAGTTTTAAGAAAAAGCAAAATTACGTGTGTATTATGACTTTTTTAAATGGCTTATGTGTCGAAAATTAATTGTATGATCTTAAATTAGAAAAGTATTTATACATAATTATTATTTTTATAATATTGTTATTACGAATTATTATAATTATTCAAAAAGTGAATTCCTCTAGTTTCATTACAAATATTCGCCTGTATGTATTCTTGGGTAGATAATATTTTTCTTCTCTAACATAGAACATGGCCGGTTTAGGTAATTACTAGATGGTGGAATAATTTGATTTCTGCACATTTTAGTTATAAGTACGTGTTCACACCAATCCAGTATCGCGCCCTACCCAACGCCATTATCCGAATCTATACTGCTTCTGAGATTGATTTCATATTACATGGTACAAAACAGAATAAATAAAACGAAGACCGAGATCATTGTTCTCAAACACGAGCATAGCAAAAAAGTGACAATCAAGTTGTAAGACGAGAAAATCAGATTTCCAGACACCATGCTGAATCTAGGGCTCAAATTCGATATTAATTTTAACTTTGCTATAGCAATCAACAACCGATTAAACAAAGCTAGGATGGCGAGATCGCACTTATTACGAGGGCGGTCCCAGAAGTACCCGACCCAACAAAGAAAACACAAAAATTTTGGAAAAAAATATATTTATTTTTCAACATAATCTCTTTTCAGCTCTATACACTTTTCCCAGCGATGTTCAATAAGTTCGATCCCCTTTTGTAATAAGAACTGTCTTGCTCCTCAAAATACCCATTAACTGCCGACATCACTTCTTCATCGTTGGGAAATCTTTGACCACTGAGCCATTTTTTCAAGTTTGGGAACAGAAAATAATCCGAGGGGGCTAAATCTGGCGAATAGGGTGCATGAGGTAGCAATTCAAACTTTAATTCATTAATTTTGGCCATTGCAATAACGGATTTGTGAGCTGATGCATTGTCTTGATGAAACAACACTTTCTTCTTAGCCAAATGCGGTCGTTTTTGCTTGATTTCTTCGCTCAAACGTTGCAATAAGTTCGCATAATACTCGCCGTTGATAGTTTTTCCTTTTTCAAGATAGTCAATGAGAATTATCCCACGCGCATCCCAAAAAACCGACGCCATGACCTTGCCTGCAGATGAAACGGTCTTCGCCTTCTTTGGAGCCGGTTCTCCCTTTTCAGTCCATTGTTTTGACTGTTCTTTTGTCTCGGGTGTGAAGTGATGGACCCATGTTTCATCCATGGTTATGAAACGGCGCAAAAATTCTGCTTTGTTGCTGTGAAACTTCGCTAAACACTCAATTGAAACATCTTCACGACACTGTTTTTGCTCGAGTGTGAGCAAACGCGGCACCCATCTTGCACGCAGCTTTCTCATGTCCAAATTTTCAGATAATATGCGATGTACCGCACTTTTTGAAATGCCTACTATGTCTGCTAGCTCGCGCACTTTCAGTCGACGATCATCCAGTACCGCTTTGTGGATTTTCTTCACCATTTCTGGAGTCGTCACCTCATTTGGTCGACCACTGCGATGCTCGTCTTGGCAGCTCGTACGGCCTCGTTTAAACTCTGCTACCCAATATTTCACTGTTGTAAACGAAGGAGCAGACTCACCCAGAGTAGAATCCAGTTCAGCTTTTATATTGGTTGGGCTGAGGCCTTTCAAATAAAAGTATTGTATCACGTAACGATGGCCAATTTTCTCCATTTTCACAAATTCACTGAAAACGTTCACTATTGATGGCTGCCAAACAAATACTAAACAACGTGTCGTCCTCAAACTTGAAACATATGCTTTATAGATTGTGTACTTTCTAATACAGTGATATTTTTCAAACAACTACCGCCATCTCTAGGTCAGGACGGGTACTTCTGGGACCACCCTCGTATTATCCTGATGAACAGAAGTATCTCTGTCAATAAAGATTAATCTTTACAAGGCTTCCTACGGCTCCCCGTGTGTAACATATATCAATCGAGGAACTACACAGGCGATATAAGACTGAGAGAGTCCACAACCATGCACAAATATTTACCACTGTTTACCTAGAGCTTATCTGAAAGTAAAAAAAGCCACGCGTACAGGAAGACTTAACGGTCCAACTTGAAGGAGGGTTCAAAAAAGAAAAGCTACATAAAGAAAGTGATCAGCTTAAAATGATAGTCAAAAATAATATAAAACAAACCTGACGCTCAGTCGATTATTTTTTAAGTTAGTTAGAAGTAATATTTAGCAAGTAATTAATTTAGAACAGATAAGGCATACTTAGTTTTGATTTTTTTCCATATAGAGCTCTGATAAAACAAATATTAAAATATACAGAAACACATCAAAAACACGCCAGTTATATGTGAGTTGCATGCGTCCTATATAAGCGCTGAACGTACATTTTAGTATAAACATTAATATATTAAAATAAAATCAATAAAATATTTCACTTATTCATTCAAATTTTTGGTATTTAGTTATTTATATAAGAGGAATTCGGGGTTAAAAAGGGGTAATGCATGTGTACCACACGACGCCGACTCCAGCTAGTGTCTCATAGCCTCTCCTAGCCAATTCCTACTCTCACCTCCAAGAGGTTAACCCTGGTAACTTGAGTAACGGTTACTCGTTCATGATCTCGTTGAATTTGAAATGATTTATTACAATTTTTCTCGATAAATCGAAATAGAGCGTAGAAAACAAGAACCAGAAGAAACATTGTAGAACTGAATAGAATAACTATAAGGTCGGTAGAAAAATAATTGCGGTTTATGACCTTTAAAAACATATATTTTAAGCTTTTTTGATTTTCCTAGTTGTTTTAAGTGGTCCAGAACTGTTGGATGACTAACGTCTAGTTTTGTGCAAGCTCTCCAATTGTTGTGCGTGGTTCTGATTCCTGAGACCTTCTTTATCTTCAAGGCTCTCGTCCCCAGTACGAATTTTTTGGAACCACTATTGCACCGTACGTTCCTTAACAGTAACCACACCAAAAGCATCGTTTAGTTAACGAGCAGTTTCTGTTACTTTATCACCCGTTTAGAACTCATACAAAAAATTGCTCTTATTTGCTTATTTTCTATCTTTAATTCAATAGGCTAATTTGAAGTAAAATTAACAATAAAATCAAAGTCGATATTACTAAAATACAGACCGAAAAATGCACTTTTAAATGATATTAACATGAACACCGTGAAATGACCTTTCATTGAAAAAAATTAAAGTTAGAATTCAGAAAACAAAAACCGCAATTATTTTCCTACCAATCTAATACAATCGTTTGTAAAAGTGCTGTCATTTCAACTTGACATATTTTTTTTAAAAATGTACATATATATATATATATATATATATATATATATATATATATATATATATATATATATATATATGCTATTTAAATATAAACAAAGAAACGACGCAAAAAGATATAATATTTATGAAAATTATTGAAATTTAGTATTATTCGTTGAGAGTTTCAACATAATTTTCTGATTGTTAAACATAACGGTAGTTACCTATTTTTATACTTTTGTTTAATCCTTTCGAAAACGCCATATATTTGATGGTACATATGTGTACCAGCCGTAGCGAAAAGGTTAAATATATAAATCTAGTTATTTAATATACAATAATTTTATTTTCGTTTATGTTCGATGCTGTCATATTTTTTGAGCCCATCAATTTTCAAACTGCGAAACAAGTTAAATTATAATTAATTGCTCTAAAACGGTACAAGAAATCTTAATTTAATTTTACAAATTTTTTTCAGTTTATTAACTACACATGCAAAATTTTTGAACCAAAGTTCAGTTCTTTAAATATTTTTTTTGCAGTGAATATAAAACCACGTGTAAAAATATTGAAAATTTAAATCATTATTTATTTCTCTTCATATTTTTTACTAACATTTATTTTTTCTCTTAAACAGAGATACAATTTCAAGATTTGCACATAGGTTCAGAATGAGGAAAAGAATAATATTACATTTGAAATACAAAATTTTCTACAGGTCAATGAAATATTATTTTGAAAATGTATCTACTTGATTTTTTCCGCTTTTGACAACATTTAAACGGCCTGTTACTTTCAAGTTCAGAGTTATTTATATATTTTCTGACATTCTTTGGGAAAAAAATATTATTTAATTTATTTATTATACATGTTGTTAATTTCGCCTTTTTGATACTATTTGAAAATATGGTTCTGGATCCGGATACGAAATTACTTTTGTCCAGCAAAATATTTCCTATAACATTCGTATGTATCAATTTTTCATATTTTATAACCCACCAAATTCCAGAAAGTTTTAAACGTGAAGACAATTACTTATACTATATATATATATATATATATATATATATATATATATATATATATATATATATGTATATATATATATATATATATATATATATATATATAGATACATATATATATGTATATATATATATATATAGATATATATATATATATATATATATATAAACTAAATTTTCTTAATAATGTAGTTAAAAACTTGTTATAAATAATTAAACCGCAAATATTTGTTTATGTACACTAGAAAATAGACTGAAATGAAGAATCCCTCATATAAAATGAACCAATTAGTGTTCACTAAAGAAACAAGGTTAGAATACTTGACCTTGCAAATTTAACAGAATCATTGAACTAATATATTTGTAATCGATATCCCTCAATTTTTTACATCAACACTTCAATAATGATTCGTAATTAATATCAAATTAACCAAGAATTTAAAATCGTCTCTATACTAAATGACTGTAATTTCGATTCGACAAAAAACTATCAATTACATACTACAATTTCATTTAAAGTATTTTCTTTTAATTTTCATTGTTACATAAACTGACTGATAATTATTTATGTTTATATGATATGAGAATTTAAATTTAAATTCTTTTAGTATTTAATGAGTATTTGGATATTATTATTTTATGGAAATTATAGAACATTTTTTGGTTTACAACAATAAATCAAACAATAGTAAAAACTGTTCAGTGTTTATATCTGTAGTTGCAATAATCGAGAGAGTGCT
>CM068318.1:20889086-20911586 GCA_034766995.1 Acanthacorydalis orientalis | reverse complement strand
TTAGAAACATTTAATATTGTATTTAAAATTTAAAAATTCATTTACACATTCATTTCACATTATAAAATATTTTACGATTATGGATTTTGTTTAGTCTTATCAAATTAAAAATATTGAATAATTTATTTCAAATGTTATTAATTTTCTTTTTTTATACAATATTTCATCATTTTGAATAAATAGTAACGTCTTTATTTTATTAAATTAGAAACATTTAATATTGTTTTTAAAAATTCATTTACACATTCATTTCACATTATAAAATATTTTACGATTATGGATTTTGTTTAGTCTTATCAAATTAAAAATATTGAATAATTTAATTCAAATGTTATTAATTACTTTTCTTTTTTTATACAATATTTCATCATTTTGGATAAATAGTAACGTCTTTTTTATTTTATTAAATTTTTTTAAAAATATTTCAAAAGATATTAAAATTGCAATATGTTTTTCAAGTAATATTCTATGTTTAAAATTTCATGTATTTTTTTTGTATGAAAATATATAGTTATTTATTATTCTAATATAATGAAAAGATTAAACGTTTTGTATTCGTTCGTTATATAATTTTGCATGTTAGAATACTGTTTTATGTACTTGTATCATAGTCGTAAAATATTGCGTAAATCCCCCCTTCACTGTAAATACGTCACTCTGGTACCGTTACAATTTGTGTAGAGGAGGCTTCCATTTAGCGATTCTTTGTACTTTGCTAGTGGAAGCTGAACGTACATGTTGTAGTTAAGTTTTATTTTTATATATAGTTATTACTAATCGGTAAGATGTATTCTTTTTTCGTTAAAGATATTAAAGTTAGAAACATTTAATAATTTGAGGATTATTTGTGATTATTGAATAATTATTTTGTTTTTATTATTTTTGTAAAATATACCATTGTGTGTGTTTATATATATATGCACACACACATCGATATATATACATGTATACATATATATATATATATATATATATATATATATGTACATATTTTTTTTAAATATTTTATCTACCGACGTATTTACTTTAAAAATTTCGTTTTTCCTTTTCATTTTATTAAATTAGAAACATTTAATATTGTATTTAAAATTTAAAAATTCATTTACACATTCATTTCACATTATAAAATATTTTATGATTATGGATTTTGTTTAGTCTTATCAAATTAAAAATATTGAATAATTTAATTCAAATGTTATTTTCATTTTTCTTTTTTTCTACAATATTTCATCATTTTGGATAAATAGTAGTTTTTTTATTTTATTAAATTTTTTTAAAAATATTTCAAAAGATTAAAATTGCAATATGTTTTTCAAGTAATATTCTATGTTTAAAATTTCATGTATTTTTTTGTATGAAAATATATAGTTATTTATTATTCTAATATAATGAAAAGATTAAACGTTTTGTATTCGCTCGTTATATAATTTTGTATGTTAGAATACTGTTTTATGTACTTGTATCAGTTGTAAAATATTACGTAAATCCCCCCCTTCACTGTAAATACGTCACTGGTACCGTTACAATTTGTGTAGAGGAGGCTACCGTTTAGCGATTCTTTGTACTTTGCTAGTGGAAGCTGAACGTACATGTTGTAGTTAAGTTTTATTTTTATATATAGTTATTACTAATCGGTAAGATGTATTCTTTTTTCGTTAAAGATATTAAAATTAGAAACATTTAATAATTTGAGGATTATTTGTGATTATTGAACAATTTTGTTTTTATTATTTTTGTAGAATATACCATTGTGTGTGTGTATATATATATATATATTACACACACATCACGTGTATGAACATTCACACGCACATGCATTTGTATTTCATTTTTTACTTTAATAATTTTCACGTGTTCATGCACATGGTGTGTGTGTACACACACCATGGTGCATGAACACACACGCACATGTAGCTGTATTTCATTTTTTATTTTAATAATTTTCATGTGTTTGCATGCACGTGGCGTGTGTGTGAACAAACACACACACACACCACGTGCACGCACACACATACACACACACCACGTGCACGCACACACATACACACACACCACGTGCACGCACACACATACACACACACCACGTGCACGCACACACATACACACACACCACGTGCACGCACACACACATACACACACACACACCACGTGCATGCACACACACATACACACACCACGTGCACGCACACACATACACACACACACACCACGTGCACGCACACACACACATATACACACACACACACATATACACACACACACACATACACACACACCACGTGCACGCACACACACATACACACACCACGTGCACACATACACACACACACACACACACCACGTGCATGCACACACACACATGTAGCTGTATTTCATTTTTTATTTTAATTTTTTTGAATTTCAAAAATTATTAGTTATATTTATCTTGCAATATTTATTTTTTTAAAATATTTTAAAATTTTAAATTCAGTCATACAATTGTTCTTGTTTCTTATATAGTGTCTGTTGCGTTTAATTGGAAGTCCTTTAGTGCTTAACCAATGCTTAGTTTCCTATAGAAAGTGTTTTTGTTGTGCGCACAGCCACTCGTGCACCATCTTTTGTGCTTCTTCATTTAATCTGAAAAAGTTTCTGCCCATTTCTTCTTTGAGCGGTCTAAAGAGATTGTAATCACTCGGAGTGGAGTTTGACAAGTATGGTGGATAAAGAACACAGTCTGATTAGTTTGTCGATAGTTGCTACTGTTACTCAGGCAGTACGAGCTTGAGCATTGTCATGTCGCAGCAAGACATCAATACTTAGAATTGTTTGTGACTTGGACGTAACTACTGATTAGAGATGATTTCTGGTGGACAACATTGCTACCAGGTTATTGTCTCTGATCAATAATCATTTCCAAATGACAATGGCTTTAGAGTACTGACATTTTGTTACAACACGATAATCTTCAGTTCCATATACGCCCATGCATCGGTAACCACCATTGAGAAATTGCATTTTGAGTGACTTTCTCATCCGCCATACTTACTGGTCATCACACAGTGATTACCATCTCTTTCAACCAATTAAAGACAATGAGCAGAATGAAATTCTTTCAAGTTGAAACAAGAAGTGTGATGGATGGTGCATGAGTGGTTCTGCATGCACTAAAGACTTTCTTTTAGAGGAAATCGAGCACTAGTAGAGCGCTGAAGGACATTTTGTTAAACAAAATGGAGTCTGTTGGAATACAGTGCAATTATATAATGTCTCCTTGCAATACAAAATGAAAAAAGCTTATATATATATATATATATATATATTGAGACATAAAAATTAGATTTACTAAAAAACACTTTTCTGTATGTTGCATGGTAAAGCAGCAGTGACATTGCTGGTCATGTGGAAATTAGATCCGATTATAATTCCAAATCGAGAGATCCTTCGACTGAGTTCATCTTGCCATTGGACTTTGAGCTTGTATCACTCGGTCTCAACTTTCATCATATCACCATGTTCGAGCGGTAAAAATTATCACATTTTTACGTTAAAGTTATTAAACATTTAAATAGAATGAAATTAGAAAATTATTATAAAATTATTAATAATTTTTAGTTATTTTACATTGTTTATTTTTTTTTTAGAAATGTTACTATCATGGATGAATATTTAAGTATAGAGTAGTTTTTTTGAACTCAAATTATATTTGATAATTAGTATATTTTTCAAAAATATTTTAAAATACATTTTTTTAAATTCTAATTTGTTATATATGTTCTTCTGATTACTGAAGTTGATTTGAAGATTTGTTGTATAACGATATATATTTCTAACATAACACGTTAGAAGCACTAAAGCAATGTTAAAACCTTATGATCGAGAAAAATTAGTGATTGATAAAAGATCATATTATTTTTCAGTATTGTAAATGTAAGTGCCTTGGGGTTTGGTGTTGTGATCGCCCGATCACTTTAACTGTTAATGCATAAAAATCTTTTAGTGAATTCTTCAAATTCATTTTAAGATTGTCCGTGAGTACGAACCAGATGTCTAATAAACGTAAAGCTGGGATTGCGTTAAGGGTACAGGATATTTTGGTTTCACCTCTAGGTAGTACTTAAGCGATCGCCCCCTTTGCTAACTATAACCGTCTGTACGTTTTCGCCACCGAGAAGCCCTTGAACCTGGAGGTTCTAGGCAGTCTGTTTGTTTTGTCCTTTTTTTCAGGGTTTTTGTGTTTTGTTTTCCCTAACCTTTATTTTGTGAGACACTTTTTGTCTCACTTCTCACTTGTGCTTTAGATTAGACTTTAGAGTAGGTTTTTATGAGAGCGCTCTCTTTTTTTTTTGTAGCTCAGGTTTTTGACTAGGGTTTCAGGTTTCGATGAGAACCATATCCACATTCTTCGATGACATCACGAAAACGTACATTCGGTTGAGAAGTGCAGAGCGTGAGGCGAGAGTGGCGGGCTAGCACGTGGCTGGGGTATCCCCGGGCCTGTAATCCTACACGGGTGTTACTCGGATGCTTCGTACTTTGCTTTGCTTGTAGTTTTAAATTCATTTTTTTAACATTTTATTACTGGGGTTGGGTTTATTCTGAAAATGTTTCACTAAACAGCAAACACTGTGGTTGACCCAACATGACCACACTACCACTGAACCACATTATTTGAACCATGGTTCTAGTTATTGATGTATACTGCACATCGTATGTGTAATCAGAGGATACTGTTATAACAATATATTTTGTAAAATGATAAATGTTTAAGATTCCACATCGAATATTTAACACAAACATAATAATAAAAGTTCGCACAATTCATTAAATCTTAAAATCGTTTTATTACACTACTCTATACTTCAAAACGAGCGTTTGAAGATCGTCAGACCGATGTAGATAATAACTATAACGTAATGGCATAAAAAAAGTAAGAAAAAATACACGATTCATTGATTACAGTGTGGTTAAAAATCATAAATTTTCAGATTCTTTTGATACCAAATGGGTCCAGTTTCTCATGAAGATTGTGAATACATTGCATTGAAATTTATATCTTTACTACAGGATATGTATGGCAGGAGGTTAAAAGTGTTAAGGAAAAAAGTTAAAATATAAAATACTATTTTTAAATATACATATTTAAACATTTGTAGTAATAATTTTTGTTCTAGGTACTAAATTATTAGTTTCAGCATTGTACGAAGAGTACGATGGATCAAATTTCAGATGCTGAACAAGGATTACTAAATTATATTGTTTCGGTGCTTGTATAGAATAATGTAGTCTTCTATCCAGTCTTCATTTTAAAAGTGTAAGTATTTCATTTGAAAATTTAATTAATAAAAAATAAATGTGGCTTAAAATTGAAATGTAAACATACTTTTAATAATTATAAAGTAATAATTAAAAAAAATTGATATTAACTAATAAATTTTTATATTCCGTTAGGATTTGTTCAACTCATCGCAGAATTTACAAATAATCGAAGAATAAAATAACCATCGGATAAAATTTAGAGAGATTGCAGTTTATTAACAAGGAACTAAAAGCGCTGTATGGAAAAGTAAGTTTTCTCTTTTAAAATTTCAAATTTTATTACGAAAGTAAACAATTCATTTAAATAAAATATGCGTGGAAACTTGATGTTATTAAACTTCGCGATTTAAAAAAAAATCCTTTCATGTAATATATACGAATTTCTTAATTTAATTAAATATTTACATTTTTTTTGTTTCATGTATTTTGATTGTTATAAAATTAACGTAATATCTCCAATGTTCAGTTTATATCAAACACTTTAATTTCATTCTATAATAAATATGCAGATTTTTCAATCATGATATCACTATATTTTCAAACTTATTTTTAAAAATATAATTTTGTCTTTGTTGCTATTGTTGAAATGTTAATTTAGTGTTTAATTTTGATTCCATCTGTGTGTTTTTTAAATATATAAATTGTTTTCTCATTTATAATTTTACACTGATAATAGATTAAATAATTAATCTAATACATTTTAATTTATAATTATATTTTGAAATAAATTTACTTATTACCATTTGTAAACTTTCTTGAGATATTATGTATATTATAATAGTTAAAATTAATGTTTTTTATTAAAATTTGAACTTTATTTTTAAGTGTAATTTTAATTTTCAAATTTATATAGTTAATCAAAAATAATACTGTTTTTTTTTAATCAAATTATTTAGTATTTGAAATGAATTTTCATTCTAACAATAATTTATAATTCAAATTTTTTTTACTACTTTCATTTGATAATAAATATGCAGATGTTTCATTTGCAGTTTTCTTAATGTATTTTTCCATTCCTTATTAAAAGAAAAAAATTACATTGGTTTTCTATTGTTAAAATATCATTTTTGCTCTTTTCGTTTTATTGTTTAAATTTGATTCTGTTTAAAGTATATATTTTTTTTAATCTGGAAATTAAATTTTCTTCATTAACAATATTATTAAGAAAGTTCATAATTAGTTTAATTTAATACAGTTTAATTTATAAATATAATTTGATGTAAATTAATTTATCATTAGTAAAGTTTTTTGATTATATACAGTAATTGAAATTATATTAAATTTTTTTATTTAATTGTATTTCAAAAAATTCTATAAAATTGTGCTGCAGATCAAACTGTTTCATTAATTTCTATAAAATCATTTTGAATTCGACTTGACTTTTTAACAATTTGAGGAAATAAAAATTGTAGATAAGTTAGTATAGTCTAAAAACTGAGATTTAAATTTTGATATTTAATAATCAAATATATACAGCAAATAGTTTCATGTTTAAACATGACTTTTTTAAAATTTTTCTTCTTTTTTTAAAAGATTTTTATTTGATTTTCTTAAACGTTTTGCCTGTTAATAGTTGAATCTATTTGCATAAATTATTTAAGCCCTAAAGGATTTGATAAGAAAAAAACTGTTTAGTTATTTTTCATTAATGAATTATGCATATTTGTTTAACTTTACAATTATTTTTTTACAATTTTAATTGTTTACTTTCTTTAATATTTTTTTTACTTATATATATATATATATATATATATATATATATATATATATATATATATATATATATATATATATATATATATATATATATATCTCTATCTTACTTATATATATATATAACTTTTTTACTTGTATACATATATATATATACTCACATACATTCAAATTTATTTTATAAATCAATTTTTTTTTTTTAAGTTTATTATATTTAAAAAGAATTCCAATTATTATAATTGCCTATTTTTTTGTATTCATTTTAAATCTTTTTCTCAATCAATTATTATAATTTTGTAAATGCCTAATATTTATATCTATTGTACTTGTTTACTTTTTATTATACATTGCAGTCTTATTAATTTTTTTCACCTTAATACTTTTTATTAATTATTTTTTATAAAAATACACAATCAGCTATGTCTAACTATTTAATTGGTTTTAAATTCATTTTTAATTATTTTATACACAAGTTTTATATTTTTCTCCAAAAATAGTTTTAATAATAGGATGTTTAAATATTTTTTAGTTATGTTTTAACACTGAATTTGCAATATTTTATTCATTATTGTTGTCAATATATTCTATTGCAACAATTGATTTAAATTTAGCATTTACATTAATATTTTAATATTGAGTGAATACTTCTTGTCGACTATCAGTTTTTACAAATTAAAAATACTTTTTTTGATATTTTTAAATTGTAGTATATGAAAAATTTCATTATTTATAAAATATTTATTTTTTTACATATGTTTTATATATATATGTGTGTGTGTGTGTGTGTGTTTATTTTCAGGTACATGTTTTTTACATTGATTTTTGATAAATTGTTTAATATTTGTTTTCATTCATTTTTTAATTTTATGCAAAATATCTTTAAAAGTTCTTATAAAATTTCAAATATTATTTTCAATGTTTAATGAATGAAACTTTTGTTTACTGGTTTCATTTAATGATTCCGCAAGTATGAAATAAAATTTGTTTTATTGTAAACTTCATAAACATATCAAAATTATATATATATATTTTTCAAATAATATTGCAATTTTAATTGCATGAACTTAGCAATTTATATTTTCAAAATATGATTAATTTTAAAATGGTTGCGTTATTTTTTTTATTTTCTATTTTATTATTAAAAGTATATAGTTTATCTTCAAGTAATTCATTGTTCAAATGCTAATTTTTCAAACTATTACTCCTTGCCTTTAATTTAATTCATTTTAAGAGTATATTTAAATATTTTATTTATCTACTATGCTAATATTTTAGTTTTTCTTACATTCGTTCAACTTTATTTGTTTTAAAAATGTAGATTCATTTAAATAATTGTCATAATTCATTTTTCATAGACATTGTTTTTATTAATATTTCAAATAATTCATTTCTTTTTTCTAAAAAATGTCATTTTAATATTTATTATTTATATATTCATTTATATATTTATTTGTTGCTATATTATTTGATAATAATAATGATACTTTTAATAATATTAATTTTCTTTTATAGTAAAAATTTGAGTTTTGACACTTGCAATATATTTTAAATGTCTAATGTTTTTAATTTAATTTCTTTTTTAATATTTCAGTAAATTTTAAATATTTTTTTTAAAGAAAGATTTTATTGACAATACTTGTAAAGCGAATTCTATTTTTTTCATTTATATTTTCTTGTCATTTTTAGTATATTAGTTGATAATAATTTTTCCTTTAATAATAGAATATTAAGTTTATTTTATAATAATTTATTTGATATTTATCAATATGCTAATAATAATACCTTCAAATCTTCGTTTTCAATTATTTTAAAAAAATGTATTGTGCATTTGTTCGAATTTAAATTATTTATCAAAAATCATACATGAAAATGTTCATGATTCGAAAATACATGATTTATTAAATTTCCTATTTTTTAAAAATGTATGTATATATATATATATATATACATTCATACATGTGTTCTTTTATTTTCAGGTAAATGTTTTACATTAATGATTTTTGATCAATATTTGAATGTTATTAATTTGCTTTCATTGTTATTAAAATATTTATCTTTCATGTTTAATGAAACTTTTCCTAGTTTTATTTAATGATTAAATTTTTATGAAATAAAATTTGTTTTGAAGTTAGTCCTCATAAGTAATACCAGTAATTTTTTTTCTAATTCAATATTGTAATTTTATTGCACGAAGTTTGCCAAGTTAGACTTAAATTTTTGATTTTAATTTATTTTTTTTAATATATTTTCTTGTTTATTATTAAAAGCATTTCTTATCAACAACTAATTATTATTGCTAAATGTTAATTTTTTTAAATTATTTTTACTAGTATTTAATTTTAATTCATTTAAGACTGTTGTTTAGTTAACATTGTTTTTATTCATTTAATAATTTGATATTTTAGTTTTTAATATTTAGTTTGGTTATGAATATCATTAATTTTTCTGTTTTAAACATCTATATATATATATATATATATATATATATATATATATATATTTAAATATTTGTTATTTTTGTATACACTTTTATCTTTAATTTTTTTTCTGCAAAATTTAAACTATTAGTATATCACCATATTTTTTTTAAATATTTCAGTAATTTAAAATAAATTCTATTTTCTCAATTTATATATATATATATATATATATATATATATATGTTGAAATTTTTGCTAATTATTTGTTGATAATTCTACTTTTAATATTTTATTTTTCCGTTATAAGATCTTTAAACAATAGATGTAGTTTTTTTTACAAATTTAATTTGGATGTATTGAAATGACTTCTGCAAAGCTTATTTTTTTAATATTTCAGTAAATTTGTTTCAATATTTTTGAAAAACTTATTATTAACAATAATTTGAAAGCAAATTTTATTTCTTTTATTTATATTTTTTTCATTTTTGGTATCTATTTTAATAGTAGTAATTATACTTTATAATAATATTATAAACTTTGTTTTATAGTAATGTCTCTGATTATTAACAATATATTGCTAATAATAATATAGTTGAATCTCATAGTTTAGTTTCTAAATAATTATTGTAAAAAGTACATTAAATTATGAAAACATTTTATTTTTGAGAATTTGAAATTGGACCTTCATAAAATGTATTTTGTATTTCTTTGAATTTGGAGTATTTATCAAAAATCATACATGAGAATTTTCATGATTGAAAAAATGCATGAAAATTAGTATACATTTTCTATTTTTAAAATGTAATTTTATTTTCAGTAATTTAATATTTTTGTGAGTTGGGTTTATAGTATATATATATATATGTGTGTGTGTGTGTATATATATATATAATGAATTCTGTACATTTTTTTAATTTTATATGATTTTCAATGGTAAATGATATTGTAATGTCTTTTTCATTTCTTAATTTTATCTTTATTCAATTTTAATTTTTAGTTTTTACTGTATTTCAAATTTTTCATAACTTTATTTGATGAAACTTGTTTCTATTTTAACGTATTTTAATGGTTTTATTACTTTAAAATGTTTTTAATATTTAATGAATGCATAACATTTATAATATTCTTTTTAGATTTTTATATATATATATTTTAATAATTTGAGATTAAATAACATTTTTGTTTTAATATTTAGTATTACAAATATTTTTTTTAATATTTCATATTTAAAAAAAGTTTAGTTGCCCAGTAATTATTCTATTTTATATATTTGATATTGGATTAATTTATTTCTTTTTAAATTTAATACTTTTTTTTAAAAAAATGGATTATTTTAAATTAAATTACTATTTAATGTTTTTATTCATTAATTTCATAGTTTGATTTATTTCTTTAAATGTAAAATCTTCTGTTATCTTCTTTTACCAATTTGTTTGTTTTTACATGAATTTAATTTTAAATATTTTTCATTTTTACTCTTTTCAGGTTTTAAATTAAATTTTAATTTATAAATATTTTTTTTATTTGTAATACTATTTGTCTAACTTTTGAAATATCGTTTTATTTAAATTGTTAACAAGTTTATTATCAAAATTATAAACAATTTAGAAATTTATAAGTGTTCATTGCTATTGATTTTAGAGAATAGTAATTTGAAATCAGTTATTTTTTTTGCTGTAAATTAGTGTTCATATTTTTATTAATTATTTGATTAATGAATTGTCTTTTTATTGGAAGCATTTCTAAAAATCATATAGAATTAAGTGTATCATAAATACTTTTTCCATTCATTGTTAAGAAAATCTTGTTTGTGTGTGTATATATGTATGTATGTAATGTGTGTACTTAAAAGTATGTGCAAGTGGTATTTTTTTATAATTTCTTCCATAAATAATATTTTAATTTCTGGTTAACTGTTGAAATATTGTTTAGTATTGAACTTTGTTTTTATATAGTATATTTTCCCCCATCTTTTATTTTGCTCTACTTTAAATTCGATTTTTATTTTATTGGATAATGCAATAAACTGATTTCTTTCTTTTACTGTATTAATAATTGAAACTATCTAAAATAACTTTTAAAAAATGTTAAAAATGAAAATAAATGTTAAAATGTTGAAATATTCTGTTAAATAATTAAAAAAATTTTTTTTTAACTTAAACCACAACATATATAAGTTAGATATCTTTATTTTTATTTAATTTATTCATTTTTTGATATGTTAATTAACTTTGACACATATATTTTACAGTACTAATATAATTTTCTAAAAAAATAATTTAACATGTTGAAATATTGTTCTAATTATTATCATACTTTTTTTTAAACTTCACTGAATTTCACTTATTAAAATTATATACTAAGCTAATTGTTTTAAAAAAATATTTATTTATAAAATCTGTATTATTCAGTCGAAGTGCCCTAAAACCCTAATAACCAACCAACTAGTATTGTTTAGTAAATATTTTAATTCGCTTGGTTATATTTAAATATTTTAAAATAGTAAAATATGTTTAGATCATGTTTTGTTTATACTATTGATATTTTAAAATTTAATTTCAAAATTAATTTGTTTCAAGAAGTATTTTTTTTTAATTGTAGTTCATATTAATGACTACTTAATTTTAAATTAGTTTTAATAATTTTCACTTCAGCAATAATTAAAGTATTAAAATAATTTTTAATTTTTTCAACATGTATAGTTTTCATCCAAAATTTATATATATATATATATAATTAAATATTAGTAATATTTAAATGAAATATTAGTATGTGTCAAAGTATTAATGATTTATCTAATAATGTTAATAATGATTGGTTTTTATTATAGTATTATTATTGATATCCGATTTCTTTTCAATCTTCTATTCATTATATATACTTAAAAACAGATTAATAATAGATTAAAATCTATAAATTTTATTACTTCTCATCGGTTCTTTACTTTTTAATATTTAATTCTGTTTCATTTACACATTTAATGAACCTTTTTTCAAACATGCTTTATTTTTAATCATGTTTTCATTCATTTTTTTCATATTTGGTTCCATTTTCTATGTTTATTTTGGGTTCTTCTTCAATATTACTATATTGTTATATACATAATTTTGTAACACGCTCTATATATTAAGAATTGATTAAATATTCATATATTATTTTTTTATTTCTGAACTTAAACTGGTTTTTCATAATGTTTTTTTTTTGTACTATTTTCATATATAATGGAAATTAGATTGAAAAATAAGAAAAAGAGAAAATTAATCTTAAATTGTTGTCATGTCTCATTATTAATATTTAATGAATGTTAATTACTTTTGTTCGTATTAACTTTTTAGTTTCTGTTTCAGCATTTTAACATTTTTTTATATATAATATTTTTGTACCTTGACTTATATTTGATTTCTATTTCTCATAATTTAAATTGTGGTTCTTTAATTGCATCCCCTTTTTGTAACATTTTTTCAAAATTTGTGAATTTCGATTGAAAAATATGATATTGTTAATGATTAGTCTCTAATTATTTTGCCAGTTTTTATTCTTTTTGCATTTAATTAATATTCGTTGAACTTTAATTTGTAATAGATTTTCATGCTAATCTTAAATTAATTTACTGATTTCGGTTCTTAATTTGTAATTTTTTATTTTATTCAGAGTCCTTTTCAATATTTGATCATATATATATAAACAAATCATATATAATTAGATTTAAAATATTTCATTTTTGTTTATTTTAAAATTAAAACTGCAATTCCTTAATTTTATTCTTCATTATATAAAAATGTTATAAGTTCTACTTTTAAATGCCTTTTTATAATAAACTTGTTTCTTTTTCATATGTTAGTAATGAAATTTATTAAGAGTGTAAATGATTGAAATCAGTTTTACACCAATTCTATCATTTTTAAGTTGAAATTATCTTTTCTCTTATTGAACATACATAATTGTTAGATTGAAAATAGTTTTTTAAAATGTTTCATTCATATCCATTGTTATATTTTGTATCAATATATCAATCTTTTGCTGTTTATTTGTTTTTGTTATATATATATATATATATATTTTTTTTAAAGTTAAATTTTTATACAACCAAATACTTATAAATTTTTGCAGTAAAAACACATCTCATTCATATTTTCTTTTCTTTTTTGGTAAATTTTTTATAGTTGAAAGTGAGTGACTGAAATAGGTTGTATGCATGAAATATTGTAAATTGTATTTATATATTTTATTTTAAAGTATTAATGAATGTGTTATATAAAGAATATGAAAATGTTTTCAGATATCATCCGAAGAAGATGAAGAATTTCTAGAAATTAAATACGACTATCAAGATTTGCCAACATGAGAGATGATATCTGTTCAGTTTGTTTCCAGTGCGGACAACAGCAATTACAACCAGAAACCAGAACCAAGAAACTTATTTATAGTTTGTTATTAATTATAATAATTTATTATTGTTAACTCAAATATTTCTATATATTTGGTTAAAAATTGCGATATTCGAATAATAAGGTATTGATTGCAACATCACTTTTTCTATAAGAGCAAAATTTTAGTAGCATTGGCAATGAATCGTCTAAAAGATTCTATTTTAACGATTCATTAAAACTAAAAGTAAATTGTAAATTTTTAGATTCTCTTAAGTTCATAAGTAAAAGAAAACTGCATATTATTTAAATGATAAATTAATCGAAATGATACATTTTATAATAATCTAAATGAAAAAGTACATTCGTATATAAAAGAAAATTGCAAATTATTTAAAGATAAATTAATAGGAGTAGTATATTTAATTCTTCTTAAAGAAGAATTAAGTTCATAAGAAATAAAAAAGAGCAATCTGTTCAATTACGTATTAATTAAATTTAAATACTTAAAAAGTTTTTTTTACATTAATAGTTTGTAAACAAAGTAAAACAAATTGAAGTTCATAAATAATAATTAATATGGTTGGTAAAATTTAAAATATTTTTTTTATTTTATAAGTAAATATTTTTGTATTAGTTTGTTTCTAAAATTCACATATATTAAAATAGAAATTTACTTTCATAAACAGATCAAATGTAAAAGTAATTACTTTATACTTTCTTTAAATAGAACTTAAATTTATTTCTAATAACTCATTTCAAAAATCTACAAATAGAAATTTTTTTTTTTTTTAAAAAAATGAGAATCAATAATGTTCAATTTTTTTTATTAAATATGAACTCAATTTGTTACTTTTGCACTGATTGAATGTTTTTCATAAATAGTACAACTTTTAATCAAATGTTCATAGTTGAATTTTCAATGGCATTAATAACATTTAAATACTTTTTCTTTTAATTTTACAATCTTGTTCAATTTCATATTTCTATATAAAGTTGTTTTAAATTTCATAAATAGTTGAAGGTTAAGCATGTTGTTCATAAAGTGAAATAATTGGTAATATTTAATTACTCTTCTAATTAATTGTTAATTAATTTTTATCATTAGATTAATTATAATATTTTTTAATGATTATAATGAAGTAATCTTTATAAGCAAAATTAATGGTTGATAATATTTTTAATATTTGACATTTATTTTAAGAGTGAAATTTTTCAATTTCTCATTACTATATAAAAATAGCTTTGTCAAAATTTGAAACAATAGAAATTTACAAATCACTTATTTTAAATATGAAATAATTTAATAGCTATATACTATTTAATTATTTTAATTATATAAAGTAACTTTTCTTATGTTACAAATAAAGTTTAAACTTTTCTAATGATTGACAATTAATAAATAATTAACAATTAGTATTTTCATATATAAATTAATAGTTTAATAATGTCGAAATACATCTCAACTTTCAACAATCCAACTTTGAATGAAATCAATGTTATTAAAACCGGTAAATGATTGAAAATTATAAATTAGTAGTTTGTTTCAAAAGGCTAAAATAATGTTCGATTATGATGGCATGCTCTTTTTTGATTGAATATGAACTATTTTTTTTATTGCTTCTGCATTAATTAAAACGTTTACAAATTGTAATAAAAAATTGTCATTTAATAAGCAAATTGATATGACATTAACATATTTTTAATATCATTTCTTTTGATTTATTAGCTTTTTAAATTTCATATTTCTGTATAAAATGTTGTTGATGCTCGTTAACTGATGAAAAATTACAAATGATTTATTTTTTTCATGATCGTATGACAGTTGATAATATTTAAATGCTGTTTTTTTTTTTTTTATTATTAAACGTGATTTAAATTTCATATAAATACATTAATTAGAATCATTTCTACTGATTATTAGAAATTTAAAAGTAATTTTTATAGATACATTAATGATTTTTATATGTTGTTTAAATACTTTTTCTTTTAACTATGAACTTTCAATGCAAATTTTTGTCAATGCTCGTAAGACTTTCAAATGAATTATTGTTTAAAGTTTAAATAAGGGACTATAATATTGAAATGCTCTTTCTATTAAACATGACTAAATTTAAGTCATGAACTTTTTATGAACTTTTTCAATTTCTTATTTCGATGAACAAATTAATTATTACAAATGATTTACTTATTATTGATAAAATAATAGTTGATAATAAATGAACGTTATTATTAAACACGAATTAAATTTCATATCTGTAGAATAATTATAATTCTTTTCAATGGTATTTAAATAGTTTGAAATAATTTTCATGTGAATTAAATAATACTCCGTACTTTAGTATTTTAGTTAATGATGAAATTGTTAAATTTTCTAATTTCTATATGAAATTAAGTATTGGTAAAGTTCGTAAATGTTAGAAAATTGGAAATGAATTTTCTCAAAGCTAGTGAAATAATCATTGTTAAAATGTAAATGTTTTTTTACATTTAAATGCTGTTTTTCATTAAATATGAACTAAATTTCAATCAGTATGTATTAAATTTTAAACTGTCATAAGTAACACAAATTTAGATTTTATTTAACTAAATTAGTGAATATAATTAGTAAACATCTGTGAATGAATCGTAAAGTAAATGAATTAGATATCGTATTAATTATGAAATCGTATTCTTATTCGAATACTAATTTTTTTTCAAACTATCAGGAAAGTATTTTTTTAACGATAATGAAATTGATGTTATTTAAATAGTCGTTTTTTAAAGAAATGAATTTATTTTCATGTCTTAGTTAATAATGAAGATTTTTTTTGAGAAATTTGTAAGCAGTGATTTTTCAATTTAATTTCTTTATAGAAAATGTTTTATTCTTATTTACTGTAATGTTTTTCTTTTAAACATTAATTCAATTTATCACTTCGATAGAAAATATTTGTTTCTAAGTAAACAGGTATTATCAGATAATGTTTTACGTGACTAAATTAACTAATCATATTATTATTTTAATTATTTTTTGCTTTGAATAATTCCGTTTCTTTATCTCTGCTTAAATGAAAACATTTCAGGAATAATGTTTTTTTATAAGTAAATTAAAATTATTTATCTGCATGTTTTAAATATATTCAATTTCATTTTGTAACATTAAATACTTTTTATTGGAAGTCGATTTATAGAATCGATATTAATCAGATGCCTTTTTCATTTAAACATTAAATCGTATTCTTATTTCAAAATTAAATAAAAAAAAAACAAAGTTCATATTTAATGGAAAATTCCATATTGAAATTGTTTTTCGTTATTTATATTAATACTGTTGTTTTATATATATATATATGCAAATTTTTACATACCTGTAAGAGTATGTACAATGTAAATGATTATTTCATAAACTTTTATTACTTGATATATGTATCAAATATAGAAAAGTGATGTTCAACAATATGGGTAACTTTCAATGTGTGATATACAATACATATAATTGAAAAATAATTCGCTTTTAAGTTATATGAATCGCTGAAAGCGATCTTTCATCGGATGAATATTTGATGATATTTCCTTTTCTCGTTTTATAATATAATTGCAAAAGTTTTCAGAAAGTCTACATGTCTGAACACTGAGATATGTGTGTTTTGAACAAGTGTTTGTGTCATTAGCTCGCTTAGCTCGTATCCGACATTTAATTATATCGGTTCAGGCCGTTTAGATTCGAATCATCTCGGGTAGGAGTAGATCGTTTAGTTCTGTGATATCAGGCAGGTTTTAAATAGATCGTTTAGATACAGACTCGGGTAGACTTATATCGTTAGCTACGCGTCGGGTAGGATAGGGCGGCAGTCGGAACGCCGGTGTGTCGTATGAATGTCGTGTATGTACGAATGTTGCGTATGTACGAATGTTGCGTATGCTCGATTAACATCTGAGAAGTGGTGGTGCGAAGTTTTGAGATGTCATCTCGTCGGTGTTTAATAGATTTTCTGAAAACTTTAATTCATGGTTGTTTTTATCATTACGGTAATATTAAAATAATCAATTTAAATCGCATATTTGTTTGTGATAAACATTAATCGTTATAAATATGTATTTTTTCGCACATTGTTACGTTACCTCTAGCTATGTACTACTGTTATTTTTGTATCGGATCATGGTAATCGTTTAAAATAATAATTAAATTAATATATAATAAGTTTTTCAATCAGTGATAAATATCGTACACCGTAATATATCTTTTGCACCGTATGTCGTTTGTCATCGAACAGTGTGTACCGTAAGTAACTTAGACCGTGTGGTCATCGTAGGTAAACGAAACTATAAGTAATATCGTAAGTAACGAAAACAGACTGTGCGGTCGTGTAAGTAACCGAAACGGTGTAGATATTTTTGTACGATAAACGATTACCTGAGACCGATTAACAAAGTAACCAGTAGTACGTTAAACCTTTCCGATTTATATACTTAAAATAAAGAATAAAATCGATATCGCAATGTTTTTCACTTATAATTTATACTGTATCGTTAGGCTTTATACGTTCCTAATCGCAATAAGATTTACGAGCGTTTCTTAAATAAAATACTCTTTCCGATTTCAAAATACATAAGCGTTTTACTCGTATATAAATATATATATGCGTAATGTGGTCTACGATTTATTTCCCGATGACTTGTATCGCCTCCGTTGTCCGATAACCGATCGTAATATTATATAATAAGCTCTCCGAGCGCGATACACGAGTATATAAATCGTATCCGATTACGCATGCATATAATATCGTAGTCGAGACTTAGACTTCGTCCGACACACACGATATATCTCGTCCGCAACCCTTATCCGATATAACAAATTTTTCAGGGTGGTGGGGGCGAAACTCTGGCCAAATTTCCAGGTCACGTGACCGACGCACTGCGCATGCTCGTGGACTTAGCAGATTTTTCGGAAAAATACTCTGACGTCACGCGGCAAAACGTCACCCGGCGACGTCACCGGCCGCCATCTTGAAACGTCATCAAAAAACCATGAATTAACCTCTTTGATGCGGCGGCGGCGAAAACGCGCCCGCCTACCCGGCCTCGTGGTGCCCGGGCCCCGGCCGCCCGGCTCGCCCGGCCTCGCTCAGAGCGAGGCGGGCGAACCGAGGCGGTCGGGACCCAGGTACCACGGAGGCCGAGGTAGACGGGCAATTTTCCTATACGGTACATGTTATTTTTCAAACATATACCGCCGTATAGGCCTGGACAGACACCGATTCTCGGATTCGATCCGAGGACAGTGACCATGCCAGCAATAGTAATTGGACGTGTGTGCTATCCACTGCACCACGTCGTTCTAATGTAGTATAAACTAAAAACTTGGTTTTACTCTGTTTCTTTCAGCCTCCGATACGACAAAAGTTTCCGATACCTCCTGTGCTTCCGATAACCGTCCTGCCGTCGTGCCGTCGGATTCGATCCGAAGACAGTGACCATGCCAGCAATAGTAATTGGACGTGTGTGCAATCCACTGCACCACGTCGTTCTAACGTAGTATAGTCTCGGAACTTGCTTTTGTCCTGTTTATTTCAGCCTCCGATACCACAAGAGTTTCCGATACCTCCTGTGCTTCCGATAACCAGGATGGTTCGACGTCTCCGTCGAACCGACAGTACGGACGCTGCTCTTCGACAGCAGTAGAGCGTTTATACCTGACCGCTCTACATTCATATCTAACTAGTAATCTTATCGATGCTACTTATAAGTATCTAGTGCAAGTTCATGTATAGTCATATTCTAAAATAACATTATAATGTACACTGTGGTATATATTGGACTTATAGTATACATGTTCAAGTGTAATGTGTTCATGCCTATCTCTGTGTATGCATGCACCAAGTATCCATCTATTCTTACATGTTTGTATGGGTACTTGGTGTATGCATAATACAGTATGCATGAATACATTACACTTGAACTTGTATATTACAAGTTCAATACATACCACAGTGGACATTATAATGTTATTTCAGAATATGACTATACATGAACTTGCAGTATACTTGTAACATGGATCTCTGAAATACATACAAATACATTTAAGAAATAAATACTCATATATAATGTTAAGTTATATTTATTGATATCAAATATATACATTCTACAGGTATAATATTTATACATATATATAAATATATATATTTATACATATATATAAATATATATATTTATACATATATATAAATGTATATATTTAAATGGTATTGTGAAGTCTTTCCAGAAACACCATTATATGAAGACAACAGCATCAGCTTACTGATAGATATTCTCTAAACCTGGAAAAAGATGCAAATAGCATTAATATATATATTATATATATATATATATATATATATATATATATATATATATATATATATATAAAATTTTACGTATTAAAATGTTACATTCTGTATATTTTCAAATATATATTACTATGTTTTCATAAATAATTTAAAAACACATTACATTTATAATAAAATTAATGAAATTTTTAATTAATATTATATTTAAATATGATGAAAGAATAAAACTATGTTAATATTACAATAATATTTTTTTTTAAAATTGTCCATTCTATTCTATTAATTTACATATATATATATATATATATATATATATATATATATATATATATATATATATATATATATATGAGAAGGCCTCGAACATTTGTAATTACGCGATAAAAGTTGGCGCCGGCACTTATATACGTCTAGAAACGACATAAAAAAATTCCGTACATCAACAAATTTTAGGGCCTCTGTGCCGGCCCTGTACATGTGAGCGAGGAAGCGACGTCAGTTTGAAGGTCCGACGGATGTCTAATATCGCATCGCGCCGAAAAAAATTCCGATTTGTAATTTTTTCGTTTTTTTACAAATTTTCTCGCGCCTGCTGCACCGGGCCTGTGCGGGCCACACACCGGCACTGGCACACAGTCCGTACATACATCTAGAATCAAGCGATTTCCAAAAGGAAAACACCCGCCGAGCACGTTAATACCTTATGCGCCTCCACCATCATCTCGTTGCGCCTCCACCATCAAATCTACGGACAAACATCGAGAAATGCCACGCCCTAACTTCTGACTTGCGAAATTGCAAATTTTTGCACTTCGACTTTTCGATGTTTTTTTCAGCGGATCGGGAGCGGACGGATCCGGCGCACCTAGTTTCCGCATTTGGAAGCAAATTTAACGGTGGGAAATGTGCGAAAAATGCGAAAATATGCGAATTTTCGGACCCGCGGAATCTTTCAGACGCCATTGCTCCGGTGTTACGCGTGCTATCGAAAAACCGAAAACTATTCGAAGTTCAGACGTCCGTCTAGTTTGCATCTGCGGCGAAAAAAGTGCCAATTTGCCAAAAAAATTTCGCGTTCCAAAATCGTGATCACAGGTAGGGATACGTGAATTTGAGAAAATTTTTTTCGAGTTTTTTCGCGCATCGCAAACGGGGCGGTCCATAGATACACGTCCTGGTGTTTAAAAGTGAAATCGGAACCTAGAAGGTATTTGAATCGGCCCTCGAAGTGGCCGGGCCGCAAATTTTCGGACCGTATTGCTCCGACCCTGTACGTCTAATTGACAAACCGACACCGGTTCAGTGTTCAAATGGACGTGCACTATCGCATCGCACAACAAAAATGGCCGATTTGCGAATTTTCCATATTTTCAGTGACGTCAGAGCTAATTTGCAGACGCGATTGCTCGGGAACCACAGATGCTACCGATGAACTGGAACCGGTTCGGAGTTCCGACGGACGTCTAGTATCGCTTTGCAGCACAAAAACTGTCGATTTGCAAAAAATAATTTTGTGCAAAAAATTTTTTTTCGCTTTCTTCGCAATTTTTTTATTGCATCGGAGGCGGGTCGGTTTGCAGGCCCACGTACTAGTGTTTAAAAGTGACATCGGCCTCTAAAATGTATTTGAATCGACCTGCAAAGTGGGCCAGTCATAAAATTCGGGCCCTATTTCTCCGACCCTGTACGCTAAATTGACAAACCGATACCGGTTCAGTATTCAAATAGACGTCTAGTATCACATCACACAACAAAAATGGTCGATTTACGAAAATTTGACATGTCCAGTGACGTCAGTGCGAAATTGCAAACGCGACTGTTCCGGCACCGCACGCGTTATCGATGTACTGAAACTGTTTCAGAGTTTAAATGGGCGTCTGGTATCGCTTCGCAATGCAAACACTGTCGATTTGCAATAATTAATTTTTCGCAAAAAAAATTGTTCGCGTTTTTGGCAATTTTTTCGCCGCATCGGAAGCGAGCTGGTCCGCAGACCCACGTATGAATAATTTTACCTTAATAGAAATGTTCTCTTCGGCGCAAGTAGATCAATCGTGTGTGCGTACGACCGGACGATATCGTCGGCCGGCAGTTCGTTTCACCGCCACGCGCCGGACTCATTCCGTCGATTATCGGACTCGAACACACTGTAAATGGAAATGTAACGGTGTTTTATGCGACTATCATGTAAACACAATGAAAGTGATTCGGCCCTGTTCGATTGATATACTAGATATATACGATGACGTTTTGCACTCGTATAATCATTTTCATCTAGTATAATCATATATATATATATATATATATATATATATATATATATATATATATATATATATATATATATATATATATATAATACATTGATATAAAATGACTACAGATCCAGTGAAA
>CM068318.1:20849086-20886586 GCA_034766995.1 Acanthacorydalis orientalis | reverse complement strand
CTGCGTCTGTGTCTGTGTGTGCGTCTGTGTCTGTGTGTGTGTCTGTGTCTGTGTGTGCGTCTGTGTCTGTGTGTGGGTCTGTGTCTGTGTGTGGGTCTGTGTCTGTGTGTGGGTCTGTGTCTGTGTGTGGGTCTGTGTCTGTGTGTGGGTCTGTGTCTGTGTGTGGGTCTGTGTCTGTGTGTGGGTCTGTGTCTGTGTGTGGGTCTGTGTCTGTGTGTGGGTCTGTGTCTGTGTGTGGGTCTGTGTCTGTGTGTGGGTCTGTGTCTGTGTGTGGGTCTGTGTCTGTGTGTGGGTCTGTGTCTGTGTGTGGGTCTGTGTCTGTGTGTGGGTCTGTGTCTGTGTGTGGGTCTGTGTCTGTGTGTGGGTCTGTGTCTGTGTGTGGGTCTGTGTCTCTGTGTGAGTCTGTGTCTGTGTGTGGGTCTGTGTCTGTGTGAGGGTCTGTGTCTGTGTGTGGGTCTGTGTCTGTGTGTGAGTCTGTGTCTGTGTGGGTCTGTGTCTGTGTGGGTCTGTGTGTGTGTGTGTGGGTTTGTGGTTCTGTGTGTATGGGTCTGTGTGTGTGAATGAATCTGATTTATCAACAATTTCTGGAAATTGTCTAAAAATGACTTGTGTTTATCAACAATTTCTGGAAATTGTCTAAAAATGACTTGTGTTTATCGACGATTTTTGGACATTATCTAAAAATGACACCGATTGAACGACGATTTTTGGACATTGTCTAAAAATGACACCGGTTTAATGACGATTTTTGGAAATTGTCTAAAAATGCCTCCGATTTATCGACGATTTTTGGACATTTTCTAAAAATGGTTCAACTTGACTGACGATTTTTGGACATTTTCTAAAAATGACTTGGATTTTACTACGATTTTTGGACATTGTCTAAAAATGACTTGACTTTAACGACGATTTTTGGACTTTGGTTGAAAACAAGTTCTTTGGGTAAAAGAAGGCTTTTTTGGACAATAATCGAATTGAATTGCACACCACGTGATAGATCATTTCAAGACGCATCTAATGATGTGCGACATTGCCCATTTCGCACTTAATTTCGACTACTTATGACCGAAAAACTGATTGAAAAATGGGTTTTTTGGCCGAAATAAGGCCATTTTGGAAAATAATCGGATCGAATCGCACACCACGAGATAGATAATTTTAAGACGCATCTAATGATGTGCTACTTTACCCATTTCGCACTTAATTTCGACTACTTATGACCGAAAAACTGTTTGAAAAATGGGTTTTTTGGCCGAAATAAGGCCATTTTGGAAAATAATCGGATCGAATCGCACACCACGAGATAGATAATTTTAAGACGCATCTAATGATGTGCTACTTTACCCATTTCGCACTTAATTTCGACTACTTATAGCCGAAAATCTGATTGAAAAATGGGTTTTTTGGCCGAAATAAGGCCATTTTGGAAAATAATCGGATCGAATCGCACACCACGAGATAGATAATTTTAAGACGCATCTAATGATGTGCTACTTTACCCATTTCGCACTTAATTTCGACTACTTATGACCGAAAAACTGTTTGAAAAATGGGTTTTTTGGCCGAAATAAGGCCATTTTGGAAAATAATCGGATCGAATCGCACACCACCGGATAGATAATTTCAAGACGCATCTAACGATATCCGACATTACCCATTTCGCACTTAATTTCGACTACTTATAGCCGAAAATCTGTTTGAAAAATGGGTTTTTTGGTCAAATAAGGCCATTTTGGAAAATTATCGAATCGAATCGCACACCACGTGATAGATAATTTAATGACGCATCTAACGATATACGACATTACCCATTTCGCACTTAATTTCGACTACTTATAGCCGAAAATCTGATTGAAAAATGGGTTTTTTGTCCGAAATAAGGCCATTTTGGAAAATAATCGGATCGAATCGCACACCACCTGATAGACAATTTCAAGACGCATCTAATGATGTGCGACATTGCCCATTTCGCACTTAATTTCGACTACTTATAGCCGAAAATCTGATTGAAAAATGGGTTTTTTGTCCGAAATAAGGCCATTTTGGAAAATAATCGGATCGAATCGCACACCACCTGATAGACAATTTCAAGACGCATCTAATGATGTGCGACATTGCCCATTTCGCACTTAATTTCGACTACTTATGACAGAAAAACTGATTGAAAAATGGGTTTTTTGTCCGAAATAAGGCCATTTTGGAAAATAATCGGATCGAATCGCACACCACGAGATAGATAATTTTAAGACGCATCTAATGATGTGCTACTTTACCCATTTCGCACTTAATTTCGACTACTTATAGCCGAAAATCTGATTGAAAAATGGGTTTTTTGGCCGAAATAAGGCCATTTTGGAAAATAATCGGATCGAATCGCACACCACGAGATAGATAATTTTAAGACGCATCTAATGATGTGCTACTTTACCCATTTCGCACTTAATTTCGACTACTTATGACCGAAAAACTGTTTGAAAAATGGGTTTTTTGGCCGAAATAAGGCCATTTTGGAAAATAATCGGATCGAATCACACACCACGTGATAGATCATTTCAAGACGCATCTAATGATGTGCGACATTGCCCATTTCGCACTTAATTTCGACTACTTATGACAGAAAAACTGATTGAAAAATGGGTTTTTTGTCCGAAATAAGGCCATTTTGGAAAATAATCGGATCGAATCGCACACCACCTGATAGATCATTTCAAGACGCATCTAATGATGTGCCACATTACCCATTTCGCACTTAATTTCGACTACTTATGACCGAAAAACTGTTTGAAAAATGGGTTTTTTGGCCGAAATAAGGCCATTTTGGAAAATAATCGGATCGAATCACACACCACGTGATAGATCATTTCAAGACGCATCTAATGATGTGCGACATTGCCCATTTCGCACTTAATTTCGACTACTTATGACAGAAAAACTGATTGAAAAATGGGTTTTTTGTCCGAAATAAGGCCATTTTGGAAAATAATCGGATCGAATCGCACACCGCATGATAGATAATTTCAAGACGCATCTAACGATGTGCGACATTGCCCATTTCGCACTTAATTTCGACTACTTATGACCGAAAAACTGATTGAAAAATGGGTTTTTTGTCCGAAATAAGGCCATTTTGGAAAATAATCGGATCGAATCGCACACCACCTGATAGACAATTTCAAGACGCATCTAATGATGTGCGACATTGCCCATTTCGCACTTAATTTCGACTACTTATGACAGAAAAACTGATTGAAAAATGGGTTTTTTGTCCGAAATAAGGCCATTTTGGAAAATAATCGGATCGAATCACACACCACGTGATAGATAATTTCAAGACGCATCTAATGATGTGCGACATTACCCATTTAGCACTTAATTTCGACTACTTATAGCCGAAAATCTGATTGAAAAATGGGTTTTTTGTCCGAAATAAGGCTATTTTGGAAAATAATCGGATCGAATCGCACACCACCTGATAGATAATTTCAAGACGCATCTAATGATGTGCGACATTACCCATTTCGCACTTAATTTCGACTACTTATAGCCGAAAATCTGATTGAAAAATGGGTTTTTTGTCCGAAATAAGGCCATTTTGGAAAATAATCGGATCGAATCGCACACCACCTGATAGACAATTTCAAGACGCATCTAATGATGTGCGACATTGCCCATTTCGCACTTAATTTCGACTACTTATAGCCGAAAATCTGATTGAAAAATGGGTTTTTTGTCCGAAATAAGGCCATTTTGGAAAATAATCGGATCGAATCGCACACCACCTGATAGATCATTTCAAGACGCATCTAATGATGTGCCACATTACCCATTTCGCACTTAATTTCGACTACTTATGACCGAAAAACTGTTTGAAAAATGGGTTTTTTGGCCGAAATAAGGCCATTTTGGAAAATAATCGGATCGAATCACACACCACGTGATAGATCATTTCAAGACGCATCTAATGATGTGCGACATTGCCCATTTCGCACTTAATTTCGACTACTTATGACAGAAAAACTGATTGAAAAATGGGTTTTTTGTCCGAAATAAGGCCATTTTGGAAAATAATCGGATCGAATCGCACACCGCATGATAGATAATTTCAAGACGCATCTAACGATGTGCGACATTGCCCATTTCGCACTTAATTTCGACTACTTATGACAGAAAAACTGATTGAAAAATGGGTTTTTTGTCCGAAATAAGGCCATTTTGGAAAATAATCGGATCGAATCACACACCACGTGATAGATAATTTCAAGACGCATCTAATGATGTGCGACATTACCCATTTAGCACTTAATTTCGACTACTTATAGCCGAAAATCTGATTGAAAAATGGGTTTTTTGTCCGAAATAAGGCTATTTTGGAAAATAATCGGATCGAATCGCACACCACCTGATAGATAATTTCAAGACGCATCTAATGATGTGCGACATTACCCATTTCGCACTTAATTTCGACTACTTATAGCCGAAAATCTGATTGAAAAATGGGTTTTTTGTCCGAAATAAGGCCATTTTGGAAAATAATCGGATCGAATCGCACACCACCTGATAGACAATTTCAAGACGCATCTAATGATGTGCGACATTGCCCATTTCGCACTTAATTTCGACTACTTATAGCCGAAAATCTGATTGAAAAATGGGTTTTTTGTCCGAAATAAGGCCATTTTGGAAAATAATCGGATCGAATCGCACACCACCTGATAGACAATTTCAAGACGCATCTAATGATGTGCGACATTGCCCATTTCGCACTTAATTTCGACTACTTATGACAGAAAAACAGATTGAAAAATGGGTTTTTTGTCCGAAATAAGGCCATTTTGGAAAATAATCGGATCGAATCGCACACCACGAGATAGATAATTTTAAGACGCATCTAATGATGTGCGACATTACCCATTTAGCACTTAATTTCGACTACTTATAGCCGAAAATCTGATTGAAAAATGGGTTTTTTGGCCGAAATAAGGCCATTTTGGAAAATAATCGGATCGAATCGCACACCACGAGATAGATAATTTTAAGACGCATCTAATGATGTGCTACTTTACCCATTTCGCACTTAATTTCGACTACTTATGACCGAAAAACTGTTTGAAAAATGGGTTTTTTGGCCGAAATAAGGCCATTTTGGAAAATAATCGGATCGAATCGCACACCACGTGATAGATCATTTCAAGACGCATCTAATGATGTGCGACATTGCCCATTTCGCACTTAATTTCGACTACTTATGACAGAAAAACTGATTGAAAAATGGGTTTTTTGTCCGAAATAAGGCCATTTTGGAAAATAATCGGATCGAATCGCACACCACCTGATAGATCATTTCAAGACGCATCTAATGATGTGCTACTTTACCCATTTCGCACTTAATTTCGACTACTTATGACCGAAAAACTGTTTGAAAAATGGGTTTTTTGGCCGAAATAAGGCCATTTTGGAAAATAATCGGATCGAATCACACACCACGTGATAGATCATTTCAAGACGCATCTAATGATGTGCGACATTGCCCATTTCGCACTTAATTTCGACTACTTATGACAGAAAAACTGATTGAAAAATGGGTTTTTTGTCCGAAATAAGGCCATTTTGGAAAATAATCGGATCGAATCGCACACCGCATGATAGATAATTTCAAGACGCATCTAACGATGTGCGACATTGCCCATTTCGCACTTAATTTCGACTACTTATGACCGAAAAACTGATTGAAAAATGGGTTTTTTGTCCGAAATAAGGCCATTTTGGAAAATAATCGGATCGAATCGCACACCACCTGATAGACAATTTCAAGACGCATCTAATGATGTGCGACATTGCCCATTTCGCACTTAATTTCGACTACTTATGACAGAAAAACAGATTGAAAAATGGGTTTTTTGTCCGAAATAAGGCCATTTTGGAAAATAATCGGATCGAATCACACACCACGTGATAGATCATTTCAAGACGCATCTAATGATGTGCGACATTGCCCATTTCGCACTTAATTTCGACTACTTATGACAGAAAAACTGATTGAAAAATGGGTTTTTTGTCCGAAATAAGGCTATTTTGGAAAATAATCGGATCGAATCGCACACCACCTGATAGATAATTTCAAGACGCATCTAATGATGTGCGACATTACCCATTTCGCACTTAATTTCGACTACTTATAGCCGAAAATCTGATTGAAAAATGGGTTTTTTGTCCGAAATAAGGCCATTTTGGAAAATAATCGGATCGAATCGCACACCACCTGATAGACAATTTCAAGACGCATCTAATGATGTGCGACATTGCCCATTTCGCACTTAATTTCGACTACTTATAGCCGAAAATCTGATTGAAAAATGGGTTTTTTGTCCGAAATAAGGCCATTTTGGAAAATAATCGGATCGAATCGCACACCGCATGATAGATAATTTCAAGACGCATCGAATGATATGCGACATTACCCATTTCGCACTTAATTTCGACTACTTATGACCGAAAAACTGATTGAAAAATGGGTTTTTTGGCCGAAATAAGGCCATTTTGGAAAATAATCGGATCGAATCACACACCACGTGATAGATAATTTCAAGACGCATCTAATGATGTGCGACATTGCCCATTTCGCACTTAATTTCGACTACTTATGACCGAAAAACTGATTGAAAAATGGGTTTTTTGTCCGAAATAAGGCCATTTTGGAAAATAATCGGATCGAATCGCACACCGCATGATAGATAATTTCAAGACGCATCTAACGATGTGCGACATTGCCCATTTCGCACTTAATTTCGACTACTTATGACAGAAAAACTGATTGAAAAATGGGTTTTTTGTCCGAAATAAGGCCATTTTGGAAAATAATCGGATCGAATCGCACACCACGAGATAGATAATTTTAAGACGCATCTAATGATGTGCGACATTACCCATTTAGCACTTAATTTCGACTACTTATAGCCGAAAATCTGATTGAAAAATGGGTTTTTTGTCCGAAATAAGGCTATTTTGGAAAATAATCGGATCGAATCGCACACCACCTGATAGATAATTTCAAGACGCATCTAATGATGTGCGACATTGCCCATTTCGCACTTAATTTCGACTACTTATAGCCGAAAATCTGATTGAAAAATGGGTTTTTTGTCCGAAATAAGGCCATTTTGGAAAATAATCGGATCGAATCGCACACCACCTGATAGACAATTTCAAGACGCATCTAATGATGTGCGACATTGCCCATTTCGCACTTAATTTCGACTACTTATGACAGAAAAACAGATTGAAAAATGGGTTTTTTGTCCGAAATAAGGCCATTTTGGAAAATAATCGGATCGAATCGCACACCACGAGATAGATAATTTTAAGACGCATCTAATGATGTGCTACTTTACCCATTTCGCACTTAATTTCGACTACTTATAGCCGAAAATCTGATTGAAAAATGGGTTTTTTGGCCGAAATAAGGCCATTTTGGAAAATAATCGGATCGAATCACACACCACGTGATAGATCATTTCAAGACGCATCTAATGATGTGCGACATTGCCCATTTCGCACTTAATTTCGACTACTTATGACAGAAAAACTGATTGAAAAATGGGTTTTTTGTCCGAAATAAGGCCATTTTGGAAAATAATCGGATCGAATCGCACACCGCATGATAGATAATTTCAAGACGCATCTAACGATGTGCGACATTGCCCATTTCGCACTTAATTTCGACTACTTATGACCGAAAAACTGATTGAAAAATGGGTTTTTTGTCCGAAATAAGGCCATTTTGGAAAATAATCGGATCGAATCGCACACCACCTGATAGACAATTTCAAGACGCATCTAATGATGTGCGACATTGCCCATTTCGCACTTAATTTCGACTACTTATGACAGAAAAACAGATTGAAAAATGGGTTTTTTGTCCGAAATAAGGCTATTTTGGAAAATAATCGGATCGAATCGCACACCACCTGATAGACAATTTCAAGACGCATCTAATGATGTGCGACATTACCCATTTCGCACTTAATTTCGACTACTTATGACAGAAAAACTGATTGAAAAATGGGTTTTTTGCCCGAAATAAGGCCATTTTGGAAAATAATCGGATCGAATCGCACACCACGAGATAGATAATTTTAAGACGCATCTAATGATGTGCTACTTTACCCATTTCGCACTTAATTTCGACTACTTATGACCGAAAAACTGTTTGAAAAATGGGTTTTTGCCCGAAATAAGGCCATTTTGGAAAATAATCGGATCGAATCGCACACCACGAGATAGATAATTTTAAGACGCATCTAATGATGTGCTACTTTACCCATTTCGCACTTAATTTCGACTACTTATAGCCGAAAATCTGATTGAAAAATGGGTTTTTTGGCCGAAATAAGGCCATTTTGGAAAATAATCCGATCGAATCGCACACCACCTGATAGACAATTTCAAGACGCATCTAATGATGTGCGACATTACCCATTTCGCACTTAATTTCGACTACTTATGACAGAAAAACTGATTGAAAAATGGGTTTTTTGGCCGAAATAAGGCCATTTTGGAAAATAATCGGATCGAATCGCACACCGCATGATAGATAATTTTAAGACGCATCTAATGATGTGCGACATTACCCATTTCGCACTTAATTTCGACTACTTATGACCGAAAAACTGTTTGAAAAATAGGTTTTTTGGCCGAAATAAGGCCATTTTGGAAAATAATCGAATCGAATCGCACACCACATGATAGATAATTTCAAAACGCATCGAATGATATGCGACATTACCCATTTCGCACTTAATTTCGACTACTTATGACAGAAAAACTGATTGAAAAATGGGTTTTTTGTCCGAAATAAGGCCATTTTGGAAAATAATCGGATCGAATCACACACCACGTGATAGATAATTTCAAGACGCATCTAATGATGTGCGACATTACCCATTTCGCACTTAATTTCGACTACTTATAGCCGAAAATCTGCTTGAAAAATGGGTTTTTTGTCCGAAATAAGGCTATTTTGGAAAATAATCGGATCGAATCGCACACCACCTGATAGATAATTTCAAGACGCATCTAATGATGTGCGACATTACCCATTTCGCACTTAATTTCGACTACTTATAGCCGAAAATCTGATTGAAAAATGGGTTTTTTGGCCGAAATAAGGCCATTTTGGAAAATAATCGGATCGAATCGCACACCACCTGATAGACAATTTCAAGACGCATCTAATGATGTGCGACATTACCCATTTCGCACTTAATTTCGACTACTTATGACAGAAAAACTGATTGAAAAATGGGTTTTTTGTCCGAAATAAGGCCATTTTGGAAAATAATCGGATCGAATCGCACACCACCGGATAGATAATTTCAAGACGCATCTAATGATGTGCGACATTGCCCATTTCGCACTTAATTTCGATTACTTATGACCGAAAAACTGATTGAAAAATGGGTTTTTTGTCCGAAATAAGGCCATTTTGGAAAATAATCAGATCGAATCGCACACCACCGGATAGGTAATTTCAAGACGCATCTAATGATGTGCGACATTGCCCATTTCGCACTTAATTTCGACTACTTATGACCGAAAAACTGATTGAAAAATGGGTTTTTTGCCCGAAATAAGGCCATTTTGGAAAATAATCGGATCGAATCGCACACCACGAGATAGATAATTTTAAGACGCATCTAATGATGTGCTACTTTACCCATTTCGCACTTAATTTCGACTACTTATAGCCGAAAATCTGATTGAAAAATGGGTTTTTTGGCCGAAATAAGGCCATTTTGGAAAATAATCGGATCGAATCGCACACCGCATGATAGATAATTTCAAGACGCATCTAATGATGTGCGACATTGCCCATTTCGCACTTAATTTCGACTACTTATGACCGAAAAACTGATTGAAAAATGGGTTTTTTGGCCGAAATAAGGCCATTTTGGAAAATAATCGGATCGAATCGCACACCACCTGATAGATAATTTCAAGACGCATCTAACGATGTGCGACATTGCCCATTTCGCACTTAATTTCGACTACTTATGACCGAAAAACTGATTGAAAAATGGGTTTTTTGGCCGAAATAAGGCCATTTTGGAAAATAATCGGATCGAATCGCACACCACCTGATAGATAATTTCAAGACGCATCTAACGATGTGCGACATTGCCCATTTCGCACTTAATTTCGACTACTTATGACCGAAAAACTGTTTGAAAAATGGGTTTTTTGGCCGAAATAAGGCCATTTTGGAAAATAATCGGATCGAATCGCACACAACCTGATAGACAATTTCAAGACGCATCTAATGATGTGCGACATTGCCCATTTCGCACTTAATTTCGACTACTTATGACAGAAAAACAGATTGAAAAATGGGTTTTTTGGCCGAAATAAGGCCATTTTGGAAAATAATCGGATCGAATCGCACACCACGAGATAGATAATTTCAAGACGCATCTAACGATGTGCGACATTGCCCATTTCGCACTTAATTTCGACTACTTATGACCGAAAAACTGATTGAAAAATGGGTTTTTTGTCCGAAATAAGGCCATTTTGGAAAATAATCGGATCGAATCGCACACCACCTGATAGACAATTTCAAGACGCATCTAATGATGTGCGACATTACCCATTTCGCACTTAATTTCGACTACTTATGACAGAAAAACTGATTGAAAAATGGGTTTTTTGCCCGAAATAAGGCCATTTTGGAAAATAATCGGATCGAATCGCACACCACGAGATAGATAATTTTAAGACGCATCTAATGATGTGCTACTTTACCCATTTCGCACTTAATTTCGACTACTTATGACCGAAAAACTGTTTGAAAAATGGGTTTTTGCCCGAAATAAGGCCATTTTGGAAAATAATCGGATCGAATCGCACACCACGAGATAGATAATTTTAAGACGCATCTAATGATGTGCTACTTTACCCATTTCGCACTTAATTTCGACTACTTATAGCCGAAAATCTGATTGAAAAATGGGTTTTTTGGCCGAAATAAGGCCATTTTGGAAAATAATCGGATCGAATCGCACACCACCTGATAGACAATTTCAAGACGCATCTAATGATGTGCGACATTACCCATTTCGCACTTAATTTCGACTACTTATGACAGAAAAACTGATTGAAAAATGGGTTTTTTGTCCGAAATAAGGCCATTTTGGAAAATAATCGGATCGAATCGCACACCACCTGATAGATCATTTCAAGACGCATCTAATGATGTGCCACATTACCCATTTCGCACTTAATTTCGACTACTTATGACCAAAAAACTGTTTGAAAAATGGGTTTTTTGGCCGAAATAAGGCCATTTTGGAAAATAATCGGATCGCATTGCACCTCACGTGATAGATAATTTCAAGACGCATCTAACGATGTGCGATATGACCCGTTTCGCACTTAATTTCGACTACTTATGACAGAAAAACTGATTGAAAAATGGGTTTTTTGTCCGAAATAAGGCCATTTTGGAAAATAATCGGATCGAATCACACACCACGTGATAGATAATTTCAAGACGCATCTAATGATGTGCGACATTACCCATTTCGCACTTAATTTCGACTACTTATAGCCGAAAATCTGATTGAAAAATGGGTTTTTTGTCCGAAATAAGGCCATTTTGGAAAATAATCGGATCGAATCACACACCACGTGATAGATAATTTCAAGACGCATCTAATGATGTGCGACATTGCCCATTTCGCACTTAATTTCGACTACTTATAGCCGAAAATCTGATTGAAAAATGGGTTTTTTGTCCGAAATAAGGCCATTTTAGAAAATAATCAGATCGAATCGCACACCACATGATAGATAATTTCAAGACGCATCGAATGATATGCGACATTACCCATTTCGCACTTAATTTCGACTACTTATGACCGAAAATCTGTTTGAAAAATGGCTTTTTTGGCCGAAATAAGGTCATTTTGAAAAATAATCGGATTGAATCGCACACCACCGGATAGATAATTTCAAGACGCATCTAATGATGTGCGACATTACCCATTTCGCACTTAATTTCGACTACTTATGACCGAAAATCTGTTTGAAAAATGGCTTTTTTGGCCGAAATAAGGTCATTTTGAAAAATAATCGGATTGAATCGCACACCACCGGATAGATAATTTCAAGACGCATCTAATGATGTGCGACACTGCCCACTTCGCACTTAATTTCGACTACTTATGACCGAAAAACTGATTAAAAAAATGGGTTTTTTGGCCGAAATAAGGCCATTTTGGAAAATAATCGGATCGAATCGCACACCACGTGATAGATAATTTCAAGACGCATCTAATGATGTGCGACATTGCCCATTTCGCACTTAATTTCGACTACTTATAGCCGAAAAACTGATTGAAAAATGGGTTTTTTGTCCGAAATAAGGCCATTTTGGAAAATAATCGGATCGAATCGCACACCACCGGATAGATAATTTCAAGACGCATCTAATGATGTGCGACATTACCCATTTCGCACTTAATTTCGACTACTTATGACCGAAAAACTGTTTGAAAAATGGGTTTTTTGGCCGAAATAAGGCCATTTTGGAAAATAATCGGATCGAATCGCACACCACCGGATAGATAATTTCAAGACGCATCTAATGATGTGCGACATTACCCATTTCGCACTTAATTTCGACTACTTATGACAGAAAAACTGATTGAAAAATGGGTTTTTTGTCCGAAATAAGGCCATTTTGGAAAATAATCGGATCGAATCGCACACCGCATGATAGATAATTTCAAGACGCATCTAATGATGTGCGACATTACCCATTTCGCACTTAATTTCGACTACTTATGACAGAAAAACTGATTGAAAAATGGGTTTTTTGCCCGAAATAAGGCCATTTTGGAAAATAATCGGATCGAATCGCACACCACGAGATAGATAATTTTAAGACGCATCTAATGATGTGCTACTTTACCCATTTCGCACTTAATTTCGACTACTTATGACCGAAAAACTGTTTGAAAAATGGGTTTTTGCCCGAAATAAGGCCATTTTGGAAAATAATCGGATCGAATCGCACACCACGAGATAGATAATTTTAAGACGCATCTAATGATGTGCTACTTTACCCATTTCGCACTTAATTTCGACTACTTATAGCCGAAAATCTGATTGAAAAATGGGTTTTTTGTCCGAAATAAGGCTATTTTGGAAAATAATCGGATCGAATCGCACACCACCTGATAGACAATTTCAAGACGCATCTAATGATGTGCGACATTACCCATTTCGCACTTAATTTCGACTACTTATGACAGAAAAACTGATTGAAAAATGGGTTTTTTGTCCGAAATAAGGCCATTTTGGAAAATAATCGGATCGAATCGCACACCACCGGATAGATAATTTCAAGACGCATCTAATGATGTGCGACATTGCCCATTTCGCACTTAATTTCGATTACTTATGACCGAAAAACTGATTGAAAAATGGGTTTTTTGTCCGAAATAAGGCCATTTTGGAAAATAATCGGATCGAATCGCACACCACCGGATAGATAATTTCAAGACGCATCAAATGATGTGCGACATTGCCCATTTCGCACTTAATTTCGACTACTTATGACCGAAAAACTGATTGAAAAATGGGTTTTTTGCCCGAAATAAGGCCATTTTGGAAAATAATCGGATCGAATCGCACACCACCGGATAGATAATTTCAAGACGCATCTAATGATGTGCGACATTACCCATTTCGCACTTAATTTCGACTACTTATGACCGAAAAACTGTTTGAAAAATGGGTTTTTTGGCCGAAATAAGGCCATTTTGGAAAATAATCGGATCGAATCGCACACCACCGGATAGATAATTTCAAGACGCATCTAATGATGTGCGACATTACCCATTTCGCACTTAATTTCGACTACTTATGACAGAAAAACTGATTGAAAAATGGGTTTTTTGTCCGAAATAAGGCTATTTTGGAAAATAATCGGATCGAATCGCACACCACCTGATAGACAATTTCAAGACGCATCTAATGATGTGCGACATTACCCATTTCGCACTTAATTTCGACTACTTATGACAGAAAAACTGATTGAAAAATGGGTTTTTTGCCCGAAATAAGGCCATTTTGGAAAATAATCGGATCGAATCGCACACCACGAGATAGATAATTTTAAGACGCATCTAATGATGTGCTACTTTACCCATTTCGCACTTAATTTCGACTACTTATGACCGAAAAACTGTTTGAAAAATGGGTTTTTGCCCGAAATAAGGCCATTTTGGAAAATAATCGGATCGAATCGCACACCACGAGATAGATAATTTTAAGACGCATCTAATGATGTGCTACTTTACCCATTTCGCACTTAATTTCGACTACTTATAGCCGAAAATCTGATTGAAAAATGGGTTTTTTGGCCGAAATAAGGCCATTTTGGAAAATAATCGGATCGAATCGCACACCACGAGATAGATAATTTTAAGACGCATCTAATGATGTTCTACTTTACCCATTTCGCACTTAATTTCGACTACTTATGACCGAAAAACTGTTTGAAAAATGGGTTTTTTGGCCGAAATAAGGCCATTTTGGAAAATAATCGGATCGAATCGCACACAACCTGATAGACAATTTCAAGACGCATCTAATGATGTGCGACATTGCCCATTTCGCACTTAATTTCGACTACTTATGACAGAAAAACAGATTGAAAAATGGGTTTTTTGGCCGAAATAAGGCCATTTTGGAAAATAATCGGATCGAATCGCACACCACGAGATAGATAATTTCAAGACGCATCTAACGATGTGCGACATTGCCCATTTCGCACTTAATTTCGACTACTTATGACCGAAAAACTGATTGAAAAATGGGTTTTTTGTCCGAAATAAGGCCATTTTGGAAAATAATCGGATCGAATCGCACACCACCTGATAGACAATTTCAAGACGCATCTAATGATGTGCGACATTGCCCATTTCGCACTTAATTTCGACTACTTATGACAGAAAAACAGATTGAAAAATGGGTTTTTTGTCCGAAATAAGGCTATTTTGGAAAATAATCGGATCGAATCGCACACCACGAGATAGATAATTTCAAGACGCATCTAACGATGTGCGACATTGCCCATTTCGCACTTAATTTCGACTACTTATGACCGAAAAACTGATTGAAAAATGGGTTTTTTGTCCGAAATAAGGCCATTTTGGAAAATAATCGGATCGAATCGCACACCACCTGATAGACAATTTCAAGACGCATCTAATGATGTGCGACATTACCCATTTCGCACTTAATTTCGACTACTTATGACAGAAAAACTGATTGAAAAATGGGTTTTTTGCCCGAAATAAGGCCATTTTGGAAAATAATCGGATCGAATCGCACACCACGAGATAGATAATTTTAAGACGCATCTAATGATGTGCTACTTTACCCATTTCGCACTTAATTTCGACTACTTATGACCGAAAAACTGTTTGAAAAATGGGTTTTTGCCCGAAATAAGGCCATTTTGGAAAATAATCGGATCGAATCGCACACCACGAGATAGATAATTTTAAGACGCATCTAATGATGTGCTACTTTACCCATTTCGCACTTAATTTCGACTACTTATAGCCGAAAATCTGATTGAAAAATGGGTTTTTTGGCCGAAATAAGGCCATTTTGGAAAATAATCCGATCGAATCGCACACCACCTGATAGACAATTTCAAGACGCATCTAATGATGTGCGACATTACCCATTTCGCACTTAATTTCGACTACTTATGACAGAAAAACTGATTGAAAAATGGGTTTTTTGGCCGAAATAAGGCCATTTTGGAAAATAATCGGATCGAATCGCACACCGCATGATAGATAATTTTAAGACGCATCTAATGATGTGCTACTTTACCCATTTCGCACTTAATTTCGACTACTTATGACCGAAAAACTGTTTGAAAAATAGGTTTTTTGGCCGAAATAAGGCCATTTTGGAAAATAATCGAATCGAATCGCACACCACATGATAGATAATTTCAAAACGCATCGAATGATATGCGACATTACCCATTTCGCACTTAATTTCGACTACTTATGACAGAAAAACTGATTGAAAAATGGGTTTTTTGTCCGAAATAAGGCCATTTTGGAAAATAATCGGATCGAATCACACACCACGTGATAGATAATTTCAAGACGCATCTAATGATGTGCGACATTACCCATTTCGCACTTAATTTCGACTACTTATAGCCGAAAATCTGATTGAAAAATGGGTTTTTTGTCCGAAATAAGGCTATTTTGGAAAATAATCGGATCGAATCGCACACCACCTGATAGATAATTTCAAGACGCATCTAATGATGTGCGACATTACCCATTTCGCACTTAATTTCGACTACTTATAGCCGAAAATCTGATTGAAAAATGGGTTTTTTGGCCGAAATAAGGCCATTTTGGAAAATAATCGGATCGAATCACACACCACGTGATAGATAATTTCAAGACGCATCTAATGATGTGCGACATTACCCATTTCGCACTTAATTTCGACTACTTATAGCCGAAAATCTGATTGAAAAATGGGTTTTTTGTCCGAAATAAGGCTATTTTGGAAAATAATCGGATCGAATCGCACACCACCTGATAGACAATTTCAAGACGCATCTAATGATGTGCGACATTACCCATTTCGCACTTAATTTCGACTACTTATGACAGAAAAACTGATTGAAAAATGGGTTTTTTGTCCGAAATAAGGCCATTTTGGAAAATAATCGGATCGAATCGCACACCACCGGATAGATAATTTCAAGACGCATCTAATGATGTGCGACATTGCCCATTTCGCACTTAATTTCGATTACTTATGACCGAAAAACTGATTGAAAAATGGGTTTTTTGTCCGAAATAAGGCCATTTTGGAAAATAATCGGATCGAATCGCACACCACCGGATAGATAATTTCAAGACGCATCAAATGATGTGCGACATTGCCCATTTCGCACTTAATTTCGACTACTTATGACCGAAAAACTGATTGAAAAATGGGTTTTTTGCCCGAAATAAGGCCATTTTGGAAAATAATCGGATCGAATCGCACACCACGAGATAGATAATTTTAAGACGCATCTAATGATGTGCTACTTTACCCATTTCGCACTTAATTTCGACTACTTATAGCCGAAAATCTGATTGAAAAATGGGTTTTTTGGCCGAAATAAGGCCATTTTGGAAAATAATCGGATCGAATCGCACACCGCATGATAGATAATTTCAAGACGCATCTAACGATGTGCGACATTGCCCATTTCGCACTTAATTTCGACTACTTATGACCGAAAAACTGATTGAAAAATGGGTTTTTTGGCCGAAATAAGGCCATTTTGGAAAATAATCGGATCGAATCGCACACCACCTGATAGATAATTTCAAGACGCATCTAACGATGTGCGACATTGCCCATTTCGCACTTAATTTCGACTACTTATGACCGAAAAACTGATTGAAAAATGGGTTTTTTGGCCGAAATAAGGCCATTTTGGAAAATAATCGGATCGAATCACACACCACGTGATAGATAATTTCAAGACGCATGTAATGATGTGCGACATTGCCCATTTCGCACTTAATTTCGACTACTTATGACCGAAAAACTGTTTGAAAAATGGGTTTTTTGGCCGAAATAAGGCCATTTTGGAAAATAATCGGATCGAATCGCACACAACCTGATAGACAATTTCAAGACGCATCTAATGATGTGCGACATTGCCCATTTCGCACTTAATTTCGACTACTTATGACAGAAAAACAGATTGAAAAATGGGTTTTTTGGCCGAAATAAGGCCATTTTGGAAAATAATCGGATCGAATCGCACACCACGAGATAGATAATTTCAAGACGCATCTAACGATGTGCGACATTGCCCATTTCGCACTTAATTTCGACTACTTATGACCGAAAAACTGATTGAAAAATGGGTTTTTTGTCCGAAATAAGGCCATTTTGGAAAATAATCGGATCGAATCGCACACCACCTGATAGACAATTTCAAGACGCATCTAATGATGTGCGACATTGCCCATTTCGCACTTAATTTCGACTACTTATGACCGAAAAACTGATTGAAAAATGGGTTTTTTGTCCGAAATAAGGCCATTTTGGAAAATAATCGGATCGAATCGCACACCACCTGATAGACAATTTCAAGACGCATCTAATGATGTGCGACATTACCCATTTCGCACTTAATTTCGACTACTTATGACAGAAAAACTGATTGAAAAATGGGTTTTTTGTCCGAAATAAGGCCATTTTGGAAAATAATCGGATCGAATCGCACACCACGAGATAGATAATTTTAAGACGCATCTAATGATGTGCTACTTTACCCATTTCGCACTTAATTTCGACTACTTATGACCGAAAAACTGTTTGAAAAATGGGTTTTTGCCCGAAATAAGGCCATTTTGGAAAATAATCGGATCGAATCGCACACCACGAGATAGATAATTTTAAGACGCATCTAATGATGTGCTACTTTACCCATTTCGCACTTAATTTCGACTACTTATAGCCGAAAATCTGATTGAAAAATGGGTTTTTTGGCCGAAATAAGGCCATTTTGGAAAATAATCCGATCGAATCGCACACCACCTGATAGACAATTTCAAGACGCATCTAATGATGTGCGACATTACCCATTTCGCACTTAATTTCGACTACTTATGACAGAAAAACTGATTGAAAAATGGGTTTTTTGGCCGAAATAAGGCCATTTTGGAAAATAATCGGATCGAATCGCACACCGCATGATAGATAATTTTAAGACGCATCTAATGATGTGCTACTTTACCCATTTCGCACTTAATTTCGACTACTTATGACCGAAAAACTGTTTGAAAAATAGGTTTTTTGGCCGAAATAAGGCCATTTTGGAAAATAATCGAATCGAATCGCACACCACATGATAGATAATTTCAAAACGCATCGAATGATATGCGACATTACCCATTTCGCACTTAATTTCGACTACTTATGACAGAAAAACTGATTGAAAAATGGGTTTTTTGTCCGAAATAAGGCCATTTTGGAAAATAATCGGATCGAATCACACACCACGTGATAGATAATTTCAAGACGCATCTAATGATGTGCGACATTACCCATTTCGCACTTAATTTCGACTACTTATAGCCGAAAATCTGATTGAAAAATGGGTTTTTTGTCCGAAATAAGGCTATTTTGGAAAATAATCGGATCGAATCGCACACCACCTGATAGATAATTTCAAGACGCATCTAATGATGTGCGACATTACCCATTTCGCACTTAATTTCGACTACTTATAGCCGAAAATCTGATTGAAAAATGGGTTTTTTGGCCGAAATAAGGCCATTTTGGAAAATAATCGGATCGAATCACACACCACGTGATAGATAATTTCAAGACGCATCTAATGATGTGCGACATTACCCATTTCGCACTTAATTTCGACTACTTATAGCCGAAAATCTGATTGAAAAATGGGTTTTTTGTCCGAAATAAGGCTATTTTGGAAAATAATCGGATCGAATCGCACACCACCTGATAGACAATTTCAAGACGCATCTAATGATGTGCGACATTACCCATTTCGCACTTAATTTCGACTACTTATGACAGAAAAACTGATTGAAAAATGGGTTTTTTGTCCGAAATAAGGCCATTTTGGAAAATAATCGGATCGAATCGCACACCACCGGATAGATAATTTCAAGACGCATCTAATGATGTGCGACATTGCCCATTTCGCACTTAATTTCGATTACTTATGACCGAAAAACTGATTGAAAAATGGGTTTTTTGTCCGAAATAAGGCCATTTTGGAAAATAATCGGATCGAATCGCACACCACCGGATAGATAATTTCAAGACGCATCAAATGATGTGCGACATTGCCCATTTCGCACTTAATTTCGACTACTTATGACCGAAAAACTGATTGAAAAATGGGTTTTTTGCCCGAAATAAGGCCATTTTGGAAAATAATCGGATCGAATCGCACACCACGAGATAGATAATTTTAAGACGCATCTAATGATGTGCTACTTTACCCATTTCGCACTTAATTTCGACTACTTATAGCCGAAAATCTGATTGAAAAATGGGTTTTTTGGCCGAAATAAGGCCATTTTGGAAAATAATCGGATCGAATCGCACACCGCATGATAGATAATTTCAAGACGCATCTAATGATGTGCGACATTGCCCATTTCGCACTTAATTTCGACTACTTATGACCGAAAAACTGATTGAAAAATGGGTTTTTTGGCCGAAATAAGGCCATTTTGGAAAATAATCGGATCGAATCGCACACCACCTGATAGATAATTTCAAGACGCATCTAACGATGTGCGACATTGCCCATTTCGCACTTAATTTCGACTACTTATGACCGAAAAACTGATTGAAAAATGGGTTTTTTGTCCGAAATAAGGCCATTTTGGAAAATAATCGGATCGAATCGCACACCACCTGATAGACAATTTCAAGACGCATCTAATGATGTGCGACATTGCCCATTTCGCACTTAATTTCGACTACTTATGACAGAAAAACAGATTGAAAAATGGGTTTTTTGTCCGAAATAAGGCTATTTTGGAAAATAATCGGATCGAATCGCACACCACGAGATAGATAATTTCAAGACGCATCTAACGATGTGCGACATTGCCCATTTCGCACTTAATTTCGACTACTTATGACCGAAAAACTGATTGAAAAATGGGTTTTTTGTCCGAAATAAGGCCATTTTGGAAAATAATCGGATCGAATCGCACACCACCTGATAGACAATTTCAAGACGCATCTAATGATGTGCGACATTACCCATTTCGCACTTAATTTCGACTACTTATGACAGAAAAACTGATTGAAAAATGGGTTTTTTGCCCGAAATAAGGCCATTTTGGAAAATAATCGGATCGAATCGCACACCACGAGATAGATAATTTTAAGACGCATCTAATGATGTGCTACTTTACCCATTTCGCACTTAATTTCGACTACTTATGACCGAAAAACTGTTTGAAAAATGGGTTTTTGCCCGAAATAAGGCCATTTTGGAAAATAATCGGATCGAATCGCACACCACGAGATAGATAATTTTAAGACGCATCTAATGATGTGCTACTTTACCCATTTCGCACTTAATTTCGACTACTTATAGCCGAAAATCTGATTGAAAAATGGGTTTTTTGGCCGAAATAAGGCCATTTTGGAAAATAATCCGATCGAATCGCACACCACCTGATAGACAATTTCAAGACGCATCTAATGATGTGCGACATTACCCATTTCGCACTTAATTTCGACTACTTATGACAGAAAAACTGATTGAAAAATGGGTTTTTTGGCCGAAATAAGGCCATTTTGGAAAATAATCGGATCGAATCGCACACCACATGATAGATAATTTCAAAACGCATCGAATGATATGCGACATTACCCATTTCGCACTTAATTTCGACTACTTATGACAGAAAAACTGATTGAAAAATGGGTTTTTTGTCCGAAATAAGGCCATTTTGGAAAATAATCGGATCGAATCACACACCACGTGATAGATAATTTCAAGACGCATCTAATGATGTGCGACATTACCCATTTCGCACTTAATTTCGACTACTTATAGCCGAAAATCTGATTGAAAAATGGGTTTTTTGTCCGAAATAAGGCTATTTTGGAAAATAATCGGATCGAATCGCACACCACCTGATAGATAATTTCAAGACGCATCTAATGATGTGCGACATTACCCATTTCGCACTTAATTTCGACTACTTATAGCCGAAAATCTGATTGAAAAATGGGTTTTTTGGCCGAAATAAGGCCATTTTGGAAAATAATCGGATCGAATCACACACCACGTGATAGATAATTTCAAGACGCATCTAATGATGTGCGACATTACCCATTTCGCACTTAATTTCGACTACTTATAGCCGAAAATCTGATTGAAAAATGGGTTTTTTGTCCGAAATAAGGCCATTTTGGAAAATAATCGGATCGAATCGCACACCACCTGATAGACAATTTCAAGACGCATCTAATGATGTGCGACATTACCCATTTCGCACTTAATTTCGACTACTTATGACAGAAAAACTGATTGAAAAATGGGTTTTTTGTCCGAAATAAGGCCATTTTGGAAAATAATCGGATCGAATCGCACACCACCGGATAGATAATTTCAAGACGCATCTAATGATGTGCGACATTGCCCATTTCGCACTTAATTTCGATTACTTATGACCGAAAAACTGATTGAAAAATGGGTTTTTTGGCCGAAATAAGGCCATTTTGGAAAATAATCGGATCGAATCACACACCACGTGATAGATCATTTCAAGACGCATCTAATGATGTGCGACATTGCCCATTTCGCACTTAATTTCGACTACTTATGACAGAAAAACAGATTGAAAAATGGGTTTTTTGTCCGAAATAAGGCTATTTTGGAAAATAATCGGATCGAATCGCACACCACCTGATAGACAATTTCAAGACGCATCTAATGATGTGCGACATTACCCATTTCGCACTTAATTTCGACTACTTATGACAGAAAAACTGATTGAAAAATGGGTTTTTTGTCCGAAATAAGGCCATTTTGGAAAATAATCGGATCGAATCGCACACCACGTGATAGATAATTTCAAGACGCATCTAATGATGTGCGACACTACCCATTTCGCACTTAACTTCGACCACTTATAGCCGAAAAACTGATTGAAAAACTGATTGGGTTTTTTGGGTAAAATTACCTTTTTTTGGAAAATAATGGAATCGAATTGTACACCACGTGATAAATAATTTTAAGACGCATCTAACGATGTGCGATATTAGCCGTTTCGCACTTAATTTCGACTTATTATAGCCGACAAACTGGCTGAAAAATGAGTTTTTTGGGTAAAATTAGGTCTTCTTGGAAAATAATCGAATCGAATTGATATGATATTTTAATTGATAAGATATAGAGCATTAAAATGCGCATCGACCAGTATGAAATAGTTGCCATATTTTAAATAATTTGGATATTGTTAGCCTGAAAAGACGTATTTTTTTTCGGTTTTTTTTCACATTTTCGATATCCAATGTACTCTACTCCGATATTAATTTTATATATAAGATATGATATAGAACATTAAAATAGGCATCGACCAGTACGAAATATTTGCTATATTTTAAATAATTTGGACATTTTAAACAAGAAAAACATGTTTTTTTCGCGATTTTTTGAACTTTTTCGGTATCCATTGTTATCTTATACCAATTATGATTAAGATATGATATAGAGAATTAAAACACATATCGACCAGTATGAAATAGTTGTCAGATTTTAAACAATTTGGATATTTTAAGCACGAAAAACGTGTTTTTTTGCGGTATTTTTGACTTTTTTGGTATTCATTATAGATCGATGTTAATTTTGTCTAAGATATGATATAGAGCATTAAAGTACGCGTCGAACAGTATGAAATAGTTGCCATTTTTATAACAATTTGGATATTTTAAGCAAGAAAAACGTGATTTTTGCAGTTTTTTGCATGTTTTCGGTATCTAATGTACTCCTATGTTAATTATGATCAAGATATGATAAAGAACATTAAAGTACGCATCGACCAGTGTGAAATAGTTGTCAGATTTTAAACAATTTGGATACTGTAAGCAAGAAAAACGTGTTTTTTTTTCTGAAATGTCACCTAAAAATGTTTCGACGGTAATGTCATTACTTTCTAGTTTTTTATCATTAAAAACATATATATATATATATATATATATATATATATATATATATATATATATATATATATATATATATATATATATATTCGTATATTTATACGATAACTGACATAAATTAACTACAGCTACGGTGTAACATAGCAAACTCCAAGATATCACAACAAGCAACCAAGTTAAGCACGAAGGGTGACGAACCACAAAAGGAGTGGTGATTCTCGCACACGCACTACGTAGGGTCAAAGAAAGTTAGATTAAAAAATATCCAAAGAAGAGAATCGAACTAGAGACCTTCAGCGTTCCGGACTCCTCACCTAACTAACTATGCCATGTCAACAGTTCATACACGACGCGCTGAGATCGGTATTAAGACGTATTTGAAACTTTGAACCGTGCTTTCCCCAGAACAACCCAGAAGTGCATCAAAGTAATTAAGGCAAAATAAACTAGGGGTCAATATCTACCAAACATCACCCGGCCCTCGCACGATTCACAATTCCCGCATTGGCATCCTTTTTTTGTAAGATAGATAAGTACAGCCAGCTCCTGATTATAAAATTAAGAATGCCTCAAGAGCTTGTATGAAATTATGTAGATACGTGACATGCAGACAAACACTTGTGTATATGTCCATGCGTGCGTGCGTGCGTGTGTGTGTGTCCGTTTGTATGTGTATGTGTGTGTGTCCGTTTGTATGTGTATGTGTGTGGGTCCGTGTGTGTGTGTGGGTCCGTGTGTGTGTGGGTCCGTGTGTGTGTGGGTCCGTGTGTGTGTGGGTCCGTGTGTGTGTGGGTTCGTGTGTGTGGATCCGTGTATATGAATTTATTGCCAGATTTTTAATAATTTGTATATTTAATGCACGAAAAACGCATTTTTCAGCGTTTTTTTGGAATTTTTAAGTATCCGTTGCGAACCGATGTTAATTTTGTATAACATATGATATAGAACATTAAAATACGCATTGAACAGTATGAAACAGTTACCATTTTTATAACAATTTGGATATTTTAAGCAAGAAAAACGTGTTTTTTTTTTGCGGTATATTCTCATTTCCTTTACATATATATATATATATATTTATATATATATATATATATATATATATATATATACATAAATATACATAAATATATATAAATATATATAAATATACATAAATATAAATATATATATATATATATATATATATATATATATATATATATATATATACAAAATACAATATTTATTATTAAAAGAAATTTTTATTATACTGAAATTATTAAATGTGCAATTTAAATAAGAAACAAAATATTTATTAAATTCCATAAAAAAAAATAATGCTAACAAACTGTTAGTAAATAATATAAAATTACACTGAAAACACTATAAGGTTAGAAAATATATTTCAGTTTTCACTTTATTCTAGTTTATATAAAAATTGAAAAAATACTTCCAATTAATACAAACTGTATTAAATCAACATTTTATAACTTAAATGTGCAATAAATTCAATCTATTTACTTGTACAAAACATTCAAGTTATGTAGTATATTTATTTAATAAACTGACTTACAAACTGTAATAACATTTATTACTTTTACACACTATGGTGTACACAACAAAATACAATAAATAACAGAAAGAACCTACTCACAAATACTAGCATGCACAATCGCAAACATCCACATAAGACAATTATCAACATGTCGTTTCATACATATGGTGCAATGTACGATGGAGGGACTATATATAGCGTTTTCTGAGATAGAAATGAAATAAAATAATTGTGACTATTTTATCTGTATTTCATAAATAATTATGTAAATTACTTATGTATACTACATACGTACAAACGTATATATATATATATATATATAAATACGGGAATGCCCTGACCTACGACAGGGTTACATTCCACAAAATTGTGACTCAAGTTGCGACAACTTAAATCAGACCAAATTGTGCATACAAATATAGCAAGCAAAATTTAAGTCGCATAATTTGGAAAAATATATGTACATACGGATATGTCTATATTATGGAAATTTATTTACAAATTAATAGATATTTTTGTATATATATATATATACATACGTATACAGAAATATATTTTGCAAGAATACTATACTATACATATGTATGTATATTGTACATATGTATTTGTTAATTTGAGTTTTTAATTAATCCATGCTTTCATTTGAAATGATGGTGGTAGGCGATAGTAAATACTGATGCGAAATAATATCAAGTGAGGTGGGAATTTTTTTACAACTTAGGTGTGAAACGACTTTAAACAACGCAGGGTATTCCTGTATGTATTTATTTATACGTATATGTGTGTGTGTGTGTATATATATATATATGTATAAAATTTATTACTTTTACACAGTTATAGTGTACATAGGAAAAAAATAAATAATGGAAACAACCTACCTTATAATATTTCACAAATACTAGCACACACAATCGTAGACTTCCACATAAGACAATTTGCAAGCGTGTCCCCTTTTGTATGTATGGTGCAATGTGTGATGGAGGGACTACACAGTGTTTTCTTAGATATGAAATGAAATAATTATGATTATTTTATTTGTACTTTATAAATACATTAACTAATTTATGTATATTACTTATGAATACTACAAACATATATATATATATATATATATATATATATATATATATATATATATATATATATATATATATATATATATAATTATAAGATTTACTATTTTTACACAGTTATGGTGTACATAGCAAAATAAATAAATAATGGCAACAACCTACCTTATAATATTTCACAAATACTAGGTCACACAATTGTTAACTTTTACATAAGACATTTCAGTTTTCATTTTCCTATTTAGAAATCTGTATAAGCAACAGATTCTTTTTTCCAGGTCCTTTGATTTTGTAGATCTCGCAAGGGTGCCACCGTATGTTTCAATATTTTTTTTTGTACAGAACTTGATGTTCGTTTCTATGAACACCTCTTAACCACAATGGAAAATTGTATAACATTCTATTGGATGTATATTAGCGCTTCTTAAGATATCAATGTAATCATTTTGTCCAAAAAGAGTACGTTTTCCATTTTGAACACACCCTGTCTAAGACACAGCTATTGGTAATCTTTTTCGTTTGACATCTGGAAGTAACTCGACTGAACAATTGATTCTCCAATCCAAAACATGGACGTACTGGATCTCTAGCGATTTTCACTGTCTGATATCTAAAACGTACAGTTGTTACTTGGGGTTTCTATATCTGTACGGTATTTTGTAACGACTGTCCAAAACGTGGTACTGATGACATGTCGATTGAAACGTATACGTTATACATAATCCATTTAATCATAACAGTTTATGGTTAAGTAACATGTAACTAATCATAGATGTAGTTAGGTCATAGATTTATGTTTCATCTGTACAAGCCCGTACTGGACAAATCGTGTAAACATTTCTGTTGAAAAAATATATTAGTTTTACTTCATGTCAGAATTAGTAAATAAATAATTTATAAATGTGGAAGTACCTTAATATATTTCATATATTAAGGTATATAACTGACCACAGAGACGGACTTTAAATAATATAATAAAAATGTCGCTAACTTAGGACATTATAATATAAATACTAACAAAATTAAATGTAACTTAATTTTGTTAGTATTTACACACACACATACATACATACATATATATATATATATATACATATATAAATATAATAAGTGGGTAGGAAAATAATTGCGGTTTTGTATTTGAATTTGAAGATCATAAACCGTAGTTATTTTTCTACCATCTTAATATATATATATATATATATATATATATATATATATATATATATATATATATATATATATCTACATATATGTATATATATATATATATGTATTAGGTTGGTAGGATATTAATTTGAGTTTTTTAACAAAATTAAAGTAAATAATTTTATTTTAATTCATGATAATTTGTTGGTGAATTGAGCATGATTTAACGAAATTTTGTCCACAGCGAGCGCTGCGATCGATTCAGTTGTCCCCACCATATACTCTGCACCCTGCCAATACCCATTAACAGTAGAACGGAGAAGTTTTATGTTTCAGTGTTATGGACGCGCAGATGGCAATGGTAAGATAATCATCAAAAGCTATCAGTTCATTACTGATTATTTATAATTGGTAAGCAATCGATTATCTTTACATTATTATATTATAATAATCACTCAAATAAGTGGTAACAATGATTTTCAGTTATTTAATTATACATTGCCATCTGTACAATAAACGCAGAAACATCAACTTCGACGTTTTGTCATTAACTACATACAGAAATAGAAACTTGGCTATCCTTGTCCAATTAGTATGAATCAGATCTCTGATCTTCATTCAATTCTATTTAAATAGAATTATGTTGCCGATATGTCTTTCTTAAATGCACGAGGCAGGCGCTGGATATCGGAATGAGCTTTCTCGTTTCCTATTGGTCAGAAAATAATACAGTCGAGGTCATTGGCATATTACTACTAGTGATACAGTTGGCGCCGGCGTCTAAGACTGCCGTCTCTTAAAGAAACGTCAGTTATAAAAAAGTATTATACACAAAAAATTCATCGGCTAGTAAATGTGACCGCTACGTGCTTTCTTACAAGTAACCATTCTTTTGTTAAAAAATTCAATAACATCCCTACACAACTGGGACTCTACCTCACAAATTACTCTTCAGATTTCATCTGTTAGGTCGGAAATCGTTATAGGATTATTGGCGTACATCGATCCTTTAATGTGACCCCAACGAAAGTAGTCCATCGGTATTAGAACACAGGATCTCGGTGGCTAATTAATGTCTCAATTTATGGAAATAAGGCGACGAGGAAATTTCGTCTTCAATAAATCGTTTCATCAGCTGTGTGACTTGTTGCACCGACCTGCTGAAACCACATGTCCTTTAGATCAATATCATCCAATTATACCTACAAAAAATTGGTAATCATGTTTCAATATCTTTCTCAATTCACAGTAATCGCTTCACCAGTCTGATTCTCAAAAGAGCAAGGGCCAATAACTCAATCGAATCAAAGTGCGCACCAATCACTTTCCTGTATGCAGTGGTCAAATTTACTCACTAATCGAAGAACTGTTGATTCAGATGGACGCGTATGTCTAGAATAAGTATCGGGTAATTCACGAAATTTATTCTTTTATAGAACGACCATTTTCACAATGCAATTGTATTATTTCAATGCCTTGTTATGTTGTGTACGAAGCCATAAATAAAAATGGCAATGTGAAAACTTAACAAATGTCAAAAAAATACAGCTGTCAGTTTGACAGCTCTGAAATATAACCTCTTAAAAAAAGCAAAGGCGTCCGTATTGGAGAAAACCCATTATTAGAAGTGTTAGCTGAATAATTTGCAAATATATTTAATTATTGATTGTGACATGCCGTGTACTCTGTTAGATGTAATCCCGAGTGAAAATTTAAGTCTTAAATATATAAATGTATATATTTATTTTAATAAATTCGTACAATGAATTATGAATATTTTGTTATGAATTTTAATTAAATATTGACTTAAAATTTCCATTAATTAGGTATTATATATATATATATATATATATATATATATATTTATATATATATACATCTATATAAATCAAAAAATAAAACATATAAATAAATATTAGAGATACAGCATGAACGTAAATGAACGAGTATCTCTCATTTTCATAAATCGATTTCTAGAGGTAGTGAACAAATTCAATTTTCATACTTCTTCGAGAGGTATAGATGGAATGGGTGTTTCTTTCTTGATGGAACTTTGAACCGATGCCCTTATATGATCGCCAGGTAATGACGGCACCCTTCCTCTGTTAATGCCTTTCTGTGCAGATGCACGTGGCGTCTTTATTCCTGTACCGCGGCCGTTGTTTATAATTGGCTCTGCGGCTTGTGTCGGGTTCTGCGCCGCTAACGGCCGCTCGACGGTCGGCACGACGATGGTTTCGGTTTCGACCGTCTTCGTTTCGTGGCCGACGGGTTTCTTGAACACGCTTAGTTTCGATTCGTCGTGTCTGCGGATCCACTCGTGAGTCAATACTCTGTCGAGTGTTAATCTCAGAGTGATGTCCGGTTCGAGAATGTGTCTGACGAGAGACTTCACGGACGAGGATAAGACGTTTCTGACTCGACTTCTGAATACCCAGTTGCGTGTCGTTTGGTCTCTTAGTAGTTTCCGTAAGTTCGAATCGTCAAACGGCATTGACGCGTTGAGCATAATGAACAGAATTATACCGACGGACCATACATCGGATAATTTGGGATTGTACGGCGTGCCACTGACTATTTCCGGTGCTGCGTAGGCGGCCGAACCGCAGTAAGTTTCGCTCAACACGCGCTTACCATCACTGCCAATGCAAAATCGTGCGAATCCGAAATCTGCAAGTTTTACATTTAGGCTTCTCGACAGCAGGATGTTCTCGCATTTGAGATCCCGATGCGCGATATTCTTGCTGTGCAAGTACTGAAGTCCCCGTACCATTTGTCTGAACCATAACTTGGCTTGTTGTTCGTCGACGGCGCCATTTTTTTTAATGTAATCGAGCAGATCGCCGTTCTCGGCGTAACGCATGAAAATGAAAATCCGCGGACCACGCTGCAGTATACTGTGAATCTCGATGATGTGCGGATTCTCGATTTTCGTCAATATCTCCAGTTCACGCGGAAAGAATTTATGAAGGAAATCTTTCGGCGCTTTCTCTTTATCGAATATCTTGCACGCGAGCCTCTGTTTCGTACCGGACGATTCAACGCAATCGGCAAGGTGCACCGTTGCGTACGAGCCCTGGCCTATTTTCTTGCCGATCAGGTAGCCGCGTTCGCCGAGAGCACTCAGTTCGGAACTGCGCGGACTGAGTCTCCTGGCCATAGATTTGAATTTCCTAGTCTCTGATCGGGCAGAAACACTATCCGAATTACATCCCATGTGGATAGGTTAAGCACGAACACTCGAACAATTTTCCCATAAATATAAAAAAAAAATTCTTTCGCGAAATAACACTTAAGATTTTACTTCATAGCATTGACACGTCGCCCCTACACCGAAAGATTAAGTAAAAAAAGCAATACGGTGAATTTTACAAAACACACAATTTTTTTGACAAAATGATTTTGACAAAACTGACATTTTTTGTTTTTCCATGGCTACAGGGTGACATATATTCGATTCATAACAATGACATTCTTACTTTCTAACAGTTATAATTAGTCATCGTGCCGGCGTTATGAACGCCGCTCGGTTAAGAAAAACATGTTTATATTTTGTTGGGATATTGTAAATAAATATAAACACATTTAAATATTTTTTCATGCATTGAAAATATCTTTGATTGTTTTTAAACACTGCTTAAATATTAAAATGACATTATACATTCATATATATATATATATATATATATATATATATATATATATATATATCCGTGATTATTAATAAATTAATAAAAAAAAAATTAATGTTAAAGAAATAAAATAAACTAAAAACGTATCTGTGCATGAATCAATATAGAATAACTGTCAATATTAGAAACATATACACAAAGATAATTGTTTATAAAATGATAGATATTTTCAAACTTCTTTCAGATGTTAACAATAATTTAATTTTTTTTTTGTAAATTAATTTGGATGACGAATAGTAAAATACATCACAAATAAGTAAATAAATCGGTACGCTGTTCATTAAAAAATATCATTTAATAATATCTGATGAATTTACACAGATTCACCAGCATCATCACCCACTTTCTCATTTTCTGCACTTTCTTCTTGAGTCACATTCTGATCTGAATCTTCATTCATAGCAACTTCACTCGTTTCATTGCTTTTTTCTGTATCTATTGCGTCTGGTTCAACATTTGCAGGCATTTCTTTTTGTTCTATTTCGGCACTCAGTATTTCTTCTTCTTCCATCGGTTGCGGATATTGTCGTTTAGCTGGTATGATATCTTCATCGTCACTGTCACTCCCCCGATCATCGGCTGGATGCAACGATATATAATGCTGAGGGTCTGTACCTATCTTCGAAGTTCCTGGTTTCTGCCATTCTTTTTGATTTTCCTTTTAAATATAAAAATATGGATATAAATTAAAAAAAACACACACAAGTGCGCCCAGGTTAACACTTCTTTATATATTCGTACGTACATAAAATGCTGCTTTCATCCATTTAATTTTCTCCATGTAAGTATTATAAACGTAATTAGCCATGTGAGCCATATCGGATATTATTAAAGGCTGTTCTTGTGGTACTGTTGTGTTGTGACGTTCTGTAGGATACATCTCATTCGGTAAGAGATGTAACTGGATTGGTTTTGCCATAAGCTAATTAAATAAATGATGCGATTTAAAAATAAAAGTTAGTAAAGAGTTTTAAACAATATCTCTATATAAATCAATCCGTATTCTTTGTGTACTTGCGTTTGCAATCAGTTTGATTTGTAACTTTTAACCATAGATGTAATAAATAAACATTGATAATTTTCAAATAGAAGATCATGAGAAATGCTAATATTTTTACCTTTAGATTGCAAATAATTGAAACAAAGATGGTAACACAAATTTCAATGTTTATGAAAAATTAATTTAATTCAGAATATTTAAATAAATAATTAAATATCCTTATCAGAAGTTTGTTGAAGTTTTTATAATTAGTGCTTATATACAGATAAGGATAAAATAAACATATTTGAACCCATTGACTACCTCGGTTCCGTACAGGGGACACATGTTTAACGGTTTCCAGAATCCACAATTCAATTTTTTTAACGTTTTTTTTTTAAAAAAAAATATCCAACTACTCGTACATCTTTAATAAACGTGTTGAAAACTTAAACTGACTATTATGAAATCTGAATCAGTTGTATTTTGAATTTCATAAGAGCTGGACAAGACACATTTTTTTTAATTTTTTTTTTCAATAAATCTAATTTTTTATTGCTTTAAAATAGTGAAATCGATCACAAGCATTTTTTTCGTGTAAAAGACTGTATAAGAGACATAATACAGCAATATTTTTTTTAAAAAAATACTTTGGTAAGTCTTCCAGCTTGTCTGGAAGTAATATCCTATACAGGGGACAGTGGGAGCCGGTGGTTGTAAATAAAAAAAATTATATAAAATTTTCTTTGTTATTTCATTGTATTTATATGATTTTTTTTGTGTTTTCCACGGATTTTTGTGATGTAGCTTGTGAATAATCGCTACACGGATACCACTTGGAATTAATAGAGCAATGGTCAGACATTGATGATGATGATGAAGTGCTCGATGAAGACAAATAGGAACTAATTACAACAGATCTACAGAAAAATCATCCAAAACAAAGAGTTGCTTGTGAGGACGATGTTCATGATGACAGCGATGAAGATTTTGAGGAGTACTATAATGAAACAGCTGCTTCCACCGACTCGAATGACCGTTATAATCCATCAAAACCTTTACGTCCATGCAATTATTATCGTTGAATACGAGTTGTGCTAGAAGTGAATCGAATCAACCAATAGATGTATTCTTTCCAACAATAACTTTACGATCACAAACAGTTGAACTTGAAACGTCTGCAGAAGTTCCAGCTTCGATGGAAATATCATCACAACTAGAAGAAGAATGGAAGTACACACCAAAAAAATAGCACTGAATGGAGACACGTTAGAGGTGATCCCAAAAATACTTCAATTCAATTCGGTCAACCTATACAATCGCCAAAATCAGTAAACACACAGTATCGCTACAAAATACATTTCTCCAGAGTTTTTTTTTTGGGAAAATGACTCACTTTACAAATGTATACAGCCTGCAGAACTCAAACAAATTGGATAAATGCTGATATACAGACTGATATACAGACATTATTTTCATTACATGGTATGATGGGAGTCCTAAAATACCCAAGGATTCCAATGTTCTGGGGAAAAGGTTTATCAATATCGACGTTTATTGATAACAAGCAACAGATTATATGCATTAAGAAATAACTTGCATTTCATGGACAATGCAGCAAAACCACATGACTGTAAAGACAAGCTGTAGAAATTGTGTCCTATAATGGGCAGTGTACGTGAACGATTACTACAGAACAAACTGGAAGAATCTCGGTGTATAGACGAGAAAACAATCCCATTCAAGGGTCAATTATCATTTGAGCAGTACATAAAAGGTAAGCCATATTCGTACGGAATAAAAAAATTATATGCTATGCGGTAAAAGTGGCATGCCCTATGTCCATAATAAAAAAGGGCCGACAACGGAAAGCCAAGATGACGTCATTAAAAAAATTGGTTTCAGTGCTGTCATCGTTCTTGAGCTTGACAAACGTATTCCATTACATACTCCTGGACATAAGCTGTACTTCGACAGCTTTCACATCATCTTTTTTTCATTTCGTTATCAGACTGTACGGGTGGATTTTGGAACCGATTAATGCGTGCTATTCCAGCTGCCAATATTTTTTTATCGGCAAGTATTTCCAGAAGCTTATACCGAATTAATTTCTACACCTAATGTGTATAACTGGAATGATAACGTATTCCTGCTGAAGAATACAAAAGCGAAGTCTTCAGTGTATGACAAAGAGAAGTAGTCGTGTGCGGTATTTCGATTTCTTCATTTTTATCGTCTTAAACGGCAGTTCGCATTTATATTTTTGCAAGTAATTAGTTTTATCCAAAATGATAGAATACTGCGCTGTTATTAAACTTTAAGAGTGTATATACGAGGTTGGTCCCAGAAGTACCCGGCCTGACCTAGAGACGGCGGTAGTTGTTTGAAAAATATCACTGTATTAGAAAGTGCACAATCTATAAAGCATATGTTTCAAGTTTGAGGACGCCACGTCGTTTGGTATTTGTTTGGCGGCCATCAATAGTGAACGTTTTCAGTGAATTTGTGAAAATGGAGAAAATTGGTCATCGTTACGTGATACAATACTTTTATTTGAAAGGCCTCAGCCCAACCAATATAAAAGCTGAACTGGATTCTACTCTGGGTGAGTCTGTTCCTTCGTTTACAACAGTGAAATATTGGGTAGCAGAGTTTAAACGAGGCCGTACGAGCTGCCAAGACGAGCATCGCAGTGGTCGACCAAATGAGGTGACGACTCCAGAAATTGTGAAGAAAATCCACAAAGCGGTACTGGATGATCGTCGACTGAAAGTGCGCGAGCTAGCAGACATAGTAGGCATTTCAAAAAGTGCGGTACATATCGCATATTATCTGAAAATTTGGACATGAGAAAGCTGTGTGCAAGATGGGTGCCGCGTTCGCTCACACTCGAGCAAAAACAGTGTCGTGAAGATGTTTCAATTGAGTGTTTAGCGAAGTTTCACAGCAACAAAGCAGAATTTTTGCACCGTTTCATAACCATGGATGGAACATGAGTCCATCACTTCACACCCGAGACAAAAGAACAATCAAAACAATGGACTGAAAAGGGAGAACCGGCTCCAAAGACGGCGAAGACCGTTTCATCTGCAGCAAGGTCATGGCGTCGGTTTTTTGGGATGCGCGTGGGATAATTTTCATTGACTATCTTAAAAAAGGAAAAACTATCAACGGCGAGTATTATGGCAACTTATTGCAACGTTTGAGCGAAGAAATCAAGCAAAAACGGCCGCATTTGGCTAAGAAGAAAGTATTGTTTCATCAAGACAACGCACCAGCGCACAAATCCGTTATTGAAATGGCCAAAATTAATGAATTAAAGTTTGAATTGCTACCTCATGCACCCTATTCGCCAGATTTAGCCCCTCGGATTATTTTCTGTTCCCAAACTTGAAAGAATGGCTCAGTGGTCAAAGATTTCCCAACGATGAAGAAGTGATGTCGGCAGTTAATGGGTATTTTGAGGAGCAAGACAGTTCTTATTATAAAAAGGGTATTGAACTCGTTGAACATCGCTGGGAAAAGTGTATAGAGCTGAAAGGAGACTATGTTGAAAAATAAATATATTTTTTTCCAAAATTTTTGTGTTTTCTTTGTTGGGTCGGGTACTTCTGGGACCAACCTCGTAAACATAATGGTACAATCATCTTCCCCATTGGAAAATCAATACACGATTTCTAACTAATCAAAATATAAAACTTACCTGATTAAAAGCTGGCGTCAATTCGAAACAGTTCATGAACAGTGAAGCTCTTGCAAAGACGTAAAGGCCAAGTCTAGCACGAGACATGGCGACGACTAGACGTCGTACATCTCTTAAATGACCTACAGCTTTCGTTCGTACTAACGAGAGCAAAATGTAATCATTCTGTTGTCCTTGGTACTTGTCAACAGTCGTAACCTGTCGAAGGTTATTTTTAGTTTTAAAAACAATTACAAACTCAAAGTCTGTTCGATATGTACTCTGAACTTACTTTGAGTGTTATAACTTGACTCTGCCTTTCTCACTCTGAACTTGCTTTTTTATAGAACAACTACAAGTTTACAGTAAGTCATACGATTACTGTTAACATTCTATTTGTATACTTAAAGTTCAAATTAATAAATTTGAGCAGATTCGTCAATTAATATAGGATAATTATTAATAAATTTAATTTCGTTCATTTTTTATCACACAATTAATCGTATTCAAAATTGATGCTAGTTCCAAAATATATGTGTGACAGTTAAGATGTTATTTGAAACGTTACTCTGACAAAAAAACAGGAGTAAGTTCAGAGTAAAAAATCTCATGTTCCGAACTTACTCTAAACTGTTCGATGAAAATCCGGAATAAGTTCAGAGTACATATCGAACAGATCTTCAATTCATATTTAGAAAAAAAAAACAATTCAAAAATATTTACTGGCGGTTTGGTTCTATGACTAGTACTGCCATGGCAGTACGGTCCAGATAACGATTGTCGCTTTTCATTAACTTATAAATAAGTATAAGATGATATGTAGGCCATACTGAAAATTTCGTGTTGAGCAGTAGTTTTCAATGGTGTGTTTTATTTTATTTATAAATTGTCGCACATTAAAAGATAAATAGCTTTGATGTAATAAAAAAATATCTGATTGTTTTTTTCAAATTCGACTATTTTATGAAAAAATATGATTTAATTAAAAGTAGTCTCATTGAATAATTTGTAACGACTTCAAGTCATTATTAATTTAGGGATGATGTAAGGAATATCTTTCAAATGCTACGAGTAGAACATCAAATTATTATTTAATGCTTGTACATGGAATTCACTTGTGGTCGATTTCTTCTTGTCGATGACTTCTGTGAAAATTAACCGGCGGCAGCGATTATCGATTATAGCACTGATTCCATTCACGGAACAGTTCAAGAAAACATTGATTTAATTATGAAAAAAACTAGGGTATCTATAGGGATACAAGTCAAATCCGAATCACTTTACACGACTGTTTAGCTGTCAAGAAGGTGTACTGTCGACGGATCCTCACTATTTGACGAATCTAAAAGAAGGTCCGCGTTGATTGGAAGAAGTAATTATTAAAATATCCACTGGATTTTAACACGAGTAGATTTTTTAAAAAAGTAAATAATTTAATTCTGAATCCTAAACCTAAATTATGTTTTAAAAATTATAAAATAATAAAAATTAGACTATATTAATGATTATTTAATGTGAAGTTATTTATATTAATTTTTTTCTTAGTTGATTACTTACGAGTTTTGTAATATCGACCTCCTATAATGAAAGTTCATTTTCTAAATAAA
>CM068318.1:20839086-20844086 GCA_034766995.1 Acanthacorydalis orientalis | reverse complement strand
TCCACCGTTTCAGTCGATTATATCCATCTTGTGGATTTTGTAACAGCAGAGGAATAAACGTTTCGATTTCCAAGATCTGCGCCGCTTCTTCCATAAGTATATTGTCGTATTTGAAGCCTAAATTCATTCACAACAGTTAACAAATTTCAAAACGGAACTTCAGATGAAAACACTTACCCATATCGACAAGCTCTTTCCTTTTCAGGGCAGCATGTGTACAAGTCATTGCAATGATCTTCGCCTCTTTCACAAGCAAATATTTCGACCGATCTAACCCGGATCGGAGTAATTCGAACGCTCGGAATTCTTCCAGCTCATTAAAAATGTGTTCAATGTATCTGAAGCAGCTCTCGGCAATTTCGAGATCTTCTTCGTATAACCGGCCTTTGAATAATGGTTTCGGGGCATCTTCGAAGAAGTTATGGAATGGAAATTCATCGCAAATTGTTTCGACTGAAACCGGCTGTAAAAATGTTTTATTTAATATGAAGAGTGTTAAGTTTTTTTTTTCGAAAGTTACCTTTCCGTTTGCAGGCTTGACGCTGCTTAAATATTTCTCCCAACGAGCCAGTACTTGATATAAAAAGAAATATCCCGCCGTTTCGCACGTGTAAGCGACATCCCCTTGGACACCTAACGCGTTTTGAAGCTTGCTTACTCGTTCAAGTAAATCTAATCGTTTCGCTAAGACGTAGTTTACACGCCCATACCTTAAAAAAGATTTATATTCATTAACACTTTCGCGGCAGGCTTCAAACATGCGTGATTTTGCCTTCCATCAGTTTTCGGCGGGTGTCACGTATGCGGGACTGGCTGCTAGCGGTTTTCGATGAGTGTTAGACGTGTCTAAGATATCGTTCTCGTAACAATATATACCGAACGTGATATCTTATGTTTATTTAAAGTACAGGGCGAGATAAAAATGACTAGTAGATAGAATAATAGTAGCGAGATAAGAATAATTCTTCTACAGTATAACAAATAAAAGGAAACGTTGAACCTACATTAGCAATATAGAAATGAAAAAAATATTGGCCGTATCATTCTACTGGGTTTTGTGAAAAAGTTTGAGAAATATGATTACTGGTTCGCAGATCCATTACTTCATACACCGATCTTCGGTGATACAATGAGCAGAAACAGATTCCGTCAGATATGGAGATACTGGCACTTCAGCAACAATGAAAATTGCAAAGACAGGTTAGATAAAATTAAACCTGTTCTTACATATTTTCAAGAAATGTTTCGAACAGTATGCAAACCAGAAAAAGAACTGTCCCTTGACGAAAGCATCACACCTTGGAGGAGAAAACTCTCATTTCGAACATACAATCCTGTCAAATTCACAAAATATTGATAAGCATGGTCTGCGAAAGTATCACAGGCTATATTTGTAATTTCGAAGTATATTTCGCACAAGGATATACGAGGTAGTCCCAGAAGTACCCGACCCAACAAAGAAAACACAAAAATTTTGGAAAAAAATATATTTATTTTTCAACATAATCTCCTTTCAGCTTTATACACTTTTCCCAGCGATGTTCAATAAGTTCGATACCCTTTTTATAATAAGAACTGTCTTGCTCCTCAAAATACCCATTAACTGCTGACATCACTTCTTCATCGTTGGGAAATCTTTGACCACTGAGCCATTTTTTCAAGTTTGGGAACAGAAAATAATCCGAGGGGGCTAAATCTGGCGAATAGGGTGCATGAGGCAGCAATTCAAACTTTAATTCATTAATTTTGGCCATTGCAATAACGGATTTGTGAGCTGGTGCATTGTCTTGATGAAACAACACTTTCTTCTTAGCCAAATGCGGCCGTTTTTGCTTGATTTCTTCGCTCAAACGTTGCAATAAGTTCGCATAATACTCGCCGTTGATAGTTTTTCCCTTTTCAAGATAGTCAATGAAAATTATCACACGCGCATCCCAAAAAACCATGGCGTTGGTTTTTTGGGACCTTGCCTGCAGATGAAACGGTCTTCGCCTTCTTTGGAGCCGCTTCTCCCTTTTCAGTCCATTGTTTTGATTGTTCTTTTGTCTCGGGTGTGAAGTGATGGACCCATGTTTCATCCATGGTTATGAAACGGCGCAAAAATTCTGCTTTGTTGCTGTGAAACTTCGCTAAACACTCAATTGAAACATCTTCACGACACTGTTTTTGCTCGAGTGTGAGCAAACGCGGCACCCATCTTGCACACAGCTTTCTCATGTCCAAATTTTCAGATAATATGCGATCTACCGCACTTTTTGAAATGCCTACTATGTCTGCTAGCTCTCGCACTTTCAGTCGACGATCATCCAGTACCGCTTTGTGGATTTTCTTCACCATTTCTGGAGTCGTCGCCTCATTTGGTCGACCACTGCGATGCTCGTCTTGGCAGCTCGTACGGCCTCGTTTAAACTCTGCTACCCAATATTTCACTGTTGTAAACGAAGGAGCAGACTCACCCAGAGTAGAATCCAGTTCAGCTTTTATATTGGTTGGGCTGAGGCCTTTCAAATAAAAGTATTGTATCACGTAACGATGACCAATTTTCTCCATTTTCACAAATTCACTGAAAACGTTCACTATTGATGGCTGCCAAACAAATACTAAACAACGTGGCGTCCTCAAACTTGAAACATATGCTTTATAGATTGTGTACTTTCTAATACAGTGATATTTTTCAAATAACTACCGCCATCTCTAGGTCAGGCCGGGTACTTCTGGGACCACCCTCGTACACTGAACACGACTATATTTTCATTATTAAATCAATTCGTAAATGTATGGCATATTATACTAATTATCCATATATCTATATGAACAATTACTATAACAGTGTATCTGTCGCACAACAATTATTACAAAATAGAACAGGTGTGTTCGGAACTATAAGGAAGAATGGAGGTGTGCCAGCTTGTCTAAAAAATGTAAAATTAGAGGAAAACGCTACAATTTTCCGTAGAAAAAATATGTCCTGGTGTAAGCATGGAAGATGAAAAAAAGATCTTATATATGATATCAACAATACATTCTGTGAATGTAACTGATGGTACAAATTTCAAAAAGAACAAAACAAGCCGACATCTGTAGTAGAATATAATAAATACATGAAAGGTGTAGATTATGCCGATCAATACCTTTTCAACCACGGAATTTTTCAAAAAAAACAAAAGTGGAATAAAATTATAAATGCATTTTAGATCGGTTACTGCTGCCTGAGCAACTATAAAAATTACTCGCGGATAACGACGGTCCCGCATCTGAAACGCCCGCCGTGAAAGTGTTAATATTATTTGGAATATATTTTAGTTACAACAAAACATAAATATTCACATCATATATATATATATATATATATATATATATATATACATATACAAATGTGTATGTGTACGTATGGCTTTGTAATAACTAACCTGCTGAAATCTTTTTCAGTTTCTAGCGCCTCTTCTCCATGACCCAAACGTAATAAATGCCGTTCGTCTATGTCCAAAGCAGCGATTTTCTCAAACAGTTGATTCAACGCTTGATTCGAGTGCGTGACAATGAGCGTCCTCTGGTTCGGCCAATTGTGGTAAATATTCGAGATGATCTGCACAGCTACGTCCGTTTTTCCCGTACCAGGCGGACCGACGACTAAAATTAAACCAGGTTGCATGCCTGCACGAATCGCTTCGACTTGTGTGGGCGTGAACGGTATCCAGTTTCTGAAACAATTACAAAATGAACAAACGATATAAAAAAAACGACGAGGAATGTAAATAAATACGCACTTCTTCGGTTCATTATATAAATACGGCCCTCGACTTGGAATAACATGCGGTTCGACAGTGATGACTTTTTTCTTCTCTTTTTCAGGTTCTTCACTTCCGCCTTCGTCGTCTTTACTCTCAACATCTTCAAATGTTAACTTAAATGGACGAATTAATTTTTTCGGATCGTCTGTTTTGACCTAAAAGTTACACCGGTTTCGTTATATAATTCTATAAATAAATTAGATTATTTGCAATGTACCTTGATTTCATAATCGGGAAAACTATTTCTTAAATGGTCCATATCCAGAAATGTATCGTTGAAATCGAGCGTTTTTATCTGATCAGGCATTTGTGAATAATGGGCAGCGCTGGGATCGCCGTATCCTAAAATAATGTCATGCAACCAGTCGGGAACGACGCATTCAGTGTTCATTAATTCGCGGATTGTTTCCAGAACGGCTTTGAAATTGTTCTCTTTAGGTTTACGTCTGATAAGTACATTGAAATTTTCATACACGTCCTGTCAGAAAAACATAATTTTTGAAATTAATTCTAGCTAGGATTAAAGGTTTTTTTATACAGTTGAAAAGCATTATCGACGCGTCGTTAAACCCAAAATAACCAACCATTTACACGTTTTTTACAATTCTCGAAAGTTATCATGTAACATGAAGTTAAAGATTAGAAATACTTTTGTAATTTATTACTAGGAAATATTCGGTTCTCTTGGTAAGAGTTTTGGTAGTTATATTCAAATAACCAAACAGGGAAAAAGGTATATGGAGATAAAACAGTTCTAAATTGTAGTAAAAGAACTAGAATTGAAAATGGTACATCTAGCGGAGGCATTCGTAGGTTAAATGCGCTATATATATATAATGTCCTGATGACCATACTAGCGCATTTAACCTACGAATGCCTATATATATATATATATATTAAAAAAATAGAGCGTATTTTTAAAATAGTTCTGGGACCCTAGCTAAATTAATTTCCAGATTTTTTTACTTTACAAATCATACAAACATTTTTCTGATCAAAAATCGTCAATAAATTATTATTGATTGATGCTTATGTCCATTTAGATGGCATCTCCAATAACCTCAAAGTAACAAGGTATAAAAATTTCTGGTATATTGAAATATTTTTCTGTACCTCGACACTCGGAGAATGATAATGTTGTCATCGAAATGCGCATAATAACAATCAAAATTAATAATAATAAGTTTTTGAATATTTTTGATTAGGAAA
>CM068318.1:20831586-20834086 GCA_034766995.1 Acanthacorydalis orientalis | reverse complement strand
CTAACAGAGCTTGCAGTTGTTCGTCTTCGAACTTTTTCGATTGACCTGGTCCTTGTTTATCGTAAACGTCACAATCATCACTTTTGAATCGTCGAATACAATGTTTATATACTGTTTCCGATGGACCAGATTCACTATAAGTTTTCGCAAACAATCGATGAGCTTCAGCTGCACTTTTTTTTAAATCAAAGTAATGTAGAAGTACACATCGGAAAAACAACTTATCGCGTTCCATTTTAATTCGGTTATAGAAAAGCACTTGTGTATACAAAGGATGGTGTCTGATGACTGAATTTTAGTAGGAAATTTTGATACTTCAAAATGATATGAGACACCTATCACTTCCCTTAGCATACGCACCCTAGAGCCTACACGTGAACAGCGGTTTTCAATGCAACCTCCTATTAATATACGATATGAAAGAACGATGAACAGTTGAAGGTAAGTTTCATATCTGGCCATAAGAACAATGGTGTAATATATATATATATAAAGAGAGAGAGAGAGAGAGAGAAAGAGAGAATGGCGAAAAAAACGAAAGGGTTTGAATAGTTAATTGTTTCAAGTGAAGCGAGCGGTAGTCGGTGAGCGTAGTGAATAGGGGGCGGACCCCCTTGGTTAATACAAAAACAAATTTTTGCTTATTATTTACAGGTCCAATTACACAATTATTCGGATGTTGTTTATAGACATTTATAAATATCATATAAACATAAACTTGTAATTATCTATACATCTTTTTTTCAATTTATTTGCGAATCACAGTAAAGTGTATCGAAATTAAATATCAGTATCTATATAATTTTCCTGTTATATAATACGTACACACAAAAGTGTATTCGAGATTATGTATTTATATGTATTGATAGTTTTTATAATCTTTAAATAGTTCAATTTAGCACATATAAATGACAAATATGTTATATGTTATATATATATATATATATATATATATATATATATATATATATATATATATAAACTTCTAAATATTTAATTTCTGTTAAAAATATCGGTGTACCAAACGTCAAAAAATAACTACGTCTATGACAGAACTTGCACTTTAGACTAAACGTATTCATTTTACTTTTAAAATTATGAATGAAAATATGAATTAAATTAATAAAAAAATATTTTAATTATATTGGGTGTTGGAATTAATTCGTAGCGTTTTCTTCACGAAAAAAGATCGTTTATTTTAAATGAAATTGAAAAAACAAATCATTCAAAGTATTGTTCATCGTTAGCCACTACTTTTTCCCATCTTTCGAGCAGGAGACGAATACCACGTCGGAAGAACGCCTCGTCTTTAAATGCAATCCACGAATCGATCCATTTTTTGCAATTTTCATAAGAAGTGAGCTTCTGCCCAGACAGGCAATGACTCGTCGATCGAAACAAGTGGTAATAAGAAGGAGCAATATCTGAAGAATACGGCGGGTGGGCTAGGACTTCCCATTTGAGCGTTTCCAAGTATGTTTTGACCGGTTTTGCGACGTGCGGACGAGCATTGTCGTGCTCAAGCGCATCAATTGTAGTCGGTAGCGATCCCCAGTGATGGTTTCATTCGGTTTGAGCAGCTCATAGTAGATCACACCCTTATGATCACACCAAATACAGAGCATGAGATTGGATCCATGGATATTTGGCTTCGCCGCTAGTGTTGATGGTTGGCCGGGCTTAACCCATGACTTTCTGCGCTTGGGATTGTCGTAATTGATTGACTTTTCATCGTCCATGACAATTCGATGCAAAAATCTCTTCCTTTTCTCCTGTTGAAGCAGCAATTCACAGGTAGAAAAACGCCTTGCAACGTCCCTCGGTTTCAATTCGTATGGAACCCAATTTCCTTGCTTTTGGATCATTTCCATGGCTTTAAGGCGTATTCCTACCGTCGACAAGTCAACTTCCTACGATTCAGACAATTCTTGAAATATTTGACATGGGTCTTCATTAAGCAATGCCTCCAATTCTTCATCGTCGAACTTTATTGGTTGTCCAGGTCGTTCCTTCTTCCAAGTCGAAATCGCCACTTTTAAAACGTGCAAACCACTTCCAACACGTTTGCTCAGCTAGAGCATGGTCACCATAAACTTCCACTAAAATACGATGATTTTCGGAAGCACTTTTTTTCATGTTAAAGTAATGAAGTAAGAGTCCCCGCAAAAACAATTTATCCGGCACGAAATTCGACATATTCGATAAAGTACAAAGTGTTGTTATTTACGCTTCAACCAAATGACATATACTGAAACCGACGCCTAAGGACAGCTGTTTTACGGGGAATATTTGGTTGAAAGGAACAATGGAAGAATGTATTACCTACGCCACCTCTTGTAAAACGCTACGAATTAATTCCAACACCTAATATATATTTTTAAATATTTTAATTACATATAAATATATCTTACGTTTTTTTAGTTGAGGTGGAAAATATTGACAGCGTAATTTAAAACGAGTATCTATTATTTTAATGATATTACAAAAGTTTAATTTAATA
>CM068318.1:20821586-20826586 GCA_034766995.1 Acanthacorydalis orientalis | reverse complement strand
TACTTTCCAGTTGTACTTTATGGATTAACACATACGATTTAGTTATTTTATGAAAGTATAATTAAGCATAGTTCTATAAAATGATAATCTCTTGACCCTTAAATTAATTTATAGAATATAGAAAGGATTCTATTTATTAATTAATTTTGATATATGTATATGACAGACTTCACAGCGTATCAAAGATAAGTAAAGCATATATAAACATATATGTAGAATGTATTTATTTATAGGTATATATTATATTAAATCACTAAGATTAAAAGAAGAAATCAGACAGTGAGCTTCTGGAATATATTAAAAGTACGAAAAAAATAAAAAATAAAAATAATTTATTTATACTACCGCATCATTTAAAATTAACTGATTTTAGAATGAAAGTACTTTTGTTGTATTTTTTTTATGTCGATAAAAGAAATGTTTATTTAGTTTTAACCGTAATATATTATAAATTATACATTTTTTGAATAAAATGATTAGTTGAATAATCATTTTAATAATTAGTCATTTATGTTCAAGATTACAACTGACAGGTGCATTATTAAAGCTGTGCCACTGTATTTCATCTTCATGAATCTTTTGTAATATGTATGTACAATTGAAGGAAAATATAATATGTGGGATGATTTTTATTACACTATGTATATGGTTATATATATATATATATATATATATATATATATATATATATATATATATATATATATATATATGTATGTATATATGGTAAAAATGCATAAAAAAGGAAGGAAACTATGTCATATAAACTGTATCACAGAATGAAATGTATATTTGCGTATTTTGTCGAAAAGGTCAAAATATGAAAAAAACTGTAATGTAGCAAATAAGAAAAAATCGCATCAAACTACTACTATTAATAATTGCTTCAGTGACATCTTTACAGAGCAAAAAATGATATAAGACGGCATGACTTTAGTAAACAACACGTGTATGAAGAAAAAACATACTTTTTTTCTCAACATTCATCAAATACCATATAGTGCATATTCTGTAATCACTAATGATGACTTAGGATCTGTGAAAAAATGTACATATGCATAAATATGTTCAATAAAAAATATGTGCATTTGCATGAGTACAAGGAATACAATGATAATATATTTAAATACAATTTTTGGCATGCATTTGTGACATTGTTTCGAATTCAAACCATTTTTTTTATTATTTTTTTTACACTGTCACCAGAAATTGATGCAAAAATTATATTTGGGACTTTAGGTATTATTAGGTATTTTATATTATCTGATAAATATAGCATCTTCTTTATAAATTAATTATATCGTGTATTTAAAAAAAAACTAGTCTGAATTCATGGCGAGTGAAATGACATAATATCAATAGTACCATTAACCTTGCAGAAACATGTTATATTTAACCTTGACATAGTATGCACAATGTATATATATATATATATATATATATATACACATATATTAATTCTTTAAGGATGCATTGGAGGCATGATCTTTGATAAAAAGTATTCGAAATTCACAAGTAGAGAGAAAAACGCACTCTAAAAAAAGTAACTGTAAGTTATAAATATGACACGAGGTGCCTTAAAATTGAATTTGAATTCATGAATCTAAATAAATGGACATTTTTAAATATGTATTTCTATATTAAAATACAGTAATCAGTAACATTTTCGTTATCAATTATCTTTGTTGTCATTACATCTTCACAGCTTAGCACAATTAATTAGTCTAAAACGAGGCCAATATTGATAAAATTTTACACAAACTATCATCTGTTCATACGCTGAGTATATACGAGTAAAACATATATGATACAATTCTCATTTTTTATACATTTTTTACTACTTTATTCAACAATGTGGCGTTTCTCATAAAGGCAAGAGTAAAAATATTAAAAATTCTATTCATAATTTCTATGTCTAATAGTTTTTTTTAATTTACATATAGTCATTTGTACGAGGGTGGTCCCAGAAGTACCCGACCCAACAAAGAAAACACAAAAATTTTGGAAAAAAATATATTTATTTTTCAACATAATCTCCTTTCAGCTCTATACACTTTTCCCAGCGATGTTCAATAAGTTCGATACCCTTTTTATAAATAAGAACTGTCTTGCTCCTCAAAATACACATTAACTGCCGACATCACTTGTTCATCGTTGGGAAATCTTTGACCACTGAGCCATTTTTTCAAGTTTTGGAACAGAAAATAATCCGAGGGGGTTAAATTTGGCGAATAGGGTGCATGAGGTAGCAATTCAAACTTTAATTCATTAATTTTGGCCATTGCAATAACGGATTTGTGAGCTGGTGCATTGTCTTGATGAAACAACACTTTCTTCTTAGCCAAATGCGGCCGTTTTTGATTGATTTCTTCTCTCAAACGTCGCAATAAGTTCGCATAATACTCGCCGTTGATAGTTTTTCCTTTTTCAAGATAGTCAATGAAAATTATCCCACGCGCATCCCAAAAAACCGACGCCCATGACCTTGCCTGCAGATGAAACGGTCTTCGCCTTCTTTGGAGCCGGTTCTCCCTTTTCAGTCCATTGTTTTGATTGTTCTTTTGTCTCGGGTGTGAAGTGATGGACCCATGTTTCATCCATGGTTATGAAACGGCGCAAAAAATCTGCTTTGTTGCTGTGAAACTTCGCTAAACACTCAATTGAAACATCTTCACGACACTGTTCTTGCTCGAGTGTGAGCAAACGCGGCACCCATCTTGCACGCAGCTTTATCATGTCCAAATTTTCAGATAATATGCGATGTACCGCACTTTTTGAAATGCCTACTATGTCTGCTAGCTCGCGCACTTTCAGTCGACGATCATCCAGTACCGCTTTGTGGATTTTCTTCACCATTTCTGGAGTCGTCACCTCATTTGGTCGACCACTGCGATGCTCGTCTTGGCAGCTCGTACGGCCTCGTTTAAACTCTGCTACCCAATATTTCACTGTTGTAAACGAAGGAGCAGACTCACCCAGAGTAGAATCCAGTTCAGCTTTTATATTGGTTGGGCTGAGGCCTTTCAAATAAAAGTATTGTATCACGTTACGATGACCAATTTTCTCCATTTTCACAAATTCACTGAAAACGTTCACTATTGATGGCTGCCAAACAAATACTAAACAACGTGGCGTCCTCAAACTTGAAACATATGCTCTATAGATTGTGTACTTTTTAATATAGTGATATTTTTCAAACAACTACCCCCATCTCTAGGTCAGGCCGGGTACTTCTGGGACCACCCTCGTATTAATTATAAATTATTGAAATTTATTTCGTTTTATAATTCGCGAATTTCTCGGCTGCGAAAATGTGACATGACAAAATAGCTGATAACTTTCATAAATGAATTATTTTTTCATTACGCCAACCACAAACAAATTTTCTGATCAAAAATGTTCAGTAAATGATTATTGATCGTTGTTACTTGTTGCTCGTGCGCATTTAAATGGTGATGCCATCATTCTCTGAGCACCAAAATACAGAAAAATCTGTAGAGTACCTTATAATAAAAGTATTACAGATTTCTATATTTGAACAAAAGCGTACAGATTTCTACAAGACGTGTAAATTACTCTCTCTTACTAGTTTATTCTAACTTATTCTTTTTACAGTGTATAAGTTGTTAACTTATAAACCATAACTGAACATTAGTATAGTATTATTACGTTTAGCAATTCTAAAAAAATATGTTGAATATCGCTATAAATTAATGACACTAAATACTTATAATTTTTATAATACATACACAATACATATTTACGTTTTATATTCACATTTGTACACCGATAATTAATTTGTATCAATAAATAACATTATTCAAGATTATAATTCATTGTTTTTATATATAGGACAACAGATTTTATTTTCTGCTATTAATATAAAAACCAGTTTCATCTTCAGGTAGATTTTAAACAACTCGTAATCTAAAATTTTCCTGACGATGACAGACATTTTAAAACTAGTCACAGATGACAAACGACAAATCATTCAAATAATGAAGACCACTAGAACTAGTAACTTTATCCTTTTTTTTTAAAAAAAAAACTAGTTTCAGTACGTTACTCGCGGACTTCAAATACAAACTCATTAATATGAAATTTAAAATAATAATATTAACATAGCTACCAAAAATGTATAAAAAGAACATTTTTATACGACTATTAGTGAAATACAAACATTATGTATAAAACTTATTATTAAATTATTAATAGATAATATACTGCTTGTGAATAAACACATATTAAAGAACAGAATTGAGCTAACAGAAAAATTAAAAAAACGCAAAATTAGTAACACAAAACTATGTATCATTTAACATGAATAACATATGCACAAATGTCCCTAAAACCGAAACTAGATGTAATAAAAATAAAACTAGAGAACAACAGAACTTTAAACATATATTCCAAAATCAATCGCTAAAAGAATATTAAATTAATTTATTTTTAATTATATTATTTTATTTTTAATTAATTCAATAATACTATACAAATTTTAAACGATAGCTTCTTCTCTGAAAGAATATAATAGAACTTATCTTACAAGACCTCGAGAAAAACACTAATAAAATAACTAAATAATATTTATAAATTAATAAAATGATATGGAAACACTGAAGATACGTTTTTTTATAAAGACATATACAAAAGAACATATAAACTGCATTAAATATAATTATATTTTTTAAACACTTCTTAGATACAGGAAATAATATAAAAGATATAAATAATATTTTTTATATTATTATTCAAGATACGCATAAAATTAAATATTTTAGAAAATCTTGCAAGACAAATAAAGTAGCAGGAGATATAAACTCGAGTGATTCAAAAAAATAGCATCAAGACAATGCTTTTATGAAGTTTTGAAATAGTTTTTCAATATTATGTTTGGGAGAGTTTGTCCATATACTAGTGTACAGAGTTGATCAGTACAAACATTTGAACTTAATTTTCATATTTAGATTTATAATTATTTCCCCGATAAATATAATATT
>CM068318.1:20726586-20819086 GCA_034766995.1 Acanthacorydalis orientalis | reverse complement strand
ATTAAAACATCTACAAATTATTTTAATTTCGACTTGTTATTGAAAATGAAAGAAAAAATAACAATTTAAATGAAATTCTACTATCAGATTTTTTTATAACTTGGTCAGTATATTGTATGATTATATTTTTTCGTTTTTATAAAAAAAAAACTACACGAGATAAAATTCAATAAATATGATTATCACAATGAAATGTTTTCAATAATAATTATCTATACTACGAAATTTGAATTATTTATATTCGTTTAAATAGATTTTGAACTTATGGATAAATTAATAGTCGTATTTTTTAATAATTGAATATAAAGTGTAATCAGTAATTTATGAGGTTGTTGATTTGTTTTCTATGTCAAACAAATTATAATCACCATCATTAGAGTCAGATGATACAAATATGTTATGAAAAAATTAATTTACTATATAATCAATTTACAATGATTGGATTTTTTTATTGAAATAATTTATATGTATAATACATACACACAGAAAAAATTACTTAGAATTTGTACACTTACCAAGTTTAATATATAGAGGAATACTGGGATGAATATTCGCCATAAATCTATTTCTTCCCAACAACCCACATACTATTTTACTCAAATTATTTTTAACAAAAAGCATTAAAGAATTTCTCACAAAATTTTCATTTGAACACTATCATAAAAAAATGCTAATATAATAGTTCTCACTTGGGTGCACATTTAATTATTTTCAAAAAAAAAATGCCTAGGCAAATCGATTTCATCTTTTGATATTTTAAAACAATGTCAAGGTAAATTGATTAATTCATCGATGTGTTTCTTTCTTTTTGTTTTACACACGAGCCTCATACCTCTGGAATGATTTGAAATATTAACGAACCAAAAAAAAAGAAAAAAAAACTATTAGAATATAAATTAATAAGAATAAACAGAAACACGTTAAGTGATCAAATAATTTAATTGTAGTTTTATTAAAATCGAATATCTATTTTTTCGGTTCTTCGTGTACGTGACTTATAGAAAAAAATTATATGTTTTCCTAGAACGTTCAACTCTAAAAAAGTTCACTCGAATATAACAATCAATCAATACTTCTAATATCGCTATTAGATCCATTAAAAAAATTGATACTGAAGGATTTACGCAATAAAAATAAGTAAGAACAATCGAGTTGATTTCAAGTATAACAATTACATAAAATATCTCTAAGATAAAACTTAAACCGTTATCTTTCAATTATACTTTTATTTGCAATTTGTAGAAATTTCGCTAATGAATATATGCATTTCTAAAAAGCAGAAATCCATTGACTTTCTCTAGGACACTATGTTACTGAATGTGGGAGTTTTTTTTTGTAATCTTGATTATCTCTATTATGTATAAGAATACAATTTTTGTAATTTACTTATTTTTTGTATCCTTATTTAATTGTATGTTTATGGATAATTTATTTATTTATAATTTATTAATTGTAAAAGTATTGAAACACTAAACTACATTACGTGCTTATTTTTTATCTTCAAAACTACAACGTTGACGTTTAGAGAGAAAAAAGATCCGATGAGTGTTAAGAAATGAACACGTGTATCAATCTAGCAGTGGATTATTCATATCAAGCACGTGCTTATAACAACATAAAACAGGATTGTAAGAAATGAGATTTTTCGCAAAGACTGATATTACAAAATGTTTTTTTGTAATTAAAATAGCATGATTTTGACTAGAAAGCAAACATACAGAATAGTCATTTACTCGCACGTTGTTTGCGCTATCTACTTAAGTATGTCATGTAAATATGTCTCTATACGTAACATACAAAAGAACCATAGTAAAATGACATCTAAGATTAAACTTTTTAAAAGTTTCCACATAAAGTTATATATATATATATATATATATATATATATATATATATATATATATATATATATATATACATATATATATATATATATATATACATATATATATATATATATATATATATATATATATATATATATATATACAGAGAGAGAAAGAGAGTGATTAAATTTAGGCTTCCACATGCAAGTATTAAAAAAACATGTTATGTTTCAACTAAAATACTAAATAAAAAATAACATAATTTTTTTAATACTTTCATGTGGACGTCTAAATTGAATCACCTATAGATGCTTCTGTAAAGTGCACGCTGTATTACAAATATAACGATTTAATCTAACGATTTTTTCGATTAAGAATGGAATTTGATTTGAAAGATGTTTGTTTACGTTTTTGACAAAAAAATCTTGAAAATGAGATGAGATTTTTTCCCATTCAGAATTAGAATTATATAAAAGAACATGTTACCGGATGTATGGAAAATCATACTAATTCTATTAATGGCCTTATTTTGTTCAGTTTGTTTAAGCAGTTGTTATTCGTTAAAGGAAGTTTTCTTTTATTATTTTTATAGGTTCGATGAGTGGACTGGATAGAGAAAAGTACATATCCTCTTGAGATAGTTTGTTACAACTAGTAAATAATAAAAATGCTATAAAACTGCGCTTCTTTAGTTGCATCCAAATTTCATCTGTTTCAAATGTTTCCCTTTTCTACTAAATAAGACCTCTTAATAAAAATATTCAAGAGGAGATAATCTTCCAAATTCGTCCATATGTTCGCTTTGATAATTATTTGGTGATTTGTTGGACACAATTCAAAGCATTTTAGTAAGACTCTTGATACATAACTAACCTATAACAACGGTGGTCAAACTGCTGCTCCCAAAGCTACTCTGTGCGACTCCTGAGGCAATATTTTGTTTTATTTCCATTTTTCCTAAACTTTTATATTAATAACCTATAGTAGTATAGCATGCACCAATATTAGAACATTTTATATATAAACGGGCAATTCACATTATCTTTTCAAACATCCATATGCGTTATGTGTCTAAACTATTAACTGTAAACATGAAGACTCAATCAGTCTTCAACGTGTGGAGATTAAACATATTCTGCTTTAGTAAGCAGGACTACTATATAGTTGTATTTTTTATTATTTATAAATAAAATTTTGAAATAATATTTTCTTTGGCTCTTGAACATTCAAAAATGTATGAAAAGTATTATATGTGGTTCTTATTATCAGGGAAGTTGCCCAGCCCTGGTCTATAACATACATATATATATATATATATATATATATATATATATATATATATATATATATATATATATATATATATATATATATATGATCTATAATAAGTGCTTCAATAGAGATGCAAGCTATATAGAAAACGTGAGTCGAATTTGTGTATATACAAAATCTACGTGGAACTCATTTATATTCAACATTAAAAAATGAGGACCTTTCTATCTAACAGCCTCTCATACTTTTTTTGTAGAATGTATGTAACAATTTTGTTAAATTAAACTCAATCTTTTAAAATAAATAAATATATTGAACGCAGCACATATTTTTTTTATTGTATTGTTTGCATAGTACGGTCAGTCTCAAGTCTAAAGATAAACGATCCGACTGAATTGTTATTTTTTTCAGTTTAAAAAATGACTCATATCAATTATTTATACCGCAGCAGATGCAAATATTAAGGCTTTTGTACTCAATTCATAGTTTATTAGTAGTGATTATTCACGTTATTGCAAAGATGATTGAAATTGTATACAAAGATCGTAGATAAACTGTAAAGATATGTGTACAGGTTTGCTTAATTTTCTTTTCCTGTGAATGTGTGACGGATATTTTATTTTAGTTAAAATCAAATTATCTGATGAAGTTTAACATTGATTTTTTGACAAATTAAAAACAATATTCTATTTCAATAGCCGTATACATTAGTTTACAGTCCAAATTATATACTAGATCAGTTCTCGACACGCATGCAGCAAAAGGTTTCCTGAGCTGAAGCTCTCTCGGTCCTTAATAAAAAAAAGAAATAACTTAAAAGCATTTTATTTATTCAATACCTGAGTATCGAAAACAAACCCACGCTTACATTATAAATAACATTTGTTTTATGTAAAAGTTCAAATAAAAATTCAGCGTTGGATACTTTGAAATATACGATGCTGTACGAATGTGTATCATCGAGTTTTTGTAGAATGTTTGATATTTTATTTAATTAATTTCGTTTCAAATGTATGAATAATATAAATATATGTATACTGGAAAATACATTTTTATATCAAAGAATTCGGTATTCAGATCTTAACTAGAATTTCTAGGTATGAGTTTGATGCTTTATGTGGTAAAAAAAATTTTTCCAACTGTACCGTAAAGTTTCACACACCAAATAAAATTTTATAATACTAAGGGGTTCTGCTCCCTACTCGCTACGCTCGCCGACCCTAAAGGGGCTCTGCCCCAGATCACTTCGCTTATATCGCATATATTCGCTCAAATTCGTAATATATATATATATATATATATATATATATATATATATATATATATATATATATAAATATAATATTTAGCCACAAAAAACTAAAAGGTTGCAAAAAGTAATGATTGTGTCATGTTTATATAGACATACTAACTCACACGTACACACACACACATATATATATATATATATACATATATATATATATATGTATATATATACATATATATATATATAATATATATATATATATATATAATATGTATATATGTATATGTATATATATATATATATATATATATATATATATATATATATATATATATGTATATGTACATATGTATATATATATATATATATATATATATAACTGTTAGTGTGTCTATATCATCATTCTCGCAGATATATTGCAACGTAATTGTTTTATATATAAAATATCTGTTAGTATGTTTATATAATCACTCTCGCAGTTACACTGCAACGTTGTTGTTTTACAATGTGAGACACATTTCGTTTTTACGATACCAATATTATATTTTTTTGTGAAAATTTCGTGTAAGTTCGAGTGTCATCGTCAACAATAATTTAGTACAAAATCTTTACAAGTTTTTTTAAAAAATGTTTGTCCATTTTTTAAAATTTTTATGTAATTTATATATATATATATATATATATATATATATATATATATATATATATATATATATATATATGATAGACATACGAGTATGTTCGACTTTATTACAAAATGCTATGAGCTCATTTTTAAAACACATATTTATGTTCTTAATATATTAACAAAAAAAATACATTAACTTAAAACAATAGAAATAAAATAATAATATACTTTAATTTTTGTTCCAATCGTAAGAATAAATAATAATTTTTATACTAGAAAATAGCAATTGTGATTAGATATAAAATTACAACTGATATTTAATAATACTTTATTTCAGTATATGCATTAAAGTAAAGAAGTGATAAACATAGATAGCTATTTTGTATAATCAGGCAGCTGTTGAACTCTTTTCCTCTGAATTTCAGAGATCACCGACTGTGGTTCACGACGCGTTGCAAAATAATCTGATCATGTATTTCGTTCGATATTTATTTTAGAATGTATAGAGTTCGACCAAAGAACATTTCTTACTGGCCTATCCATCGCTTCTGATGCAAATCTGTTATTTAAATTTTAATAAATAGATCTGTCTGAGCTCCAGCACGCTGTTGGACTCATTGGATTTTTGGATACAAAAATTAACGAGTGCATTGCATGCATACATGATAACAGTTCATATAAGCAATTATCTCTACAACCAAACGTTCAGTACGATCTACGATGCAACAAAATTTATAAGATAGCCGCATATTAAAAGAAGGATGTTCACATTGTACTCCTGTAATTCTCGTTCTACTTTTAAAGTCCTATTTACGTAAATGTTTGCTATCAGAATAATAACAACCGATTAAAAATTATTTGTTCTATTTTGTGATAAAATAACAATGAATTGTTATCGCTATTTTCATTTTCATAGAAATAATGGAACAATAACAAGGTGATTATCTGTTCCCAGACTGCATGGCTACAAGTCATACAATCTGTCGCACGCACGCACGCACTCAAATGCAGACGCCATATTGAATATATATATATATATATATATATATATTATTTGATAACGTTAATAATTTCACTGATAACTGAGTTCATATCAGAAATACTACTCGGCCAATATATAAAACAATAATACAATTCGTGATTTTCTCAATATTGTTTTATTTGATTAATTAGCAATTTATGTCAACTGTTTGCACATGCAAGACTGGTTATAATACAAGAGATTTCGTGCAAAAACGAGAATTCATGGAATAGTGTGAATTTGCACGATCTCTTGCGGTTATATTAGCACCGATTTCTCGAGAAAATGATTCCAAACAAATACAAATAGTATTGAAATGGTACACTTGGGTTTTATTCGACAGAACGACACTTATTAACATTCTTTATTTAAAAGAAATAATAGTAAATGTACAAAATTGAATCCCGATTTGTTAGTGTAACCAGCTAAGTTCTGTAAATATTACCGGATGATATCTGAAGTTTATAATTGCGTAATGCTAGCAAAAGAAAGTGAAATTATAATAAACTTTATTAATGAACTTTACATTTTGTAATTTATAGTAGAACATGGCGGTGTATATCAATCTCTGGAGTTGCAAGTTCTCTGTTATCCTTTAAAGTCTCCAAAAAAATTATGAAATCATGGATTAGTATTATTATTGGGATATTTTAAAAGAAAACGTGAAACGACGTGTCTAAAAATGAAGAAAACAAGACTATTACAAATACCATCATAACGAAGACACCAAATATAAATCTTAAATATTCATGTGTTACTATTGTACAATTGTCTCCATGTGATAGAAAATCCTCTCAGTTAACAGATTAAATTGTGACTGAATAATTAGAAACATATTCAGAAGAAAAAAATAAAAATTAAATATTTTCAAAAAGAAAAATTTAGAAACAGTTTCAAAACAAGAACGGAACATATAATAATAACATTTTGAAAAATGAGTTTAACCGATTGGCACTTTGTTAGAATAAATTAGGTTTTCCCTATAAAAGATTAATTAACTTTGACATTACTTTTTTCATATTTTTTATATAAAGTTATGAAAAAAATGTTAGTGCTAGCAAAAAAACGAACTGGTAGTTTCATTATGAGATATATTTTCAAGATAATTTAGGATTTTCATTTTTTTATCCGACTCACTGACTTTCGAACAGCCAGTTTTCAAGTCACATATCATAACAATTTCAAAGTTCCTACTAATGTTGAATTTATATTGTATAAATATTATACAATCTATTATAATTAAAATTCTCCGGATACATAATACTGTTCAACAGTTAATCATTGTGTACTTTGAACGCATTTTGAAATAGATTTTAGTCACAATTTAAAATTATAGTTGTGATCTGATGACTTATTAACACATAATTCATGAAATTCAAACCATTTCGATCATTTTAACTTCTGAACATTTGAATTACTATAATATACTTTTAGTAGAGAAAACCCTTATTTTATTTGTTCATGTAACTGTTTGTTGATTTAATACAATGAAATAAAAATAGTCTTTAAAACCTACAATCAGGCAGAGTATAAGACATTTTAAACTTAGTACGAGGGTGGTCGCAGAAGTACCCGACCCAACAAAGAAAACACAACAATTTTGGAAAAAAATATATTTATTTTTCAACATAATCTCCTTTCAGCTCTATACACTTTTCCCAGCGATGTTCAATAAGTTCGATACCCTTTTTATAATAAGAACTGTCTTGCTCCTCAAAATATGGGTATTTTGAGGAGCAAGACAGTTCTTATTTTTTCAAGTTTGGGAACAGAAAATAATCCGAGGTGGCTAAATCTGGCGAATGGGGTGCATGAGGTAGCAATTCAAACTTTAATTCATTAATTTTGGCCATTGCAATAACGGATTTGTGAGCTGGTGCATTGTCTTGATGAAACAACACTTTTTCTTAGCCAAATGCGGCCGTTGTTGCTTGATTTCTTCGCTCAAACGTTGCAATAAGTTCGCATAATACTCGCCGTTGATAGTTTTTCCTTTTTCAAGATATTCAATGAAAATTATCCCACGCGCATCCCAAAAAACCGACGCCATGACCTTGCCTGCAGATGAAATGGTCTTCGCCTCCTTTGGAGTCGGTTCTCCCTTTTCAGTCCATTGTTTTGATTGTTCTTTTGTCTCGGGTGTGAAGTGATGGACCCATGTTTCATCCATGGTTATGAAACGGCGCAAAAATTCTGCTTTGTTGATGTGAAACTTCGCTAAACACTCAATTGAAACATCTTCACGACACTGTTTTTGCTCGAGTGTGAGCAAACGCGGCACCCATCTTGCACACAGCTTTCTCATGTCCAAATTTTCAGATAATATGCGATGTACCGCACTTTTTGAAATGCCTACTATGTCTGCTAGCTCGCGCACTTTCAGTCAACGATCATCCAGTACCGCTTTGTGGATTTTCTTCACCGTTTCTGGAGTCGTCACCTCATTTGGTCGACCACTGCGATGCTCGTCTTGGCAGCTCGTACGGCCTCGTTTAAACTCTGTTACCCAATATTTCACTGTTGTAAACGAAGGAGCAGACTCACCCAGAGTAGAATCCAGTTCAGCTTTTATATTGGTTGGGCTGAGGCCTTTCAAATAAAAGTATTGTATCACGTAACGATGACCAATTTTCTCCATTTTCACAAATTCACTGAAAACGTTCACTATTGATGGCTGCCAAACAAATACTAAACAACGTGGCGTCCTCAAACTTGAAACATATGCTTTATAGATTGTGTACTTTCTAATACAGTGATATTTTTCAAACAACTACCGCCATCTCTAGGTCAGGCCGGGTACTTCTGGGGCCACCCTCGTACATATCGCTTAAAATATGTATAAAAAATCGAAAAACCGACTAACATATATAAATAAAAATCACATTTTTATGTGACATTGGTTTTCTAAAATAATTTCCATGTATTAAAATGTTATCATCTATACAAGTTAGAGATTTGTATACTACATATTTTTAACTACTCACATATATTGTAAATTTGTTTATAAATACAATCTATTGAGAATAAATTTATTGAATTTATAGTAATTTGAACTAAATATTGAAGTATAAAATATGTGACCTGAACTTTTATCTCACTGAAATGGCCATGTATTTATCAACCTTTTGACATTACACAAGCATTTAAACACAGATCTCATAACACAAATATCATATTTCTAAAAATATAATTTATCGTTTTAAAAATATTGACTCGCATTAAATATTATACATATTTCATTCAATATATTTTAATACTCAATTAACATGCCATATAAATGCTTTGATGTTTCTGTCTGCAGAATATGAAGAGGTATATTTTTCTTGTCGAGTGTATTATATGTCAATATTGAACTACATTCTGAATAATGTATATATATATATATATATATATATATATATATATATATATGTGTGTGTGTGCGTGTGTGTGTACGTATGTATGTGTGCATGTGTATATAATAATTTTAAATGGAATAACTTCTGTCAAGTATCATAATTAAATTAATTATATTTTTATTAATTAACAGATAACGGTTTATAAAAATAATAACACTGTTCTCGTAGTGCTGTGCGAAGTCTTGTAAAACATTAATGTTTTTAAGTAAAAATGTGTTAGTTCATTGCCTATCAACCATAAAGATATACAACAATAATCTAATTCGTTTGAAATATTTCAAATAATATCTTGTCTTGTTAGTGTTCATTCGACACGTGTAAAGTGATCAACATAAAGACGGCTTTCAGTATTGAAGTTGAAATATCTTCAAGTTAACAAATGCAGTTTTTATATAAGGAAGTTCAGCTAAATTTTAACCATAAAATAAGTTCTAACACTTAGCTACCTTTATCCTAAAAAAAAGTAAACAACGAAACGTTCCAGCTTATTTTTTATATTTATTTGTTGACTTACAGCATTCTTTATTACAAATCACGAATAGTCGTAGTGTGTTTTTTAAATGTATCCGAAAATCGAGTGTTCATAACTTGATTTAATTTTTTCCATAAAATAGATTGCTGAAATAGTTAATATAATGGTTCTCAAATTTTGTAATACCGTGGCCTCTTAAAACCATTCGCACTATTGTCTGTTTTAAGTTTTATTATTGAAAAGTCCACCGAACTATTGTGATTATGTAATGCAACACTTCCGGATGCACAAACAAATCACGAGGGCAATTTGAAAAGTTCGCGACCTAACTATGAAAGAATATAACTTGTTTTTAAATTACTTTTATTTTTCAATAATATGTTCCCGCTGACCTTCAATGCACTTCGTCCAGTGATGCTCCAATGCTCCCGGAAATCCTATTCTTGGAGGTTCTCAAAATAACGATCCCTGTCGCTACCAGTTCTTCATCTGACGAAAATCGCCTACCACCAAGGATTTTTTTTAAGTTTTAGGAACAGATGGAAATATGAGGAATTCAAATTTTGAGAATAGGCTGGATGGGGAAGCAAGTCGTACTTCAATTCAGCGAATTTTGCCATAGATACAATACTTGAATAGAGACGTGCATTATCCTGATGGAAAATGATTTTTTTCTTTGATAAGCCTGGTCTTTTCTTACGAATTGTTTGATCGAGTCTATCCAAAAGTTTAACATAATACTCTCCCGTTATCGTTTGACCCTTTGGAAGGTAGTCAATTAGTAGGATCCCTTTAGCATCATAAAAAATTGAAGCCATAACCTTTCCAGCGGATAAAACTGATTTCGTTTTTTTTTTTTGTGGGCGGATAATCACCATGCTTCCATTATTTTGATTATTGTTTTGCTCTGGAATGTAATGGAGAATACAAATATCATCTGTAGTCGCAAATCGCCGGATAAAGTCAGTCGTATCCCTTTTAAATCGATCCAAACAATCTCGGGAAAATCGAATGCGTTTATGATCAATTGTCTGCAAACGCGGCATCCATCTTGCTGACATCTTTTTCATACTTAACTCTTTGGTTACGATATGATACAAGCGTTTATCCGAGAGACTCACAACCTTATCAATTTCGGACACCTTCAATCGCCGATCCCGTAAGACAGCATCGTCCACTTTGTGAATGATTTCTTTTATCGTTACAGTTTTCGGACATTCACTACGCGGGTTATCTTCTAAGCTTGCATGGTCACATTTAAATTTATCTGTTCACTTCTTTATGGTTGTGTACGAAGGTGCATTATTACCTAGTACATTTTTCATCTCATAAAAGATTTATGTTGGCGTTGGGCATTTTTTGACAAACAAGCTTTATCATCGCACGATGTTCAACTTTATCCATTCCAACAACGGCAAAAAAGAGCTTTATTTAAATTAATGTTTGCAAAAAATTTCTTGACACATTAATTATAGACTTTGGGGATATATATATATATATATATATATATATATATATATATATATATATATATATATATATATATATATATATATATATAAGATAGATATCACATTATAATGCGTCACAAATATTTAAATATTACCGCTACTTATAAGTTTGACCGCAAACTTTTTAAATCACCCTCGTACTACAAATAACTCACTCCAAAAACAAATTTACATTCGCACGTTCTTAATATGAAAAAAGAAATATTTGTTTATTTAGCATGCTTTCAAAAATGAAATATTTTTTTTTAAAAAAAATGTAATTAGTTGGTCTTAGTCGCACATTAAACAAGTAATTTGTTGTTGGATGAGTCAATTAAGAATTTTCACATCTTACTATTCAAATAACGAATTATTCTTCAATGTACAACTAACAATAAGACAAATTTATACAATTGTGATGTACTTGTCTAGAATTTACTTGTGTTAATTCAACAGTAAATATAATTATTCATTTCTTTTTCAGGTTTCCAGAGCTGAATGTAGAAAAATAAAAATGAAAACTAATATAAGTAGTTTAATAGGCATCATACTTTTTTACTGTACGATTCTTCAAGTACAAGCTGATGATGCCGGTTCTTTCGACATTTTATTTAGCAAAACGGAAACACTAAAACCTTGCTGCGACAAAGGGGAAAATATACTTAACGGCAATAAGTGTAAAGGCAATTATTCGATCTCATTGAATTGTGCCAATGGAAAGTAAGTAACAAAAATTATGTATACATGCATACACATATACACACATACATAAATAGAAAGAAATTGTGTCGAAATTGTCTTAATTATTCGATTTATATAAGACAAATATCTTAAACAACACATGCGCTTTGTAAATATTAACTGATTACCTAAAGTCATTCATACTAGATCTGATGAATGTCGGGAAACAAATTCTATTTTAATTTAGTCCTTTACAGTCTTTGATTACTGCTTATACGTACATTACAAATTTTCTTTTTTTTGTATCTTTCAAAATATGACCCCACCAAGCTAATCTATATTCACAATTAATTTTCTTTTTAATTCTTACATTTTATTCTTAACTGCAGATATTTTCTTTTTCTTTCATTAATGACACACAACAGTGTAAAAATCTTCAGTGAAGATTTTTAATTTATATCTGGCCACATATAGCATGCATTTTTTAATTTTCTATTGAGATCTTTTTCTTTCGTGTTTTGTGTTATCATCCATTCAGTATTCCGACAAAGTTAGTGTAATGGATTCTTCTAATATTAAATTAGGCCAGTTATTATCCTTGCCGTTCATTAACTGTCTTAACAAACACATTCGTTGTAATTGCTTGTGATGTACTTTTTAACCAGAAAAATACTATCTATTGACTCCGTAAATTGTTTTCCATTTTTATTTCTAATAGAACATCATAATCCACCATCTATTTGTTTGTAAACTATTAACAAACTTATAAAGAAGACCTCTTTATTGCTTAGATTTTATTAATTCCATAAAGGGCTTAAAATTCAGATGTGTATGACAAAAGTTGTCGAATTGTACTCTTGTACATTGACAATTTTCACTAGTATACCTTTGTGCTTGTAAACTAATTTTTTAATTCCACATATGGCATTCTTAGCTTTTCTACATTTGATGGCGACTCCACTATTACTAATCTATACCATTAGTTATTTATCTTAATTGATTATAAATTATAAAACGTTTTAGATAAATAAAAACTGTTAAATTGTTTATTAAAACATTTTTTTAATAAGTATCCAGTATATGTGTATTTCTATCGAGAATGTTTATAATTGCTTATTACTTCAAATTTGTTTTGATAAATATAAAAAAATAATAAAAAAGTAAACGAATTGAGAGTCAGTTTATGATCATATGATTTTTTTTAGGTTTATATTGGATCCCTACTATAACAGCGATGATGGTTTTTTTATAGATGAATATAAGAATTTAATAGATAATGAAACTAATACTGTTATGGCCGGCGAAGGAGAGTGAGTACATTTTGAAAATATTTAATTGTTATATATAATTTGATTGATTTGAGGTTTCATATCGATTAATAAAATTTTGAATAAAAAACAATTAATATTATTGCAAATAATTGTTGTAAACAATTAAATATTGGTATTGCTGCAGTTTTGAATACAAGTGCATATTATTTTGACTGAATTATATTCAATTTCAATTATAGTTTATTATGTAGAATATGTAAATCTGGTGCATTAATAATAGTTTAAACTCTGTTCCTAAAATGGAGGTTATAGTTAAACCTCTTCAGACCTTATGTTCATATGTATGAACATTAACACATTTCTAACCGTTCGGGAAGATCTTCCCGTTTCAAGATGTTTTATCTTAAAATGTCCAACATTTAGTATGATCGTCAATACGCAGTATATTCTTTTCTATTCTTCTTCTCAAAAACCAATTAGTCATTTACTGATCATGTGTATTGTCAGCAAATAAGAAAGGTTGCTAAAGAGGAACAATCTTCTGTTGGTCAACAGAAAATGTGTGGTCTTTAATCATGACAATATAAAGTTTCATATAGCAATGGATAAGTTCATGTAGTTTTAACACATTTTCCATATTATCCGAATTTTGCTCCGGAAGATTTCCATTTCTTTAAAAAATAACGACTCCCGTCCGGGTTACTGATGGAAGTAATTATCACAAAAGACATAAAATTCTTCTCTAGAGGGTCCAAAAAACTAGTGGAAATATGGAAATTATACAAAAAAATCGAACGAATGTAACTGATTAGTTATTAAACGAAACTAAACTAAAACTTGATTGAATTTTATTAATGAAAATCGACACAACTGCACTTACCAAATATTTAGAAATCTTGATTTTTGTAAATAGAATGTAATTATAAATTTCTTAAATAGCACGAAATGATTTAATAGATAAGTAACACTCAATTATTGACAAATTTGTGTTATTTGAAAATCGTTCATAGTAAAATTAATCAATATAATATAAAAATATTTTAATGTCTAATTTGTTTTTAATACAAATATAATTTTTAGTTACTGTATAACAAATAGAAGTTCTAAGGAAATTGCTGTCGTATGTTTCTCTGAAGATCTAACGTTATCAAGCACTAATGAACTACTCGCTCCCAGTATTTGCCTGAGCATTAGTGTGTTTTTCTTAATAATTACATTCGTCATTTACTGTAATGTCAAAGATCTGAGAGATTTACAGGTAGGTGATTTTTATGTTACTGCATAGCAACTAGACTAGTAATTAGAAACCCAGAGTTAAAATGTCGAAAGAAATTGCAATATTATTTATTTGATAACATTCATGTCAAATTCATTGTAGTTATTACATGAAATGAACAATTTTGCATAAGTCGTGAACCGCATGTTAGCAACATTTAGAAAATATACAAGCCGAAATCCTTGTAACATTTCTCTCCTTATAAACTATATATAACATAGAAAGCCTAATATATCATTGGCACGTCATATTTGTACTTAAAAAGTAAGATATAAGTTTTGGCATTATCTTATTTTTTACCCAACTTCGTACATTCATCAAACCACAAGGGGTAGCTAAAAGTTTTGCACATGAGATTATAACTGTGGAAGAAACAGCGTAGCAAGCTTTGCATATACGCATTATGTGTCTTAAATGACTGCATACAACTACTTAGTTGTATCAGTCTAAGTGTGGACTCTAAGACTGTTAAAAACATTTTTGGCATTATCATATTTTTTACCCAACTTCGTACATTCATCCAACCACAAGGGGTAGCTAAAAGTTTTGCACATGAGATTATAACTGTGGAAGAAACAGCGTAGCAAGCTTTGCATATACGCATTATGTGTCTTAAATGACTGCATACAACTACTTAGTTGTATCAGTCTAAGTGTGGACTCTAAGACTGTTAAAAACATTTTTGGCATTATCATATTTTTTACCCAACTTCGTACATTCATCCAACCACAAGGGGTAGCTAAAAGTTTTGCACATGAGATTATAACTGTGGAAGAAACAGCGTAGCAAGCTTTGCATATACGCATTATGTGTCTTAAATGACTGCATACAACTACTTAGTTGTATCAGTCTAACTGTGGACTCTAAGACTGTTAAAAACATTTTTGGCATTATCATATTTTTTACCCAACTTCGTACATTCATCAAACCACAAGGGGTAGCTAAATGTTTCGCACGTGAGATTAAAACTGTGGAAGAAACAGCGTGGCGAGCTTTACATATACGCATTGTGTCTTAAATTACTGCATACAACTACTTACTTGAATCGGTCTAGCTGTGGACGCTACGCAGTGAGAGACTGTCTATAAAGGCACTATGTCAGTACATTTAGAAAAAATGTACGATCATTGAATTTCTTACAGCTGAAAATATATCACTCACAAAAAAGATTCATCGCTTTATAATCATTTTGTGAGCAGATCTACTGTAAGTCGTTACGTAAAAAAATCCTGATAAGGCCAATTTGGAGGACGAATCCTGTTTAGGTAGATCTTTTCTGGCAAGTAATCAAATTCATCGACAACGTGTTCATTCTTTAATCAAAGAAGATCGCAGAATAACTCAGTAATATTAGTACAAAACATGAAATTTCTAAAGAAAGATTAGGCCACATTACATATTTTAGGTATTACAAAAATTTATAATCGCTGAATAAAGCGAATGTTGATCGTAGAAATAAAAAAAAAACGGTTTGAATTTTATTAGGAATTTTTTCAATGGTACGAATTTGAAGTACAGGTGAATTTTATATCTTATAAAAAAGATATTTCGATTCAGAAGTGCTGGACTTTGTCTTTAAGAAGGATATAGGAGAATATCAATTTTGTTTCGCTTAAGATATCGTTGGATCCCACACCACTTTGACTTATTCTCAACACCAAAGCAAATGGTAGTATTTTTACTTTGACGACCAAGGTAAATAATATTTTGAACGGTTGACTGGAGGAACAAATATCAGATTTCTTCAACGACGGAATGAAGAAACTTGTTATACCCTGGCGGAAATTGTAGACAATAATGGTGATTATGTTGAAAATAAATACACCGTTTGGAATTTATATTTTAATTCTCATTTTTCGATTCGTCGCAACATTTCAAATAAATAATAGTTATGAGCTACCCCGTGCAAAACTTTTACTATTTCCCGTTGAAGAAGCGAATTCAAATGTGATATTTATGGTTCTAACAGAATAATCATGAATAAATGGCTTGTAGGAAAACATTCAACAATAATTATATGATAAGAGTGGAAACAGGATATGAAATATAAAGAATTTAATGCCTAAAAGTAATTCAAAATTTCTATTATCGAAATCAAATTTTACATTTTCGAATCCTTTATTTACTCTGGCCTTTTTTTATTAAATTTAAGTTATAGTTCAATTCATTTTTTAAATAGCAGACTATCTGCATATCTGCCCATTTCGGTTGAATATGTACACTAATCAACAATTTGGTTTTCAGGGAAAATGTTTCATGCACATGATAATAAACTTGTCGATTTCGTTCCTGATTTTAGTTATTCTACAAAGATCTCATTACTTAACATCATTTTGGTGCAGTACCACAGGTAAATTTCGGATACCTTTTTATACATTTTCATTAACCTCCACGATATTTTTCTTATTATCTTAAGTATTTGCCCAAATTATGTTCATTTAAACCACTTATAAATTCCATTTGTGAGACAGGTCTTCCCCGAAAAAAAATAGTTTCAAATAAATAGAAAGTTTTACATGCTATTTAGGAAGTTTAATAATTTATACATACATATATATATATATATATATATATATATATATATATATATATATATATATATATATATATATAATAAAAATAGTATCCTCTTATACCAGTGACTTCGTTGATAGGTGTCCTGATAGTTTTTATTTTTTTTAAATCTGACTATCAGTTCTCCACTACTAGTTTCAGCAAGTGTTCTATCTTAAGATAAATGTTAGAAACTATGAATGTTAAGAGTCTCTAACATCAATCGGAAGATATCACACGCCAAACCTGGCAATGGAGAAGAAATACTCATCTAAAAGACGAATACTGTCAGGGCAGCAATATTTTTTATTTTTGATTTATTTGTTCTATAGTTATTTGAATTTTAATTTATTACTCACCCCACTAATAGTATACAGTTTAAAAAGTATAAATAGTTCACTTTAGAACGCTCTTGCATTCGTAAATGAATTTTTCATTCACCATTTAAACTATAAATATTTTGATAAACAATGTACTGTGATAACTGACTATTGATCATTTTTGATTGCTGCTTAAGTGCATTTTGATGACGATGCAATTATCTGTAGAACGCTAATATACAGAAAAACTTAATCAGGGAACTCAGTAACATACCAAACAATAGTTCAGTACTTTAGCACTCTGAGAATTAAATTGTATAAAAACGATCAAAAATGATCAATAACAATTATTAAACATTTTTTATCAGAAAAAAATCGGTTTATAACGAAAATAAAAAATTCATTTGTGAAATTGAATTCAGCTAGAGCCAAAACTATATGACACCTGTATTAAAGTAAATATCGATATCATGGCGTATAAGACGAGGTAGAAATTTGAAGATAAAATTTGTACATTTATCGTATATCGGTCGTATAAGACGATCATAAATTAAACACCTCTTTCACATGTACAATACAATTTTATGTCCAAATCGAAATTAGAGGAATTACATTTTTCGATTTTAAATTTACAAAATTAAATTTGGGGAATCACCTTGTTTTCATATACTGTGTATTAAAACATCGTGCTCGGCTTGTAACTAGAAGGCTATGGCTATGTATATTTTTTAAAAAAAATATTTAAAATGAATTATTCGATGAATTTGTTATATACCAAGTTCCTTTTTTCAAAATAAAGAATTTAATTTTTATATAAGCACAATAAATTCATCGTGTTATTTTAGTTTCTGTTTTTGTATTGGGCGTACAAGACGACTCCCTATTCTTTGAAGATTTTTTTGAGTTTTAAGGGTCGCCTTATACGCTGAGATATACGGTAATCTAGTTTTTATTTATTTATTAAGTAAATGAAATCTATAAAATAAATCTGAATCTATTAAATAAATCTATCATTTTGCTAGTTTACTTTTCTTTCTTAAATGTGTTTTAGTACTGATTCAAAATAATGATATAACAATATTATTGTATCTATTGCAAGTCCAACAATAAGAAGTAATAGAAAATAAAATAAAGAGGCATTGCTGATTATTCTGACACTTTTACTTAATAAAAAAAACTTTAATCTGAGATAGGTCGAAACTTATTTTTCACATAACTTTTTTTGTTTGTTTTTCTCTTATCAATTTTATCTAGTACGACCTACATTTAAGATATCCTGAATTTATAAGTAATGGGCAAATGTTTAAACATAATACCTTAAAGCTATGTGCGCTTCGAGTTGAAATAGTATTGTTCAAATATAATGATGATTACATATATATATATATATATATATATATATATATATATATATATATATATATATATATATATATAATATACATACACATGTGTATATGTGTGTGTGCGCTAAGTGCTAATAATGTTTTCTTTTAAGCGTTCCTGCTGTATATATCGATGATGGCAACTTTCTTTTGGCTCAATGTTGTGTCTTTTAACGTTTGGCGTCTTGTAAGGTAAGAAAATAATTTCAATTATTAGTGAGTGATTTTATAATTTGTAAAGTAAAATCTTATTACAAACACGATCTTTCAAGTGGACTTATAGTTAAATAACAAAGTAACATTTACAACTATTAAAAAAAATCCAGAGAATAGGTCGGTTGATTATTGGGGTTTTAAGGCGCTTCGACAGATAAGGTCATTAACGTCCGATCCAGACAGTAAAACAAATAGGAAACATGTTAAATCTCAAAATATTTTTTAAAAAAAAAAATTGATCCTTTTTTATTAACCCTATTAGCAGTATGTCGGGAATCTATACTTGTGCTAGAAAATCGTGTTGAAAATGCGTCCTGCAGGATATTAAGCGTTATTTATTTCAACATTTTCAAGTATCCAAAAGTAAATGGAATTGTAATTTAAAATAAACATTTCTCCAGTTTATTGCAACAGAAATATGTAAAAAATTAAAATATATTAATATAAGCTAAACAGAAAGTCCAAACCTGAAGTGCTCTCTGAACATAAGTCAGAGATTTAAAGTGTCGTTCAGTAAAATACGTCACATACACACACACTAACAGTAATTACAAAAATATGTATATTCCCAACGTTAGGGATACAGTAGGTTTTTCGTCATTTAACGAACTTATATATAATTTGTATTGTAATTTTTTGTTTGGTTTTTGTTTATACATTACTCTTTATACTGGTACACAATGCGAAGAAAAATGTCCTAATATATTTGTTAAATATATGATATGACTGTCTTTGACCTTGTTTTAAAATATTTCATGAAAGTATAGCGTATTAGAGTTTCACGAAATGATTTTCACTTTCTACACGCCGTAAAAAAATTATTTTATCAATATCTTCAATAATTGACTATCGAATATTTTGATTAGAAAAAAAATATAATGTGTAGAGAGTAACAAGTCATTTGTAAAAGTGAATCCAACTATACTTCCAAATAATAATAAAAAGTGTTTTTTTTAATGAAAACATTTTTTATTTGTCACATTTTTATGTAACAACATTGAATAATGCACTATAAAATTACTATAAAAATTTTACGTTGCATATGTGCAACTGCCTTTCTTATAATTGTATATTTTTTACATTACAAATGTAAATATTTAGGTTACTGTTCTTGTTTTTTTTAACGTCGAATACGTTATATCAAATATTTTAAAATGATATATGGGATAATATTATTTATTTTTATAATTATTTATAATGATAAATTAATAAACTTGTCTCATATTCAACATTTGTTTTGCATCAGGACTAAAGGGCGCCGAACCAGTTAAACTATCAAAAATATCAAATATATTTATCAAAAATATTTAAATAATATTTCATTAATCGTAAATCTATGTTGACTTTTATGAACTATTACAAATATTTATTGTTGATATGCAGTTTTTTGTCTTTTTTCGATTCCAAGTGAACTGAAACATTTTTTTTTTCATTTTATAACTTGGAATATTATTTATTTTGTTCTGTATCGATGCGTTATAATTATTACAAAACAAATCTTTGTTTATTTAAACAATCTCTTGACTCGATTTTCATTCTGAATATTCTTACATTTTGTGTATAATACAAATCTCACTTATGTGTAGTTCATATATAATATAATCATATAATATAAAGAATATAAATAACCGTATTATGATGTATAATAATTAATGAGTGTAGAATAAAGAAATCAACTGTTTAGTCAGTCATGTTAATTTGTACATTTTTCATCGTAAAACGATTTATTTAGTATCTGACCTAAATCATACGATATTCAGTAAATAAGTGTGTTTATTCGACACATTAATATAATTTTAATTTTGAAATACTGTTAATTGCTTATCTATTAGATATATTGTTTTAAAATGTTATTCATGTGTTTAAAAATTGGTGCTCAGATTTTATATACTACAACTAAATATATTAAAGCATTAATAACATGCTCAGGAGTGCTTCCTGTTTGAATACAGTGGAATAACTTCTACTGTTATAACAGGGTTTATTGTAGCTTGATTTTTTTGCGGCCTCTATCCGAATTTATATCTTTTTGAAATCGAAATTCTACAGGAAGTTTCAAAGATTATTTAGATAACTTGATGAATTCATCATTCCATACACACTCACCACTTTCTTTAAACAATTTGGTCATCGTTGATTCATTATTGATTGACTAATATGATGCGATGAGGTGTTGTAATAAGGTGATATTCAAGTGTTGATTTATGTAACATATATATTTATTTTTTATATATGTATATATACGTATATATATATATATATATATATATATATATATATATATATATATATATATATATATATATAAACATGTACACGTTTTTCTCTATTAAAAAATAAAAATTCCATCGTTTTGAAAATAAATATCGAGTTAAATATAAATATTTTTAAAACTTTAATAATAACAACGTTCGCATAGTCACCAAACTATATTTATTATTAACTCAGTTTGACGTAATTAAAATGAGTTTCGGAACGATGCATGGGGAAAAAAATGTCAAATGTCGCATATATGTGGACATGCTTCATACTGAATTTTAGTCTATGATATTATACTGAACAACACAATATAACTTTTTTTATTAAATATTTGATGAACTTGATGTTTTTTGACTTGTTTCGAATATACTGCTAGTGGTTTTCAAACATTTTCAGTTCATGACCATTTAGTAAATTTTGCTTCAATATATTGACTTTGAGTTTTTAAAAATGTATTGCACTGATACATTATTCACTTTTAGGAAAAACTCAATAACTGCATAAAAATATAGATTTAAAATTTATGAATAAACACTTCACACATACAAACACTATATATATATATATATATATATATATATATATATATATATATATATATATATATATATTATAACAACAACCTGTTGAGCACTTTTTTCTGATTTGAAAAGATTAAGTAGTTACTATAAGCTAAATCAGCTAAATCTGGAGAAGATGCCAAATTCATAAACTGTCTAGATCATTGTTTCTCAACTTTTTTTTGACCTGTGGACCCCTTTCGAGTTTAATATTTTTCTGTGCCCTCCCCCCTACTCATAATAGTTGCTCGGGGGAAAATAAATGAAAAAATAAATATAACATATAAATAAAAAAATTAGTAAATATAAATGAAAAAATAAATCTAATATTACACGGTTTATTTAAATCTACGAAATGTATTATTAATAAAATAATTATAACGTATTTGTTATGAACTATATATGTACGAATATATATATATATATATATACGTTTGTAAAAACAAAATAATTAATAAATGACGTTTATTTTATTTAATGTGATTCATGTGACTGATGTAAACTTTGCTTACTTACGCTAGACTCAACGCATCTTTGTTTACGAGAAACAAATGTATGTTCTGTCTGATGACAAATAAGATATCTTAGCTTCAAAATTTCCATTGAAAATTTCCTAATCAAATTTACTATTGTATTTTATTTAAATATAATATTTATAATTTTTATGAATTTATATTTCTGTAATAATTCAGTTATTGAATTTTAATTGTTTTCATATTATTTTAAGATTTTATTCTGACTATCCCCCCCCCCTATAGAGTTTTCTCTGGCTCGCTAAAAGCTAATTTCTGACCTTTGGCTCCAAAAGTACCACATGGATCCCGGTTGAGAAACGCTGGTGTAGACTATCACTTATTTACTGCATCTTAAGCACGTGTGACTTGTGAGTCAGAGTATTGTCATGCAAAACAAAGAACTAAGGTCTACTAAACTCCATGAATACTATACATATTTCCATCAATTGTACGTGATATACACCTGCGAATATCTGCAGCAAATAGTCTATCAAGGGATTTACTCCTAAATTCTAGAAATTAGTGGCCAAATCTCAGTAGTACTTGGCTGAGTCTTGAATTTAACAAGAGCTCGACAACATTTCTACATAAAATGCTTTATTGTATGCTCTAAGTATGCTAGTAATGGATTAAATATAAATAAAGATTATGATACGCTGAAGACTCCCATTTAAATGTCGCCATGTATACCTTTAAGCTAAGCAATAAATTTAAGTATGCAATTTTAAAGGAGCATTTAACCCAAAAGTTCGTTTTCACAAACACGCTTGGATTTGCCGAGTCTCGTGCCGTCCTATCATTTCAATAGCAATGATTATTAATGTTACTGAAAGTTTTTTTTTTAATATCATGACAGCATATAATAATGCTTGTGTCCTTTAAATTAAAACAGCATTAATTAAAATCCCATGCACGTCACGTTGTTTCTAATCAGTCATCGTTAATTCATTGTTTGCTGATTGAGTAACATAATAAATATTCAAGTGTTGATTTATGTAACGTGTACAATTATTATTCACACATATGCACAAATGTTCATTAATATATATATATATATATATATATATATATATATATATATATATATATATATATATATATATGATAATTTTTACCCATAAAAAAAATAAAAGGTTGCAAAAAATAATCTATTTCCATGTTTATGTAGACATACTACACACACCCACATATACACATGTATGCATATGTATGTGTATATATATATATATATATATATATATATATATATATATATATATATATATATATATATATATATATATATATATATATATATATATATATATATATATATATATATATATACATATGTACATTGACATATATATATATATATATATATATATATAACGATTACGTTGCTATATATCTGATAATAATTGTATACACATAATGAGTTTAAAAAAATATGTTTATTGTTTCATTCGGTTGCATGTACAGGCTTATAATTGAAAAAGAGGCGAGGGCAACAAGCTCGGGGGTTGGTGAGCGAAGCGAATAGGGATTCGAGCCCTCTAGTGTATATATATATATATATATATATATATATATATATATATATATATATACATGTATGCATGTTTTTGATATTCAGCTGTTATCTGTTAAAAAGTAAGAATTCAAATCGAATTAAAATGAATACAAATTTCAATATAAATATTTTGAAACATTAAAAATAACAATGATCGCATTTAGTCACTGGTTTTCTTATTCTCATTATAGTAATAACTATGGACTTCTATCAGTTAATTAAATAATTTTTGTTTCAATAACAATACTGATCGTTATACGAAACTTTTGGTCCAACTCTTATAGAGTTTATGACTTTTCACTCAAATGCAAGTCATCAACAGCTTAAAACCATTCAAGTCCTGGCGACTCAGGTTATATGAATGTAACTAATAAAAAAATGCGGAATTATCATATCCACATTTATAACTATTTTACTAACATTGTCGCATAAAATATTATATTTTTAAGTAATTTAAATTTTGATTTGTGGCTGTGAGACCAGAAGATAGTGAACGATGACTGAAAAGTAGTATGTTTTTATAAATTAATTTCATATATTTTATAATTGTTCAATCAATCAATCAGAACGGTTCCTTTAAGTACAAATTTCATATGAAAATCACTAATTTTTAATATGGCTATATTATTTATACTAAAATTCAAGGTGCAAATGAGCTTAGTTGTCGATATGCCCCTAAATCCATATATATATATATATATATATATATATATATATATATATATATATATATATATATATATATAATTCAAAGTACCGGTTGTTCCTAATATTTTAGCGTTCTGTAATCAGAAAAGAAATACAAAACAGCAAGACCGCCGAATTAATGAATGCTCTCTCTCTCTCTGTATATATATATATATATATATATATATATATATATATATATATAGACATAAACAGATAGATATTGAGTTCAATATCTATTCTTAATCCTCTACTTTTCTTCTACTTGTATCTAATCTTACTATCAATGATAATAAAGTATAATACTAATTATTTTAAAAAGACAATATGGGAAGAAGAGACATGATCATTCGTTGATTTCTTCTACTTTATATGTATAAATTAATATTAAATACATGTAAATAGAATCTGTTATATAACATATATATATATATATATATATATATATATATATATATATATATATATATAAATATAACACAAAAAAACTTTAAACATCCGGCAATATTGATGAGGCAAATTGCTGACATCCTGTTGGCAATATGATCAATAGATATTTTTTTGACAAATAACAGAGGTATGTTTTATTTTTTGAAAGACATATTCAAAGAGTCCATTTATTATGTAGGTTCGATGAACGTAAAAGTACTTTATATTAGAGGCAGAAATTAAAACGTTAGCATGATGTATACCATAAGCAGGTACCTAATACATGATGTAAGGTTTTAACCGTGAGTCACTACTTTTTTAGAAAATTATTATAAATATAAATCATCAATAGATTTCAAAGCGAACAAAATTATAATCAAAAGCTTTTTATTTTCATATGATTTGTCATCAGGTGTTGACATATCGTCGTACTAGGCACCTAAATAAATTCAAACGAAATGTACAGTAAATTAAAATTTAACAAGCCACTTCTGCATTCGTAAGCGTTTTTTCCGTTTACTAAATTTGTTAATTTTCATGAAAGTGCAAATACAAATCTGTAAATAAATATTAGTTTGAATAGGTCATGCATCTTGAAAAAGGTTATTTTAAAAAGGGAATTTCTAAATTACTCATACTTGAGAAAAGACCTGTTTTACGATATATACTTTTTATTATCGATTTTTAAATTAAATACACACCACTTGTATATATTAAACATTTTCGTCGGAACGATAAGAAATCGCTGTATATTGAGCTAGTCTGAAACGAATCTATTTACATACTTAACAACTAATAGAATGAAAATTGTTTATAATTACACGTTCACGGAAACCACAATCGATTTCAAAGTAAAATATAATCGATTCTGATACTTCTGCAATGCAACGGACGAATGTCAAGGTCGAGGAATTTCCCAGTATTGATAAAGCGTTCAAATAGTATACGAACAATTGCAGAATTTCGTTGCAAGATTAATAATTATAGAAAACAAACACGCATATATATATATATATATATATGTATATATATATATATATGTGTGTGTGTGTATATGTATATATATATATATATGTATATATATATATATATATATATGTATATATATATATATATGTATATATATAGATATATGTATACATATTTATTTATATATATATATATACATATATATATATATATATATATATATATATATATATATATATATATATATAATCACAAATACTCTGAGAATTGAAAAAAAGGCAATTGATGAATTAGACAACGTCAATTGAAAAATAGGATTCAATATGAATCAGAACAAAACAAAAGTGATGTTTAATGCGTTAGTTCTTCCGAAGAAAATAGAAATAAAAGAAACAGAAATCGAACAAGACATGAAGTATGTTTATTTGGGTTAACTTATTACCATAGATGGATCATTCATTGACGAAGTTAATAGAAGAATAAAAATTGGATGGAGTTCATTTTGACGAAACGTTTCAACGTATACATCGAATATCCCATTCTGAAAAGTATTTGATCAGTGTATTCAACCAGTGCTCGCCTACGGAAGTGGAATAAGGGTGTTTAGTGCCAAAACAATGCAACGATTTAAGATAGCGCACATAAGTAATGATGACAAGAAAAGAGAAGAGTTTGTAATGGAAATGGCCAGGATATATTTCAAGAAGAGAATACAATCGATGAACAAGCGAAATTATTGATTGGGAACAAAAAACTTTAAAAAGACTCAGAAAAAGACCAATGGACAGATGGGATAAGGACATAAGATTTATTACATAGAAATTTATGGAAAGGAGGTACTGAATCGTTTGAAGTGGAAAGATTTGGAAGAGAGGCCTTCATCCAGCAACTGATCGAAAAAGGTTGATGAAGATGATTATATATATATATATATATATATATATATATATCTGTGTGTGTGTGTGATAAAAGTTTACATATAGCTAATAACAATATATAAAAGTAATGAAAAAGAAATCTTTCTATTATTTACTTTAATTTTAATATAATCCACACTTTACAAAAATTACAACAAATATATATTCATACGGTATGAAAAAACATGAAAATGACATTTTAATATTTAAATGTCATTTTTTCAACGAAAGTGTTCATTCTGTCTTTTAGTGTTATTTATCAAAGTTAAAAGTGACAATAAACGCAATTTATCATGAAAATTCAATATTTTTTTTTCAATGTAGTATTTACATATTCAACGCACATAATGATTGTATAAGATGTGTCTTTCAATGAAGAACTATTGTTTATCTTTTGAATCAAAGTAGGTGAAAACGGCATCTTTAAGCTTTTCTTTCCCAAATAATTTGTTTGAACACTTTCTTCTGATTTGAAAAGATTCAGTAGTTTTCTTCTTCTTCGACGGCGCTACAGCCCAAATCGAGCCCTGGCCTCCTCAGTTTTTTTCCTCTAGACATCCCTGTGCCTGGCAGTCCTTCTCCAGTTTCTACTACCAACAGTTCCCTTGCATCTTTCTCTACATTGTCTATTCATCTGACTCTTGGTTTTCCCACAGATCTTCCATCTGGTTGTCCATCCAAGCTCCTTTTTGATACTCTTGAGTCCGGCAACCGTTCAGTGTGACCTGCTCATCGCAGACGGAGCTTTTTTATATAGACCGATAGTTTTGGTTCCTTATAAACTTAATATAATTCAAACTTGTAGCGTATTCTCCATATATACCTCCATCGTTTACTGGCCCAAATATCCTTCTCAACATTCTTCTTTCGATGGTGTCCAATTTTTCTGCTATCTTAGCTGACATGATTCACACTTCAACTCCATAAGATATGACAGTACGGATGAGTGTTTTATACAGTCGGATTTTGGTCTTCCTATGCATATTTTTGGATTTTATTAAAGACAAGAGCGCGAAATATGTTCTACTTGCTACTATTCGTGAACTTTTTGAAAAATTCAGTAGTCACTAGAACTTAAATCTGAAGAATACTGCTAGTGATAAAGCTGTCTAAACACCATCACTTATTTACTGCATCCTGAGCATGTGTAACTTGTGTGGATAAATACATTTATACACTCAATTTCATAAATTAATTCTTTTTTACCTCGCAAACTATAAAAACGTTTTTTGGAAAAAATATTCATTAAATTATTATTGAATATTTGTTAATTATGCGCATTTCTATGGAAATATCGTCATCACCAGAGCTCCAAGGGACAAAACTACTAAAATCTAACTACTGATGAATTGCAGGCGTATAAATTAACTGAACAAATTCATTAACATGAAAACAATTTTATTATTAATTAATATTTTATTATATTTAATATTTAGCATCTACATAACCGAGAACAGATCGAGTGAATATATCACACTAATGCCAGACATCGGCGCGACAGTGTATCTTATTTTTATCTTATCAAGATAACCATAGCTAGCAACCCTAACAACATAGTCTTTATCTATGCTAGCAACTAAGTAAAAAAGTAACATGAGGCAGCGTTATTAACTGTTAACATGTTGTAAAATAACATTTAAATGTTTTAGTACAACACTACCACTTAAAATTGAATCTTCTCTCTCTCTCTCTCTCTCTGTATATATATATATATATATATATATATATATATATATATATATCTACATATTATATCCAAAAATCTTTGTTTAACACATCTCGAACACATTACTATGTGTTTCTGATTACTTATCCTACTACTGTTGCAATGATTTACTGTTTAGACACCCTGACTGGAGTATATTGAATTTGTGCATGCTTCTATTATTTGTTGATTTCCACATGTGTTAACTATATTCTGTGTAGTACTTTTTGGTAAAAAGATTCATTTATGGAAGTGAATTTAGCCATAGTCGGAACTATATTGTATGCTCTCAATATTTTACATCTTAAGATTAATTAAAAACCATTATAACATATTATCTAAAATATTTTTTTATTAATTTCATTGATATTTTCATTCATAATTTTAAAAGCTAAATGAATACATTTGTTCTAAAATTAAAGTTTTGCCTTAGCCATAGTTCTTTTTTGATGTTTGAATATCAATATTTTTTAACATCAATTTTTTGTTTCAAATTTTATATATAATATTTTGTATGTATTTGTCATTAATCCGTGAAAAATTTCAATAATTAAAAATTCTATTAATTCATAGAAATATATAATTTCTAATACAAATTTATTGATATATATATATATATATATATATATAAAACACATATTATTTATCTTGAAACTGCTCTTTTATTTGTATATTCTTGTCTGTGTATTCGTTAATAAATTAGAAAATGAATTATAGCGTAATTAACAGTTTATATTTTTAGGATATTTATATAAAAGCTAAATAATTTAATCGTTATACTATAAACAACAATTGTGCAAGAGACTCATTTTGCATTGAATAGGTAAAATAATCAGAAAAAAGTTTTGAAAATATTAAAAGATCATTCTCTCTCTCTCTCTCTTTATATATATATATATATATATATATATATATATATATATATATATATATATATATATAAAGACACAGAGAGATAGAAACAATATATCTTTAACTAGGCCAATGAGATATGAAAATTACTTTCAATTGTTCATCACTTTTACGCGTCCTGAATATTACATTGTCTAAGGTTCATACTAAATCTGGAAATAATTTGCTTTATTTTCCAGATGTATGTATGTTATCTGAATTAAACTATTTTTTTAAATCAACAATTAAAACATTTTGTTTAATAAAAAATAATTTTAAAAAAAAGATAATTTTGTACTTTATCATCAATTCGTTTATCCATCAATCAATTAATTCATTTTTATTTTTTGAAGATTGAAAAATATACAAACTGCCGATTCGAAATTATACTGGATTTATTGCTTGTATGCGTATGGATTAGGGGGTATCCTGTTCACGATCACACTTGTTCTATATCTGATTGAAGGCGATCATTTATCACCAGGAATTGGAACAGTGAGATGCTGGTTTGCAGGTATAAGTATTACGTATTTGCATTTCATATTGTATTTGATAATAATTTGTATGGTTATTTATTTGTAGGTGTCACCGAAATCTGGACATTCTTCTATGGTCCCGTCCTACTTCTACTAGCCATTAACTTGGGACTTTATATTGATACTGTGTACCTATTATGGAGTAATTATAAAAGCATGGCAGCTGATTCTATGCACTGTATTAAGTCGCATCGATACAAGTAAGTTTATCAATTATATGTGACATGCATTAATACAAAAATTGGATTTTATAATAATTGAGGTTTATTTTGAAAAGTTCACAAAATAAATCGTATAAATTATACAAATATATAATGTACATATATATATATATATACACATATATATATATATATATATTTATATTTATACATATATTTATATTTTTATATATATATATATATATATATATATACATATATATATATATATATATATATATATATATATAAATATATATATAAATATAAATATATGTATAAATATAAATATATATATATATATATATATATATATATATATATATATATATATAAATATATATATATACATTATATATACAAATATATAATGTACATATATATATATATATACACATACATACTTAAAACTAAAAAAATATTTTGTCATTTATTTCAGATGTCTTTTATGTATCAAACTATTCCTCGTAATGGGTATCAGTTGGATTTTTGAACCACTTTCGTATCTATTCACTAGAAACACTCCTAAACAAAGAATTATCTGGTATGTCTACTTTTTAATATGTTTTTTTTTCATACAGATACATTTTACAAAACTAAATGATTTTATTGTTACGTTATTATTATCATACTGTATACTTTCAATAATTTATCAATCATGCCTCTTTTTCTAGTAGAAAAGTATATCTATTTAATCACTTGCATTCATTCGTGCATTTGCTGAATTTAAATGCACGTCATGCAAAAGAATCACACGTGTACGTTACATTTATTCACATTATTATCCACTTAACGAAAGCATTAATTTTAATTTGTTTCCCGTTTTAAGAATGATTAAAGAAGTATGCACTTTTCTATTAAAAAAGGAATATCACAAGTATCATTAATGAATGATTGACATTGCGCGATAAAATAATAATAATAATAACGAAATCATTACTTTTAATTTGCTGTTCTTAATTTTGTATTATCGAGGTACGATAATCATGATTAGAATAAAAAAAAAAAATAACGGTTCACCTTTACATTCCACAAAACTTGACTGACGATTTATTTTAAATATCGTATGTATTTTTCGAAGTTTATAAATATATGGAATCTCTTAAAAATGATTGGATAAACAACAAATATGAACAAAAAATAAACATATAGGTATTTTACCTTGAACTATTGTGTCAAGTTTGCGGTTTTTCTATTGGCCAGAAAAAATGGCAACATTAAACACAAAATTATTAGAGGCGCAATTTACCATATATATATATATATATATATATACATATATATATATATATATATACATATATATATATATATATATAAATGGTGTGTATATTATAGACGCACAAAATAATGTGTTTACAATTATAGTTTTTAGATTTAAAAAATAAAATACCGATTTAGGAGTTATTTCTGTATATTTTACCGATTTTACGTTTTTGGGGTAAAAATTTAGTTTAACACCAGAAACACTGATAATTCGAACTTGATATAGACAATAATTTCAGTTAATCAATTCCGCTGTTTAAAATCTATTCAGTGATTAAGAGATATCAAAGATAAGCTAACAACTTAATTTATAAAAGTCTTGACATATTGTTGAATTCATTTTAAAACGATATGAAGATAATAAAACAATTACGAATCAATAATGAATAGGTAGACCGATGATGCTATATAGTAAGGAAGAACGACGAATATTGATGTCTGCAGGTGAAAATATAAGAAACGGTGTAACAAAAGTAATGTTTGAATTAAATCAATTATGCGAAAGGAAAAAATGTGTCAAAAGTATCCGATGTGTAATTAGAGAAATAGGTTGGTAGGGAGGTAATCTCCAATCGAAACTACGAATAAGCGAAATTGTTAGGAAAATAGGATTGACTTGCGAAGGAGCAAATCAATCCGTTTTCTTTGAATAAATCACTTTATTTTAAAATAAAGTTATCTTGAGCGATGAAATAACACATAATTTTTGATACATTAAAATAGTATCGGAAAAGAATTAAAAAATGTACCAACAGTTAAGCAAGTAGGGGTACAATAATGGCATAGGGATGTATGTTCATTTAAACTGTATTTAAGTTTACTGAAACCAAGAATTAAAAAAAAGTACTATAAGCCTAATTTTAAATAGTCATTTTATACTTCAATGGAATCAGGAACCTAAGTATAAAGCTAGAATAGTAAAACGATAGATCTCATATAGTACATCTGTGACTCACAAAACATTGCCCCAATCTCCATACATCTACGAGAACACAAATTACAAATTCTAAATCATAATACTTTAAGCAATTATAATTAAAAAGCTAACGTTTTTTAAGAATAGATTAGATTGAGATAACACATATAGGGAGTGCTAAATCAATCAAGTTTATGACTGTTATCAGCATTAAAGGATACCCTAACAAAATATTAAAGTAATGATCTACTCAATTAAATGTTTTTAAATATTAAATTTTTATTACTTTTTATGCAAATTCGTAAACTGGTCGAAGATTTTAGTGATTGTTAATTTGATGTATAAATAAATTGTTATTTTTTATAAATTTTAGAACGATTTCATCCACCCTTCCTTATTAATAACTATTTAATTGAAGGCGAATTCGAAACTTAATCATATGGTCAAATCTCTCAATCTAACAATATGTATGACATAAAGAGCTCATGTAATTATTTTTACTCTGGAAGTATGAAAAATAAATAGACTTTAGATATTTAATGTCTTGAAAGACTAAGACTCCTTTTCACATATGGCTTTGATATTTCTTTTTATCGTTTTCAGTATAGTACTAACAGTGTATATGACAGTGTCATTGCATTTAGAAGCATATTTGACTTATTGGTATATCGTTAAAATAGTAATTAAATACTACTCAGTGACTAATATGGACCTCTATGGCACTCTGGTCACTATCATCTGTTTGTTTTCCAACGATGATGTTTCTACATTTGTAGGGAAATCCTAGACAATCTAATGTCAAAAAAGGTCACGATCCGCTTAAGTACTTTTTCATCATCGTCATGTGAGTGACGCATATCTTAACTCTGACTTGCAATATGAATTTGAAATTTACGATTATATTTCATTTCTATAGACACTTCTAAATTATCCTTGTAAAGATATGTAATTCTTATTTATTTTAAAGTATTTTCGATTCTTTACAACTGTGTTTTAGAGGTTTTATGTACATATGTTTACATACATACATATACATATATATATATATATATATATATATATATATATATATATATATGTGTGTATATATATATATATATATATATATATATATATATATATATATGTATGTATATATATATATGTATATATATATATATATTATCCATAAAAAAATTTCGATGACGTCACTTATTTATTTATTACGTTGAGGTTTTGTAGTACCCAAATACGTTTATCTCATATACAAAATAGCAACGTTGCAATTTGTCTGCGATAATGATTATATAGACATAAATTAGACATCAGTTTTAAAAAAATATACTTATTGTTTCATTCGTTTACATGTTAAGAGGACGTTAAAAATGACAAGTGGGCGAGCGCAGCGAACCCGGGGGTTGGTGAGCGCAGCGGCAGCGGTCGAAGCCCCCTAGTATGTGTGTATATATATATATACACACGCATATATTTGTATTAAGATAACATTTTCACATTAATCGATCAATAAAATATCAGATCAGTCAGAAATCAAATATGACAGTAAAACTAATTATAGTACTAATTACTCAACTTAGAATCGACCTCAATTAAATCATTTTCGGCCAACCGATATAAATAATACAATTTAATTGAACAGTAATTATATTATTTCATGGCTGTGTAATTAACATGATCCAGTGAAACAACAATTATGTATTTAATAATTTATTCTGTGAATATTGCAGACATGTCCTTGAAATAACCACGTGCTTTAAAGATTGCTAATGATACATTGATACTCAGCGGTAAATTTATATTGTATTTATAGATTTTATTACTTGTAAAATTGAAAAATGCACCATCTATTATATAAAAAGTAATATTTTCGCTTATAAAAAAATAACATACCGAAGAACTTTTATTCTTTTTGAATAGTTACAAAGTAACGTATGAAATATTTATCAATTCGAAATATTGAAGATGTCCAATTATAAATAACTTGAGGCTACGATATTGTTGAACTTTGTATAACGTAGAAAGAATATCCAGTGTGAATAGTCTTTTTTGTGGTTTACACGAAGGTCATTCATAACTTGAAAAGAGGATGAAGAGCGAGAATACATATCTCTTTAAAATGAATTTAATCATACTTTACAGATGGTAGATAGATGACTTTATACTTGTAAAGTACACTTAAAAGTGTTTATTATATAATTATATATTAATATGTATAAAGAACAAGTACTAATCAAATCAATTCAAGTATATTGAGATTTTAATATCTTCAATGTCACATGTCCATTTGAATGGGTTAAGGTTATTTATATAAAATTACCGATTATTTATATCTTTTCTTCAAAAAGTTCTAGGACAGACGCATGATAAAATTTTATACTATATTGTAACAATTTAGTTGGCAGCTATTTTTAATATTACCACATTTTCACAGCTAGACAAATCGCAAATGATGAAACAAGCTAAATTTCGATAAATTATAATTAATTTTACGAAAAAGTGCCGAGAATTTTAATAAAATGTTATATAAAATATCTTTTTGTACATAAACCGCACACACAAAAAATGTGAAATAATTCTAATTTTTTTAAAGTCTTTGATAATTATATTCGATAACGAAACCTTTTCGATTTGAAAATATTGAAATTACAAAATATTATTTCCCTTTAACAGCACAGAATCGATTTCAAATTTTACATAGAGCTTTTTTAATGAAAACAAGAATAATCTTCACTGAATATTTATAATATTTATTTTCAATATTTGTAATATTTTTGATCAAGATTGTGATATTTTTGTGATTTTTGGATGAATCAAGTCCATTTGTTAAAATTAATTTAACCTCAAACTATATCATTGATATTTTCGTTCATAATTTTAGAAGTTAAATGAATACATTTGTTCTAAAATGCAAGTTTTACCTTGGCATAGTTCTTTTTTGATGTTTGATATATCAATATTTTTTAACAATTTTTTATTTCAAATTTTATATATAACATTTTGTATGTATTTGTCATCAATCTGTGAAAAATTTCAATCATTAAAATTCTATTAATTCATAGAAATACATAATTTCTAATACAAATTTATTGATACATATATATATATATATATATATATATATATATATATATATATATATATATATATATATATAAAACACATAATATTTGTCTTGAAACTGCTCTTTTATTTGTATATTCTTGTCTGTGTATTCGCTAATAAATTAAAAAATGAATTATAGCGTAATTAACAGTTTATATTTTTAGGATACTTATATAAAAGCTAAATAATTTAATCGTTATACTATAAACAACAATTGTGCAAGAGACTCATTTTGCACTGAATAGCTAAAATAATTAGAAAAAAAGTTTTGAAAATATTAAAAGATCTCTCTCTCTCTCTCTCTCTCTCTATATATATATATATATATATATATAAATATATATATATATAAAGACACAGAGAGATAAAAACAATATATCTTTAACTAGACCAATGAGATATGAAAATTACTTTCAATTGTTCATCACTTTTACCCGTCTTGAATATTACATTGTTTAAAGTTCATACTAAATCTGGAAATAATTTGCTTTATTTTCCAGATGTATGTATGTATGTTATCTGAATTAAACTGTTTTTTTTTTAAAAAAAAAAAAGAAAAAACTAAACCATTTCGTTTAATAAAAAATGTTAGTCAAAAAGATAATTTTGTTCTTTATCATCAACAATATCTCAATCTCAAACTATATCATTACTTACATGTACTTTCTTTTTCAGGATGATTATAGATTATATAAATATGCTTCAAGGAATAACCATATTCATCATATTAATCGCGACAAGAAAACGTGCTCTGAGAGGATTAGCTAGGATGACTTTCTGTGGCTTCCGTCTATTCCCAATATACTTTGCAACCCTGTCACCAGACGACGAATGTGATGACATTATGCAAAATATTGAAGAATCAACATTGGCGCCACAGCCGCAGAACGTATAAATGAATGAAGAGAAAATGCACAGATTGTGATGATGTTACATCTGATGATGAAAACAAAACATTGAATTGAAATGTTTTGAAATAATTTTCGTTACATCCGCCTATTAAAAAAATGAATTTTTGTCATCGTACATGTTTTTCTAGAGTAGATTTTTTTCACAGCAAACTGTATCAGTTAAGAGGTGTTAAGACGTATGTTTATTTTACGACGATATATAAATAATTGAAATGTAAGAGTTAAGGTGCCTTTATAATGCATATACAAGTGACCAAATATTTTCTTGAATCGATTACTACGAATTGGCTCGAATATAATATTTTGATTCGTAATATCGGTTATTAGATTAATCCATTAATTTATCGATTTGTATAAATGTAATAACTTTTATTGCAGTATACGACAGCAAAAACTGAACAAAAATTGTTTATTTTATCAAATATAATGAAGTAAACTATCTTTGTCAATGTTAATTATTTAGAGAGTAATAATAATTATTTTTTTACTATTAATATTATTTTAATAACTTATAGTTTAGTATTACACAAATGTTTAATCAAATAATAGACATAATAAAAATATGTTACTATTAGAGTATTAAATTGAAAATTTAACTCACATATTTATTTATTTAATGAACGAAGTAAGATTCATTTCAATAATATTTTTGATTATTCAACGTGTGTATTGAGATATTCCTTATTAATTTTAGTAATGCAAAGGGGCATGTTTCCAAAAAAGATTTTCTATGAAGATAAAAATCATAAAAATATTACTCTGTTACAGAACGATTATATAGATTTAAGTCAGTATAAGTATTTAAAAATTCGCTACAGCAATTTTTTCGCATTTTCTTTCTCTGAATATCTTGTTTCTAAAACTACGATTAAATATTAATTTAAAAACATTATCTTACTTGGCGCTTTAATTTTTGTTTCCTCCTTAAAATTTCATTTCTACGCCAAAATCAACAATAAATTTCAAGTAATCGATTCTTGAAATAAGGAATCAATTCTGAATCATAAACTTTTTTTTCAAAAATAAATATTATACAAAATTGTAAAAAAATGTAACTCGTTTAAATTCTAAACAGCAAACCTCGTACCTTATAAAAATCTAAGATTTGTATTTATACAATTTTAAATAATTATTTGTGATAAAAAAATGTATACAGTTCCCTGTTTTGAACAGAACAAGAAATCGATTAGACACCTGTACTTTCATAAAAAGTGGCATATTTAATATCTGCTGGAATCAGTGAAGTATTATTTCCATTCGTAAAATGTAATCAAATCATTATTACTCATTGATGACGGGAAAAACTTTAAACCGGTATTCTCAAAGTGCGAATTAATTTCTTTTTCATATTAGTTTATTTCATTGTACCAGACGTGTATATTAAATAATAATGTATAGCAACACCGTATATAAAGTAGACGTTAACACAGTGTTTCATATAAACAATAGTTCAAAAAATATAATAACCATAGATGTACTAATGATAGTATTGTGATAGTCGTCAGTAAGAAATAAATGTAATATGTGAGTAAAAGTAAGAATATGAAAGCACATCGGCTATTATGTAAACTATTACATTAATGTCACAAATCCAAAGATACTGTTGATTTTATTAAAAAAATATTAACCCTATTCTGTTAATTGTCACATCTCTCAAATATGATTATGGCAATTCGTTATATCATCTTTGTCGGATAGTTCGTTATTGGGGATTTAGAGCGACCTCCTTGTCGGGTGCCGCGACTCGGTGTAAGTATACAATAAAGGGAGTATGTAGGATAAAAAAAGTAGGCCAATTTGCTTTAGTAAAGATTTGGTTTAGACACCAGCCGGAAGATCACTGGCGGCCACAAGTATTTAACAACTGAATCATAACATGAATATCCTTACATGTTATACTGTAATGGAGTCAATTATGAAAAAATCCCATATATGCCGGACATAATATGCGTATGAACTAACATAAAACATCACCACAAACGTACAAACACATATATAGTAGTCGGACTAGCGCTATATGAAATTGAACAGCACTTAAGCGCAGTCATAACTACACATGTGATATTGAAAAAAATGATTTGGTACGAGACAGTTACTTCTATTGAACTTGTCTACTGAAAAGTGAGATTTATGATGTGATAACGTGTACACATGTTATAGCTGGTATAAATTGTATGTTTTGATTGATTTCATTGTAGCATAGCATATAGGCACATCCATGTTGTAGTTTAATAATCAAAATATTGGACATTCTTTAACTTTGTAATTATTCTTCTTCTTACTCTATGCATTACATATAAATTGATAATTTTAGTTCAAAATTTTCAATTAAAAGAGAAATGTAAATATTTGTTTCTGCAGATCTATTGTCTTGTAAAAAAAATGTAAAAAAATAAAACAAGGATGGTATTACGAACGTTAATGCTGCAGAATAATTAACTATCCTTAAGAGACGTGCAATGAAAATTTTACTTGATCTAAAGTATCTTTTAATGTGTTAATTTAGTTATACAAGACGGCAGTGTTCGTTAAAAGGCATATTTTCAACTGAAGAGCGAGACTGAGATTTAACATTATTTGAAACTTGATTCTTGTTTGTTGTTTTTTAAGTATTTTGTTTCAACAACGCTGCATTTATTAATTTTTCTTTTGCTCATAAGTACATTTACCTCTAAATATTTCATTAAAAGATATAAAACTGTACTTAATTAAAAAAAATACTTTAAAAATAACACGGCTAACAGAATACGGTTTTATATTTATTACTGGTGAATACTATGCACCAGTAAAACATAAAATCATTTGCTTCCTAATATAATGACACTTGCGAATAAAGAGGTCGCTCGGCGTACATTACTTTGCTTTTAATCTTTGTTCAATTTTTTTTTAATTCTTCTAGTCGTGACCGAATTCTATACAGTAATCAGTTTGCAAATATACAAAAACATTTATAGAAAAATGTTAGTTTTCAATTAATAGGAATTGACTGTAGAGATTTTTAATACTTGAAAATTTCTTAAATTTTTTCATTTCATTCGAATTTTTTTGTATCCAGTTCATGTCGGTTCGCTAACGATGTCCGATTATAAAAAAAATGATTTACATTTATACAAATTATAGACTTTTTCAATTATGTATTTAATAGATATGTATGTAGTATAAAGGTACCTTTAAATTTTTATTGTATAGTAATACGAACAAACGTATTCTTTTATGGAATCTCATATAATTATATATATATATTTCTATGGAATTAATTTGCAATGTACTGTTATTTACTTAAATTTAAATACGAATCATCAAAAACTCATGAATGACTTTAGTAAGTTACACCAATAGAATTTTTATAAATTATATAAAAAATTAGCATATCCCGAATCAAATGTGTTAATTATTTAATTAGCAACTTTATAAATAATAAAAACATATTAGATTTTGGTTTTTAACATCTTGGATTCTATATCGGTTTTTCACTCGACGCATATTAAATCCATTAGTGCCATAGAAGTCTTTTTTTTAGAAATTAAGATCTTTGTTTCATGTATTCTACCTGCATTAATTTACGAAAAAAATTGAAAAATCTCTGTTCTATTTAGTGAAACGATTTTTTTACCCAAAAATTTCTTTTAGAGAAAATTCTTTTATTTTTCAGTTTTTCGTGATATTTATATTTTTCATAGTCTAATACAGGTATTTGGTATTCTCGACCATATAGTTTTAACTTGACTATAAATGTTACACATAATTGCTTCAGATTCTTTAAAACTATTAGTGCACACTATTACATTTGTTCCAGTTTTTTAGTTTGCATCAATTTTAGGATTTTGACATTTTTTAAAAAAAATAATTTTGGTCCTTTACTAGATTCTGTTATTTATTTTTTGAAAAACGTTTTTAAACATTTCATAATATTAAATAGAAATATTTCTACGATAAAGTAAATATAACAGTAACGCTTTATTAAATTTCAGTGATTTCTTCAAACGTATAGAGGGAGGAGGTAAGATTGAACATTTTTATTACTGCACGAAACAAGTCATTTAGTTAAAAAAAAACTTAATTTTTCTAAAAAAAATATTTATTATGATACTGTAAGATACTATATATACTAAAAATAAAACTATATTCTGTAAATGACAGTGAAGAAAATTAAAACAGTACCTTGCAAAAATTTGTTCAAAGCTTTGTTGACAGGGTGTAACTTTGAATATATTTATAATTACAGAATATTTTAAGTGAAATACGTATAATTTAAAAATATCTTAAAGAACAGTCTTCTATGTATGTCATGTTCAAAGAGCCCCTGTGTAATATACGCAAACTCAAACTAGAACCTACAATTTTCTAAACGTGCGTAATAAAATCGATATTTGCTTTTTAAACCGTTTTCAAGTACTATGTGGTAATAATCCAATAAAGAAAAATATATTTGAAAACAATCTTATTTTAAACAATACTTTCGTTTATCAAATCACAAGAAATAATTTACTTTTTTCGTAACAGAATGCACAAATTAGTGCAACTATCTTTTGTGTCAATTGACAAGCTTTCTTGCACAATTATGTATGGATAATGCAGATCTGTATAAATCTTTTTAATTATAGAAACATGCTAGTATTCAAACCTGTATCTCTCATCTCTAAAACAAAGATAAATGAAATAAAAATGAATGAAACATTCAAAGTGATAAAAATGTTTACTTGTTCAAAATATAGAATTATAAAAGAAACTTATTCAACTATCAAATACATAATGTAAACTTTTCAACTTGCAACATTTTGAATAGTTCATGTTATCGGATATATAAGTTACAGAGAATCCACTGTATTCCATTTCATGTACTTGATAAATAAATAATTGTAACACAATGAGGTATAATTGTCGTCTAACTAAAAATTAAACATTGGTCTGGAAACGTGTCTGAAAAAACTTAAATTGTTATTGTAAGTTATCAGAAATTAATGTACGCTTATCTAAATAAAACAAAGCGATGTATAAATTAATTTATCTGACATAAGTAACACAAAGCTGATTTTAAACATTTACTGGGGGGCACTGTAACATTTTAAACATTGCTAAATATACGTGCATCCATTAATGGGTTAAATACAATTTACGGGTGGTTATAAATGGAGAAAGGAAATGTATCAATTCACACACATTTATATAAGACAAGTTAAAAAAATCGAGTATATCGATCAAGTAAATCTCAAAAAAATAAGATTAAAATCCAAATGCACCGTAGTCTTGATTCTAATAAAATATACAAATCGTGACATGAATTGTGGATAAATTAAACTTATTTTATCCACAAGTTACTTGAGACTAACTGAAGAGTCGAACTAGTCATGGAAAATAAAAATTACAGCAGTTTAACCCTTTGAGCCCTATGAACCCATATGTGCATTCTGAAAAATCACATGTTGGCCTATGAACGCAAATATGCGTTCGATACCAACAATGCTTGTATGCCTAGATATAAAAACAAAAAACATAGTAAAAATTATTTTTAATATTTAATGATTAATATTTTTTGAATGGTTTTTTATATTTTACAAAAATATCCACCATGCAGAACAGAGGTTTGAGGAGGACAAGTTCATTCGGCTGACCCTCCATTTCGATTAACGGAGAGAAATTTCCCTCCGTCCTGCAGAACTAAATATAATAACAAATGTCCTTCACGGCAAAGATGCGTTGTTTGCGCAAGACGTGATATCAGGACTGATTCGCGCTATGAATGCAAAAAGTGTAACACTGGTCTATGTATTGAACTCTGTTTCGAGATTTACCATATAAAACAAAATTACTAAATTTCCGAGTTAAAAGATAATTTAGTACTTTTAATGTGGACTATGATATAAATGTTCAATGAAATAAATGATTTTGTTAAAGTTTTTGCACTTTACTTTTCAAATTATTTCAGGTATAACCAATATACGTTGCATCGAAACTTCAAACTTATTCAGATCAACGTGCGCTTTATCGTAAAAAGTGAACAGAACACAGCTAAAGCTTTACCTCGCACAAATCAGGGCTGAACGGGTTAACAGGAACAAGACCACCAGTACCAATACACCAACTATAATAATAATGCAATTATAATTTTAAAAAGCAGTGCTTAACACAATAAACACTTCTCACGAAAAATATATCTAATTTTAAAAAATCCGGACAGTCCTTAAGTAACTGTTAAAATGCTTCTGCTTCATTCTATTTAGAAAGTTAATAAACTAAATTGGAACCAATTTACTTTATTTAATGCATACATTTCTTTCATTAATAATTTCCGTATCCAAACAATTCCAAATAACTAAACTATAACAATACATGCACAGCTAAAAGATTTCTTTTTTGTCAGTATATATTTGAGTTCAATTTTTTACTCTTTTAATTTTATTTGAACCTGCTTGTGCGACGTACTATAATACTTCGTCTAAAGTATCAGATTTTTTTCTGAATTTGCTAGAAATTGTCAAAATTTATTCCGTCAAAAAGTTATGAAAAGTACATATTGTACAATTGTATGTCAAAGTTATGAAAAGCAGTTATTAATTATTTTCTACATCATAAAGAAATGCTATCCAATATCAAAAAAGTTCTTCTACCGTAATTTATATATTAATTAAAGAATAATAAAGACATACCAGTGCAATATTTTTTTGTCAAAAACTTTTAGCTAGATTTTTTTATAAGGAACCGCGCACGACTGTAAATGACTCCGCGACAGTATTCTTTCGAAAAAAATTTCGAAGATAAACCCGAAAAGCTAAAATTTCAAAATAGTTAATTTATAATATTTTTTTTTATTTCTATAAATACCAATTATTATGTAGTAAAACTGTATTTATACACATAATGCACATTACGACCCCGCTCAATCAGATGTAAATAATAAAATTTGGTCATATAAGTTGGCTGATTTTCAAAACTTGTGGGGTACACATCTTGAGTTTTCTGGGGATGATAGGGGTTCAGCAAAAACATTTTACTTGTGTCGACAAAGTTTGAAGACCGCTGATCTAGGACATCTCTTGTATATAAATACATTTTATATTTAATATTTTATATACAAACATCTGTTTGTATATAAAATATTACACTTTATATACATTTTTTTAAATAAGCACTCAATACTACTCGATGATTGAAAGTTTGCAGCTAATGTAAAATAAAGTGTTACTATGACACATAAGTACAAACATACATACATATATATATATATATATATATATATATATATATATATATATATATATATATATATATATATAAAGATGTTTTATATATTATTAATTTCGATAAGTGTTTTTGTTTGTAATGCAAAACTAGTCTCAAATATTTTATAATTAATATAATAAAAAATAAAGAAATACTTTATTTGAAAAATATACATTTTTTAATTCTTTCTACGAACAAAATTTTTAGTCCTCTTTAATTACACATTTAAAATAATAATATACAAAATAGTACGTTTCGATTTACACATACTTTTTGATGTTTTTTTTTGTATCGAATTCGTCTATTTTTGATAAATTTTTGGATTTCTTTTGTTTCATTCTTATGAACAAATTTGTTTTGGCTATTATTTATTAGAACTGTAATACGAAATCATTAATGTTCAATTGGTAGTTATAATTATTTAAGCATGTAAAAAAAAACAGTTTAATTATATCACTGAAAAATTTTACTAAGTACATTTCAATCGTTCGGCGATAGTATATACATATTTTTTTTATTAAATGCATATGAGTTAAATGATTACAAACTTCTTAACGACAGTGTACGGACACGTAAGATTTAAGAAGTAAAAATTCATTCTTATCTCTTTAAGAATACAATTAACACTGTATAACTGTTAGAATTGTTTCAGCAACTTGGATTTATAAATTTAAATTTAATTATTATTAGTTGTCATATTTTGTATGAAGGAAAAGTGTAGGGAAAAACTTTTCAAACACTATTGACTTGTTTATTTAATATCATGTGTTAAGATTAAAAATCGAAAAAATAAATAATTTTTGGAAAAGTTATTTTTGTATTCTTATGTTTGCATGTATGTATGGATGTTTGTGTATGTATGGATGTGTATGTGTGTATGTATGGATGTATATGTGTGTATGTATGGATGTGTGTGTGTATGTATGGATGTGTGTGTATGGTTAGATGTGTGTGTATGTATAGATGTATGTATGGATGTGTGTGTATGGTTGGATGTGTGTGTATGGTTGGATGTGTGTGTATGGTTGGATGTGTGTGTATGGTTGGATGTGTGTGTATGGTTGGATGTGTGTGTATGGTTGGATGTGTGTGTATGTATGGATGTGTGTGTATGTATGGATGTGTGTATATGTATGGATGTGTGTTTGTATGAATGTGTGTGTATGTATGCATGTGTGTGTATATAGGGATGTGTGTTTATGTACATGTGTGAATATGTTAATATATACACACACATACACGTATAATAGCTGCAGTATCCAACATTATTCGGTTGTACTACGGTATGTTATAATTTCAGATTCTGCGCAAGATTATCGGATATTGAACAGGAAAGACATTTTCCATCTTCTACATAGATGCAGAAGGATAAATAATATTAAAAAATGAGTTAGTTTAACATATGTCAACGTAAAAGAGGCAAAATGTCGAAAAGAGATTTGAATATTAATCTCTCTCCAGTGTTTTGTGAACAATTTTCAAGTCTACGAAGTAACACAATATGCAACAAGTCATAGATTTTATTACAATTTGCAACATTTCCGACGTTTCTGTGACATCTCATCGAAATTAGTTGAATAATTATTATGTAATTTCATATAAAAGACTATTTTAAACGATTTAAACCACCTGACTAACAATCTACCTTTACTGATCACCTATATAAATAAATTGTATCTCTTTTGAAAATTAACAATATTTTCTAAGTATTTCTATTTGGACGTTCTCGTCATTACTTAAAATTCTTAGAATCATCCCATCAAAAGTTACAAAAATTTTCAAAAGTCATGGGTTGATGCGTTTTCACGGTTATATTTATTCAACAATTTATAAAGTTTAAGTTTTTTGCTTATATTTATCTACAGATAATAATAAATTGTGTGATCAAAATCGCATGAAAAACATCCCCGTTATTTCGGGGTTTTTGTGTTTTATATATATATATATATATATATATATATATATATATATATATATATATATATATATGTTGATATGTATGTATGCACGTGTATGTACTTGTCATTGAAGTATTCATTATTTATTGGAATACATTCGTCATTGTATTCGTATGTATACGCATTTTCGCTATAACAAGATTTCAGAAAAATCCAAATAGCATCCTTATTAACGAGAATCTCTATAACAAAATAATAATCCTTCAAATTTCTAGAAATGTGTCACAACTTGTTGCAAAATACTTTACAGAAAGAGAAAAAATGCAGCGAATTTACTCGCTCTTAACTATTTCCTCAGTATATTTTTGCACGTAATACACACTTTTTAACAATGCACGTAACATAAAAGCATACAGTGCAATTCTTTATATAATATATCATTCAGTAAAAATAACATATTTAGTTAAAATTTTATAATTTGAAGTTTTATTAAGGTGAAATAATTTTTAAAAAAATTGTCATGGAAAATTTTATCTTTTTAAAAGATTTACAATCATTTTATTAAAAAATATTCAAAAATAATGTTTTTACTTTTATATTTAGTTACATACTGCATTTGCTAAAAATAAAATATTAAATATTACAATATTTTTGCACCAATTATACGGCTAATATGAAAGTACCCTTAATTTGTTTATTGTAAATGATTTCATTTCTCAAAGACTTGAAACAATTCTCCAAGAAACAATCTCTCAATTATGAAACATTCTAAAAAATAAATGATGCATTTTTATAACTATTATATATATATATATATATATATATAACAGCTAAAAAAAACGAACGAATGTATGTCACCGTTCTAATTTCGAATTTCCTTTTACGAATTTACTGTTTTTACCTCATATAATGTTAACAAAAGTTTTCACTTTCAAGATCGATGAGATACATTAATGCACACGCTCGCACATACCTATAACAGATTCGTAATAAGATTAAAGGTATGTGTATGACGTCAATGGCGATTACAAACTAGTGTTCTTGAGGTCAAAATTCCCACCAGACGACAAAGAAATCTGTACAAACCGATGTAAAACACAAATAAAAAACGTCAGTTGTTAGCGAATAAGATAAAACTAAACTAACGCGTTTAAACCGGAACTGATGGTGGTTACCTATTTTGATACCGGATTAAAAAAAGTACTGGTGTTTATATTATCAATTGAACGGGGATAAATATTTTCGCTCCCGCTGGACTTTTACAAAATAAATTCAATTCAATTCGGAAAATGTAAATACACCTGTTCTGTTTAGTAAATTCGTTGAAAATAAATTGGCGAGAAAAAAATCCAAAGAAATTTTAATGTCCCGTTTTCATATTTTCTATCACCTTATTCTGGACCCTTATTACAAATGTCATTTTATTTTTAGAATGTATTTCATCGTATAATTTATTTTTTTTCCATTCCACATAAACGAAAAATCAAGTATTCACTTGTAATATCGTAATTATTTAACAAGCAAATAATCTGGTTCGAAATCTACTACGAATTTTCAATCGCTTATAGGAAAAAAAACATAAACATTTGCCTATACAATTAACAGTAGTACTATGGACAGGGCAAGTGTTACTGACATATTTTCATTCATATAAAAACTTATGACTACCTGACTTTTGTATAATTTTTCAATGTAGTGATTATAAAGAAAAAACATTCCATCTTCATAATCCCTACATTAAAAAACTCATTAAAACTTCTATATCTTGTACTTTTAAGTAATCGAAGACATCAATAAATTTCACTGTGAACAATATTGCTGTTTAGGCTACTGATATAAATATAGAAGTCAAGTTTCTAAAAAAAGAATGTTAATGTATGAAAAACAAATAATTTTAACTATTATTTAAAACATCTAAATAAATTATCAAAATTTCATCTATACTCAGTAATTTTTTTATTTAGAAAAATGATTCATATCAAAAAAAATGTACATTTTATTTAAATTCCAGATATTTCCATATTTCTACAAAAAAGTTGGAGTAACAGCTTATTTCCCTAATATATAAAATAAATTAACAGTACGTGTAAAATCCGCCAATGATAACCGAAATCAATATTCAAAATCAATATTCAAGTGAATTAACTATCATTCGTTTGTCATACATTCGAACGGAACTAACAATGAGTTACTCAATTCGCTCATTGAAATGGTATTTTTATTGAATATAAATTCAAAACATTGCGTTCGTAACGATAATAAAAATATGAGATGTATCATACTAATGAATCATTAATTTTGAAAGTAGTCAGACAGATTTTAGTACATTACAACATGATAAACATTATAAATGTGCTACACAAATTGTTTGCGATTTTTCTTCAATTAAAACAAGTGTTAGTTTTTAAAAGCATCATAAATAAAATTAATTAACAGGTCAAAATAATTAAAGTGCTAAAATTACATGCATGCATACACATACATATGTGTGTATATATGTGTATTTATGTATCGTGTATATATATATATATATAAGTGTGTGTGTGTGTGTATGTATTTATATATATATATATATATATATATATATATATATATATGTGTGTGTGTGTGTGTGTGTGTTTATATTTATATATATATATATATATATATATATATATATATATATATATATATATATATATATATATATATATATATATGTATATGTATATGTATATGTATATATATATATATATATGAAACAGAGAGCGGGAAGCATAAAACGATATTTACAGATTGCCTGAAAAAAATAAAACTACACAGTACAAAAAATATTTGCACACTTGTATATTTACATATTAACATTACTTAAATGAAAACATTCATATTTTGTTTCTCATCGGAATCTATTATAGTCTAAATTGTTTAACATTGATCGAGCCGCACTTCGTGTCGTTTCTGTGGTAATTTTTGACTTAGTACGGTTTCGAAGATAGATCTGTTCTAAACTTTGTATTTTCGATTTTTCGAATTCAAATCAAAATGTCATACATTTTTTTATTAAATGTATGCTCGGTGATTATGAGGGAATAATAAAATGTATTAAATCTTTCCCGCACATTAAATAAGAACCCCATTTTCTTATAATCAGAGTGGTGTGCTTGGGATATTATCTTACTGGAATACATACAACTTGTTTGTGTCTAATTTTTCAGTATTAGCTGGTAAATTGTTACAAAATGTCAACATATTTGAGACTGTTTATTATTTTATTTTTTTTTTTCAATGAATATTAAATTCTTCAGACCACTAAACGCCAAACATATTAAAACCATGGTATGTCCACTACGTTTCCATACCTATATTAATACTTTATTGAGTTCTATATATTTTTCGCATAATACTTTCTTCCAATCATCACATATAAACATAAACTAAACTTACTGTTATGCATTATCCAAATAATATTCATCTTTTTGGATCATTTGTATTTTTGTTTTCCACTATTAACTTCACATTTATTATTTTCTGATAGGTATTACATTTTTTTTAAATATGCGTTATTCAATTTTTTCCTAAATATGGCACATGTTCTGAATTTAGTAGTGGAAAACAAAAACTCTAGTGATCCAAAAGAATGAACACCGCCAGAGCAAAACTTATTTTAATCAGAAAATAAACTATTATGCCACAATTCCATCGATCTATCGGTGAGACATTTCGAATATACGATTTTTTTTATTTCATTTATGTACAGTTTATTCTTCCATGTTCTTTTAAAATACTCCACATCGCGTAGTAAAATACACATTGTTAAAATAGCGACATTTTTTTAGATATTCAAACGATATTCATTGCTAGTATTGAGGTATTTTTAGTATAAGTTGCTGTGTTTAACTTGTTTACATCAGGGCGACTCTCTTTAAGAGATAGCAGCTTTGAACAGCCTATTCGTGGATTATTTATGTTACTTGTTTGTTTGTATACTTTTATATCTCATCAATCAGATTTTTTATTAAATGACTGACGATAACTGTTCTCTTACAAAATCAACGTCATAATAGGATTTGGTAAATATTCAGATGATTCTAATTTTTTCATACACATAACGATTATGTTAGCATAATATTGTCAAGTGGATAATTGATATTCTATTACAAGTGAATATTACTGCATTTTACGTTTGATCAGTGGCGCCTTATCTTATGGACAAAAATTGCAATTGCCTGGGCTCCCCACCAACAGGAGGGGGGGCACAAACCCATCTTTTATAAACTCATTACTGTAGTACAATACTACACATGGGCCCCCCTAATTCAAATAAGTCTGGGCTCCATGAAGCTATAACGCACTACTTGTGCAAGTACTTTTTATATCTACATTTTATTGTTTTAATAATAGAGTTATTTAAGGAAAATTATATAAACATTTTTAATATTATGATTTTATAAATTTTCGTCAAATAAACATACAATAGAGTAAATTTTGTTAGAATATTTATTCTTAATTGCAAATAACAGTATAAACAAGTGTGCAAATACTATTTGTACAGACTTGTGTTCACTTTATAGAGACCGTTGTGCATGTTTCAATAAAATTAAATTCCTAAAATTCCAAATATTCTTTATTTACAAAAAATCATAAATCAGATGGGAAAAAACTTATAAACAAAATAACTGATATATTGATATATATATATATATATATATATATATATATATATATATATATATATATATATATATATATATAGGTATATATATATAGGTATATATATATATATATATATTATATATATATATATATATAGATATATATATATATATATATATATATATATATATATATATATATATATATATATATATCCATGTATATATTATAAAATATATCGTCATTATTCAAAAGATGTCACTTGTTAATCATTTCGTAAACAATTTATGCAAATAAAATATTCGACCCCAAAGTACATTTCCGTTTATCTGACAATATTGAATTCCATACAGTTTAGTTTCTTGGAATAACAAACACTGTCCAGTAGTACGAGTTCCGCAAGTATTGTATAGCGTACGCTGATACCTGAACTGTTAGACTTATGGATAGAATTTATGAAGACAGATAGATTATCGCGGCATAACGTGCAAGTAGGAGAGATATATCGTTTATACGAAGTCTTATTCCAGGTGAAACACACAGCAAATAATTATAAATCATGCATGCGTACACGGCACGTTCCAGGTGACAACTCTGCGAGTAAAAAAAAATATGCATGTAATAATAATTAGAATCGCAATCGGATGTACGTAATAAATACAAGATGACTGTTTGTTAATAAAACTGTGTTGATTCAGTGATGTTTTCGTGTGAAATTCGTTAAAAAGTGTTTAAAAAAACATGTATTTTCATAGCAGCTACAAGAGATTATTTGTGTGTATGTCACTGCTGTACGCATGCGTTTCTGACGCGGTTATGTCGGATGAAAGCCGGTTTTACAGCAGCAACAAGAATGAACCGGTGGCCGACGATAATGAACAAGCGGTACGAGTAAATAAATGTTGTGAGAGGTACGAAATATATGTAGGCGAGAGATGTACGCACATAAATGAGACTGATTCGAATGTCTGGTCGCCGGTTTTCACCAGCGTGGACGGTAAGGATAATGTCCAGATAACGAATTTCAAACTGGCGATTGGACTACCAGACTGCGGGACGACACAACAATGGTCCGTGTACCACTATGCTAATTCGGATGATAAATTGATTTTATTGCCGAGTGGTACACTTAGACATTATATACATTATAAAGTTACAACAGAGGATGTCGAAGCGGAGCCGGTCGAAGGAAAAGAACCACATTTTTATGATTATGAATCGGGGAAATATTGTTTGGATAAGGTACTATATTCAATTTATACGACGAACATAAATATATAATTATCGGTCTTTTCACTATGGTCAAATTCAATTTTACAAATGAATTTTCAGTGAACAGAACGTGCCAAAAAACGTCTTTCTAATCATAATTTTCAGGAAGTGATTATTGTTTACATGGTTTCGATGGCGATTCCATTATCCTCAGAGCGCTAGATACAAAAAAGTTACACTTTAAAATTAAAAAAAAGAATATTATATATATATATATATATATATATATATATATATATATATATATATATATATATATATATTCGAATATTTGCACTGCTTTACAAGTGAATTATTACCTCAAACACCACAACAACCACTTTCTATCAACATGTTTAATTTATTTTGATTTCTTATAACAATTCAATGACAATGCTCATAGTTAACTAAAATAAACAAACAGTAGTTATTAAAAATGTTAGAAAAGAAAATATTTTGATATTCATGGTATTGTTTTTCACTGAACCGCAGTTTTAATTGTTTGCTCTTGTCATAACCAATTTTTATCACTTGTATGTATTCAGGTAGCTTGACGTTCTTGAGCTGTTTTCTTTTTGAATGCAAAAAATGCAACTCGTTTACTGCATTAAACATAAAAACAACTCACGAACATCAAGCTATCTGAAGGAACAAGGGTCATAACAGGCACCAATAAACAATAGTATTAAGAAAAACAATACCATGAATATATACATTGAAATATAAAAATATATGAGTAATTTTGAATGTTTCTAAAATCGGAAATAAAATTCAAAAATATACTTTATACCAATTCAATACACGAACAATTATTAAATTGAATATATTCACATTACAAAACTTAAAAGGATCTATAATGTTTCTTTATGTACTGAAAATCACAATATTTCAATCGTTCAAAGTAATTGCTTTTCTACTATTATTTTCGAAAATTAGACATTATTTACTCTTAAAAATTAATCAAACTTAAAGAAGAAATTGGAAATTAAATCTTTTGATCTATAACATAGTAATAATAATATAGTTATTGATCTTCTTCGTCGTAAATCGATATTTTTTTTATAAAAATTGTGATAATAAAATATAAAAAACTACTTTTTAAAATAATATAATGATATACGATACAGTTAGATTAAAAAATACTGATAAATAATTGATATACGATACACTTACGTTAAAAAAACATTGACAAGAATTTAGATTGATAAAGAATTATAAATTATTTATAAAAGAAATAATTTCAAGAAGATACAGTGAATTTTAAGTTTATAGGTCAGGCCATTAATCACGAATGTCTCAAATATTTTGATATTTGAGATGTATGAAAGTAAATTTAGTCTTAGTGCTAAACTATAATATAATTATTACATATAAATGATTTATAGAAGAAAAAATCAATATCGAATACTTCACAATTTTTTTAAGTACTTTGTACATATATTTTATTTGATGTCAATATTTACATATCACACTTATTATCAATTTAAATTATTTGAATAATTTAAAATTTTAAATACACTCAAAAGAAATACACGTTTATTGTATTGACTTTGTAGATTATAATTAATTCTACATACAAACAAAATAAATAAGAAATAAAATTCTCTTTCACAAATGAATTAACACTTAAAAAAACATAAATTTTTCTTGATCAAAATATCCTTCCGGCACAAACGACCTAAGGCTATTTGCGCCGGACGAGGCTGATTGGGGTTGTTAACGAGTTGGTCGTGCTTCGTTAGGCTCGGATTGGAGCTCTGGATTGTAATTTTTCATTACCCTTTTTGGAGTTGATTCATTCAATTCAGCAAGCAAAGTTATGTAACTTTGCTTGTTGAATTGAATGAATTGAATGAATCAACACCAAAAAGGGTCATGAAAAATTATAATCCAGAGCTCCAATCCGAGCTAAACGCACGATATTTCAGAAAAGTAAGTCATGAACTTCTATGTTCAAGAGAAAAACTTCTAATTCAACAAAGTGGTCCAAAAACTGTTTTCTACTATTTTAATAGAATGAAGAATGGATCACACTTTATTGATATAAACTATATATATATATATATATATATATATATATATATATATATATATATATATATATATATGAATAATTATTAACTAATAAAAGCAATAATTTAACATTTTATTGTTATTAAGAATACTTATTTGTAAGTTAATAATTCGATGAATGTATGAATAAATTAATACCAGGAAAGATTTCAAAAATCCGGTTACACTCATACAATATATTGTGTTTAAACTGTCTTACGTGCGCTTATACGAGTATCAATTATTGGATATTTTGATTTAAAAAAGTATGATGTTTGAGAGGTAAATTTATTTATGAAAATAAATTTGGTCATAACTGAAAAGAAATTAAATACTAACAGAATACCACGCTGGTTCTTCTCGACATTTTTAGACTAAGTACTCTCTGGAGGACTTATCAGAACTGTAGGTAGCTCCTAAAAGTGTCGTACAGAACTCTAAAGGTGAAGTGTTGTTAGTTTTTTTACATACGTGTATGTACGCCAGAACAAAAAAAAATAATTGTTACTTTTAAAATTTATAACTGAAAAAATGTAAATATTATTAACCATTTGCACTTGGGAAATATTTTCACTTTTCATTCCACCAACTGTATAATTATAAATATAATTTATCATCGTGAAAAATTTAGGATTACTTTTTAGCTGAAGAAAAGAAACAAATGTATCATTCATACATACATTTATTGATAAAATTTATAAAAAAAATTATAAACGTTTAAATGCCAGCTGTACTTTTTCGAGTTGCCGGAATAAATGTTCAGGCCAGCAGTGCTGCCATTCCGAGTGCAAAGGATTAAGACTTCAAATTAATACTTAATTTTTTTAATTAATAATATTTATATTTTTTTAGTTATAAAGTGAATTTAATGAAAACTACAATGAATTCTACAATTATCAAATAAATATTTTACTGAAAACTAACCACATGACAACTTGTAATTTCTTAAGTTTTCGCTTAAAAAGGAAGTGGTTTTAAAATTCAGCGGCGCCTTTATGGAAAATTAAAAAATCACCCACCAGCTTTTTATAGTTTTTTTAATTGTGTGTAATTATCCGTTATATAAAAATACTTTTTCATAAAATGTGACTTCTTGTAAAAATAGAACTATTTGATATCCTTGTTTGAAAATTTAATATTCGCCAAAAATGTTTGATTTTCAATTACTTCTTTTATTTAAAATCACAATAAAAAGTTTATTATTGTTTAACACGTTAAACACTACACTGGTCCCCGGGGACCGGCAGTGTTTTTTCCATTTAGGCGATTTCGGTCACTAGTGACAGGCATTAGGAGATTTAAAAAACAGTACATTATAGTTCACATAATTTTAAAAAACTGGTATAAAATTTTCTAATGAATTTTATTAAAACACATTAAGCATAAATAACCAACAGAATTAACAAACAGAAAAAACAAAACAAAAAATCGTACTTTGCTGTATGATAAATAATCCGTATTAATTTTGCATTTTCTGTTGTCACCAATATGTAAAGCAAAATTAGCCTCGCACTTAACGTGTTAATAATTAATATATTAATTCAATTCTCAATAAAGATAAAATTTAAAATATATGAAATCGACAATAAATTATTTGCATTATAAAAACAAATTCTATTTAATTCGATTATATAGATTATATCAGTTCATTATCAATTTCTAATATAAAAAAATCAATTATTTATAACTATTATTAACTGTAATCTAAAAGTTTTTGTTAAATTCAAATAACAATCTCAATAAAAATAAATCGAGTAATCATTATAATAATCGTTATAAATCAATCAAAATAAATGTCAGAAAATGAGCGATTTGTTTAATTTGTTAAAAGTTTAAAAAAACATTTGTACGTGAATAAATTTATTTTGCTTTTTATTAATGTATTTATTAATTATTTCTATATATATAAGATCAAATTTAGACAAATTAATCTAAGTTCAAAAATGGTATTATGTACTTTATATAATCAAATCGAATCGATTTAATTTTCAGTACTATGAACTTAATTTAGATTAGATATTGAATTTTTTAATTTAAAACAATTGTAGTTGATAGACGTTATAATACGGATTATATGATGAATATCATACGCATTTATAATTTTTTTATTAATCGACAATTTCAAATATATTTACAATACAAGAGATTTGTAGAAAAAATACTCATTCATTTTGTAAAGCAGTCATTTTTCGGGTTATATTAATATGATAGGAAATGAGTTTGGTTTACAATAAAGTTAAATTTATATAAACAAGAGAGTCGGATTTAATCCCGACATTTTCCAAGTGAAAACCCAAAAATGGGTTCGTCTATTTATAGCACAATTAATTGTAAAGTCGCCGTGTTTTTAAAATTAAATCAGATAACTAAAGTAGGTCTGTACCGTGAAAAATAACTTGTTTATTAATTGCTTTAAAAGAGAAATAAACATAATTGTTCAATAGATATTTTCTACTCCGTACTGTGTGGAGTTTTTAAAGTGCTTGTATTTTGAATAGGTATTACTTAATATTGTAATCTGTATCCGTTTGATTTAAATTATATCTCATTTTTAAATTGCATATATATATATATATATATATATATATATATATATATATATATATATATACATACATATATATATATATATATATATATATATATATATATATATACATACATATATATACATACATACAATATATTAAAAAATATTGTTATCATGGCAACTGACCTCAAAAGCCAATCAAAGTATCGAACAATATATCAACCATCTTTCAAACTAGTTACAAAAGTGTATCAAAAAATAAAAAAATTAACTAAACATAATCTTGTTCACATCTCATCACCATATAAATCTATTATTCTTCATTTTATTTCTTGTATATATGTGTTTTCATTTACAAAATGAAAGTTTAATTATATTTCTATATATATTTTGAAAAAGTAAATATTCTTCAATAAAATTTATTACTATACTACGATTTATTTTATCGATTAATCGCAACAAGACATTAATAATTAGAAAATTAAATTAAAGCATTCTGTCATACTGTTAAATGATAATAAAATAAATTAGAAAACGTAAATACATTTTTATGAAAAAATGCAATAAGAAATTGATAAAAAAATAAGAATAATAATAACAATAAGAAATTGTAAAATGATATTTAAAAAAACATTAAGAGAAATTAAGTTAATTAACAATATTAAGAGTAAATAGGAAAAAATATAAACAAAATAAGCATGTGTGCGCATTAAAAGATTGATTAATTAATTAAGCATATTATATCTTGAATTTTGTTAAAATATGAATAATGCATTATCTTAAATAGTAAGGATCAAAATTAATAAAATAATCAATAAATATATTATCTAACATGGAAAATGCCCTAGATTAAAGAAATAAATCAATATGTAGCCCTTAATATAAACTAACTGTACAGGATAATTGGGAAATGGAAATTAAAACCATCTAGATTATAAACTACAAATTATTCATATGAGAAACAGTACAACTGAGATTGTTAGATATAAATACTTATATTTTTAATAATTAAAGGTCATTTAGAAAAATTAATGAAAATGAAATTTTGGTAATGTTCAACCATGAAATCATAAATCACTTTCACATCTATACATTGGCTGATTATATAAAACTTTATAATTTTCTTATTCAAGGGATACAAATATTTAATTAAAAAAGTTGAAACAAGAAGGCATAAAGCAGTTGTTTTATTTAATAAAATTGGTAATAAAACTATAATAATTTTATTTATTAAAATAAAAATATTTTTTAACAAATAGTTAAAAAAATTATGACTGTTGATTTGTTTCATAGTAAAATAAATGATGTCTTACGTCGTATATTGTCAAAATGACTGAATTGAAAGTTCTAAATCAGCTGTGATTGTACCATAAATGAATAAAATAAATAATATTTAAAAATGAAAATTCTTAAATATAAATTTATAACTTGAAACACTATTTTAATAATATCTATGTTCTTTTTTTCTAGAGATTAGACCAGAATGGATCACTAATAACGCAATATGCAAAAATATGTAAGCCTGAAATACCTGGAAAATGGAGTGAGACGGACTTTTTAATACGAAAAATAATCAATCCACTATTTCATATCATCGCACTGATATGCTACTTATTCGTAGCTATTGTTTATTTTGTAATACCTACTTTAAGAGATTTGGTAGGAAATATAGTAACAACAATTGCAATGTGTTTGATTGCAAACACAGCTGCAAATTTAGTAAGAATTTTCACAGAGCTTACAAGTCATGTTAGCTTTTTAATAGCAGGTATGCTGACTATAATCGTCAAATTATGTCCATTTTATTTATCTAATTTACAGAATTTTACATCCAAATGAATTGTAGGTTTAAAAAAACTAAATATTAATATACACTATTTATAATTTATAAAATTGGCTAAAAAATTAAGTCTTTTTAATCTGTTATATAAAAAAATTCATAACTCAAATTAATTTTAAATCTAAATTTTAAAATTAGTCAGATTTGTGTTAATTTGACTGTTGTGTATGTTTCAATAAAATTAAATTCCTAATAATTCTAAATATTCTTTCTTTACAAAAAAGCATAAATCAGATAGAAAAATTGATAAACAAAATAACTGATATATATATATATATATATATATATATATATATATAACAATTACAAATCGAATTAACTCCTTTAAAATAGTATTTTTATTAATTAAAATATCTAATTAAATACAAAAACTTTTTTTCATTTAATTTATATATTTTCCAATATGTTTTATTTCTTTTCGGAATCAGATTATTTCAAATTAAAGAAAAGATGAATTTAATCTTTATTGTATACAAGAGTAAATAGACAAATAGCAAGTAATAAAATGTGTTTTTTTTTTAGATGTTGTAATGTACTTAAGTCTTCTTGGAGGATTTTTCTGGTTAAATAGTTTAAGTTATTACATTTGGAAAATGTTCAGGTTTGTTAATATTACATTTATTCATTTTTATACGTGATAATTAAAATTCATTACAAATAATTCAAATATAATTTTACAGGTCTCGTAACGTATTCTTACGTATAACAGATGGCCGAAAGTATTGCTACTATTCTTTTTATGCATGGGGCTGTACACTAATGCTTGGAATAATAGCACTGTTTGCACATTTTATGTTAAGCTCACCGAACAGTCCTAAGACATTTTTACATGATCAAGAAACTATAGGTTTGTTCTGATTCTACATTATTGTTTGATATTCACAGTGCCCAAATATTTCTATATAAAATATGAATTAATAAACACTAACATTCTAATATTACTCTTTTAGGATGGTTTAGTATTGAAGTTCTTTTTACACCGATTGCCTGTACTATATTAGTCGATATATATTTCTATACAACTACATTAGGAATTATCAACAGAATGCCTACATATGGAAGAATACATCATAAATTAAAACAGAAGTATGGTTTTTATTCCCAAAGCATGTTTAATGATTTATGAAATTTCAATTATATTCTTATCTGTTTTTACTTTCAGTTTCAGAATGTTTATAATGCTCTTGACAATAATGTCAATCTCTTGGCTGTTCCTGTTACTATCTTGGGTTAAATACGATGCCTTATTTTACACTTATGTCATAGTTAATTCATTACAAGCTCCATTATTCGTATACGTATGTGTTTTTGATCAGAAACACGTTTCGTACTTATTAAGAAAATCATGTTGTTATAATGATTGCCTATGTCCTTGCTGTCGACCAGAACCTGAATGCACAACGTCTGGTGAATGGGGTGATGAAATGCAAGCAATGAATACAGGAATTTATTAAATGCATTTCTGATGTTAATTTTAAGTTTTATAATGTACAAGTTTTCTTATTATAAATAGGGAGTTGGGTAAACACAAACTAGTCGATTTAAAATGATACTCCAATGTATATTCAAAATCTAATTTCTAAACAAGACAAATTCCTTATTCAGTATATGTACTCAGATCTGAAACTGAGGAACAACTTTTCTAATAATATATAAACATATATTAATTAATGATATGTATGAAAAACAATATAACATCTTTTTCAGAAATTTAAAAAAATTACAAATAAAATATTTGTATAAAAAATAAGAAAATTTAGTATAAACACAATAAATATAAAATGCCATAAGTGTTCTTGCTAAAGTAAAAAATGTCTTTTTCAGACAAGAAACAAAATCACCCAACCCCTGTTTTAGCCTAATGCAATATAATTTCCAAACTATGGGCATTGCAAGAATATTTAAAACACATAAATTTAAATTTTATGTAAATCACAAGAAACTCAGTTAAAATCATATAAATATTTTATGAAATACATACTTTTAACAGTAGATTCAGACATTTTAAAATACTTATAATAATAAATGAATCACATGCAAGTAAACACTTCTGCACATGTCTGTGTATGTATTTCTATTCATATGTGTATAAATATTTACATAGAAGCACGTTCACATATATGAAAATACGTTTGATTCACGATCACAAAATGCGTAATTAAGAAATGATTTCACATTCCTAATTTTAAGTAGATTTTTTAAATTGTATGAGATGGCTGATACATTTTTTTCTCTTAAATTAAACTAGTTTAAGATTTAATACAGTACAAATATATGATGAAAACTATAAAGACCTCAATTTTTATAATCATATTTTTGGAAAAAATTCTAAATTACAAAAATTCATCCTAATTGTGAGTAATCAAACTGAATTGAACACACGTGCATATATATAAATTTCTTCTGTTAAAATTAAATAGTTTTTAGTCTCGTTTAAATTGCAAAAATATGTAAACTAAACTTAGTTCCCTGTGAAAGAAGAAATAAATAGACAGAAAAGATCATATTTCTTTTTTATAGTATTTCTGTTGAATATTTAAATCTAAATTTCAGTTTCATATTTAATTTGGTGTTTGTCTTACTAAAATTGAAAAATAAATTTATTTTTCCCTTAGATGTTAAAATAATGGTTGAAACTGTTACAGTAATTAAAATATAAAGGAACAGTTTACAATATCAAAAATAATGAAAAAGAATTTCTTGTTAATTTCAGTCTTGTAATTAATTTCAAATTAGTAAGCTATTAACAGTGATAAGAAGTATTAATAAAAATAGGCTGCTGTTGTAATGATAAATGCAATAATTTGAATACTAAAATTTATTTTTGACAAACTTAATGATTGTATTAATTTTATTTTTGTAAAGAATTAAGTTTAGAATTAAGCTAATTAATAATATGCATACGTATATAAAAATCTCATGTTGACTGTAAAAGTATACTTTATAGTAAAATTAAATTTTATTAAATAATTTTTATTAAATTTGAAATAAATCTCTATGACAAAATACTATACACATTTTAAAAATATTTCTCAGTTTGTACTGTATTTTTAATGTCGGTCTAATTTTGCCTATTAAAAAGAAATGATTCCCTAGATTAAAACGCGTGAATATTTCTAAAATGACATTTGCATACTAATAGTGAATTACTTGCCACTTATAAAACATAGTGCCTTTACAAAGACAATTTTGTACTTAAACTGTAATTTATAATATATTAAATTATTTTCAAATATAATTTTGGCTTTTTTGTTGTTTTTCATTAGTACAACACTATTGTAATTTGTTATAAAAATAGTTAAAACTTATACAAAACACCAAGAAAATTCATCAAATGGTTTTAAACTTAATAAAATATAAATTTACCTAAATGCTAAAAAAATACAAGAGAAATGTATATGTTCAAGGTATATAAGAAATTCAGAAATATATCAATAAATATAAATACAAAAGTTTTAAATAAACTTGATTTATAATAAAAAAAATATTTTTGCAATTTTTTTAAATAATTATCTCACTTTAGTATACTGAAATTTTGCATTCAATTAATGAAGTAAAAAATCACATTTTCACTTACCTGACTGAACAGATGTCCTTCTGGCCTACGAGTCAGCGCTGCTAAATGACATCGTACGACAAGGTGACAATCATCCATTACAGTGTTGAAAAATCGACGTGTAGGTAACAAAGCTTCTAAATCAATCACAAGTTCTAAGAATCTTTCACAGTACCGTACCTACAATAAAAAAAAATTACAAAAACAGATTTCCATCACTTTAATTAACACATCTTACTTTATCTTCTGAAATCTCTCCGTCTTCAGGAATACTTTCTAGTGTAGTGATAAATTTCAACATTAATTTATGTAAAAACCGTCTCTCCCACATAAGTTTCTCTATCTGGTCTGGCCGATCTTTCTTTTGAATAGCACGCCAATATTTACGCCACTTGGGGCATGTTTTAAACTCTTGTTCACGACGTGCAGGCTGCAAAGATGCCCACATTGATAGTGAGACAAGACGTTTTACCTAAAACCAATTAAATATTTAATAAATGGTTATTTTTTTTATTCAGTTTTATAAACTTACTTGATCTCGACATAGTGCAACTTCCATACTGTTGAAACAATGATTTAAAAATACAAGCAATGCAGTTTGTTCTTTCAATGATACTTCTGGGCTATCTTTTAAACAAGTATTTAAAACTTGTTGGAAAAAAATTCCAAAGTAATCGCTTTGTTTCATGAAAGGCTATTAAAGAAAGTTAAATTACTGCTAATACATCTATTCATTCATACATGTATATATATATATATATCTTTACATGTTCATATATCTTTACCTGCCATGCTTGTACTCTTTCACGAAACTTTTCATTTAACATAACAACAATTGACATCATATGCGAATGTGTTGACTCAAGGCCATAATTAGGCCACAGATAATTTTCCAAATACTGACTGAATTCTAATACCATAATTCTTCGTATAGAAAAACTAAGAACAATACATAAAGTGTAAATTAATATTTACTATATACAATCATTCGATAAAACTTACTTATAACCCCGAATTTCTTGTATGTACACATCTTCAACAACATTGGGATCATAGGGTTTATGCTGTGTTTTAGTATGTGGTGCCCAATATTCTTCTGCGAGCTGTAAATTATTACAAAAGTGTGAATTTTATACAATACATTACTAAATACAAAAATGTTACATTTTGAGGTTATGATTTATGTTCAATTTTTATTATTGCCTAACAATAGTTAATACCTGTGTAATGCGATCGGCATTGATTTGTTCAACAGTAGGAGCAACAACTTTTAATATAGCTGGAGCTACTTGACTTGTCATTGTTTAAAAAGAATAATAACTCAAATTTATATTCGTACACAATTTCAAACACACTATACGAATATCTGTTGATTCATAAATAGGCAAACTTATAAAGATAAAAACCCTCAGTGTAATTCTCTAGTGTAAACAGGAGTTATATTATATTTAAAAAGACATATTATGTTTTAAAAAGATTCTTTTTTTATAAATAATAAAGGAAATACATGTAGCTTTGAATTAAAATTCATATTGTCTGAAAAGTATAAATTTAAAAAATTGTAAAAACATTTTTGGGTTTCGATATTTCTATTTTAGTACATAATTTATTCAAGAAACATAAATTAAAAGATACTAAATATTATTATCCATTTCTAAGGTAAATTTTCACCTGAAAAAGAAGATGTATTTGCTGATAAAATGTATTTGTAATATATATATATATATACATATATATATATATATATATATATATATGTATATGTATATATATATATATATACATATATACATATATATATATGTATATATATATTTATATACACACACACACACACACATATATATATATATATATATATATATATATATATATATATATATATATATATATATATATATATAGGGAGAGAAAGAGTGCACTCCAAAAATTAATACACATTTTATCAGCACATACAGTTTCTTTTTCAGGTCAAAATTTGCTTTCGAAATGGATAATAATACTTAGTATCTTTTAATTTATATGATAATGAATAACAAATAACAATCTAATTCTTATCCTTACGTTTTTTCTTAATTTTGTAAGAAAACTTTCTAGTTTTCGATCAATTTTAAATAGTTTTAACAAATTGGATACAGTCAAACTGTGTATGAAACTATATTTAATGATTTTTTTTTATAAAATCTTTAAATATCAAAAAAATACTTTTAAATTCAAAAAATAGATGCTAGTAATTTTGTCCAATAAAACCATAGATGTAATATACACTGATGTTTTCACTTCAAAATTTCCGAATAAAATATTAAGAAAAATGCAAATGTTTTGTCTTATATATCTATCATCTTTAGTGTGTGAAGAAAGAAATCAAAGAGAAAATATAAAATGTAATGTTTATGAATAATTAATTTTTCTGATCAGAAATTTGTTGGAAATGTTAGTTGAACCATGTAAGATAGAAAAGGACAAATTAAACATTTTAATATGTTAGAATAGTTACAAAATGCAGCCATACATATGAAAATAGATTTTTTGATGAATATTTAACATTTTTTTAAAAGTCAAATCTAACTTTCTGTTTTAAGTAAATAATTTGGAAGTGCAATGTTACATTTATTAATTTTCTTACATAAATATTGCAACAAAAGAAGATAAAACTATCCTTACTAACGAAAACCTAAAAGTTAAAGAAAGACTAAATATCTCTTAATGTAAACAGTATGATTTTTTCAATTATTCAATCATGCTGAAATTCAATTTAAATTTATATCGATAAAAATGTAGTTTCACATAAAAACTGCGCATCTGATATTATATATATATATATATATATATATATATATATATATATATATATATATATATATATATTAATTTCTACAGGAATTTACAGGATTGGATAGAAAAAGCTCATTTAAAATCAAAGGAAAAAACAACACAAACAAGATATATTTTTATATTTTTATTATACGTATTTCATTATTTACAATTCTATAATACTTTTTTATATTATATATACATTTATTTTACATATATTCACTAAATTTAAATATATTTATCTACGATAAAATTATTTGGTACATTAACTTATTACATAGATACTAAATATATATATAATAATTACATAAACACTAGCTAATTCAACCCTGTCTATACTCTGCTGCCAATGAAGGGCTTTAATTACAATTTCTTACACTATTATATTTACTTATTAAAATGCACGTGCGGCATTCACCTTAAATAAAATAAAGACCACTAAGGCGTGAATAAATTACAATTATTTACGTTTATATCCTATTTACAGATACTGTTTTCTCACAAATGAATAAATAAAATTATTCTCTGAAAACGTTATCAATTATGATTTATTTATACATACACACATACATACATATATATATATATATATATATATATATATATATACATATATATATATATATATATGTATGTATGTATGTGTGTATTTAAAATAGACTATCAGGTGGATAATATTTTATTTTTTTACATATATTTCTCAATTCGATATTTTATAAGATTGAAAAATGTATGCATTAAATGAAAGAAACCTTAGTCATTCATTTTTCGATGTCTCCTTCCCAATATTCTATACATTAAACAAGTATAAAATTCAATTTTAAATAGAAAAATAAGCATATATGGACACATAATAAATTATTGTTTAAAAGATACAATAAAATGATCATTTATCATATACATTTATGAATGATTGATATCAAAAACGAAGCATCTCGAGAAAAAGATCTGAATCAAATGGATCTTCCAACACCTTTCTAGCAGACATTGCATATTAATTAATGATTGCTGTATCATTTATCAAAATAGATAAATGTGTCTTAACGGGGTGTATAGAAATTTATTGAGATAATTCGATTGTCTGGAAAATTAAATCTAAACAACATGTTAATAAAAATTTAAAAAAATAGAGGTGGCACCTTCTTGAGATATATATATATATATATATATATATATATATATATATATATATATATATATATATATAACAAATACAATTTAAAAGCGGATTAAAATGTGATACGAAAGAAATCAGTTCCTAATATATTCTTTAAAGAATATAAAAATTAAAAAATTTAAAAAAATTATATGATTCAATAAATGATGATATAATTATTTAATACGTATATTATATGCATATTACTGTTTAAAATCAACGAACTTATATTTATTTAAAAATTATATGATGTTTGTTTTTTTAAAAAAAAATAATTTGAAGAAACGAAATTCTTATGAATAAATTTAATTGTTTGCTTTACCCAATTTCAATACGACAACTGAATATTTTAATATTGAAGATATTTTTAAAGCGTACTGTTTTTAAAGTATGTGTACGTCTCCTACTTTTTTGAATTAAAAGTATTTTTTTTGTTTTTAAAAGAAATATTTTCCTAAAAAATACATGTTTATTAATAACAATCGGATCAATATTATATAAATCAAATATAACAAGAATTCATGTCTGTGTTCGTTTGAGGAAAAAAGATAGATCCGGGTTCACAGTATGTTATGGAAACAAAAGATATAAAAACATTCCAATATTATTTTATTTTGAATGTAAGAAAATGTTGAAAGCAATGTAGGTACAATAAAATCAAATATACAGTGATGAGGATAAATGAGATATAAAATGTCTTGTATTGATTTTGTCTGATAGTTAATGTGCCGAACAGTGATCTAGTTTTGATAGTAGCGTGTTTTTTCTTTAAGGGGACCCGGTGGTCCAGAATTTTCGAAAAATCGATTTTTTTTTTCGAAAGTATAGTATCTTAAAAATATACTGTTAAAATTTGATGACGAAATTCAGAGTATTTCAGGATCTACAGCCCATTAGAAGGTCAGGTAGGTAGAAGAATAAGTGGAGCAGTTGAAACTTTAAACGCGTTTATCTCGAAACTACTTTTTTTCGTCTTGCGGGGGCCAGAAAAAAAAACTACTTGACCGATTTGTCTGAAATTTTAATATGTTATTCTGAATAGTTCTAGCTCTCGCTGGAAGTAAAACTAATAGTTTCCGTAAAATATTTATATTTTTTTTATTAACAAAACATTCAAAAATACTGGTCGTTTTCAAACTTGTACTTTTGACTACGCGCCATTTTGTCAAATTTTTTTTTTATTCTACTTCCTGCGATAGCTATACTTATACTAATTAAAAATTCGTCAATTGTTTTATTTCAGATCAGAGGGAGAGATAAATCATCATTCACTACGCAATTCCATTTTTTTAGAGAGGGAGACTTCAGCATCATTTTTCTAATTTAAAAAAAAATTTTTTTTGTCTTTATTTTCATTTTTGTGTAGTTTATTAGTAATAAAATAAGTGTAAAAAAAATTGAAAGCATTATTCATTACCCTCATATAGAAAAAAAATTTTTAAAATAGCTTAAATTTTAGGCCGCTAGACCACCGGGTCCCCTTAATTACACGTTTGGTTTATAGGAATTTTAATATTGTTTATGATATGTATATATATATATATATATATATATATATATATAAATTATTCAACAGGAAAAAAAATCGAAAATAAATTTATATATTAAATTAATACATTTCAATAAATTAAAACTTATAACAAAATGACTAGATATTTGACTAGAATTTATAGATTCAGCTGTAATTGTTGAAAAGTGTTTTGGAACATAACTGCATTGAAATTATATAATTTACTAACAATTCAAATTTTTGAAATTTGTGTGTTTAATAAATATTTTCTACCATCTTAAAGTGTTTACTTGTACTGTTTTGGTTATCTTGATCCTGACAAACCACTTGTCTATTTGTCTGTCCTAACAATTTTTAGTTCTTGAATCATCCTCAAGTAGTTTGCACATAAACTTATGAGAGTTTGTTAACAAGTTTTCTAAGGATGAGATTTAATGGCAGATAAATTTTCAAGCGATTTATTATGACTACAATCAGGAAGGTTTACTGATAGTCTTTAATAAATTGAAACAAAATCTACAGGTATACATTATATAATCACATAAATGTTTTTCCACTTTCCATCTACGATAATAAAATAGGTTAAAATGTTCAATAACTGATTGTTATCATTTCGATAAAAGGTTATGTGCATTTCGATGGGGATGCTTACACAAGAGCATTGAGGATAACAGCATCGACATTAATTAAAATGCGTATAGAGCATTATCAAAATAATCAACAAACAATTATTAGATCTTTTGATCGGAAATCTTTTTTGATATGTACGAACTGATAATTCATTTATGGAAGTAGACAAAATATGCCTGTACATCTTGTTTCAATTTATTAGAACAAATAAGTAAATCTTTAAGATGATTTGAAACAATTATTTGTATCAATAATTTGACTAATAATTGATTGAATCTACATTATATTTGTTTATTTATTATGTAAAGGCATATATCAATCAATAAATGTACATATTTCATTTTTCTTAGTTAATTTTTCAATAAAATGAAATCTATGTTAGTCACTGAAAAAAATGTTAATTATACTTATTTCTATACAAATTGTATGTATTACAAGTACAGCTTAAAAATCTGCACTGTACATTCGAAAATGTATTTCTGGCTGGCGGGTAAAATTTCTTAAGTAAAAAAATCAAAGAACATCTTAAAGCAAGATTACACACTAATCAGATATTTTGGTAAAATCACGCAAAGTAAGCCAATTAAAACCATTTTATTTGCATTATTATATAACAATTTTTTTTTTAAAAAAAAACGACAAAAATGACTTTAACCCGTCAACCAGACATATACATTATTCAATTACTTTTACAATTTTCCATCAAAACAATCAATTTCTATTGTTATAATATTTACATCAATAAATACAATACTTTTTATAGACTTCTGTACTAAAATCAATATTTTTTTTTAATTTCAAAAATATAAGTGGACATAAGATTCATTTACATTTTCGTTACAAGTCTTCAATGGAAATGCAACAATGAAAATGTTTCATTTTATGGCGAAACAGACTTCATGCTTATAAATAAACTTAAACTACGGCATAATTCTAACCGACAGATCTCTGTTGCTAAAATAAAATCGAACGGATTTTATTTTGTCGTTAGAATTAGACCCGTGACCTCTCGTAACTCAAAACATTGGATTGTTGCTGAGATACAATTGGACCGATAAATGACTAGATCACACTCATTTTTAATGTATTCTTTTTATGAATACATTCTCCATGTATATATATATATATATATATATATATATATATATATTTATATATATATATATATATATATATGATATGATATGATATAAATACTATAATATTATGACTAGGATATTTTATACACTTGGTAACTAACTTATAACTTTATATAGAAAGACTAGATTGATTAATATATACATTTACAATTTACTGGCACGTTGCCCATTGAAAGAGTTTTGGTATTTTTTTCTTAATAATAAATATATCATTAATTAAAATCAAATAAAGACTAGACATTAAACAATTTCGCAGTTGCCTATCTGACAGTGTATACCAACAATAACTACAATCTAATTTAAATGGAATTGTTGTGTGTCTGTGTGTAAAATTGAATAAGATAATTGGAATTGTTCATAGTTTCTCTGTGGAATTAAACAGTGGATTACTACATAAAAATATTATGTATACACTGTCACTCAGCTAACTGCTTGAAAACAATAATTATATCTTAGAACAGAACCATGGCATACATATCAATTGTACGACATTTTACCGCTAGATGACTTATTAATAGCTTAATTGGGGCTATTTTAAAATTTCGACCGGAAAATTAATTATTTTATTTAAAAAATATAATGCTAATTTTGATTAACTAATAAAATTATATATAAAAAAGAACATAAATAATCTATTGACTAGAATAGAATTTTACAAATATATTTATATAATATTTTAAGTACGTTCGTTTACATTTTTTACACATTAAGGTACATTTATATATAATTTGCCTGCTTGGAGCATATTGCAAACTAGGATCCCACCGCCCGCCCATTACGGATTCAAATATTAATTTGTACATTTTACACGAATATTTTCAATATACGTTAAGAAAATAAACTTTAATTAAATAGATATAATTTTCGAAGAACATTTTTTGTATTCTTTTTATTAAAAAGCTTATTATCAGCCCCTTATACTATCAATACTTGTTCAGTATCTTAACATATCTCTTAAAACTAGGATTATTTTTTATAAAGACTCATAAATAAAAAAAGTATACACTGAAATTAAACATAATTTAAAAGAGAATTTAGTGAATAATCAATGTATTTGAAATTGATATATTTGTTTATAAGCTGGGTTTCATATTAAAATATAAATATTTTCAATCTGTATTTTAACATAGAGTTTCATGAAGGACATAGGTATCCGCTCGTACGTTCTTATGTACATTTTTTTTTAATTGGAGAAATGATTAAATATTTATAGGATTATATAATCAAAACTACAATTATTAGAATTATTATTTTTACAGTTAAATTATATTTTAAATAAATTGGTATTTAATGTATATCAATAAGTAAATTATCAAATATGAAATGTGCAGATTGTTGTTTGAAAAAATAATGACATAATTTTCTTATAAATCAGACAATTGATCGATAACACATTTATTATTTTAAGTTCGAATTTTGCAAAAATATTGTTATAACATTTTCTATTTCTATAAAATACTGTATTTTAAACATGCTCTACATTTAATTTTCTATTATTATTGGACTTAAATGGTAATTTTGTACAAGGTTAGAGATAAACGATTTTTTTTTGGGTTTTCTGTAGATAGAAGAGTACTTATATACAAATTGTTTGGTTTTAACTAACTGCATGATATGAACTTAATTAATATAAATGTATGATTAGAAAAAATGTAAGTTAGTAAGACAACTTTATTTTATTAAATACTAACAATTTTATATTAAATATATTTTTTATATAATTGATTTTTTTCTCAATATAAAAGAATATTTAAATTATGCTGACTAGAAATATAAGATGTTTACTTAATAATCTAAAAATATATAAATTATATTACAATTATGGAAAGAAATAATTTTGAACGATACTTATTAATGACTAGATATCAGACTAGATAATTGAAATGTGTATAAACGTTCAAAACTATTTATAAGTACTTATGTAAAATTGATCTGATTAATCTATAATTAAGTATTAGTTAAATAAATTTAATTCTATTGGATAAAAAATAATTTTGATTTTATTATTTATTAATTTAATATATTAGTCTTTTAACTAAGTATTTAATTTTAAATATATTTCGTGAATAATATATTACAAAATATAAAACAAAAATGACTCGTATAAATTTATGTAAAACTGATTTGATTGATTTATGGTCAGATTATACTTAAACCGTTTATTAATTGGGTTCAATTATTAATTTTCATTATTTATTACAAATTTATAATTAGTAAAAAGTTTACATTTTGAATATTTTAAACTGTATCGAAAATAAAAAAATATTAATATTCAATCGAATAACATCTTTCAGATTTCTAAATAATAATAAGTTAAATGTTATTATAAATCGATTGAGAAGATATTAAACAGCCTATATGAAATAATTAAATTGAAAATAAAATTAACTAAATAGAATTGATTGATAAATGTAAAAAATTAATATTGAAACTTTTATAGATTTTTATTTTGGATTTGTGTAAGATTGATTTGATTATAAATCATTCCTCAAATTTTATTAATGTAAATGATTATTGTAAAATACAAGTTGATTTATTTCTGAAATTATTATTTATATTTTATGTCAGAAGTATTGAATATGAAAAATGAAGAGAAATATTACCTAAATTTTAGTGCGATTTAAAATAAAAGAACACAGACTATTTATTAATAAATATGTCGAAGATAATTTGAAAATGATTTATTTATTTTATTAAATATTGAATTCATATATCCTATCTTTTTGTCAGATCCATAAAATAAAATAATTTTATTGATAAACATGTTTATATAATTGAACCAATTTGTACTCACATTAATTTATTTATAAGGATTTTCTCTTTACACGATTATTTTGGAATATAACTCTGACAAATTAAATTAAATAAATTTTAAACAAAATTATAACTTTTTCCTTTGTTTCCCACACTGTATGCACACAAATGATTATTTAATCAATTTACATGTGGAATAAATTTAAAAGTAATTAAATTAACTACATGTTATATTTAACAGAATAAAAAATATGTATATAAAATATGATTTATTAATATTTGTTGATAAGATCAATTTATTCATAACTACTTTTGTGAAATTAATTGATTGATCGTATTAATAATCGAGTTTGATAAATTATTTGCATTTCTGACGAATTAAATTTAATGAAAGAACTTTGTATTTTAATAATATAAAATACTTTTAATAATTAACGTACTTAGCATTGAATGAAAAAATATTTTTTATCAAAAAATGACTAAAAAGTGTTGAAATGAATGATATTTAGATTGACTTCATATGTGTAATATTTTATTGTTTAATTATAATTGAAACGATTTAAAAATCAAAAAGTTAATTTGTATTTAGTAAAGTATTAGTAAATAGCTAAAAAACAAAATTGATTATAAATGATAATTACTATTAAGGAATGAACTGTTTTATGATAAAACGAGTTTTTTTTAATTTATATTTTTATATATTTTCAACAATGCAATTCAACTTACTTTAGGCGAATATTAATTACTTTTATATTAATTTATTTAAAATTACTGAATAATAGGAAATACTCTTCTACTTTTATAGTAAATGTATATATATATATATATATATATATATATATATATATATACATATATACATACATATATATATATATATATATATACATATATATATATATATATATATAAATATGTTCTAAGAAATGTATTCTAGTTCTTATCATAAATTTTAAAAATGAATTCCAATTTATTAGAATAATGACTAGTGAATATAATATTATATATTGTGAAATGACTAGAAGAACGATTTTACGCAAAACAATTAATTACTAACCTTAAACGATTGACGATTTTCATATATTTGAATATAATTAGAAGAAAATATAAATAAATTACAGCCATGTTTAAGTAATTTATAAAAGTTAACATAAAATCTATCTGACTTGAAATGACTAGAACGAATGTTTTTTTTTAAAAAAAAAATAACCAACTTTAAACGCCTGATGAATCTGTAAAACTATTTTTATAAATGATTAGGAAGTGAGTAGGACGGTTGGTTATTGGATTTTTAGGGCGCTTCTACAGCTAAGGTCGTTATCGGTCGAATAATGAATAAGAAAAATGTATGCGAGTCTAAGTTATCCATACAAATTACATTTTTTGAAAGAAAATTAATCTACTTTAAAATAACTAAAAAGTGTTTTTTTTTTTTAGAAAAAAAGCAATAACTAATTTTAAATAATTGGTGGTTTTGTAAATTTATTCTTAATAATGACTAGAAAAACGTATAAAAAATCTGTAGATACGATTGGATATTTTAATATATCCAAATTATGTTTAAAAATAAATTTTAACATAAAATTAATTTGACCTGAACAGACAAATGACTAGATATGTGACTAGATAGGGAACATATGTTACAAGAAAGTCACGTTTTTTGGTATACTTGTTTAGCGTCCGACTAAATGAGACATCTAGAACAACCGGACCAAAATTGGTTACATTTAAAAATGTCTGTATGTGATTAACATATGACACGCTGCAACTTGATGAAGTCCTTCAATTACCCCAGGTATTAAAATATGTATTTTTTATTTTTTTTACATATTAAAATAATTTTTAGTAATGGAAACATTTCTTTCTTGTAACTAATACTTTACATTTTTAAATATACTTACTGGTTTAATTAAAAAAAATACTTGAAAATTAATTACATTTTTGGTTTTAAATGACTAGATAATAAGAAATACTACATTTTGACAATGAAATGAAGTATTTTTGACATTCGTGTTTATATATATAATAAAAATAGCAAAAGTGTGAACTAATTCTGAAATTAAATTCCAAAATTAATTATATTTTATTTAAATTACACCTTATATATATACAAAATTATTTTGACCGGAAATGACTAGAAAAAGTATATTGTTTTTTGTAAAAAAAAAACTTATGTTTTAACTCTAAATAACAGTATAACTAATTTTCGGTTACTAATTATTTTATAAATAATGTTTCTTATAAATGACTAGGAATTTGACTAGAAAAAGTATATAAGTAAATTATAGACAAGTTTAGACTGCTTACATCTATTTTCTTAATGAAGAAAGAATGTCTAATAAAACTAATTTGATAAGAATGACTAGAAAAGGTATTTTTTAAAATATTATTTTATAGAAGAAGTGTTAATGAAAAACGAAAAATACTGTTCACACTTGATAAATTTTGTTATTAAATCGATCTGTTCGTTTACTTTTTAGTATGAAAAAATAAATATTTATACGATTCGAATTTGAAACGTACACTGGTAATCCGAGCTATGACTGTTGTGAGAAATTGGTAGAGGAAGTATCACATTTTAACAAAACTTATCTACTCAATTTTTAAACAATTATTTCAAATAACAGTTTTGTAATCGATTATTGTATTTATACTGAAAAACAATGATTAATAAATAAATCAGTAGTTTCGACAAGAGAATGAGCCAACTTTTTCATCAAAATAAGTTAACAACACCATATTTTTTCCTGGTTTTGATGTACATCTTATACGAAAGTGGTATTAATTTGTGAATTATATATGCGGTTTATAGGTGTTTTACATCCTTTTTTTGAAAATAGCACTAGACATGAAAGACTTTGGGGAGATAATAGGGAGAAAATTAAGAAATAGGCACTATCTAGTCTTAATGAATACACAGTATGCAAAATTAATTTGAAAATTGTTAAATATATTTATTATTTTTAAGAAGTAAACTGTATTAGTAAACAAAAATAAGGTTAAATTTTTCATTTTAATCACTACAAAAAATATGTAAAAGTAATTATCTCTGTGACTGCCTTTATATGACACTAATTAAAGCAATTTTATAATAAACATGGAAAAATCCACATTCGATAAATTATAACGTTTTAAGGTAAGAAAACTGAACGATATTTAAAAGAATAGAATAATGTTGAACACATTCCTATAAACTTTACAAAAAAAATCTATCTTTTTATAATATTTCTGTCCTATAAATACTTTAAATACAACATCTATGGTCGTTTACTCTTATAATCGAAAATTTTAAAACTGGCAAGTCATGAAGTCCAAAAAATAATTATTCTAAAAAAATATACATATTACTGAATGAGTATGCAGACCAAAATATTACAGAAAAATGTAAATTTTTGCACATATTGTCCGACAATTCCTCGACAATAATAAAATATCTAAATTGTTCTATTGTTGATGGCTTTAGCCGTTGAAGATAATTATACTTTCTGATTCGTGGAAACTATTTCTTACCTTGAGTGAAACTTCTGCAGAAGTATTTACGTCTAAGAGTTTAAACCACTTAGTTTTCTTTATTGGGAATCTTAATGCAGTTAAAAATGGTAGATTTATATCGTTATGGGTCGTCGAAATTCATAAATAAGCGGTTTAGGAAAAGAGCTTTGAGCCATTAGCAAATACTGATTTAAAACATCAATACAAATGAAGGAATGACCTGCAAAATCATCAAATTATAATCCAATAGGAAATATTTGATCAATCGTAGAGAAAATATTTAACAGAAAAAAATCAACAACGTTCAATATCTCAGTCGATTTTGTAAGATAAAGTGTGCATCGTTAATAAGTAAGCTGAAAATTTAGTTCAAAATGTGAAAAGATGTTACAAGGTCTTAATTTAAGTACAAAATGAATGGATTTCTTAGTAAATATATATGTACGAGGGTGGTCCCAGAAGTATCCGGCCTGACCTAGAGATGGCAGTAGTTGTTTGAAAAATATCACTGTATTAGAAAGTACACAATCTATAAAGCATATGTTTCAAGTTTGAGGACGCCACGTTGTTTAGTATTTGTTTGGCAGCCATCAATAGTGAACGTTTTCAGTGAATTTGTGAAAATGGAGAAAATTGGTCATCGTTACGTGATACAATACTTTTATTTGAAAGGCCTCAGCCCAACCAATATAAAAGCTGAACTGGATTCTACTCTGGGTGAGTCTGCTCCTTCGTTTACAACAGTGAAAAATTGGGTAGCAGAGTTTCAACGAGGCCGTACGAGCTGCCAAGACGAGCATCGCAGTGGTCGACCAAATGAGGTGACGACTCCAGAAATGGTGAAGAAAATCCACAAAGCGGTACTGGATGATCGTCGACTGAAAGTGCGCGAGCTAGAAGACATAGTAGGCATTTCAAAAAGTGCGGTACATCGCATATTATCTGAAAATTTGGACATGAGAAAGCTGTGTGCAAGATGGGTGCCGCGTTTGCTCACACTCGAGCAAAAACAGTGTCGTGAAAATGTTTCAATTGAGTGTTTAGCGAAGTTTCACAGCAACAAAGCAGAATTTTTGCGCCGTTTCATAACCATGGATGAAACATGGGTCCATCACTTCACACCCGAGACAAAATAACAATCAAAACAATGGACTGAAAAGGGAGAACCGGCTCCAAAGAAGGCGAAGACCGTTTCATCTGCAGGCAAGGTCATGGCGTCGGTTTTTTGGGATGCACGTGGGATAATTTTCATTGACTATCTTGAAAAAGGAAAAACTATCAACGGCGAGTATTATGCGAACTTATTGCAACGTTTGAGCGAAGAAATCAAGCAAAAACGGCCGCATTTGGCTAAGAAGAAAGTGTTGTTTCATCAAGACAATGCACCAGCTCACAAATCCGTTATTGCAATGGCCAAAATTAATGAATTAAAGTTTGAATTGCTACATCATGCACCCTATTCGCCAGATTTAGCCCCCTCGGATTATTTTCTGTTCCCAAACTTGAAAAAATGGCTCAGTGGTCAAAGATTTCCCAACGATGAAGAAGTGATGTCGGCAGTTAATGGGTATTTTGAGGAGCAAGACAGTTCTTATTATGAAAAGGGTATCGAACTCGTTGAACATCGCTGGGAAAAGTGTATAGAGCTGAAAGGAGAATATGTTGAAAAATAAATATATTTTTTTCCAAAATGTTTGTGTTTTCTTTGTTGGGTCGGGTACTTCTGGGACCACCCTCGTATTATAGAAAATCATAAATATGTACTACGTTTTCCGGTTTAATCTTATTGATATTCTTGTGAAACTAATTGAACTTTAAATAATATCGTATGAGATAAAATTGAGTAATTATCATACATTTTTCATTCAATGTGGTTAAAAATGTTTTTGTCTACTGGTTTAGAAATGTGTACGAATCATTGAACTTTAAAAGTTAATTCTGAAAACACTAAAAAGATTTTGGTTTATTATAAATTCCACTGCACTTCTCCAGACTAATATAACACTTGCCACTAACAAGATCTTAATCTCTCCCTTAGTTAGAAAAATGGATATTTTGTAGTTTTCCAAAAGTTAGTCTTAAAACTCATCCTCTTTTCGAAAATGCTAATTTAAATTTGATTTTATATTCATGTTACAACTTCAGATTTTGATTGTTTTTTAATTTTATCGTTTCGATATTTTTAGTAATACAATTTCTCTTTTATCGGTTTGCAAGACTTGACTAAATTTAAAAAAAAATTATCGATTGAACAGAAAATAATTAAATAAGCTCGACTGATAACTTTATACTTTTCAAACTATATTTTGATCCTTTCCAAATACTAGAATATATCAAAAAGTTAAAAAATGACGTTCAACGACTAATTATGTTAAAAGTGACTAGAACCTAAATACATTTCTTCTGTTTCATAAAAAAAGTGACTAGAATTGAAATTGACTAGCACTTAATTACATTATTGACTTAATTAATATGGCACGACGAATATTCTCCATTTGAAACTGAATATTATTAAATACAGATCAATTAACTATTAGTATATTCATTAAATTACACTTAAATATATGTGTATATACATACTGATATGTGATTAAAACTAAACCTAATAATAATGACTAGACAATGGACTCGCTTGTTTGGGCAGTAAACGGTTTTGAGACAGTGAAAACCGAATAATATGATCTAACCTACGTTTTTATCTTTAATGAGATCATTACGAAAGCCCAGAATAATTAAAAAATAAAATAAGTAAATAAATAAATAACACAGACGATAACTATAATCTAATAAGTGCAGCTTCGGTAGATTTTTTTTTAAAGTGTCGATAAATTTTAATTAAAAGAAGTAAAGAAAATGTTTAAAATAAATTCAGTTATAAAAAACTGAACGCAGGTTAATGGAAAGTAACTTCTATTTTGATCATAAGAACACTTAAATAGTACATGTGAGTGGATGAACTTGCTAAGAAATACAATTTTAGTTTTAAACTTTGGTAATCAAATAAAAAGTATATTAACAAACAGGATAAAAAGTAATAGATACTTTTAGTTGTTATATACATACATACATGCGTACATACATACATACATACATACATTCATACATACACACACAAAAAACTGGATTTTATTCTTTAAATAAAATTTTATAATCACCTAATAAATTTTATTGAATTCACATTAAAAAAAAATTTACCCGTCAACTCGACCCCCCTCCAGATTAAATCCTGAGTGCGCCACTATATGTATATATATATATATACATATATGTGTGTATATATATATATATATATATATATATATATATATATATATATGTGTGTATATATATATATAGGAGAACCAGCGGGGGCAAAGAGCGCTGGCACATCCCAAAGGAAAAGGGAAAAAAACATTAGAAAACAAAACAAGATAATTTCGCGAAAATGCTCCTATATACACAGAAAGATTAACTTAAGTACGGCTGAGGTAATTCTCGAGCTTTGTAAAAAAGAAAACTGGATTTTATTCTTTAAATAAATTTTTATAATCACCTAATAAATTTTAATTGAATTCACATTAAAAAAAATTTACCCATAAACTCGAACCCCCCTCCCCCCGCCCGATTAAAACCTGAGTGCGCCACTATATGTATGTGTGTATATATATATATATATATATATATATATATATATATATATATATATATATATATATAGAGAGAGAGAGAGAGAGAGAGAGAGAGAGAGAAATTTGAAATGCTCTGAGTCAATTCTGCTCATTAATCGATATTACTCACATTGTTAATCCATTCCTCTACGTTGGTGTCCATCGTTTCTGTGACTGTATGGTTTGGTGTTCTGTTTTGGTATAAATATTATTTGTATAATCGTACGTTTGTCAATATACTTTTTTAAGAGTTGATTTAATGCTTCAATTAATATATCTAATGAATTTCGTGTTAGATTCATAGTTTCATCTAGGTGCGTTTGTATACATTTATGTCGATAAATATAATATAAATATGATATAAATAAAAACTAGAAATGTAAATATTTTAAAAGAATTATCAATATTTACATAGAAAAATAAATAAACTTTATATAAAGATTTGAAACAATTTCTGTTTATTAAATGTGTCTATTTAATGTTTTTATAATATAATTAGTTATTAATAAAAGATATATCTTTAACATAATTAATTATCAAAGATATATAATCAATAATTACTCGTATAACTTTTTATATATTTTATAGATGATAAATTTTGATTCTCTCTTCGATTTAATATTTTCAACCGTCGACTAATGAAAAAAAAATGTCAAGTTTACAACAGATTTATTACAGACGTCTTGATATTTTCAATTAATTTCTTTTATATTTATTTTTATATACAGTCGAGTCTGTTTTTATGCGTATCTCTTTAATGCGGTTTTGAAGTTATGTGGTGCATATTTCATGCAAAATCGGGGTTTTCCCATTGTATATATATATATATATATAATATATATATATATATATATATATATATATATATATATATATATAATATATATATATATACATATATATATATATATATAGATATATATATATATATATATATATATATATATATGAGCTGCATGTTATTTAAAAAATTTAAATTTAAATTATTTTATTTTTTAAAAAATTTATATTTTTTAATTTAAAATTTTCTATCTTGGACTGTTTAACACTAGAACTACCAAGAGCGTCATTTTGACGATTTTCAAATTTCGTGCTTAAAAATTTCGATATAATTTATGTATTGTTCTAGAATTTTATGACGACTTTTAATGAAATATAAGAACAATTAAATATTCCTATTCAATTTCCACTCAGCTACTTTAACTTCCATAATTAGTATGATCTATACCTATTTATACCAAGACCCGTCAAATTGACGACATTAGCAATCTCAAAATTTATAATAATTTGGCTAAATAAATTTATAATAAATGGCTTTCCGTACTTAGGCAAAGATGAACTTAGACCATCAGGAGTACCTTTGAGTGAATTTGTAGTTTTTAATCTTGTAAAAAACTATGTAAATTGTGGAAGAAATATAACAACAGATAACTTTTTTACAAGTATAGAACTCGCAAAGAAGCTACTGGCCAAAAAAACAAGTCTTGTTGGAACTATGCAAGCAAATAAGAGAGAATTGCCGAAAATAGCTAAAGCTAGAAAAGATAACATGGCTGTTTTCTCCACAAATCCAATGATATTGTTCTAGCGATTTACAAAAGTAAGCCTCGCAAAAAAGTACTACTTCTTAGCTCTAAACACAAATCTGTAAAAATTGCTTCTAATCGAAAACAAATTCCTGAAACTGTATCGTTTTACAATGAGACTAAGTTTGGAGTAGATATAGTTGACCAAATGGCCCGCAAATACAGTGTAAAAGCAGGGTCACGTAGATGGCCTTTACAGGTATTTTATAATATTTTGGACTTGGCATCAATCAATGCGTGGATTTTATATAAAGAGACTTGCGATAAAAATATAACAAGAAAACAATTTTTGTTTCAATTATCCGAAGAACTCTCCAGTGCATATAGTTGCTGCAGAAAAGAAGCCTCCTCCCAAAAACAAGAACGGAAAGCAATGGATTGTACTCCAGAAAATTCAAAAAAAAATCCTCATGAACGCAAATCTTGCCAAATTCGATTGTGCAATAGAAACAGAGCGGTTTATACCTGCAATGCATGCAACAAATATGTTTGTGGCAAGTGTTCATCACAGATAACATGTATTTGTAAAATATGTGATTCATAGTTATTCCATACATATCAAATGTGCTATAATATAAATGCAAATAGAAAGTGTTTTTGTTTGTTTTTTTTTTGTATTAATAATTAATGAATTATTATATTAAGTGTTGTTTTTGTTAAATTATATTCTTTTGTTTACATAAACTAAGTGAAAAGTTAAAATGAAAGCCATGATCAAAAATACGTCAATTTGACGAGTGCGGTAAAACTAGGTATATATTTAACATCGGTAGTTCTAGTGTTAAATCATGTTATATTTGCTATCGCTGAAATAAGACCACAAACATGGAATGCCTGCTGGGAAGCAGCGTAGCCTGGATGTGTTACGAACAGTACGACCACTCAAAAACATCGAAATTATCAGCTGAAATCATTACATTGGCACATGAAATTGGTGGAGAAGGTTTCGAGACATTTAGTCAGAATGATGTCGAAGAATTGCTTGTGGATAATGCTTTAAGTGACGATGATATTGTTGGTATAGCTTTAGATATCGTCAAAAGTCCAGAGAACGATAGTGAAGTGGAAGAGAAACCTACCCTCATCACTGCAAATATAATTCGAGTAGGTTTTTTTAATTTTGCAATAAATTGGAAAATCATTTTCTTGTTCATAACACAAGTTCTGAACGAGATTTCAAATTACAGCGTGAGCTGAAGAATTGTGTATCTGGATATCGCGAACTGCATAGAAAATTAATAAAATCATCATCGGATTTAATAATCATTATCTGACAATGTAATCACTGATTACATTATCAGAAGAGAAAATCGACACAGAACGAGGGTATAGTTGACGCTAATTCTGTTTGTGAAGAACCGTTGTCTTAACTATGCAGATCTGATGGATTAACTATCTTCTTCTAGTGATGAAAGTGATTTCGCACCGGTTCGAAAATAATGCCGAACATTATCAGACAGTGACGATAATTCTGATGAAAAAATGTAAAAATAATTATTGCTTTTCAGTAAAATTAAATGAATAAAGTGTTAAAACCAGCTTATTTTAAGTTCAATTTCTTTCAGATTTTCGAAATACTTTTATTCTTATTTTCCTGCATTTTCATAGTTTTTTTATGCGATTTTTTTGTAAGCGGTTTTCTATGGAACGTATTTACCACATAAAAAGAGACTTGACTGTAATGTATTTATACTTATGAGTGTTATTATTATTGTGTGCATTTAATATGTTCAAATGTTTATAATTAAAGTTCTTCTAGTGATGAAAGTGATTTCGCACCAGTTCGCAAATAATGCCGAACATTATCAGACAGTGACGATAATTCTGATGAAGAAATGTAAAAATAATTATTACTTTTTAGTAAAATTAAATGAATAAAGTGTTAAAACCAGCCTATTATAAGTTCAATTTCTTTCAGATTTTCGAAAGACTTTTTCAGACATTCTTATTTTCCAGCATTTTCATAAAGTTGCTTTTTCATGCGATTTAGGGTATATTTTAACTCGTTTATTGGGTTTTATTCGGTTTTTGAAAATAATGGAACGTATTCCTAATTTTTTAACAGAAGTTATGCCCCTTTGGTGCGATTTTTTTATAAGCGGTTTTCTATGGAACGTATTTACCACATAAAAAGAGACTTGACTGTAATGTATTTATACTTATGAGTGTTATTATTATTGTGTGCATTTAATATGTTCAAATGTTTATAATTAAACGTTATTTGTGGATTTACTTCTTGGCTCGTCTCTTTATATACAGATTTATATCAAAAAATGTGTATTCATGCGTTGAAAAACTTTTTATAAAAAGTTTATTTTTAGTTCTAGAATGTGTGAGTACATACTTTTGAGACTATATATATATATATATATATATATATATATATATATATATATATATATAATACTTCATATGTTCACAAAATTAAATTAATAGATATTTTGAATATTAAAAATTGAAAAAATGAAAACACTGTATCAATATACAAATTTTCACCTCAATATAGTAATTATCACGTTTTTTAAAGAATAAATCAGTGCAGTATCGGCATAAATAGTAAAAAGAAAAAATAATAAGAAGGAAAGACTAACCTGTTGGAAATGCGTTCAAGGAAAATAATTAGATATAAGTAGTAAAAAGATCTGTGATTCCAATTTTAAAAATAAAATTTTCTGTACCTCAACATTCTAACAATGATGATATCGTTATTGAAATGCGCAAAATCAACGATCAGAAATGATCAATGATCAAGTATTGAACGATTATTGTCAGAATAATTGGTAAATTTTGTGAGAGAATGAAAAATTCAATTATAATTTGATAAATTCGATTTGGGCAGGAGTTAAATACGTCGGTGGAGATTCAACACATGTTCTGAAGTCATTACTGTAGTTTAAAAAGATTTTGGTGTCCATAAGGTGGTTAAGGCAAAAGAAATAATCCATTATCATTTTTTCAAACCAGATGGCAAATCAAATCAGGTTTTTTAAAAATTAACTAGTTTTCGAAATAAAAATTAAGTTTACATATATACATATATATATATACATATACATATATATATACATATACATATACATATACATATATATATATATATATATATATATATATATATATATATATATGTATATATATATATAATTAATAGATACGTTTACTTTTCTTTAATAAAAATTAAATTAATGAATACGTTTTAAAAACTCATTAGTTTGACAATAAAGGTGTAATTAATATCTTAAACAATCGTGCTTTACTACATACACACACACACACCAAACCGACCCTCATACACTCACACACACACGCACACACACACACATATATATATATATATACATATATCATCATCATCATCATCATCTTCAGCCCCTGATATATATACATATATATATACATATATACATATATACATATATACATATATACATATATACATATATACATATATACATATATACATATATACATATATATATATATATATATATATATATATATATATATATATGTATGTATATGTATATTATAATTAGTTATTAAATCATTTATTTATTAAATATTTTTACATGCATTTTAATTTCTTTGATCCTAAAAACACACCACGATAACTTTATGATTAGTGCATGTGCACTTTGATTTTGATTTCAATATCAGTTTTAAAACAGTGACAAGTTAGAGAAAAAAAATTTTTTTATCATTTCAGAACATGGACTGTAAAAAAATTGATTTTGAAATTATGAAAATAATATAAATTTATAAATCAATTGACGAGTATAGCCGACATTTGCGCGAACGTGTTAAATTTATGTTACAGTGATGTCTATATTTGAACAGTGATAAAATTAATATCTCTAAAATTTCAATTAAATATAAATTCGTAACCTTTGTTAAAAACTAATCATGACTAGAATACAAATATTTAATGCCTTAAGAATAATTTAAATAATGCCCCTGGATGAATGTGAACAATCCATTTTCGAAAAAAGTATATGCTTAAATTAAAAATCGACTTAACATCTAGAACAGCCTTTCGTTGAATTGAAAATATATACATTAACTTTAAAATATAATTACTTAGTACAGAAATGTTTACTAAAATGTTAATTTATACTTAATTTATACTCTGTGACCATTTTATTCAATTAATGTGTACAATAATTAGAATTTAAGTCGGTAAATTAAACGGTTTAGAGCCGCCCGCACACTGGAACTGAACTGATCTGATGTTTTCAGACAAATCCGGTCGGAATTTTTAAACAATTTACATTCATTTCCGAAATTTCAAACTGAATGTATTCACTTTTCAAATTCGAATGAACATAAAGATGGTAAGTGAATTGTTTTATCACAAAAAATTGTAAAATAAAACAACGAACAATGAAAAACATAACATTTAATCATTACTGAAACGAAATTTATGAAGTCATTTCATATTTAAATATGTAAAATATATGACATGAGAAAATATTTTGCAAGAAATATTAAAAACTCAAAATGATACAATTAAAATTACAAGTTTGTTTCTTAAATAATTCATTTATTCTTTGTAATCACTCTTGTAAATTCATATATATATATATATAATGAAAATTATTGTATTTCTATATATTTTTTTAAATTAATATTATTTTAAATATTTTTATGTATTGCTTATTACGTTTCTTAAGATTTTCTTCCAGAAAAATAACTTTTAAATTCATACTCATCTCATAAGCAGAAACCCGTCATGTTCTTTCAATTGTATAAAAAGTTATGCGAAAACAGATAATTTAAGTTTTAATTTACTTTATTTTTCTCACTTCAACATTCGTTTCAAGTTGAAGCCATACAGTTCGACAGACCGAACATTTTTCGATCAGATTTCGCCGATTTTGTTCTAGTATGCGAGCAGCCCAATCTACACAACTGAATTTGCGTTCTGCCTCTCTATATACAATTCTACCATAACCTTAAAAAACTAACTGTTACACATCGAATCGTACCAGGGCGATGTTAACGCCACATGGTGACCAATAGTCGAAACGAAATTGAATGCGTTCGGGTAATTAATGTGACCGTTCAGAACGTACCTCGTTTGCGATGAAGATGGCACCGTCATAGCGATCTCCTCCTCGTTATTTGGAAACAGGTTGTGGTGTTGCTGCTGCTGCTGCTGAGGCGTGATGCTCAGACCGGGCGGTCTCCATATCGACGGTGAAGGCCATAACGGCACAGGCGCCGGTATAAGCCTCTGTCAGTTGAACTCCTGGTGCTCCTGGCCTAGACTTCCATTCGGCGTGTGCGTCGTCAGATGTTTGCGTAGATATGCTTGCCGGCGGAATTTCTTTCCGCATTCCAGACACGGGTACTGCGGTCCCTCCTCATTCGACTCGGAAATGTACTCTGGCTGGAGTTTCGTACTCGTTCCGTTGTTATTATTACTTGTCGTGTTGTTGTTCGTCATTGCATTGTTCGAATGAGAGCTGCTCGAGTTCGTTCTCGGTTTGTGCCAGCGTCGGTGCGATGCCAGATTCGCAGGACAGTTGAATACTTTGTCGCACTCGGGACAACGATACTCAACGTGGACGATACGGCTGCATCGATGCTGCGCCAATTGAAACGCATCCTCATACAACTCCTTACAAAGTCGACAAACATATTCACCGATATGATTTTCAATCTTTGCGAGTTCTGCTTTTGCTTCTTCGGTCACTTCGACCACGTTGTAAGCAGGATCGATGTCTCCTTTACGTACGACGAGGTTTTCGTCAGGACCCAACTCTCGGATAATCGTTCCCGAAACTGGCGATGATTTGTCTTCGTCGAAATTTAATTTTCTCGCCGCTTTTGATTTTTTTGGTACACTGCCGACATTCGGACCGTTTCCTGGAATGTTCACCGTACATGTCGTTTTGATCTTCTTCGGTGGCGGAGGCGCTGAATGATTTTCGCCGGTTTGTATATGCGATGATTGTTTTGTTGTCGAACCATGGTGCGTCTCGTGTCGTGGCGATTCCAACGATAATCTTCCAAGCGACGAATCTGATTTAATAGGCGTCGAAGGTGGATGGGACGGGGAATTTACTTGTTTATCATACTGTCGATGGAGGATCAGTTCCGGCGATTCGGAACGATACCTTTTCAGTTTCACTGACGGAGATTTCGGCGGTGTCGGAGTACACGGCGGCGTGATTTGGTACTCACTCGAATTTGTTGCAGTCGATCCATTCTTATTGACGCTCAGATCCAGAGGACACGAGGTGGTAAGCTCTAATGGTTCTGTGTAACGTAAATACTGTAAATGCGCTGCTGTCAGCAGAGAGACAGCACTGTGGTGGTTGTAGTGATGATACGGTTGATAATACGAAGCGTGTTCCTGTTTCGATGTTGTGTATTCTTCGACGGCATACGGGTTCGTTGATAGCGACAGTGCTGTTAGATAACCACCGTGCGGCATTTCAACGAAACCGGTGCAGTTCTATCATCGATGATTTATCGTTGTCGCGCAGTGTCGGAACTCACATGAACTCTCAGTACACAACAGACCAAAGTGACTCACAGCCACTGACTGAACGCACAACATTCTACACACTATCGGCTGCCCGTGTAACTGCGAGCGGTGTGTGAGAGGATGTGCGCGCACCCCCCGAACACATCAGAATTACAGCCACGCACTGCGACCGCCTAATTTATATAAACGTTCCAATGAGGGTTGAAAACACGCCTATAGAAACCAGAGCGCTTGCGCACGGCGTGGCTTCGACACACGTTCCGATTGGTTCTGAATACCGACGCCAACTGCTATTGGTCAGATTTTAAAATCGAGTTCAGTGTACAAACGATTCTGTGCTCGACTGGCTATGAAAATGTTGTTTTGTGTTGTTTTTGTTTTGCACCGAGATTTAAATTTTGACAGTTTTTTTTCGTTTGTAATTATTTTTCTCCCTAAAGTTTTTATATATTAGCTTAGTGATACTGTGCACTCGTTTGCGCTGTTTAACGGATTTTTTCACCGGTGGAAACGTTACGAATTGTTTTAATCGAACGTGGATATCGTATAGGTGTAATAATGTTTTTTTCTTTCTGCCAGGCTTTATTTAATTTATTAGGGGAGCACATTTGCGTGTAAAATGCTAAATCATTTTAATGGATAAAATTCCGTTACACATCATTAATAGACAACACTATTGTAGGGTGGTTTTGATGGACGTTACAATACTTATTATATTATTCAAAATATAGTATACTTTCGCATGCATTTCATTTTGAATTCAGACATTATATATATATATATATATATATATATATATATATATATCAGTCCAATTTGCTATTATAAAAATTTGAATATTTAAAATAAATAAATGTGTATTTATGTGTATATGTTATTATAATCATTTCTTCATATTTTCACCTCTGCGTTATTTACTTTGTATTTCAATGCAATCCTTTTTAACACTTGTGCTATTTTCAAGTAGCATCTATTATAAGAATACTTGTATATTAAGCTACCTGTAACCGAGTAAGTATTTTAATATTTTCCAAATTAAAGTAGCATTGTGATGATTTGATTTATTAACTATTGTTATTGTGATATTATATATATATAGTCATCCTGATTTACTCAAGAAAACTTAAACTATTGTATAATTTTATTCACTTCCTTACATCTATCCCACACTCATGAATAATGTTACTTTTAATTTCTCTATTATTTTTTTACATAAATGAATGTTCTGTGTCAGATGTTCACATTTTTAGTAAACAAATCAAAAACGCTAGTCCAGTATAATTGTGTTATTATGTGGCAGAGTTAATTAAAAACAAAACTGAAAAATCTCTGCGAAGTTAATATAGATAACATATTGGCGTATTTTGATATGCAAAGTCAATAAGATAACAGGTACAATACGTGTGTACCGGCATCATAAAAAATAACAGTACACAGTGAACAAACAAGCCCACACACACACACACACATATATATATATATATATATATATATATATATATATATATTAAGTGTATAAATTATAATAGAAAATTAATTTTATATTATAATTTATAACAGAAAATTATAAATTATATTATTGATACCCTTTATTTTCAGGGTTATCTATAAATCCTAACTGATTAAAAAATTCATTTTTTTATTATATTTATTGGTGTAAATCTAAAATTTTTCCCACAGCATTTTTTAGATCTTAAAGGAATACCTCGACGATACTTTCTAATAGAAAATGAATGTTTGTTTACGGAAAAACGGAAAATATTCAATCATCAAAGTATTCACCAATATTTTGTATAACTTTTCTCTGTCTATGTTTGCTCAATATTTTTTATTTGATGTAAATGAACGACTATGAAAAAATTGAACACATTTCAGTAACATTTTTCTAGGTTTGTTTTGAACTACTAAATGCTAGAATATCAATGTATGAATGGTGGATACACAAACGTATTACAGATTAAAAATTTTCAAACTAATATGTGATAGAGATGATCACGGAAATCATCTTTCTAAACATTAAAATTATAGACTTTCAGATAATTTGATTGTTTTCAATATTTCTGGAGATCTCTGCGGTTTTGATCAATCGTAACAACTATGCTGTAATTTTTTTCAGCGAATCATAAATAAAAATTAAAGGATATCAATAGTCACTTGTGAGGTCACATCCATTCATCTTCTTGAAAATAAAAGCTGTAAGTTTTAATACTGCTATAGGAATGGCAGCGAATTTTCACTTTTGATATAACCTTTCCCAAATATGGAAAAACATTGAATAAGTATTAGTATTTGTAAAATATCGGCACTTATTTTCTTCTTCTCTCCTCGTTGAAAGTGTATTAAATCATATATTCAATTCTTCCAGGTAGAGACATACTTTTTTTTCCTTGATATTTATGAATTCATAAAACTATTGTTGAATTTTATTAACAACGAAATTGGAAAATTTTCAAAATTTCATTCATATTAAATCTTTATATTTCATACATACTTAAGCGTATTGGTGTTACACAATATTAAAAAAAAATTATTTAGTGTTTTTAACACATATTTGTACATATAGATATTTTGAAGAGCATTCATGTTGTAACTGTTTTTCATTATATACTCTTTCGAATTTAAATAATAAATAAACAAATACGTTCAAAATGGCAAACCTTATGTCAACAGATATAATAAGGAACAATTTGTCAAGTTATCCTAATCAACTTCTTCAATCTGTTCTAGAAGGTTTTCGATAAATTAGGTTTTGAAATGTCGATTTAAGACTGCAACATTGAAAAGGGGATGACTGAAAAATGGAAATCGACCGTAACGAAATACAAAATTAATAATGAAAAGAAAAAGTAAGATGAAGAAAAAATTAACATAATGAACATTCCCAGAAACTGGAAGTTACCTATCAATAAACATTACCTTCTCTCTCTCTCTCTCTCTCTCTCTCTCTATATATATATATATATATATATATATATATATATATATATATATATATATACATATATATATATATATATATATATAGAAGTATATAAAGACCTAATATGATACATGTATATCTCGTCATCCACGAGAAAAGAATTTCAAAAGAAATCTCTTCTTACAAATTGCTTAACAATAGTGTCGCTCGTTCAAAAGAATATCATAAGAAGAGGGTTGTTGCCATGAATGAAGTAATCGTCTATACAGGCATACGTGTATCTACTTTTATGAGTTTATGTGTATATATATATATGTGAGTGTGTGTGTGTAATGGGTGTGTATGTGTATTATAAATATCGTGTGATATGCGCATGTATGTGCATGGGACATTATCTTGTAGGTATTACACAAGCCCTTTTCTTATAATGTTGCAGGATTTCTCAGCTCAGGTTTTATTATTATATCTCGGTAAGGGGATCTCTTTTTCTGCACCTGACGACATAATCCAAGGTCGTGTCAGAAGGTGGAATTTTTTTCGCATAATGGTATTTAAACATTAAATACACACATAAAATGTATGTACATATATATATATATATATATATATATATATATATATAAATACATATACATACATATGTATATGTATATATATATATATATATATATATATATATATATATATATATATATATATATATATATATATAAATACATATACATACATATGTATATGTATATATATATATATATATATATATATATATATATATATATATACACATACTTTTTTATAATGCAAAATTAAATATCATGTATACTTGCAATTGAAAGTATACGGTAATATATGATAATGCGACATTGGTTTAATTCCTCAAAGCAGACGCAGAATATTTATTTTATGATTTGTATGTGTTTCCATAGCAAGAATGATTTTTTTCCTTGCAGTTCCTGTTTTATTAGATTAAAAAATAAAAAAAAGAAACGCAGACAGCTATGAAAATAATGTATTTAGAAAATAACAAACAATAAATATTAACAAACTGAATATTAGAGTATTCTTAAAATGAAAGATTGTTACTGGCAATATCTCGCATTTGATAAGAACGTAAACTTAGGAATGAAACGGAAACAGCGTTACGGAAATGATGTCACTCCGAGTGTCGCGTGACTACAGTGTCGTGAATAACGAGGTGTCATGCGCGAGAAATTTCCTAATAATATTTCAATTTTCCGGTGTGCAATTTTGAAAATTCGAAAAGTTTAGAAATATTATTTAGTATTTAGGAGTTGAAATAGAATTTTAATAGACTTTGTTTAAAAAAATAGATTTAAAAAAACGGTGAATGAATGTAATCATGTCGAGTTTTTTTTGGACCTTCTAAAATGATTAGACTATAAAAACCAAATACAGTTAAATGATGGACACAAAGGTCTCAATAATATTGAACCCGTCTGGAAGTGATGAAAAAAATGAAACAAGGAAAGACATCTTTTAGTCATTGTCTAATATTAGATTACTATCAACTAAAAGTTTCTGATCAGGCGCCGTCGATTGATTCTGACTTCACACTATATTGAAATAAATGTATTAGGTTGTATGTACAAGAAGAAACTACTTCTCCATACTTATACAGAAATATCCATATGTAAGACGCTTCGTTTAAAGTTGGCAAAATTCCCACCTCAACTCGATATTAACAACTTTGTTTCACACTTAAAAAATCCAAATTTGCTATATTTGAACGTACATTTACATCAGTGCCATAAAATATACACATATCCGTATGTACATACATTAGTCCAGATTATGTGACTTAAATTTTGCTTGGTATACTCGTATGTACAATTTGGTCCGATTTAAGTCGTTTCAAGTTGAGTCACCATTTTTCAGAACGCAACCCCGTCGTAAATATGGGTATTTCTGTAATTTAAATCATTTAGATCATCTTAAATTCGAGCGAAGATTCTTAAAAAATTAATATAAGAAGTGCTGTTTTGCTGGTAACTGAATTCCCGGTTTTTTGAAAATTTTTCCCGGAACGCAAGCAGAGAGACACTAATAAAAAATCACCAAAACACGACACACAATATACACCCCATATGCAGATAAATACCAAAATTGGTAAGGGCACCGCACCAATATCATGTATGATAAGGCCAAACCCAGCCCTGTATAATTTTATGATCAATAAAATTCATTTTTATTTTATTTTATTTTTTTTTGGTAACTGAAAATATTTTACAATTTTATTTGCTTTTGAGATGCATATAAGGTGTTTCATAAAATAAAGTATCTAACAGTAGTACTAGGCACGGCCACAATCTTTTTTGAATAAAAATATGAAGTGTTGTAAAGATGTGCAGGTTATTTATAAAAAAATGTGACAAGTTGATAGTAATTATCATTCTCTTTGATCGTACACTCTCAGATCTTTGAACAGTGATTATTTTTGAACTTATAATAATTCTACGTCTGATTTAATAGAAAGATTTCAGAAGTTCCATTCCGGAGAATTGAGAACTAAAAATGGACTACGTGTTGGACTCAACTGTTTCATTGAAGGTACTTTTTTGAAAAGCTTGTTGAAAAATAAACATTAATCCATAAAAACCTAGCAAAAAAATGCAATAAGAATATATTCATCTTCCCTTAGTATCAGTAGATTAAAATAAACAATAATTAAATATTAAAAAAATTAATATAGAAATTTTTCTGACTTTTGTCATATTAATTCCTTTGTGAAAGTGAGTTCTAATGCACTGTTCCATCATCAGTGAAATTTATTTTAAACCAACAAATCGTTTTTGAATAAATTACAGCTTTTCCAATCCTATCTCACAAATTTGACACGTCATGTTCACCGAAAACGACTCCACATATTTGTTTCGACATTCTAAATATAA
>CM068318.1:20696586-20721586 GCA_034766995.1 Acanthacorydalis orientalis | reverse complement strand
ATCTTTATGCGCAAGGTGGTAAGTTCTTCGACACTTCAGACATGTGATAGAATCTAATCAACGGCGTGTTTGGTTGTTTTCATTATTTTATATACTGGTAGCTGACGAGAGGTCAGCGTTCTCAACGATACGGTTTTTTTTACACACAAACGTGTATACGCGAAACTCGATACTTTTGTTCGTTTTTTCGTACTTTTTTTGAAGGATTTTTTTTTAATTAATTGCAAATGCTAAACTTTTTTCTTTACAAAAGATTAAATAACGAACCGACAATACTGAAAAATGTTTATTTTCATTTTATGAGATATTTTTGAAATTTTATAGTTGAATTATCGACTAAAAATATGAAGAATTTAATTTTAAACTTACAAAGCATGTTTAGTTAAGGAAATTACGATTTCGAAAGGTCAACGATCCCGAGCAATTAGATTTCTGTAAAGTGCGAGGAACTTTTTTACATACAAACAAAAATTAGGTTAATGTACAAGAGCTATTCAACTGGTCTTGAAATGGCTTCACTGACAAATACAAACAAATCAGAACTTGAAATAAGGCTTTGTATTATATCATTCTATATTCCCTATCAGTTATGATGAATATGTCTGGGCAGTAAGTACTAAGTAGTACTACACAGTGTATTATTACTAATTTTCTTATTAACGGATGTTTTCTTTCTTAATTTTGATTCGTCGAAAAATAAATTAAAACTTAATGTCACGGTTATATTATTTATGGCATTATAAGATCACAAAAATAGTGAAGGGACGAGCAAAAAATCAAACAAACGAAAGAGTAAACTGATGTAAATAAAACAATGTAAAGCATTAGAACTTTTAGTGATACGAAGAGTATCTGCGAATCAACAGTATCTACAAGAAAAATTACGAATTCGACTTCTTTGCATTTTTCTATTCTTATATATACATATATATATATATATATACGAGGGTGGTCCGAGAAATACCCGACCCAACAAAGAAAACACAAAAATTTTGTAAAAAATATATATATTTTTCAACATAATCCCCTTTCAGCTCTATACACTTTTCCCAGCGATGTTCAACAAGTTCGATACCCTTTTCATAATAAGAACTGTTTTGCTCCCCAAAATACCCATTAACTGCCGACATCACTTCTTCGTCGTTGGGAAATCTTTGACCACTGAGCCATTTTTTCAAGTTTGGGAACAGAAAATAATCCGAGGGGGCTAAATCTGGCGAATGGGGTGCATGAGGTAGCAATTCAAACTTTAATTCATTAATTTTGTTCATTGAAATAACGGATTTGTGAGCTAGTGCATTGTCTTGATGAAACAACACTTTCTCCTTAGCGAAATGCGGCTGTTTTTGCTTGATTTCTTCGCTCAAACGTTGCAATAAGTTCGCATAATACTCGCCGTTGATAGTTTTTCCTTTTTCAAGATAGTCAATGAAAATTATCCCACGCGCATCCCAAAAAACCGACGCCATGGCCTTGCCTGCAGATGAAACGGTCTTCGCCTTATTTGGAGCCGGTTCTCCCTTTTCAGTCCATTGTTTTGATTGTTCTTTTGTCTCGGGTGTGAAGTGATGGACCCATGTTTCATCCATGGTTATGAAACGGCGCAAAAATTCTGCTTTGTGCTGTGAAACTTCGCTAAACACTCAATTGAAACATCTTCACGACACTGTTTTTGCTCGAGTGTGAGCAAACGCGGCACCCATCTTGCACACAGCTTTCTCATGTTCCCAAACTTGAAACATATGCTTTATAGATTGTGTACTTTCTAATACAGTGATATTTTTCAAACAACTACCGCCATCTCTAGGTCAGGCCGGGTACTTCTGGGACCACCCTCGTGTGTATATATATATATATATATATATATATATATATATATATATATATATATATATATGTATATATATATATGTATATATATATATATGTATATATATATATATATATGTATATATATATATATATGTATATATATATATATATATATATATATATATGTATATATATATATATATATATATATATATATACAAGTATATATACATGTATATATATGTATATATATATATATATAAATATCGAGTTATATAATCACAGTATTTTTTTTTAAAAAAATCGAAGATTTTGAATTGTATTTACTCTTTTATTATCTAGATGTATAATGTATTTGGGACAAATATATACATTGAATCAACTAGATTAAAGTGCAATACTTTTATATTTAATTTCTATTGCAATATTTACTCTTAGTTATAAAATTATTCTATTAAATTTAAAAAAATAAACAGTAGCTATTTACAACTCATGTGTGTATATATTTTTTACTTGTTCATGTTTAAGTTCAGAATCACATCTTCGTTAACTGAAATATTTATAGAGCGATACAGAAAGCTATTATCTAGAGAACGACACTTAAATATAAGATAATTCCACTCATTGGTTCATTGTCAGGTTAATAATTAGCCTTCACCTTTGTCGTCCATACTAAATTGTTTAGTTTTTTTCGTAAATCATCGGGGCATACCCGCACATTTCTCAAGTGTATGTGTCTTTTTGAAACATAACACAATGGCACGAATTTGCATTTTTATAGTTATTGTAACAGTACGTACTTCGACGTTACATATCTGTGTATGCGAATTCAAGGTTTGTCGTCTATCGTGATCGTACCTGATTATTTAGTATATTTTCATAAAATACTTTTTTTATTCCAAAAAGCACAAGTTTTGTCTGATCAAAAATCTTTAATGAATTATCATAGATTATTTTTGATTGTTACTTATACGCATTTCGATGGAGATATCATCTTCGTATCAACGCCAATTAGATTTTTCTATACGTTAGCACTTTGAGTATAATTTATTGAATATTATTGAGTAAAAGTTTTATTGTTTGTGGGATGAGAAGGAATTTATTTGTTAAATTTAATTTAATCAGTGACATTGTATTACATATAAACGGTTTTTTTTATAACATATATATATATATATATATATAAATTGAGATAATTCTCAGATCTTATATATTTTTTACTATGATTCAGATAGTAAGATATTTGTCAATAAGATCATATTAAAAATATTGATAATTCAAATTTAATTTCTCTTAAATGATGTACAGAGAATAGATTTTTAAATTTTACAGACAGCATCCGATTGAAAAAATGAATAAACATACATTTTCATTCAATCACATCAAATCTTATTATTTTTGAAACTATCCCATGCATTTTGTTCTTAAGATTGATTTACAATGAACATAAGGTTTTGTCTTGTTTTATTTCAAAAATACTATTCTATGTTAAATCTAAAAACTTTACTCAATTAACCCTTTGAAGCCGGGAAGAGGGAAATGTTGCTAAAATTTTTTAAGGAATATTTTTCAATTAGTTGAACATTCTTTTATCGTAAACAAAATAACAATTGCAAGTTTCCAAAAAGCACAAGTTTTGTCTGATCAAAAATGTTTAATGAATTATTATAGATTATTTTCGATTGTTACTTATACGCATTTCGATGGAGATATCATCTTCGTATCAGCGCCAGTTAGATTTTTCTGTACCTTAGCACTTTGAGTATAATTTATTGAATATTATTGAGTAAAAGTTTTATTGTTTGTGGGATGAGAAGGAATTCATTTGTTAAAGTTAATTTAGTCAGTGACATTGTATTGTGATATATATATATATATATATATATATATATATATATATATATATATTATATCATCATCATCTTCAGCCTCTGTCAATCCACTGTTGGATAAAGGCCTCTTTATCCAACAATAAATAATTAATTTCAATAATTTTATTTAAGCCATTATACATATATATATATATATATATATATATATATATATATATACATCATCATCATCATTATCATCTCCAGCCCCTATTAATCCATTGCTGGATAAAGGCCTCTTGCATGATTTTCCATTTTGTTCGATTCAGTGCCTCTCTTTCCACAGATTTCCAAGAAAGTTTTTAATATCCTGATCCCATCTGTTCATTGGTCTCTTTCTGGGTCTTTTTATATTTCTTGGTTCCCAGTCAATAATTTCTCTTGTCCATCGGTTGTCCCCTCTTCTTGCGATATGTCCCGCCCATTTCCATTTCAGATTCTTTACTCTTCTTATTATATCTGTGACTCCTGTTTGTTTTCGTATCCATTCTATTCTCTTTCTATCTCTTCTTGTTATTCCCAACATGCATCTTTCCATACTTCGTTGTGTTGTTTGGAATCTGAACTATTTTGGCGTTAAACACCCATGTTTCGCTGCCGTACTTAAGGACCGGTAGTATACACTGATCAAATACTTTTTTCTTTAAACAGAGTGAGATTGTTGATTTAAATATCGAGGCGTTTCGTCCAAAAGAGCTCCATCCCATTTTTATTCTCCTATTTACTTTTTCAGTGAATGATCCATCTCTGTTGATAAGCTGGCCTAGATAGACATATTTCGTAACTTCTTCTATTTCCGTTCCTTGTATTTCAATTTTCTTCGGACATATAAACGCATTGAACAGTACTTTTGTCTTTGTATGATTCATGTTGAGGCCGATTTTTTGACTGGCATCGTTTTACATATATACATATATTATATATATATATATATATATATATATATATATATATAGAGCCCTTCGTAGGGCTAGCGAGATGCTGGACCAAGAGCGCCATTCGAAAGTGGGTCGAGTCAGAACACTCAGAATGGTGGCTAAAGATTGACGGTTGTCGTCAATCGAGGGTGTTCTCAGGCCAGGCCCCAAATAAGGACTGGACCAAGAGAATCTATACAAGTGGCCGATCCTTCTCTCGGCTCCTGGTGCGAATTCTCACAGGACACGGGAGACTAAGCTACAACGAACATATACAAGGCCGAAGGACGGACGAAAAGTGTAGATGGTGTGGGGTGGGGGTGGGAAACGAGACCCCCATTCACCTCCTCGCGGAATGTCCGGCATGGGCCTATTTAAGGTGACGATGGTTTGGGGAGTTTTTCCTCACCGCGGCCGAACTAGGGTCTATAAACTTGGGCAGGCTGATAGGCTTCTGGAAGGAAGCGAGACTTCCAGAGTAGTTTTGATCACGTCGAGGGAAGGCATAATGGAGCTCGAGTCTAAGTGCCGGGAGGCAAGACAGCTTCCTCCACCCTCAAACATAATCATCTATATATATATATATATATATATATATACATTAAATTATTATGAAGAGATATACATAAAAATTAAAGAATTCTCTGAAACAATGATTCCATTAATATTTACTTGTGGAGCTGGAACCGGAAGATCAAACGGAGTGAACCGAAAATTAAATATTAAAATTAATTTGTACAAAAATGAAAATTGGATCAATAAAAACTTTGATGAAATTTCTGTTTTGATTACATATTTTTCCTAAATTCTATACTAGTTCCAATTTTATTTCATGCATGACAGTAATTATATACAAAATTAATTGCACAAGTGTAGACAAACAAATAAATATAAAATGTATATATATATATATATATATATATATATATATATATATATGTCGAAACATTTATATTTTATATATGTAATATATAAATCAATTCACTGGAAAACCTGCACGTCTATTAATAAAGCACCTTAGTTCGATCAAAGGACGGAGACGTCTGTCGTTCGATACGTATAAGCTTTTACCAGTACGAAAGCTCGTAACTATTTAGTGCGATCGTTTTCACATACCAAACTCGATTGGTTTTGTGGTATTTCGATGAAGTCATACATCGTATAATACAGAAAATTTTACAGGTAATTTATATGATGGATTCCGTGAAACTAGAAAGAAATTCAATCTGCGATTTATAGAACATTATTAGATTATTCGATCTGAAATTTATGAGGTTGATTAAGGAGACGAGAATTAAATAGCATTATTTCATACGAGTGACCAGAATTTGATGCGACTCATACTTAAAAGTTTGGATATTGAATTGATTGTTGATGAATAATTATAATACTTAACATTAGAGAAGATATGAACGTGTTCTGTCTGTATTTAAACGTAGTTGAAATCTTTTTAGTTAGTTAGATCTTTTTTAAACATCAGAAGTAACATATTGATGAAATTCGTATTTCCTAGTTTGAAATATTCAATATTTTCACGATTATTTATATATATATATATATATATATATATATATATATCTTTTTTTAAAAATTCCCAGTTATAGAAATCATAAGTGCTGTAATCATGTGAATCTTGTGATCACAGACCATAAACATACTATATATATATATATATATATATATATATATATATATATATATATATATAGAGAGAGAGAGAGAGAGAGAGAGAGAGAGAGAGAGATAAGAGAGTGAGAGAAAACACAGAAAGAAATGGAATAAAAGCAAAATATGTTGCGTATTTTGTTTACTTTAATGAGAATGAATATATATATATATATATATATATATATATATATATATATATAGAGAGAGAGAGAGAGAGAGAGAGAGAGAGCGAAGAGAGAGAGAGAGAAAACACAGAAAGAAATGGAATAAGAGCAAAATATGTTGCGTATTTTGATTACTTTAATGAGAATGAATATGTATATATATATATATTTATATATATATATAAATATATATATACAGATAATTTCAGGTTTTCATTTTAGTATATTATCATATTTTTAATGTAATATCTATGTAAATATCTTCACGAGCAAAAAATAATGAATAAATGCAGTGTCGCAGATACAAATAAATTATTTTAAACTGAAATGGACTTTCATATCATAGAAATTTATAATATTAAGTTGATAGAAAAATGGTTGCGGTTTATGGCCTTCAAATTCATATACATTTTTCTCTTTTTTGATTTTTCTAGCTGTTTTAAGTGGTCCAAAACTGTTGTATGACTAATGCCTAACTTTTGTACAAGCTTTCAAATCGTGCGTGGCTCTGATTCAACTAATACATTCATTTGGTCGTTATGAACTGAATAAGGATGCCTGAGACCTCCTTCATCTTCAAAGTGTTGGTCCCCAACACGAAATTTTTAAAACCATCATTGCACCGTACGGTCCTTAACAGTATCCACACAAAAAGCATCGTTTACTTTACGAGCAGTTTCTGCTGCTTTAGCACCCGTTTTGAACACATAAAAAATTCTTACTTTTTATTCTCCTATTTACTTCTTCAGTGAATGATCCATCTCTGTTGATAAGCTGGCCTAGATAGACATATTTCATAACTTCTTCTATTTCCGTTCCTTTTATTTCAATTTTCTTCGGACAGACAAACGCATTGAACAGTACTTTTGTCTTTGTATGATTCATGTTGAGGCTGATTTTTTGCCTGGCATCGTTTAGTTCTTCTATCCTCTTTTGCAACTCTTCCGAGGTATTTGCGAAAATAACTATATAATCGGCAACCCGGAGATGGCTTAATCTTTCGCCCTTTATCTCGATTCCTTTGTCCTCCCATTCGAGCGATTTGAATACTTCTTCCAAGGCCGCATAAACAATTTCGGATAAATTGCATCTCCCTGTCTTACACCTTTCATATATATATATATATATATATATATATATATATAAATAAATATATATATATATATATATATATATAAATATATGTATATATATATATACATATATATATACATATATACATATATATATATATATATATATATATATATATATATATATAATCACTGCACAATTTGCAACACATTTACACACCATACAGAAATGTATTCGCGCGCATATGTGCATCTATTAATCGATGTTACCGGTCCAACGAGAAACGCATGGGTGCAGTACAACAATGCAAGCGTGCTGCACACGACCTCAATTCATTCGGGAGGAGGCTCGTTCGTCTCTTCACCCTACATACATAAATTTACACATACGCATACACACACAGATACATATATATATATATATATATATATATATATATATATATATATATATATATGAAATATTGTACTTGCATATGTGTTTGAATGTACGCGTGGATTTAAACGCGTGGTAACTAGAAATAGCGTTCGCATGCGTCTATTGTCATCAGCTTATGAGAGCATTTACAATACGTTTTCCTGAAATTCGATTCAGCATAGATTTGGTATTGTGAATTATACTGTACAGAGATCGGGCATGTGACGGATTTGTGTGAATTTTTGTAGATGTAGTAAATCTATTTATCTGTTTAAATACGATTTTCAATGTTTGTATTCGAAATCAGGCGACACGTATTACTAGGCTGCCGCTTGAAAGCCGCTGCATTTGTGTTTTTTTTTGAGCATTCTTTCAATAACAAAACGTGTAAGTACATTAATTAAAGTATTTGCCATTCGAAGCTATGACTTATCTCCACGTTTCTAGCAGAAGTTGAATTCCGCGACGAAAGAATTGTCTGTATTATTATACATAAACGTGTATACGCGAAACTCGATACTTTTGTTCGTTTTTTCGTACTTTTTTTGAAGAATTTCTTTTAATTAACTGAAAATGCTAAACTTTTTTCTTTACAAAAAATTAAACAGCGAACCGACAATACTGAAAATGTTTATTTTCATTTTATGAGATATTTTTGAAATTTTATAGTTAAATTATCGACTAAAAATATGAAGAATTTAATTTTAAACTTACAAAGCATCTTTAGTTAAGGAAATTACGATTTCGAAAGGTCAACGATCCCGAGCAATTAGATTTCTGTAAAGTGTGAGGAGCTTTTTACATACAAACAAAAATTAGTTAATGTACAAGAGCTATCAACTGGTCTTGAAATGGCTCCACTGACAAATACAAACAAATCAGAACTTGAAATAAAACTTGTATTATCTCTTTCTATATTCCCTATCAGTTATGATGAATATGTCTGGGCAGTAAGTACTAAGTGGTACTACACAGTGTATTATTACTAATTTTCTTATTAACGGATGTTTTCTTTCTTTATTTTGATTCTTCGAAAAATAAATTAAAACTTAATGTTACGGTTATATTATTTATGGCATTATAAGATCACAAAAAATAGTGAAAGGACCAGTAAAAAATCAACCAAACGAAAGAGTAAACTGATGTAAATAAAACAATGCAAAACATTAGAACTTTTAGTGATACGAAGAGTAACTGCGAATCAACAGTATCTACAAGAAAAATTACGAGTTCGACTTCTTTACATTTTTCTATTCTTATATATACATATATGTATATATATATATATTAGAAGGTTGCATTGAAAGTCAGTGTTTTTTTCTGAGTATTTATTTCAATAACAAAATATCTGAATATATTAATCAAAGTGTTTGCCCTCGGAAGCTTTGACTTTTTCCCACTTTTATGGCAGAAGTTGAATTCTGTGACGAAAGAATGATCTGTTTTTTGAGCCAACCCATTCAGTAACCCAATTTTCGACTTCTTCGTAGTTATGGAAATGTGTAACTTCCAAAGCGTGTTGCATTAATTGGAACAGACGGTAATCGCTAGTACCGGGTCCGAAGAATACGCTGGGTGCGGGAGAACCACCCATTCGAGCTCCATCAGTGTTTGTTTCATGGCTATAGCAACATGGGCCCGAGCATTGTCATGGATAAGAATCGCTTTTAGGCGATTTGATCCAATTGATGGTCTAATCTGCATGAAACTAATCTGCATTTGTAATTAAAGGGTTAAAAATCTATATTTTCTTCAGTTGACGGATACACTAAATAGACATTTGTCAAAAATTCACAAAATGGATTTCAAAATTAGGGTTGAAACTAAAACAGCGTGAAAACGTTTTAATTTAAAACAGTTATGATTGATTCAATTTGAAGGAACTGTGTTAATTTTTACACTTAATATATTAATATAAGAGTATAGTAATTCAAATAAGAAATTTCCACTGTTAACTTATTTATTTTTATATATTATTTGATTTATTTTTCTATTTAAACACCACATCCTGCAATTGGTAAAATGTAGCATCTGCACTTAATGAATTACCTAAACTATATTCTATTCGAATTATCACGAGATAATAATTAAATCTCTCATAAATCAAAAGTATTCAAGTGATTAAAAGTTTTCAGTAAAAATGAAAAATTTTCAAATATATAAATTTGCATATATTTTTGTAACGGATTCTTAAAAAAAAAATAAAAAATACATATTTAAAGTCACACACAGACACATATGCATACATACAAATGTCGAATGATTAAAAAAGAGCCCACAGTTTGATAAAAGAAAGTAAATATGCAAATGTGACGAATGCACATGTCGTATAGTGATAAATGCCGAATCGGGTCGCCAAGGTCAGGGAACACCGGTTCTTGCAGACGCGTGCCTTACAGAGAACTTATACCACCTGTTGAGTCTCGGCAGACATGTCTACCGGAGAACTTAAGAATATTATGCGAGCTCGCGTGAATAGGTAAAGGTCAGGTAGTTGTATGATAAATGAATAGTTGAGGGGATTTCCTGTCCGCCACATTATGGGATTAGTGAGAATGTGTTTTGACAGACATCGACTTCACTATTGTCGTTTTTCAAGTGTGTATGTACTTACTTTTATGTAATAATATAATGGAGCGTTTTTTGATGATTATATTGTATAGAATTAGAATTACAGTTTTGAAGAAGTATGTAAGAGTCTGATGTATTAAAACCGAAGCTTTTAATATTGTTACTGAAATTCTTCTATTTATTCTTAATTGTTTCGAAAATCGATATTCATATTTCTACTAAATTTCTATTTTTATCAATATCCGTTAATAAAATAATCCAAGTACGTAAACACAATTAGTGTTCTATGTAAATCGAATGAGAGCGTCTCTTTTATTGAATTATATTCCCATTTTTTAAAAAAATATATTTTTAAGGACAGGACTACTTAACATTTATCTAATAAAAATTAAAAAATATAAAGTTTTCTTATTTTCAAATTATATATATATATATATATATATATATATATATATATATAAGAATTTCAAAACAACCTTCCCCAATTGATTATTAATAGCATGTTTAAAAGGTTTCAACCTTTAAGAAGTGCTAAAAATAATAAAAAATTATTTAAAATGATGTATAGAATGTGTTCAGCACATATGAAAATAAACAAATGACAGAACATGTATAAATTCAATTATTTGAAATATTAGGTTGGTAGAAAAATAATTGCGGTTTATGACATTCAAAATCATTTACATTTTTCTCAGTTAGCTGTTTTAAGTGGTCTACAATAGTTGGATGACTAACGCTTCACTTTTGTGCAAGCTCTCGAATTGTTATGTGTGGTTCTGATTCAACTAACGTTTCAGTTGGTCGTCATGAGATGAAGAAAGACGCCCGGTACATTCTTCATCCTCAAAGTTCTTGTCCTTAGCAAGAAATTTTTGGAATCACCATTGGCATCGCACATTCCTTAACAGTATCCACATAAAAAGCATCGTTTACTTTACGAGCAGTTTCTGCTGCTTTACCACCCGTTTTGAACTCATGCAAAAAATGCTCTTATTTGCTTCTTTTCTATCTTTAATTAAATAGCCCAATTTGAAGAAAAATTAATAATAAAACCAAAGTAGATGTTACCCAAAATAAAGACTGAAAAGTGCACTTTAAAATGATATTACCATGAACAAAATGAAATGACACTTTCATTTAAAAAAATAAGGTTAGAATTCAGAAAACAAAAACCGCAATTATTTTCCTACTAACCTTATACATACAAATTTATTTTTTACTTCATCCATTGATTGATTGAAGTTTTCAATATTAAAAAATCATTGTTTTTTATCAACTACTTGAAGAATGAGTTCATTAAGTTTATTTGTATTCAAGAATATTGAAATTTAATAATTATATCACAGTAATTTTGATAGTGATAAAATAACTTTAAAAGATTTAACAATTGAATAATATTGCAATATTATTACCTTTGACGCAAAATTATCTTCTTATATATAAAAAATAATTCCTCTTAACAGCTCTTTGTAACGCCGCTCGTTTTTTTTTTGACCGTTTTATGTTTTTGTCTGATATTGATGTTGTTCTCTGTAAACTTGTGGCGAGTTGTCGAGCCTTGGGATTGAATCCCTATTATCTAGACTTTAACTTGTATTATTAGCAATCTTGCTGTTTAACGATGTCATATTTTGACTTTCTCGCTAGGAAAATGTAACGCCGCTCCTCTCACTACACTACAAGTAGCACGTTAACCATTTCATTCCCGATCATCAATGATTGGTTGATGGATATCGCGCGATCTCTGTTCTGATTGGTTGACATCAGTCACATGTATGTAGCTGTCTCACGGTGTAGAATGAAAAAGGTGTATACGATTTCAATGTAACACTGATGATATTTATTAAAAATATTATATTTTCTGAAGTCTTAGAATAAGAAAATTGTTACACATTTTAACCTTGTATTTTGTTGATAATTTTTATAAACTTTTCTCATAAAAAAATTACGACTTACATTTTATGCAGATTATTTGTGCATATAATTTGTTAATTTCTGTTATTTGATAGGGGAGTGCGAACATCAGCAACAAGCGGGGAGCGAAACCCCCCTGCGATCGCAAAATGTAGCGAGTAGCACAAGTAATTAAAAAAAATATATATTACCGTTTTATAATAATACCAAAATATATATTTGATATAAATTCTAAGAACATAAATAATAAATAAAATATAGTTATTTGTCATAACAGTATATTTATTATGATTAGAAATATCGACGATTTAGTCTGAAAGCCACGATCATTGAAATGTATAGATTGACTCTCTCTCTCTCTCTCTATATATATATATATATTCCATCATTCTTTTGTCTCTTTGTAATATTTACTATAAAACTGCATTTTTTATTAGAATTTTCTCAATCTTGCATCCAATTGTACAGTTTTCACAGATTTCTTAGATAATTTTATGCGACAATTGAATGTGCAATTATTCTTATCTAGACATCTACTAGTGCTTTTATATTCCATTGTGTATCTGCCTAAAATTTAATGAACTTACAAAAATGTTTCCAAAAACACTCAATTCAATAAAAACAAATTAACTAAAATTATGTCACATATAATCACGATGACCCAGTTTTACTTTTTTGACATTTTAGTACCTGATATAATTCAATACTTGCCGTTGTGATATATATATATATATATATATATATATATATATATATGTATGTATGTATGTATGAATGTATGTATATGTCAAAATGGTCGCAAATATATCATTTTTGTTCCGAGTTATGTGACAGTGTGAATTATTCCATACGTGCACGCTACTTTCCTCCCTTATAATTGTACGGAACTTTGATGTCGATTGCAACACACTATTATTATGAGGTAGACACGGGATGGGGGAAAATAGGAAATATGCAGCTGTTGCGACGAAGACCTATTGTTTAAGACTGCAATGCACCGGTCTCTTTCACGTCTATCTATATTTTATCATATTTGTAGATTTTTTTATATACATATATATATATATATATATATATATATATATATATATATATATATATACATATAAATAAATATATTTATACGCATTGGAATATATATCCAGGTAAAAATACACATTGTATATTTTTCTACTTTTATACATACACACTATTATATATACATATATATATCTTTTTCTTACTAAATCCTAATAATATAATATTAAATTACATTAGCAAGTAATGTATGTATCAAATAATAAATGAATGTAAAATCTCTCTATTATTTTTATTTATCAATTTTTGAAAACCAAAAAATGGTAGAAATTTTAAATTTAATTATTTTGTGTTTATTAAAAATGATGAGCAAAGGAAAATCTTATATGAAAACCCACATTATCTTCACTTTATCCTGCGGACAAAATGACGAGAAATGTTTGTTTTGTCAGCTCGGATCAACGCTGTAGTACATAGTTTCGTTCTTACAATTAGGTACTTTTTATATTTAAATATATTATGTTGTAAAAACCAATAAATAGTTTTTTCTTTCTATTCCCGTCAAATTTGATATATACTAGTATATAATATTTTTCATAATATAAACATTAATAACAACTTATAAAAGGCGGTACAAAGAAAATATAATATTTGTAAAATAAAAAACGTTTCAGTGCCCGCAAACAAAGAATCCACTGTTTTAATAATTCTTTAGAAATAACAGTATTGCAGCCAGAAAAGTATCAATTAGAAAGATATTAAATTAATTGATGATGGACAAATTGTGCCAACGTGTGACAGTATTATGAATAAATATGAGAAAATTAGACAGGAACAAATGTGTCACTTATACTTAAAGGCAGTATTATCTGAGAAGATCCGCTGCTAGCCTACATTCTAGAAATTACTTATAGAGCACAGAAATGTACTTAGGTGTGAAGAGTTAACACACTAAAGAGATTTAAGCACAAAAAAACATATCAAAAAGACTATTTAAATATATTTTATAGAAAAAATTATCTAAAATATTTTCTTTTATTTGTATATAAATGATACTCACTCAATATACATATATATATATATATATATGTATATATATATATATATATAATATAAATGTATATATATATATATATATAATATAAATATATATATATATATATATATATATATATATATATATATATATATGTATATATATATATATATATATATATATATATATATGTTGATATGTATGTATGTATGTATATATGTGAGAATGATATAAGCAGCACGTGACAATATTCACTGAAATAGAACTTCGAACCACCGACCTATTAATTTAATCATGGTATCACCGTAACCCATGACTAATGTGTGTAAATTAGGCACCAGGCATACGCCTAATTTTTCTGTTCTTCCATGCAGAAAATTAATTTACATTTATTTGCATACGTTTTAATTAATATTTATCATTTGCATTCCAATGTCATGACTAGACAAACATTTTTTATTGAAAATTTCACATATGCACATACATTTACACGTATGGCTGTTGCGGAATTAATTTCAAGTTGCTATGTACGTTTGTTTCCAAAACCAGAAATGTTTTTTTTAAGAATCAACGTTGTGAGAAATTACAGTTTCATATTTGAAATTTTCTTTTAACTATTTGTTTTATAATCTTATCAGATATATATATATATATATATATATATATATATAAGTAAATAAATATATATATAAATATAGGTATATATATATATGTATATATATATATATATAAACATATATATATATATATATACATATATATATATATATATATATATATATATATATATATATATATATATATATATATATGTATGTATGTATGTATAGACAGAGCTGGCCAAAATGTATCGCTTTAAATTTGTCAGAAAAATCCATTTTTTTTTTAAAATGAATTTTTGCTTAGAGGTTGGTTGATCTGTTATTGTGGTTTTAAGGGACATAATTTTTGATTATAGGAGTAAGTAACATGAATCATATTCTTGGTATATAAATGTTTTATTTTGTAGTGAAAATTTATTCGTTTTAAGACATTTAAATTGAAGAAATTCGTTTTAAACAATCTATTTATGAAAGGTATAGATTTGTTTTCTTTTGAACTGCGCACCGGTTTTAAATCAAATGTTCCTACTTCTTGAGAAACATTTATACTATTTAAACATTAATGTAAAGAATTGTGGGAATTAAATCAATTTTGTTTTTGACGCATGCAAAATAATTTTATATATATATACATATATATATATATATATATATATATATATATATATATATCTATATATATATATATACATATATATATACATATATATATATATATATATATATATATATATATATATATACATATATATATATACATATATATATATATATATATATATATATATATTGTTTTCTTACAACATGCGGGCACTATTAAAAATTATTCTATGATCAAAACGATCAGTCGAAAAATCACAACACGTGATTTTTTGAGTACCTATACTCTTCTGAACTATTGTACGCGTTTATTTATGTCGAGAGAAATGCGTGGTTATTCGGGAGGGTCATCCAACAGACCATCTGTCGTCGGTAATCATAAAGGGAACAGCTACTTCATGGCATTGTAATGCATATATGTTGCTGATATTGCTGATATAATGAACAAGAAACAACGTTCAGATAAAGCTATGCAACAATTACGGTTTATTTCCACACAAATTATATGCAGTATATATATATATATATATATATATATATATATATATATACATATATGTATATATATATATATATATACATGTATATATATATATTTTTATATATACATATACACAAACATATATACATATAAATATATATATATATATATATACACACATATATATATATATATATATATATATATATATATATATATATATACAATAAAGGCATGCTTTTATTAAAAAAAAGTAACTAACTTCTATTTGATCATATTTCTTACTAATTTTAATTCAAATAAAAATAAATTAAGACTGAATACTGTTAGTTGAAATCCGCGTTTTGATTTGATATTTATTAATGGCAGTGTTTCTCAAACTTTTCTTACTTATATTCCCTTTATTATCTTTAAATAAAAAGCTAATTTTTCAGTCGCTATGTGTTTTAACTGTTATGAAATACACACATTCATATATACAATTATATATATATATATATATATATATATATACCTTATATATATATATATATATATATATATATTTAATATATAATTTCTTTATAATTTGCTAGATATTGTAAATTCAGTTTTGAATGACATTCGCCCCGAATAAATTTGCTGCTTTAGTAATTAAAAACATGTGACAATATGACATATGTTGTTTGGAAATGAAATAATGGAAGTAATTTGGAGAAAATATGTAGCGTGGATCAAAACTGACCTTTCATGTACAACTCAATAAATGAACGAACGAGTGAAAGAATACTGAATAAATAACGATATAATAAAAAAATAAACACTTCATTAGTTAAATTAAGTTCGAAGATTATTGATATAATTGTTACTTTGATGAATATTTATTACTGTATCCTCTTCAAGATCTTATCGTTCTATGTCTTCTTGGTTAGATATTTTCTTTTACTGACATATTATTAGTCTATTATTTTACTATCTTTACACCATTATTATCACTAGTATACTCTCGTAAGACGTTATATATATATATATATATATATATATATATATATATATATATATGTATGTATGTATGTATATCTGTATACATACATACACCTGCATAAAACAGCTGTACGATTTCTTCCCTATAATCTTAAACTTATTAAACTACGTTCACCACTGTACACACCCTTCAAGCGACTGACTAAACCACATGTTTTGAGGTCAAGGAACTTATATATAAACACACACACACACACACGAAGCTATCTAAGTGGGCTCGTCATGAAAGGTGTAGAAGAGCAGTGCATTTAATAACCATTCTTAAGGTGGTAGTCTGGCGGATTCATTGAAAGAAACGCACACGGAACATAAACACAGCTGTTCGATTCTAGTAAGTCTCAAGGTGCCTGTGACGTCACCGAAAAGAAACTGATGTTGATGTCGTGACGTCAAGAACTTGCTATACTGAGATGGTGTTCGTTTCGGTTTACTGAATAACATATTGCGAGGTTAATAAATCGACTTTATGAGATATTAGGTTTGTTAAAAAAGTGCAAAATATTTCCTAAATATTTCATCATTTTTATGTACGAAGGTTTTTTGATAAGTTTGGTAAATTTGTATGATATGGTGCCACTATTCTTTTGGTAACATCACAGCTATCAAATGTTACATTTCATACTTGCATAGAGCGAAATTTCAGCCAGAAGAGACTCATTGTTTATGTTCTACAGATGTTTGAAGCGAGCATTGTAGTAGTTCCGTAAAAATGGAAAAAAACAAGCAGGATTTTTGCGTCGATTCGTCACCGTGGATGAAACATGGATCCACCACTTCACACTTGCGTCGAAGTAGTAGTCAAAGTAAGAGACAACGACTAATATAAGTGCGTTGAAGAAGGCGAACCATTTTGTCGGCTGGGAAGGTGATAGCCACTGTTTTTTTGAGATTCCCAAGGAATCATCCTAATCGACTACTTAACGAAGGCAAAACGATAACAGGAGCCTATTATGCAACATTATTGGATCATTTGAAAAAAGAGTTAAAACAAAAACGGCCAAGATTTGCCCTCAAAAAAATGTTCTTTCACCAGAACAACGTACCACAAATCGACCATCCGAATGGCAAAATTGCACAAATTAGACTTCGAATTGATTCCTCATCCACCCTATTCTCCAGACTTGACCCTGTGCGTCTTCTTCCTCTTCCCAAACATGAAACTTTGACTCGGTGGGAAGAAATTCTCATCGAATGAGGATGTCATCGACGCCATCAATGTGTATTTTGTACACATTGAGAAAATATACTTTTCTGACAGGATGAAAAAATTGGAAACTCGCTGGACCAAGTGTATAGCTCTCAACTATGTTGAGAAATAAAATCGATTTTTTTAAAAAAAAAGTCTTTAACTTGCTTCTTTATCACACTTATCAAAGATCCTCATATATATTGTACATATATATATATATATATATATATATATACTCGTATATATATATATATATATATATATATATATATATATATATATATACACTATGAAAGGAAATTATGTTGAGAAATATAATCGAATTTTTTTTAAAAAAAATAGCAGCCTTTAACTTGCTTTTTTACCACACTTATCAAAGATCCTCATATATATTGTACATATATATATATATATATATATATATACATACATATAGACATATATATTGTATATATATATATATATATATATATATATATATATATATATATATATATATACACTATGAAAGGAAACTATGTTGAGAAATATAATCGAATTTTTAAAAAAAAATGGCAACCTTTAACTTGCTTCTTTACCATACTTATCAAAGATCCTCATATATATATATTTTATATATATATATATATATATATATATATATATATATATATATATATATATATACACTCTAGAGAATTGATAAGTGGTTTATTTAAAGAAGTCCTTACGATTTAATTTTCATTTATTACAAATAAAATATTCAACTTTCGAACAATTTGAAATCATTAAAATTAGCCATATTTACGACAGTTGAAAATCAGTAATTAATGTATAGTAAACTAAAACATCACTATGTTTTAATTTACTTACTATCGATGAAATAACGTCGCTTCTAAAACAAATCAATAGTTTATTTATTTAACAAATTTCATAAAAAATGACAAAAAGAGATCATTATTATTACCGTATGAAACAAAAATATTTCGAGTGAAGTCGAACTAGACGATTGCAAAATAAATGACTTATTATGAAATCGAAATCCGAAATAAAATATTGTGACCGGAACATCGAAGGGATGAAGTATATTTTATTCCTCGATATAAAATTACTAGTTCTATAAAAATCGCAGATAAAGACCGTCCGTAAAAATAACACACACGGAGTCTAATTGAATTATCAGCCGATAAATAAATATTGCTGGTAAAAGAGAGTACGTGCGCGATTATTACGAATACAATATATATAATAATCCAAGCATTTTGTCTGTATTGAAATCAGCAAACTAGGTACTTGTTTACGTATGATAACCCTCAGTCATTGTGACATTATCATAGTATACGGGCACGGAACCATATTGTCATAGGGTGATTGCACCCCTTTTCCTGATAGCCAGGTGGACGAAGCATAACCGGGCTTGAAAAAATTTAAATACGAGTGCTCGAACGAAACAAAAAATACACACACATAACAGGCTTGACAAGTTACTGCATCCATACATAGGTGTGCATATATTCGAATACGCTAAGGGGACTTTTCAGCCAGGGATGCACATACGTGTGTCGATTTGATTAGAATGCGTTTTTGGAAACAATTCTATCGATATCTGTTACATTTTTAAGAATGTATGGGACAGTAATAAAAATACAAAGAAGTTGAAATTTTTTTTAAAAAAAATATTTTCTTTTTGATCTGAAGCTATATGTTAATTTTGTACTCAAATCTCTATACCGTTTAAAATAAATTACAGTTTTAACCCTGTCCTCTCGGAGGGAAATTATAGATCTAACAAATAACAATATTATTTCTTTTATAAAACATAAATTAATAATTGTATTTTTGAAATTTCATTTGAATAATGAAATTATTTAAAATGATATATCATTTTATTTGAATTTATTTGTTACTTGCTATTTTCTTAAAAAGTATGTTCGAGTTGCTGGTAGGTGTAATGAAAAAAATCTTTGAGTGCAAAGGGTTAATATTCAATATTTTTGCACGTGCTTTTATCGAAAATATCGTATTGTCAGTTATAATAACAAAAAATATTTTAAAAGAACAGATATATTTTTACTTTTCCTAAATATAGATTATGAACAGATGTAAGTTTATGTAAAATTTATTATATATATATATATATATATATATATATATATATATATATATCATCATCATCATCTTCAGCCCCTGTTAATCCACTGCTGGATGAAGGCCTCTTCCATGATTTTCCATTTTGTTCGATTCAGTGCCTCTCTTTTCCACAGTTTTCCAATAAAGTTTTTAATACCCTTATCCCATCTGTTCATTGGTCTCTTTCTGGGTCTTTTCATATTCCTTGGTTCCCAGTCAATAATTTCTCTTGTCCATCGGTTGTCTTCTCTTCTTGCCATATGTCCCACCCATTACCATTTCAGACTCTTTACTCTTCTTATTATATCTGTGACTCCTGTTTTTTTTTTCGTATCCATTCTATTCTCTTTCTATCTCTTCTTGTTATTCCCAACATGCATCTTTCCATACTTCGTTGTGTTGTTTGGAGTCTGAACTATTATATATATATATATATATATATATATATATATATATATATAATTATTATTATTATTAAGATTCTGTCTAGTTCTAGAAAAAAATATAATTTATCGAAATTTAAATGATATTAAAAAATTAAAATTAAAAAATATTTTAAAAGAACAGATTTTTTTACTTTTCCTGAATATAGATTACGAACAGATGTAAATTTATGTAAAATTTATTATATATATATATATATATATATATATATATATATATATATATATATATAATTATTATTATTATTAAGATTCTGTCTAGTTCTTGAAAAAAATATAATTTATCGAAATTTAAATGCTTGAACAATTAGACAGCGAATTAATAACCTGTGAAAATGTTCAAAATTTAAAACAGATATTTTGGAACGTTTAATCGACTTGGACTAGCTGAAAAATGTAATGTTCGAGTTTGGTATAAGAATTTATTGAGTTAAAAATTCGATTGAAGTTGGGTTATCAATAAAAAAAATGATATGACAATTCAATACAATTGACCATTCGTGACCAGATAACAAAACAGTAAAGCACTTTCAGTATCATGAATTTACACTGACATGAACTCAGAAGAAGTGGTTAAGGCGGGAAGTGAAGGAACAAAAAGTACTTTTTTTTTAAATTAAACAATCGAACAAAATGGAAAATTATGGAAGAGGCCTTTATCAAGCAGTGGATAAATAGGGGGCGAAGATGATGATGATATATTCTTCACATTCATTTTTTAACTAATTAAAAATTCTTTGATATTATATCTCCAATACATTCTTAATCTTTTTCATTCTAACACTTGTAAGAATAAATTTATAGCAATAAACATTATATGATACTAGTCTAACTTATTTAGTGTTAATTGAACCGAATGTCAAGATTTGAATCAATGATAACTATACAATAAATAAATAATAATTATTACACATCCCTGAATCAAAAGAAGCCTGTACCTACCACCATATATAATATAGCAGAAAGGGTGAGCATCGCATCACCCTCCCTAATTTTTACCTAGAATCTCGCACGTGGCTGGCACGAGGTCTTAGCAGCTGTCGAAGTACGACGCTGTACATATATATATATATATATATATATATATATATATATATATATATATAAATGTATTTATATACGAATGTGTCTAAATTCATGCAGGTTTCTACACACATACACACACACCACATGTCGAACGAAAACACCTTTGAATCTGATTCCCCCCATTGCAATTCTGTTTTCGGATCGTTAAAAGCAAAACGCGATAGTCTGGATCGTGTGTCTATTTGATTGTATACGATTTTTTTACGTTTTCGTAAGCCCCCGGACAGTGTTTTTTTCCAGTGTAGGGGACGGTATGATTTCTTAATGAGTCACTGCTCAATAAGGAAACGTAGACGGCGGTCACTTTTTTAAATATTACCTTGTATTCTTTTCGCTTCAATGGTCTGTTTTTATTACTACGAATTATTCAGAGACGAATTTAATTGGTTTTCTGGTCTATTCAAGTTGAATGAAAGTTTGTTGAGGAGTATGTCACGAGTATCTATTTATTAATTTTTTATAAGCCCTGCATGCTCATTTTCGGTGAATGTTTTTCAACCCTGTTTTGACAGAATGACAAAAGGTTTAATTTTTATTTTTAAAAAAATGTTGCCACAATTTCCTTGCAATTTTGCAAGGAAATTAGTTATAAGATGTTATATTTATTATAGTTATAGATTAGTTATATTAATTATAAGATGAAATAATTTTATTTCATCTTATATCAACTAAAAGTCTCTACTTGAGACAAAATTTGTACAAAAATTATTATAAACACTGATTAACATTTCATGTTAAACTAACAATAAGTTTAATTTTCAGTTCTTGTATTAAATATTATTTATTAAATTAACTTAGTCTTATCTGTGTATTTTATATGCAAAAACACTTTGAAAAACTCATACGACATACAAAACCCAATGAATTTTTGATCTATTTTAATTTAACTTGTATCTACATTAAGTATTTGTGCAGAAAAAAAACAGGTAAAAGATATATCGTATATGACATATTAAACAAAAAATTCGAAAATTTTTAATTAATTTTTTTAATAAATTTTTAATCTATTATATAAGTTGTAAACAGTAAAGAAACTATAAGTATCCTATATGATAACCGATGTTCTAGAATTAAATTTATTAGGTTGGTAGGAAAATAATTGCGGTTTTTATTTTCTGAATTCTAACCTTATTTTTTTCAATGAAAGTGTCATTTCATCATGCTCATGTTAATATCCATTTAAAGTTCATTTTTCGATATGTATTTTGGTCACATCGACTGTGGTTCTATTATTAATTTTGCTTCAAATTGGGCTATTAAATTAAAGATAGAAAAAAAGAAAATAAGAGCAATTTTTTGTATGAATTCAAAACGGATAGTAAAGCAGCAGAAAGTGCTCGTAAAATAAACGAGCAGTTTGGTGTGGATGCTGTTAAAGAATATACGGTACAATGGTGGTTCCAAAAAAATTGTACTGGGGAAAAGAGTCTTGAAGATGAAGAGCTGAAGAAGCTCTCGTGCGTCCTTATTCAGGTCATAACGAACAATTGAAGAGGTTAGTTAAATCCGAACAACTTACATCAATTTTAGAGCTTACACAAAAGTTAAGCATTAGTCATCCAACAGTTCTGGTCCACTTAAAATCGCTGGGAAAATCAAAAAAGAGAAAAATGAATATAAATTTAAAGGTCATAAACTGCAATTATTTTTCTACACACGTAATAGATATAATTTAATCTAATCTACGAGTGTTTTGGGTAAATGGATATATTATTATTAACTAAGACAATATACTTGAATATGAAATTGTCCTGATTACAAATTGAAGTGAAATTTTCGAAGTGAAACTTCTTTTGTTTGGTAACATTATATGAATCAAAAAATATCTCTGCACACAGAATTTTATATTGTTTTGCGATGCATGTGGAAAAAGAAGTGATTCAAATTTTTTTATACGCTTTCTTCCAACGATAAATTTTTGTAAAAAAAATATTATTCAACCCAATTCTCATGTTCACAATTTTTATACGTTTTCAAATGAAAAAACAGCGATTTTTCTGATCTTTGAACGACCGTAATTTAATTCGATGAAAGAAAGTGTTATAAATGAAGAAGAGTTATAAATTTAGTCTCATTAAAAAAAGATTTATGATCATGAAATATATCATCCAGAAGATAACACTCTGGGACCATAGTTTCTTTGGAAGACATCAATGGATCCCTAGATTCACGTCCGGCTTCAAAGCTTTAATTTAATATTGATAAATTTTGATATTCTTACATACCTGTTTGATATCTAAAAGACTTTACCGTATATAAATAAAGTGATCATTCGATACCAAAAAATTAACATTTTTGAACAAATTTTGAATAAAACCACATATTTAAGTGAAATATTCCATAAATGTAATACATAAATGGTAAATTATGAATCTAAAATTAACATAAAATTTTAAATTTAACTTAAAAATATTTATAAATATATATATATATATATATATATATATATATATATATAGTGTTACTTCATGCATTAAAAATATCAGTACAGTAATAAATACTTTGAATCTCATGAAAATACAAAAAAAAAAAAAATATCAAAAATCCTAAAGTATTCAATTTCAATACATCATTAGTGTACAAAAGTGTTTATTATATATATATATATATATATATATATATATATATATATAAATATATATATATATATGAGTATGTAGATACACTGAGATAACATTGTAGATATTTTGTGTCGCTGCAGGCAGAAATGTGTCGATTATACCTGCATTACATATATGCAGACACACACACAAGCATATATATATATATATATATATATATATATATATATATATATATAGTTAGATAGATAGATACAGATTGTGTCTGCTTATAATGCAGAACTATAATAGAGAGTGTGGCAAACTAATACAATGCTTTTCAAAAACAATTTACAGTTGTCAATTTGTGCATGATTGATTCACCAAACAAACGTTTTTATACGTTCATATCATTGATGTTTAATTCGATTATTTTACAATCTATTTACTATTTTCTACAAATCTA
>CM068318.1:20641586-20691586 GCA_034766995.1 Acanthacorydalis orientalis | reverse complement strand
CGAATTGTCACTGTCGATGAAAAGTGGATCAATTACGACAATCCCAAGCGCAGGAAGTCATGGGTTAAGCTCGGCCAAGCATTAACACCAGCGGCGAAGCCAAATATCCATGGATCCAAGCTCATGCTCTGTATTTGTTGGGATCATAAGGGTGTGATCTACTATGAGCTGCTCAAACCGAATGAAACCATCACTGGGGATCGCTACCGACTACAATTGATGCGCTCGAGCCGTGCATTGAAGGGAAAACGGCCGGAATACTTTGAAAGACACGACAAAGTGATTTTCCATCACGACAATGCTCGTCCGCACGTCGCAAAACCGATCAAAACATACATGGAAACGCTCAAATAGGAAGTCCTACCCAACCCGCCGTATTCTCGAGATATTGCTCCTTCTGATTACCACTTGTTTCGATCGACGAGTCATTGTCTGTCTGGGCAGAAGCTCACTTCTGATGAAGATTGCAAAAAATGGGTCGATTCGTGGATTGCATTTAAAGACGAGGCGTTCTTCCGACGTGGTATTCGTCTCCTGCCCGAAAGATGGGAAAAAGTAGTGGCTAACGATGGACAATACTTTGAATGATATGTTTTTTCAATTTCATTTTAAATAAACGATCTTTTTTCATGAAGAAAACGCTACGAATTAATTCCAACACCCAATATATATATATATATATATATATATATATATATATATATATATATATATATATATATATGAGTGTAACTGTATATATATATATATATATATATATATATATATATGTATTTATGTATTAAAACAAACACGACGCCAGATGAGTTTTTTTCCAGTATCGGTTTTGCCTTCATTAAATTATTCCGTTGAATGGAAAGCAATCAGAAGCTCTTTGCCATGCTTCATTGAATTAGCCAGAGCAACAGAGGTTCCGCTACTGTTTTACGTCTTGAATCCCGCGCGCCTTTAATCCGTAATATGCAACAGACGACTTCATACGACTCTATTCAATTACGTGCTCGTGTAATCGAATCAGATATATCGGATTAGCTTGTTTGGAGAAATTCATTTAATAATAACTGAATTTGATTTACGATACGATAATGGATTTTAATTTTCGTGTATATATTAAACGGGAAAAAATATAATGGCACAACGGAAATGGCGTCCAGGAAAATGTCGTTTGACGGTCTTTTGTGCATTCGAGTTTTATTATTTTTTTTTATTATCGTCTAGTTTGAAATTCGTGATATCTTTTTATTATATTTATAACTGAATTTAATCAAGGATTATATTATTATAAGGTCTGTTCGATATGTACGCTGAGCTTACTCGGAGTAAGAAATTTTACACTTTTCTGTTCGATATTTAATCTGAACTTACTCGGGATTTTCGTCGAACAGTTTAGAGTAAGTTCCAGAACAGGGGATTTGTTACTCTGAACTTACTCTAGCTTTTTGTTAGAGTAACGCGAGTATCTTTGTCTAACTCGAGAGTCTTTATCTATGATAATCGGTATCGAATAAACAAATCACCAAAACTTGACGGTATTCATATCATTTACTCTAACCTTACTCTATGTTGTTCGATAAAAACAAATTCAAAATAAGAAAGTCAGAGTAAAGTCATAACATTCAAGAGTCAGTTCAGTGTACATATCGAACAGACCTATAGAGTCCGTTACTTTTAAATATATTTTCTAGGAAAAAAATGAATGTTTTAATTGTATTCAATCGGAATTGACAACAAAATGAATCAATAGATTCGTTTATATTCAACAATAGATCAGCAATATTATATTTTTCAAAATAATAGTAGGTCAGTCAAGTATAACACAAAGTAGTATAATTAATATACTTTTGGTATTTTTCTTTCTCAAAGATCTTCCCAATCTTGCTAAATCAAATATAAGACTCTTTTCAGACAATTATTTAACATAGAAAAAAAATTTCAGATTTTCGATATTTTATAAATTCAAATAGATTAAAGCACAATTGTCAAGTATATGAAAAATTATGGGGTAGAAATTAGTATCAGGTTGGTAGCGAAAAAACAGCGCATTCATATCCACATTCATATACATTTTTTTAATTTAAGTGGTCTAAAACTGTTGGATGACACGGCTAACTTTTGTGCAAGCTCTCGAATTGTTGTGCGTGATTCTGATTCAACTAACGTTTTCAATTGGTTGTTATAAACTGAAGAAGTACTTCCGCGTCCTTCCTTATCTTCAAAGCTCTCGTCTCCAGCACGAATTTTTTCGGAACCACCATTGCACCATACATTCCTTACAGTACCCACACAAAAAGCATCGTTTAGTTTACGAACAATTTCTGCTTCTTTACCACCCGTTTTGAACTCTTACAAAATATTGCTTTTATTTGCTTCTTTTCCATCTTTAATTCAATAACCCAATTTGAAGCACAATTAATAATAAAACCAAAGTTGATGTTACCAAAATACTGACCGAAAAATATACTTTAAAATAATATTAACGTGAACACGATGAAATGATATTTTCATTGAAAAAGTAAGGTTAGAATTCAAAAACAAAAATCGCAATTCTTTTCCTAACAATCAAATACATCAAAAAGTACTTTCATTTGCTTGATAAGTAAATAGAAACATAAGAACTCGTTGTTCTTTATGGGAGAGGTGGAGATAAAACCGACAGATTCATGTAAATATTTTGTTGTAACAGAGTTATCTTCTTCTGTCATAATGAGAGACTAGGATAAATTCATATACAAAACCGCAATTATTTTCCTACCGACCTAATATATATATATATATATATATATATATATATATATATGCGGTTTATAGAGCCTGTCGACGCTTTCCGCTCTTCAACTTTTTCCTCCATTCCTTTCTATCTTAGCACAGCTATTCGTCCAATTCTCACTCCCTGATCAATTTACAGATTCCTTCGCTCCAAGATCTCCGTGGGCGACCTCGCTTCCATCGTTCCGGAGGTAAATACTCCATCGCTTGCTTAGGCAGTCTTGTGCCGGTCATTCTCTTGACATGGCCGTACCAGGTGAGTTGTTTCCGCTCAATATCTTCAATGATGTTGTCTTCTACGCCCATTAATTTCTTGATCCTTTCATTTCTAATTCGATCTCTTCTTGATATTCGACAGGATCTTCTTAGAGCATCCATTTCCATGGCCGCAATTCGTCTTTTATCCTCCTCTGTTGCTGACCATGCCTCCGCGCCATATAAGGCTATACTTTTAACCACTGTTTGGTAAATCTGCCATTTCCGTTGTTTCGATATTGTGAGGCTCCACCAAATACTATTTAGTTTCCTAATAGCTCTTCTACTTTGTGCGATTTTTCCTCGTATTTCCATTGAGTCTTTGCCTTCCCTATTAAGTTTCACTCCCAAGTAGTTGTATACCTCACAGGCTGATATTTTTTCATCATTGTCCAATTCAAATTCCGTATTTGCAGTTCCCCCTACGCATAAATATTTGGTTTTGCTAATATTCATTCTTAGCCTTCCTTTCTCATATTGTTGTACCGACCTAATATAAAGACTAAAAAATATAATTATATAGTACCTACTCACCAAATCAGAATATGTTTAATCTCTACTCGTTGGAGATTGATTGAGTCTTCATTTTTGCAGTTAAAAGTTACCAAGACCGTGTTAAAAGTTGTATTTTTAAAGATATTTTTCTCAAAAATTTATACAGTAACCTGTCCCGAATTTGATTTTATTACATTCAGAAATTCTTAATTAACAAAATTGTTTAGTTTCATATCTTTTTTAAGGATTGTCCATAACCGTAAACCAATTTTAAACAGCAGTTTGGATACATAATGCATATGGATGCTTGAAAAGATAATGTAAATTACCAGTTTATATACATATATATATATATATATATATATATATATATATATATATAAAATATTCTAAAATTGATACATAGTATACTACAAGAGATTATTGATATAAAATTTTAGAAAAAATGAAAATAAAACTTAATATTGTCTCGGGGTCCGCACAGAGTAGCTTTGAGAGCCAAAATTTGCACACCTTGTAATAGACTATCACAAGTAAATGTTTAAAAATAATTATTTCTAAGCTAGTCCGAATATATTAAAATACACCTTATATTCAATATTATTTATTTTAACGCAACTTTATCATACTTATATACTTTTAAAATTTTAACGATTTCGAATATCTTCATCGAATTATTATAAAAAACACAATTCACTTTTATTTCTTGACTTATTCAACGAAAATGTCCCGTTTTGAATAATTAAAAACAGTTTCGCACAAATGATAGTCAAGTTTCTCTGTTTTCAGTGAAAACACACGACATGTAATATTTTCTTTGTGAATTGTTATATATATATATATATACATGTGTTAGAATCATTAAACTTAAACAGAGTAGCGATTGCAATTAAATGCATTCAAAATGAATGCATGTTATTGTAAATATTTGATACAAATGAAGTTGTATTCATATCTACAACAAAAGTGCACGTAACAGCAGTAATTGCAGGTTTAAAATATACAAAGATGTACATTGCAAGTACGGAAAAGGCATTATCTTAAATAATACAGGCGTATTTTGCAGAGACCAAATTCGATTCGTAATTAAAACATTCGGCGTGATTAATTCATACAATGCGATTGTTCGATACGAGTCGACGACCTAAACGTTTATCCTTTACGTCGCATGCAATAAATGAAATCGTCAGTGATTCAGAGGAGTCTACGTATAGATAAACATAAGAAGAAAATGTCATAAATACAAGTAAATAGGATTCAGTCGGTAAACATGCGAGGTGAGAATGAAAAGTTGTAAGATTTAGCAGATTTGCAGCATCACACGGCATCGTTCACTAATAACATTTCTATTAGTTTCTTCGAAAAAATGGGCCAATGATGCCGTTGGCCTAAACTGTGCAGCAGTCACTCTGCGAGGCTGAAGAGACTTTTCGTGAATTAGTCTTAGGTTTTCCGATCCTTAATAACAGTTGTTTTGTTCGTTTATACGAGGTCAGACAATTAAGTAATGCGACCGATTTTTTTTCTCGGCTTGTGGTAACACTGCGAATCTGTAACTCCGCCACCGTAATAGCAGATCCCTACTCTCTCGATTGAGACCTTGACCACCCTCGTACGATCATTTCTTCGCCAGCTGTTTAGTGTTTTGTAACAACGCGTGAGTAGTGCATGTCACGAAAATGGAAATGGAAAGATTGTCTCGAGCAGGTTGAAAGTGATCCTACTCTTCTCGATCGAGTTATTACTGGTGATGAAAGTTGGTTCTTTCAATATGACCCCGAAACTAAACGACAAAGCCAACAGTGGCTGTCCCCTGGAGCACCAAGGCCAAAGAAGGCGAGAATGAGCAAGTCCAAAGTGAAAACCATGTTGATTTGCTTCTTCGACAGCAAAGGGGTGGTTCACAAAGAGTTCGTACCACCTGGACAAACCGTAAATCAAGTATTCTACCGCAATGTGCTCGAAAAATTACGAAAAAGGGTGCTCAGAGTGCGTCCAGAGATCGCGAAGACTTGGGTTCTGCATCACGACAATGCTCCCTGTCACAGTGCGTTCAGTGTCTCTCAGTTTTTGGCGTCTAAAGGCATCGCAACGTTACCACAACCGCCCTATTCACCGGAAATGTCACCCTGCGACTTTTTCCTATTCCCCCATATGAAAAAATTCGTCAAAGGTCGACATTTTGACTCCGTTGAAGATATCCAAGAATCTGTGACGAGGGTACTCGGAGAGGTCCCACAAGAAGTGTTCCAGAATTGTTACGAAAACTGGAAAACTCGCTGGAATAAGTGTATAGATGCGGGAGGGGACTACTTTGAAGGGGATCGCAGCGATGTACCTTAATTTTTAAATATACTCGATTTTTGAATTTTGTCGCATTACTTAATTGTCTGACCTCGTATATCCACGCATGTCGAAATGAGCTTCGTCACTCATAATTAAATTTCACAAAAAAATAAGGGTCCATTTTGATACAATACATTAATTATCATAACAGGTGGATACGGCGTTAAACTCTCCATAATGAATTATCTGCATTCGAACTACATCATTGTCAAATCACAACTGACAGCTACATAACAAACAAAAATGTCGGAAAAACAAAATCGACTGATTTCAATCAAACACCCTGTATAAATTATCACGTGGTCCTATTCAGAATAATCTCCTCCAGAACTTACGTATTTTCCTAATCTCGGAATGCATCTAGGATCTAAAAAATATAATTAAAAGTTTCACTATCGAAATATGCACAAGAATGTGAAAAAAGGCCTGAAATCGATAATAATTTCTCCAGCTGGTCAACTGCATTATTATTAATCACAGGAAGTTTAAAATAAAGGTATGTTTGATTGTCAATCAAGAAGGAGGTATCAATGTGAGAAAAATAGTTATGAAACGAAGTACATAATCATTAAATTGAGAAAAAAATCACTTTGAAAAGGAAATAAAAAAGTTATATTTAAATATAATGACCGCTTTCATCAACAATCAAAGATTTATTTTTACTCAATAAATCAAATTCTGTCAGTTCTCGTTATTTAGCCAGATTATTTATCAATTGCAACATAAGAAGACTTTCAAAATTGAATTTAAAAGTTTACTCAGAGATTTGATAAATTTTCTAATGAAAAGAACAGTATAAAAATTTGACAATTTCAAAGCTACTGAAAAGATGTCAACTCTAAGAAATAAAAAAAATGGATAGCATTCACATGTACTGAGTTTATTGCAAAATAGAATTTTTATAACATCTGCCAAACTTATCACTGTGTTTCACATTGTTCAGTTAAATTCTTATGAATAAGTAAGGTAAATGAAGTAAAACTATCTTAAAACATATCAAGAAATCATCTTTGATTATTTAATTTTTTATGTATAATTTTATCAAAATTTTATCTTAATTATAAACGGTAATAATCATTTTTGAAAAACACATTTAGCTAGTGTCTATTTCTAAATCTAGACACGACAACTCTAAAACTAATACGGAAAAGTTATTCTTTAAAAATTTTCCCCTAATTACTCTTCATCTATCATGAACAATTAAACAGTTCTTTTATAAAGAAGACCATCCATACGTCCCCCTGACACACAACTATCAACCGCATTTCGATACCCGTAATTGGTAAACTATTTTAAGGGTGGATGCGTAAAAGATTGCATGATTCCACTGTTCTGTGTCGTTCGATACAAGAGATAAAGATGAATCACCTAATGTATGTATCCACTAAATACACACACACACGCACATATATATATATATATATATATGCGATTGTGTACCTTAAGCGCAAGGGTGATTAATTCATCGAGGGTTGGGGTAGAGCCGGTTGTTAAAAACGCACGATATACTTAAAACTTCCGTATCTAGTATAGAGCACCCTCGCCGTATTCGGCAATTTACCTGGAGGGATTGTATGAAACAGAATTTAGACGACGTATAAATAAACTTGATTAATATTTTCAGGTATTTAAGTAAGATGGTGAACGCAAACTAATACGATTATTAAAATGAGTTGTTAAATGACAGTGAAAAATAAAAATTTATATATATATATTAAAGAATAAATATTATCATTCTATATATATATATATATATATATATATATATATATATATATATATATATATAGTACCGAAGAAAAAATAATTCAATAAAGTAGAAAATTAAATAAAATAAACTGTTTGAAATATCAAATGAAATTTATTTATGCATTGACGACAGTATTTTGTATCGAAAAGAATGAATAAATGATGAATACAAGGAAAAGTAATTCAATAAAAAAACTTCTTACATCAATGTATATATGAAATTTTAGATTTTATTAGTTAATAAGTCTGTTTTTTTATTTTCAAATGAAGCATTTTATTTAAAAGGTAATCCTTCAGGCTGTCTATTTATCATTATAAATTATGAATTATAACACTCAATAATGATTTATTAACAGAATTATATCTGACAAGGACGCAAACACACTAAGTAATGAGTGCAGAAGCAGTATTCACATTTTTAGAGGCTATAAAAGAATAAATCAATTAAGAGAAAACTGATATCCCAATATTCAGGAGGTTAATATTATTAGCTATATGGGATCAATGCCTAGGATCAATTAAATAAAATTCCAAAATCAATGTTTTAAATTAATACACCTTAAAACATAAACTTGTTAATTTGTTGGAATATACAAAAAAACACTATGGAATTCAGTCACTAAATTTAATAATCATGATTATCGTAAATCGATCATGTGAACTAATAAACTGTTGAATTAGTCAATCTTTAAAGAGATCATTATTTTACCTAGAATGTTCTTCTTACAGAAGATATGTAATATTTTCTTTCTGTCCAGTATTTGTGTTCGGGCGCTAATTAGTTGTCGATGTGCCCTTAAACCCCATATAACCATCTTTCTGTTCATATTATTGCAATATAAGAACGTTAAGAAAAACTTGACTTTTCTATAGCTTGACATTCGGAAGATAACCGCACTACCATCGAAATACGCATAAACAACAATCAAAAATGATTAATACGAACAGATTAAATATTTGTGACAAAAAAAAATTTTGTAATTTGTAATGTGAAAAAGAATTAATTTGTGAAACTAGATTCTATCCCACATCAATTAAACAACAATAAAGAACGTATATATATATATATATATATATATATATATATATATATATATATATATATATATATATATAAGTATGTACTTAAATTTCAATTTATAATTTCAAATTAATTAAGAAAAAATATAGTGTTACTATTAGGTAAGACTTCATTTTTCTAATAAACGTTTTTATCTGTAGATTATATAATTCGTAAATATAATATACACTCAATGTATTCTGAATGATTTTATTTTATTTCTTACTCTATTTTTTGCAATATCATTTTTTTAATAACAATATATATGCAGGTAATTTATTGAAATTTGGTCGATTTTGTTTTGCCGCCATTTTTGTTTGTTGTGTAGCTGTCAATTTTAAGTTGATAGTGGTGTAGTTCAGACGCAGTAAATTCATTAAAAAAAGTTAAGTTTAATGTGGTAGAGAATACGGTTAGAAGTTATTGCAGTTCAATATTGCCGGCTCTAATTTTTTTCATAATTAAATATGAGAGACAAATCTCATTTCAACATGCTCGGATATAAAAACAAACAAAAAATCCGTTATTGGGAATCGAAAAACCCAAGACTGATCCTTAACTGGCCTCTTATTTATGTGTTTATGTATGTAAAATGTATGTATATGTATGTATATGTATATATACATACATATGTATATATATATATATATGTATATACATACATATATATATATATATATATATATATATATATATACATATATATATATATATATATATGTATATATATACATACATATATATATATATATATATATATATATATGTACATACAAACAAACACACACATACATACATATATAAGAGGTCAGTTTGAATCAGTCTTCCGATTCCCAATAACAACTTTTTTGTTTTTTACACATTTACGCATGTTGAAATGAGTTTTTTTCTCTCTCTCTCTATATATATATATATATATAAATATATATATATATATATATATATGTATATATATAACATATATATATATATATATATTTATATTTACATATATATATATATATATATATATATATATATATATGTGTGTGTACATATATGTACATATATATATATATATATATATATATATATATATATATATATACATATACACATAGAAATGTATATATTTTTTTATGTATGTATTTGTATATATATATATATATATATATATATATATATATGTATATGTATATATATATATATATTTGTATATATATACATATATATATACATATATATATATATACATATATGTATATATGTGAATATATATATATATATGTAATAAATGAATATTAGACGATTTCTCAATCCATGTTCCCGTTAAATAATTTTTCAATGTCGATCGCACAAAACCGGGAAATCTTCGCCAATTAAAATGTTTCCTGCTGCTTCACGTCACGAACACAGTTTAAGTTTTCAGTGTCGATGCTATTTAGCTTAATGATGCAATCCGTACGTTGCACAAAGTGTTATAAGGAAGTGTGTTAATACATTTTTTAATACTCCATTTTAACACAACCATAAACAGATTTTTCATAGAAATGAAAGAAAAAATAAAACCAAAACCTATGATTTGAAATTATGTCATATTATTAATAATGTTTTTTGTACTCGTCAAAAGAGAAAGAATTTATTTAATTATTATGTTAATAATAAAATCTATATATTTATGAATAATCATGGTGACTGGATGAATAATACATGTCTGATGGCGCCTCCACAAGAGATTATGAAAGAAACAGAAGTTTTTATCAAAACTATGTTAACTTTTATACCACATTGAGAGTAGATACCATATATCGACCATTAAAAGTATCGAGTAATAAGTACCATAATCAATAACCTAAGATAACCTACACAGAAATCTATTACTTAATTAATAACCATCATCCAATGCCTGGTAATAAATTTAACACTTTTTATTTTTACATCCATCAATGCAACCAAAATTATGAGATTTTTAATAATGTATTTAAAATAAAAAAAAATGGATCGGCTTAATTTTTATTTTTTTCTATATTAACTTCTATATATATACTTCTATAATTACTTCTATAGACGTGATGTACATAGAAAATAGCTTATAAGTCCGTAAACTTCTTTCAGAACATAACGTAGAATGAGAACAAAATATTCTGCAACTGCATTTTCTCCAAATATTTGATATACAATTGTTTCGGGTTAGTTTGTCGATTTTTTTATAAACTTAAAACTTACCTATACAATTTTCTTACTATTTCGACTTGTGCAACCGATAACAGTACAATTAATTATTAATTAACTTCATATTTATAACATAGTAAAAAACAATATAAAACAGCTTTAATTACAAATATTCATTAAAAAACTTCGAAGAGATTGCACAGAATTTGTTCAAATTAGAGTGAACGTTTGAAAACTTCATATACATGGAATTTATAGGCAATGCCTTGTCCTGAATTTTACATATTCTAAGCTATAATCTCAGCATAATCAATAAGTTATCCGAATTACAGGACACAACATTCACATAGCAATACCAGTAATTTCCGAAAAATGTGCCATAACTACAAAAAATAAAACGTTCTAAAAATGTCCTTACTATGACAATTATTTATTTTCCATGCTATGGATGATGACTGACAATCGACCGACCCATCCACTTAATGTAGCTGAATTAAAAATTTATGAACAAAATTTCAATTATTATCAGATTTTATTATCAACTACGCAGTTTCAATAATCTCTATTGTACTAAAAATCAGCTAGTCTTGTACAATACATTTTTCTAACAAGTTTTATTAAAAATTCCTCTTAATGTTTTAGTTCTGGACTTTATTACGTATTAAACGAAGGAAAGTACACACTTATTCACAATATAAGCAGTGAAGTCTACAATTTTGAAACATAATTTCATACATTATCAGCTGTCGTGTGAACTTATATTCAAGCACACGTTCCGGTAAAAACATGCAGCTAAGTCAAATATCAAATGCATCTGACATGAAAAGTAACGATACTTCACACAAACTTATAAATATCTTCAAGCTATAATTTAATAAAAACATATTATTAGAAACCCTGTGTCGTCAATGTATCATTTTATATATCATATATCATATATATATATATATATATATATATATATATATATATATATATAATACAATTCCATTTCGTTCCACAATGCTTTTATGTAATACTTATACAAACATGTAGGCGTGTTAGATGAGAACAAAAAAAAAACATACGTTTATACTTTTCCGACGAAATTATAATTACGAGATGTTTGTTTCAACGTTGCAACGTTTTGTACGGCGAATGCAAGTCTACAGTAGTTTTTTTTTCTATTGCGGTTTGTATTTGTTTTATAAAAGTATCAGAAAAATAATATTTGAATAATAGTACGAGCTAGCAAGAGATATATTTCTAGAGTTACATTTCTCAAAAGTAGAGGCGACTTTTTAAAAAATCACAAGTGACAGAAGAAAAGATGCAGCTGATTATGATTAAATAATTTCGTCGATCATGTGTGTTGTGATTGATAATCACAAGTCACTTTTCCATCTAAAATTTTAAACGCTCGCGACGTATTTTTTTTGACACACCTTCACCTACTTTTAAAGTAATGAATTTCGTATTTTATATGGAATTCATTACTTTAGAATTATTATAAAATTGTATTAAAATTAAACACACAGATTAAACATGTCTGAATGGGAATGTATACCAGCGGTAATATTTAAATTTCAAGTATTCAAATTTCCCGCACGAATAACGCGCGGGCAGTGCCACCGGCCTGTGTCAGTATGAGTTAACATCCCGCACCCTCCAGTCCATCGTTTTCATGTCATAGATTTTTAACCCGTACCTTGCCATCTAGATAGTCTTTTATCTATGCCTTCACCTATCATTATGGCTACCAGTGGTTCTCGCGTCATTTCAACGCGCTCTATGTCGCCTGCTGTTGACTTGCCAGTTACTAAGGAAGTCCTGGAGTCTGTGCTAAAGTTTTATTTTGTTGATTTACAGATAAAAAAAAAAACCGAACGTAGCGTTCGCCAAGTTTCAGCGTAAGCAAGATGAGCTCGGTCGATCGGTCAAATTCCTCGTCGATGAGCAAAAAAGTCTGCGTACATCAGTTGAGATTAATCATAAGCAAACTCTTTATGCGCATCGATTCAACCGATAAAAAATTTGAATCATTGCGTGGTGAAATGAATGCAGTTCAGTCCGATGTCGCAAAATTCAAACATTGGGATCTCTTCAAGGATGAAATCATTGCGGAGCTTGATGCAACAAGAGATCTTGGCCAGAGTAACGTGAGGGAAATCCTTAAGCCTATCGGAGTATCGACTCAAACTGATCGTATATCCAGGCTTGGATCGAATGATACCACGAGCACCTCACTGAATCACAGTAAACCACGGCCTCTGCTTATTTGGCTGATTTCGAGAACTGATACGATTCATATCCTCAAAAATCCCAACGAGTTAAAGTTAGAAGATCAGCAAGTTCAGGTCAGAAGTGATCAATCCAGACGCCAGCGTTCACAGTTAACTAGTGTCCGATACGACCTAGAGGCCCGAAAGAAGAAGGGTGAGGACGATATCACCATCATGTTTTAAGATGGTATTACTAAGATGGTTAAAAAAACTTCCAACTCCACGAGTACAAAAAAAATTGTTCGATCTACTACCAGAACTCCCGTGGCTTTCAGACTAAACTCGGTAAACTTTCTTCTATCATAGCATTATCTGGTGCATCATATGACATTTTCATCTTTACCGAAAGCTGACTGAATAGAAATGTTTGTTCATTGAACTGAATTTGGTTTCGTGAGCTACAATATATGTCATTGTAACAGAAGCTGACTTCCAAACACTGCCTAACGTGGTGGAGTGGTTTTAATAGCTGTCTTGTGCTCTCTATTTTGTCGAGCTGTCCCCTCTCCTGATATGTTTATTGAAGGCTAGCGCACATTAGGATGGGTTGCATTTTTTCACAAAACTCCTTACGGATCGCTTTCATACATTTTATATGTGCCATCGCATACACTGCCGAGACGGGTCGAAACACAGCGCGTTGAAATCGGTTGGCAAGCGGATTTTTGATCGATCCGCAACGATGCAATCCATCCTAATAGGTAGCCTTGAGTTGTTTTGTATGTGTTAAGTACTGAGTCTAAACTTATCTTCGGTGCACTCTATCTATCTCCTACCTCTGGGTCCCGACTCTGTCTCGCTCACAATAACAGCGTCTGCTTGTCGGGCTGAGCTTCACATTTTCGGCGACTACAATCTGCCACACAGTGCTTGGAGTTTGGTCAACTATAGGTTATGTGCAAAGAGGCTATAAGAAGGAGACCGAACTTGCCCGATTGCGTATTGTAACCAATTTATGAAGCTCAGAAATCGAATAGTGGCACTAGTAACAAAATTAAGGGACTTATGCCTGAAGGCCGATGCTCACAACAAGCTATGGAAAACGTCTTTTGCGTTTTTATCACCACTGGCTCCCTAAGCTTCTTCAGTACTGGCATGAAAAAGTACACTTAAGACATCAAAACTGTGTCGATAGTTTAAGCACATACTTTGATTAATTGGACTACTTCTTGTTTGAGATATAAACAAAGAAACTAAACTTTTGATTCGAAACCGGACATTTCATATTTAATGACCTAATATAACGGATTTAAGTATATGAAGAAATTATTTAAAAAATACAGAAGTATTATGAAAATGGCGTCGAAGACAAAATACTACTTTCGGTTTTGATTATTTATTAAATATATGCAAAATGCCAATTAATCTTCAAAAATATTATTAACAAACACCCTCCACCGTAATTTGTTACGATATTATATATATATATATATATATATATATATATATATATATAAATAATAATAATAATATATACATATATATATATATATATATTATAAAAACTCATTGTTATTTATATTAAGTAGTCAAGATAGCTACTAATTTTACCTAGTGAAATATTTTATAAAATATATATTAGTTGTATTCTTATCTGATTCGAATATATATATATATATATATATATATATATATATATATATATATATATATATATATATATATAAAGCAGTAATACAAGTAAGAAGTAGACAATAAAACAATCCTCTTACACAACGAAACAATAAAAAAAGTCGTGTAACAGGAACGGAATAGACCGGTGTCAAGGAATTACTAGGCCTTCGTTCGACTATGGCTTCTGCCGCTTTTACAACAATAATCGACGTAACCCAACACCAACCGGAAGAAATGGATAGACTGGTGTCGCGCTCTATAGCACCGCTCATTAGCATGTCGTCGCGCATTCTACGCAGGTATGCCGGAAATTAAAATACAACGATGACACCAATTAACGGATGTAAATCAATTAGCATAATCTGTTTTATATTAATATATATATATATATATATATATATATATATATATATATATATGTATATGTTTACAAAAAACCGATAAAACTAATTTTTAAAACGCGCTTAATAAAATTTGTACAAATTTGTCAAACGTATCTATTGATATCAATTAGTCATAATCGATATTGAATGTAGATGAAATTGGAAACAAATTTTGTATACTTATTTTAAGTGGATTGCTTCAAAATGGAATTAATATTTTTATAAATAATATTGTAATAGTGGAAAATGGCTCTGCTAACGATACGATAGATCATAGATTCCATTATCAAAAAGTCTTCTTCTTTAGCTTTGAATGCTGAAAAATCACCTACTACCATTTAACACATTTAACATTTAAAAATTCATTCCTGTTTAAACGTCTTAGTGACTCAGTTTCTATATGTAATGACTCGCTCTTATGTTTTATATATAATTATCAAATATTATAAACTATAGTTGAAACCTTAGACCATGTAATACACAAGTCGTCTAAAAGTGATGAACAGTTGAAGTTTTATATTTAGCCGTATAAGCAGTGACATAGTTAAAGATATATTGTTTTAAACCTTTGCACTCGAACTTTTTGTCAGATAAAGCTTAAGCTAATCGATTTTTTTACGTTTTACTCATATGGAATAAATTATTTATTTTAAAGCAAGAATAATAAGTAATTTTTTTAAATGTTTTATTTTTTATAATAGGTATTCACTACATTGATATATTTTTACTTTTTTCATGCCAGTAAAATAATGTCACTCTCATCAAAATCATTGCTTGATATCTCACCACAATCACTTTCTAAAGAATTTTCATATTCTTCAAAAACAAATCCATCATCACTGCTATCTTAAAACAATTCATTCAATTACATTTAAAGCCATAGCGAACGGTAAACTTTTTGATTTTTTCTGTGAGAGAAACGACTAAATACTGATCAGGCAGAATGCTGAATATAAAAAAGATAGAATACTATAACTAGGTGGAACTGTAATTTTAATTGTAAATCAGTACTTTTATTCTTCCTTGTATTATATGGGTGATATATTTCGAGTATAACGCCAAATATTGTTTACTCCTGAGAAGAGTGCTTCGAGTACAAGGGGTTAAAATAGATATACCTTTTAATACAAAAAGTCGTTTTGTTATTTATTTTATGTATCCAATGCAAAATGTGCTAGGAACACAATCCTTCAGATGGTTATATTAGGTTGGTAGGAAAATAATTGCGCTTTTTGTTTTTTTGAATTCTAACCTTATTTTTTTAACAAAAGTGTCATTTCATCGTGTTCATTTAATATCATTTTAAAGTGTATTTTATGAATTTATCCTAGTCTATCATTATCATGACAGAAGAAGATAACTCTACTGTTACAACAAAATATTTACATGAATCTGTCGGTTTCATCTTCACCTCTCCCATAAAGAACAACGCGTTGTTATGTTTCTATTTACTTATCAAGCAAATGAAAGTACTTTTTGATGTATTTGGTTGTTAGGAAAGTAATTGCGTTTTTTGTTTTTTGAATTCTAACCTTACTTTTTCAATGAAAATGTCATTTAATCGTGTTCACGTTAATATTATTTTAAAGTACATTTTTCGGTCTGTATTTTGGTAACATCGACTTTGGTTTTATTATTAATTGTGCTTCAAATTGGGTTATTGAATTAAAGATGGAAAAGAAGCAAATAAAAGCAATATTTTGTAAGAGTTCAAAACGGGTGGTAAAGAAGCAGAAATTGTTCGTAAACTAAACGATGCTTTTCGTGTGGGTACTGTTAAGGAATGTATGGTGCAATGGTGGTCCCAAAAATTTCGTATTGGGGACGAAGATGAAAATTAAGAAGATGAAGTAGGCCGCAGGTGTCCTTTCTCAGTTCCTAACGACCAACTGAAAGCGTTAGTTAAATCAAAATCACACAAAACAATTTAGCAGCTTATAAAATAGTAAGATGCTAGTCATCCAATAGTTCTAGACCGCTTAAAACAGCTAGGAAAATCAAAAAATCTTGATAAATTGGTGTCGCACAAACTAACAAAACCGTAATTATTTTTCTACCAACCTTATGTACCTTAATACGTGTAAAGATTTGACTGTTTAGTCTTTTTATACATATGGTGGAAATATATCTTTTTAATTACATTATAATTTAATTTTTTAATTTATTAGTGAAAACAGAAAAAAATATACAAGTAAAATAAAATGAAGATGGGATAGGTATGATGGAAACAAATTAAAACTTGTCGATTATATATTGACAGTGCAAAATGTTTTGACAGATTCAACATGATACAATGGATATTCAGTAAGCTAATAGAAATTTTGGAATAGCCCGAACAATATTAAATAATATTATATACAGTCAAGTGCTATAAAAATATTATCGAATGTATGATCTTATTTTAACTTTAAATGAAGAGTAAACACTTGTATAATGGATATTAGAACAATCACTGAAAAAATTGGTTAACAAGGATTCTGAGTTTTAAAAAAATATGTAGAAGACACCTCTTAAGGCATACTTGACGACTCTAATAGAATTTTTCATATAATTAAAAATTACACTCATTAAATTTCGTTATTTTTATGTAAATATTTAAAAGGAAAGAAAAAATATATTACCATTTAATAAAAATGTCAAAATACAAATCTGATATAAATTCTAAGAAGATGAACCGTAAAGAGAAAATAAAATATATATTATTTGTCATATTTATTCGAACTAAAAGGAGAATAATCGATCCGTAGCTTGCAATCGGACCATATTAAAATTTATTAGTTAAAAACAGATAAATTCAAACAATTTTCTTGAAACATCATGTTTTTCTTTCAGTAATGTTTTCTAGGAAAGTACATTTTGTAAAGGTTATCCTTTTCTCAATCTTGATTATATTTATCAAGTTTATGTATATATTACATGTGCGGTCATTTTTGTCTGATTCACCACTAATGTTTTTCTCTTATAGAAAAATGATTGTTCAATTTTATAATTTTGTTATCGACCAATCTTTTCTTATTTTCATTTCTAGAAAGGAATCGAAAAAATGAATATAAATAATAATAATAAATGAATTATTCAAAACAAAAACCTTTCAGCTACCAAGAATATCGAATAGTTATTTCGGTTATAATTAGATTTAGAAATGTCAACAAGAAATCTTATATAGAAGTAAGTCAATAATTCAACATGTCATCTAAAGTAACAAGGACTCTATAATTGACATTTATGAATAAAAGATGCTTTTATTCATTTCGATATAATTTTTGTAGGTCAATTACTATAACTATACATATGCGTGGGTCGTTTGATAAGTTTAGTAAATTTCTATGATATGGCGCCACCATTCATTTGGTTGTAGGTACTTTTGCCATCAATATGGTAATGAGAGTCCTACCTTCTCAAATAAATGATAGACTCGGTTCATTGTTACAAATATAATATTTATTTAATATAACCAGAGACTGATGTACAGGCTAGATGCGTATCAATTAAGCATCTCCACATTTCTGACTTGCACGTAGGCAAGCTGTGTGAGTGGGAAAGTTACCCTCACTCTTGGGTTGGAGAGAGACGGAGATAGGTTATCCCTACATGGTAACGTCACCGCTATCAAGTGTCACTTTCCAAAATAGCATAGGCAAAATTTCAGCCAGAAGCGCTGCATCGTTCACGTCCTACAGATGTTTGAAGAGAGTATTGTAACAGTTGCCGTAAAAATGGAAAAAAAACGAGCAGGCCTTTTTACGTCGATTCGTCACTGTGGATGGAACATGGATCCACAACTACAGATCTGAGTCGAAGCACTAGTCAAAGCAGTGGACAACAACTGGTGAAAGTGCGCCGAAGAAGATGAAGACCGTTTTGTCGACTAGGAAGGTGATGACTACTGTTTTTTGGTATTCCCAATGAATCATCCTTATCAACTACATAACGAAGGGAAAAACGATTACAGGTCCCTATTATGCTACATCATAACATTAAACAGCCAACATTGGAGTATAAAAAAGTGCTCTTTCATCAGGACAACGCGCTGTCTCAGAATTCGATCGTCGCAATGGCAAAATTGTACGAATTAGCTTCTAATTGATTTCTCATCCACTCTTTTCTCCGGACGTGGCACTTTGCGATTTCTTCCTTTTCCCAAACTTGAAAATTTGGCTCGGTGGGAAGAAATTCTCGACGAATGAGGATGTCATCGCCGCCGTCAATGCGTATTTTGCAGACTCACTGGACCAAGTATATAGTCATTAATGGAGACTATGCTGAGAAATAAAATCAATTTTTTTCGAAAATGATGTATAAATTGCTTTTTTACGACACTTATCACACGACACACACAATTTTTATTTTTTTATTAGTGTTTATTTTTTTTAGTAAAAATTAGTTAATCTTATTTCTTAATTTAATTAAAAATGCTTCAATTATCGACATTTACTTTTTCTCACATTTTCATATTACTATCTATCAACTCACATAACAACGGTTTGTAATAAAACAACAATAAATACACAAATTAGAGTTTGTTATTGAATGAAATTTATTAATAGTTGGTTGAATAGAAATATTTAATTACATTATTATTAATTATTCAGAATATTTAAATTATACAAATATTAAAATCAATAACAAAGTATTGTATATATATATATATATATATATATATATATATTTATAAATATGTGTGTGTGTTTCGTATATAAAGAGAAAGAAAGTGATATAAAAGTCTAGAAAAATACTGATAAATGAAATAATTTCACAAAAAAACCTTTTCACATCACAAATCACAAAAAACATTCTGATCACAAATGCTCACAAAGTATTAAGTTGGTAGGAAAATAATTGCGGTTTTCGTTTTCTGAATTCTAAGCTTATTTTTTTCAATAAAAGTGATATTTTATCGTATTCATGCTAATATCATTTAAAAGAACATTTTTTGATCTGTATTTTAGTAACATCGACTTTGGTTTTGTTATTAATTTTGCTCTACATTAGGCTATTGAATTAAAGATGGAAAAGAAACAAGTAAGAGCATTTTTGTATGAATTCAAAACGGATGGTAAAGCAGCAGAATCTGTTCGTAAATAAACAATGCTTTTGCTGTGGTTACTATTAAGGAACTCACGGTGCAATGGCGGTTCTCAAAAATTTCCTGCTGAGGACGAAGATGAAAATTGAGAAGATGAAGAATGTCGTGGGTGTCCTTCAGTTCATACTGATTAATTGAAGGCGTTTGTTGAATCAGAACCATATACAATTGGAAAGCTTGCTCAAAAGTTAGACGTTAGTCATACAATAGTTCTGGACCACTTAAAACAGCTAAGAAATTCAAATATATATGGATCTGAAGGTCATAAACCGCAATTATTTTTCTACCAACCGAATAAAATATTGATTATTTCATTTTTTTGCCTTTAAGCATGTTTACCCTGGCGAACTAACAATAATGGCATCGCCATATAAATGTGCACAAGCGAGAATCAAAAATGATCAATAATTATTTAGTGAACATTACATTTCTGATCAGAAAAATGTTTCGTGGTTTGTGGTTGAAAAAAAAATCATCCATGAATGTTAATGTATCCACAGTTTCAGAAAAAAAATATAATATGAATGAATAAATGTGAACGAGAAAACAAGATAATAATCAGGAATTTACTAAAAGTTAAATAACGACAGTGAAACTAACTCGATGGCCTATATCTTTTTATGTACGTTTTTTTTGAATGAACGATTTCTAAATTAAATATTTTGAAGTAAAATAATTTTAAATAAAAAAATATTTAAAATATAATAAACCGTTATAAAGAACTTTAATATTCTCATCTTTCGTAAATTTTAAGAAATTAATATATATATATATATATATATATATACACTCGATACAAATTGTTAGTTAATTTAACAGAGCCTGCATACATTTATTCTCATCATTATTATATTACTTTAGTAATATTTTATACTTGATAGAAAACAGACAACGGAGTTATTATAATTACGGCTCGTTATTAAAAATACCAGTAACGAAAGATACGAACTCGCGATACTTCATTAAAAAGTTAAGATGGAATGCGCGTTAATAATAGCGCTACACGTGTACGTGCCCGGCTACGTGCTCTGTACTCATCAGGATAGTATTTAAAAAATTTGTGTTAGACTGGTGCAAAAATAAATGCGGTTTTTACGTATCGAGTATAAAGGTGCATATATCAGTTAAAAATTATATTTATAGAATAAAATAAGGATCTTTGGTCTGTACACATTTCTTCTAACGGGAAACCGGTTTGTTTATTTCTACAAGATAGAATTATGGAGTCTTGGAATTAACAAATTTATCGAAAGCACTTTGAACTGATGCTTGGTCTTTGAAAATCTTCTGTATAGGAAAGTACTCAAATGTTTTTTAAAAAAATGATAATTAGTCGGAGACAGATCCGGAGAATAAAGGAGGTGAGGTACGATTTCAGAACCCCGTTCACTTAATTTTTTTAAAGTCATTTGTGAGACGGGTGGTCGAGTGTTGTCATGAAGAAGAATTGGTCCTCTTCCATTGACTAATGCTGGCCGTAAACGATGTAGATTCTCATCCATTTTTTTTCAATTTCCTGACAATATTTTTCTGCTGTTATTGTTTCGCCAGGATTTAAGAAGTTGTAGTGAATGATGCCATGTGCTGAGCACCAAACAGTGAGCATAATCTTTTTTTATGAAGCTTCGGTTTGGGAAACTATTTTGATGCTTCTCCTCAATTTATTTACTGTGATAAACGTTTCCAATTGTTGTAGAAAAACAACTTTTCATCACATATGACAATACGATCAAGAAAGAGATCATTTTTTACGGAAAAGAAGCGAAGAGCAGACTTCATATCGCCAAATTGCTTGTGGTTCATTTAGTTCACAACGCACCCATTTATTTAACTTTTTTGTTTTTTCATTTACACTCAAATCTTGAACAAGTATTAAATGATCAATATTGAGTTCTTCTACCAACTCTTGAGTAGTTTTACGTCAGTCCACTTCAATAATGATTCTCAAATCAATATTATGTACAGTTGAAGAATGTCCACGACCCTCCTCATCATCAAGACTTTTGTTCCCATCATGACATTTTTGGAAACAGTGTTGAGCTGTACGTTCACTAATCGACTCTTCACCAAAAACAAATTTGATATTTCGAGCAGTTTCTGTTGTTTTATGCCCCAATTTAAACTTATACAACAAAATCGCGCGAATTTGTTTTCTTTCATGACTAATTTAAGAGGTTATATCCAACAATACTACAGAATGAAAACAATAAACAGACGCTGATATCAATAGTGCTAATTTCATTGTTCACAATGCTGTATCACATGACTATTACAAAAGATAATGTAACTAAAAAAATAGGCGCCAAACTTAAAATGATAAAAACCGCAATTATTTTTGCACCAACCTTATATAACAAAATATAGTTTCGTTCGTCCTATACCGAAATGAACATTCTGGACTCGTTCTGAAATTCAATCGGATCCGATACTGGATTTTGGGAGATGGGAACGTGCAGAAAAAAAATAACAGAAATCTGTTAATTAACCACGCGTAGGAGCTTCGTACTCGATGTGAATTCGTATCGTTGTTTGGTTGACGCATTTCATTTTCTTAGAACGTTTGTTTATGAACAAAGTTAATAAAATATTCTATATTATAATTATATTTCACAATTACTTTAGAATATAACTTTAGTAAAATTATTGCATTAAAAATTTTTTATATTTCTATTTATATTTTTTTCTATTTATATTTTTCTTATATAGAAATAATATTAACTGTAAATATAAAATGTATCCTAATTTTTTTTTTTGCTTATATACCAGGGTTTACCAATATTTATATCAAATAGAGGAGGTAACAAATAAGCATGGCTTTTCTGTTCTTAGACAATTATAGAATAATACTCTGTAGTTAGAGAAATTAAAACTGTTACTAAGATATATGTCTGTCAGCATAAACAATCATAATTCATGTTTACATATTATCTATATTTGCGAAAGACACACAATTCTTTTATAATATCGATGACTGAATATCAATAATAACGAATCTACTACCATTTTAACTGGCATTGCACTGTTGTGTCTTTCCTGATTACAAAATGCAAAAACATTTAAAAGAACAGTATAAACACGTGGATTGTTTGATAAGTATGGTAAAAAAAAGCAAGTCAAACACCATTTTTTGGAAAAAAATCGATTTTATTTCTCAACATAGTCTCCATTGAGTACTTTTTAATTGAATTTAAGATACAAACATTTATTCGCTTTATTTTAACGTCATGGTTTCCAAATAGTATTGTAAAACTAGAAATAAAAAGGATAGCCACCATTTTTTACATTAACATTAGGACATTTTTTACATTAACAAGCTATTAGGATATTGTGGTTTATATTTATTTCCAACAGTGGGAAATTTAAGAGACGAGTTCGTAGAAAAGTTGTCTTTAATCAACAAAAATGTGTGTTGTATTATAGTTAATGAGCGACGTATAACAAAGCGAATAGTCAAAAATATTAGGGGTATTAGAAAGATTTTCGTTTTTTTTTATATTAAAATAAAAACCAATCAAGAGGAAAAATTTGTACTTTATTGAATAATGTAGTTTCCATCATTATCTATCACGCACTGCCATCTTTCAGGACGAGAAAGTATTCCTGTTTTATAAAACTCCTGGTTCTTTTTAGAAAAAAATTGTTCAAGCGTCATTTTAACATGGTTCACATTTCTATGTGTCTTATTTCTTAACACTAGAACTACCAAGAGCGTCATTTTGACGATTTTCAAATTTCGTGCTTAAAAATTTCGATATAATTTATGTATTGTTCTAGAATTTTATGACGACTTTTAATGAAATATAAGAACAATTAAATATTCCTATTCAATTTCCACTCAGCTACTTTAACTTCCATAATTAGTATGACCTATACCTCTTTATACCAAGACCCGTCAAATTGACGACATTAGCAATCTCAAAATTTATAATAATTTGGCTAAATAAATTTATAATAAATGGCTTTCCGTACTTAGGCAAAGATGAACTTAGACCATCAGGAGTACCTTTGAGTGAATTTGTAGTTTTTAATCTTGTAAAAAACTATGTAAATTGTGGAAGAAATATAACAACAGATAACTTTTTTACAAGTATAGAACTCGCAAAGAAGCTACTGGTCAAAAAAACAAGTCTTGTTGGAACTATGCGAGCAAATAAGAGAGAATTGCCGAAAATAGCTAAAGCTAGAAAAGATAACATGGATGTTTTCTCCACAAAGCTCTACAAGTCCAATGATATTGTTCTAACGATTTACAAAAGTAAGCCTCGCAAAAAAGTACTACTTCTTAGCTCTAAACACAAATCTGTAAAAATTGCTTCTAATCTAAAACAAATTCCTGAATCTGTATCGTTTTACAATGAGACTAAGTTTGGAGTAGATATAGTGGACCAAATGGCCCGCAAATACAGTGTAAAAGCAGGGTCACGTAGATGGCCTTTACAGGTATTTTATAATATTTTGGACTTGGCATCAAGCAATGCGTGGATTTTATATAAAGAGACTTGCGATAAAAATATAACAAGAAAACAAATTTTGTTTCAATTATCCGAAGAACTCTCCAGTGCATATAGTTGCTGCAGAAAAGAAGCCTCCTCCCAAAAACAAGAACGGAAAGCAATGGATTGTACTCCAGAAAATTCAAAAAAAAAATCCTCATGAACGCAAATCTTGCCAAATTCGATTGTGCAATAGAAACAGAGCGGTTTATACCTGCAATGCATGCAACAAATATGTGTGTGGCAAGTGGTCATCACAGATAACATGTATTTGTAAAATATGTGATTCGTAGTTATTCCATACACATCAAACGTGCTATAATATAAATGCAAATAGAAAGTGTTTTTGTTTGTTTTTTTTTTGTATTAATAATTAATGAATTATTATATTAAGTGTTGTTTTTGTTAAATTATATTCTTTTATTTACATAAACTAAGTGAAAAGTTAAAATGAAAGCCATGATCAAAAATACGTCAATTTGACGAGTGCGGTAAAACTAGGTATATACTCGTAGTTAAAATCTGGCTGTTAGTATCAAATTAATACTGACTTTGTCACGCATTGCCTATTAACATTCAGGTACTTTTTATTATTTAATAATAATGTTTAAGACCGACTTGACTTATTGAACAACTTGGTGTGTATTATATATATATATATATATATATATATAAATTGTTAGTTCGTGGCAAATTGTATCAGAGAGGTTCTCGAGTCTTTGATTTGATTTCACAAGACGAAGACGACGCCGAAGCCACATAGTCAGCCAGCGAGGGAGCTATTGTGTAATGATTAAAGTTTGAAGAGCATCTCCCGCAGACCGACAAGGGAAAACTTACCAGCAGGGGGTTAAAAACTGCCCACTACTACTACTATTACCCTATTTTATACGTTGTACGAGCGCGAGTGTATGTATGTCATGTTAAATTGGATTCCTTTTTGACAAAAAAATACATGTATGTATTTGAAATTTATGAAGTTGAATGTACTGGTCCGTCATAAAATTTTATTCGATCAATGATTTTGTGCCGGAAATAAACTATACCAATTTGAAATTGTTTTGGTTGAGTAATTACAAGTGATTGCAGGCAGAACTCAGAATTATTAAATAAATCCACTTATTTTTATTTATTAAACAAAGAGAACAAACAACGTATGAAATGAAAAGAAAAAAAAGAAAAATATTTATTTGTTATTAAATAACGAAAAATACGATTTTAGAAATATTTATCACCAAGGTATTTTCTTCCATACACTGCATGAAAAGTTCTGACTATTACTGCATACAAACTTCTGCGGTGAGTAGAGTGGGTGACGAATGAGCATGACTCTGTTCTTCGATAAAAACTGCCGAACCAGAAAGAACATTTATATTCTTCAGTTAAGAGAGGAGGAGTAATCTTTACAGCGACACGACTCATTCTCAAAATATTAGAAAAATGTTTTAACAAGACTCGTATGATATTCCTTCTTGCTATGCTACTTCCTTAACAGTTAATCACTGATTTGCACGGTTAAATTCGCGAAATTCAATAATTTTTTCTTCGGGTTTGGAGGATAATGACCTATTTGGCCTTTCAACATCTTTAATTGAAGTTCTATCTTCCTTAAAGCACATGAAATACTCAAAACATGTGACCTGATTCAAAGTATTTTTCCGAAGATACTTTCCAAAGGTTGAAATGTTTCTATATTTACAAGTTTAAAACAAAACTTTTACATAGACGTGCTGCTCTTAAATCAGTTCCATCTTAAAAATCGATGAGGTAAAGAACATCTAATTACAAAGATATAATCTTTCTCATAATAAATAACTTTTCGATACAGACTCACCAGCAATCAAATCATATATTATGGCTACATCGTACTAAACCATTCTTCACTCTAGTTGCGATTATGCTTAATAAAACTTTACAAACAACTTTTCTCTGTTCATAAACTATCCACTCAAAATGTTGAAACAATTTTAATTTTTCAAAATATGTTTTTACTATGAAGATCAATAACAGGACGTTTCCCCGCAAAAGCACGTGTAAAAATATTGAAAATTCAAATTATAATTCCTCTTAAATACTTCAGAGTCAGGTTAGAGTTAAATTTTTACAATTTTTCAGAATGAACAAAATAACAACCCTACAAATATTCATTACCTTCTTGGCATTTCTGCAATTGTCTCTTATATCCTTAAGATATTTACGTCTCAATTACACAGTGCAATATGTAAACTTTGTATAAACTTGTACCACTTATAAATACAAAAATACTGATGAATATAATTCATCTGTTTGCAAAACGCGACATGATCAAAGAAGCTCTTGAGAAAACAAAGAGTAAAAACGTACATTTTATCTGATCAATTTTTGAGTCATTGTATATATATATATATATTAATAAATTGAATAAAATACATCTAGATTAATAACTACGCGCATGAAAAATTCATCAGTTACGAAGAATAAAAAATGCATACGTTTTCAATCGAACGCCGTCGTACAGAATGTATTTAGCCATTAATGAATTCATGACCGTCTTATCTGCCGGCAAAATATGATGCTAAATTGAATGTTGTAATCGTATCAGAGATGGCACCACATTAAACTGTAAAATAAATATAGAGTTGGGTAATGGGCCGAGTAAAATATTCATATAGCCAATATTGTCGACATGCAAATTCGAAATAGACGGCGAGGATTGTGGCGCGAGGCGCGCGGGGCGCGCTAATACTTCGCCTCCGAGGGTGGCGGCGTGCGTTACGTGTGTGTGTATGTACGAACATACGCACGTACATGTGTCGTTGTGTTTTACAGCCCTCGCGGTTCGCCGAAACAAAAAAAATCGCTCACTTGAAGAGTCATGAATATGTTTATTGTGTTTCTTTTTGTCCTCTTGCTTGATTAACTCCATTTTTGAAGTGTTTGATCATTTCAAGAATCAAATGATGTTTTGAAATGTCACTTTATCCATAACATAATTTATATATATATATATATATATATATATATATATATATATATCAGCAGCAGCAGCAGCAGCCTCTGTCAATCGAATGCCGGACAAAGGCTCTTCCATAATTTTCTATTTTATTCAATTGAATGACTCTTTTCCGCTGATTTTAAATAAAAAATTTAATTTCCTTATTCCACCTGTCATTTAATATATATATATATATATATATATATATATATATATATATATAATAAGAGTTTGCATTGAAAGCCACAGTTCACATGTTATTATTCATTGAAAAATGAATTTTTCTCTGAAAGTTAACTACATAGAAGAAAGTCAATTGTATGGCCTGTTTACAATTCGAACCTAAATCATGCATCTTTAAAAAAAGATCTTTCTTTGAACATAGGCCAATGAAGATTATAAATCAAGTCCAAAGATTCGATTAACTTGAAAAAAAATATGTGATATTTTTGATAATATATCATAATTTCTTTTTTTTAAAAAAAAATTGAAACATTACGATAAGATTACAAAAGTATGTTCTCAGTGCTGGAATGTACATTGAATTTTAACAATATAATGAAATTTTAATTTTTATATAATATGAATTTAATATGTAAGCTCTAATTCACTTAAAACTAAAAAATATGTTTTTTATTTTAGAAGAAATAAGAATTTAAAAATACGAAATAACTTTTCATACATTCTGAACATCTGCGTAACTCTTAAGATCTTAAAAATATTAATTGTCATTAAGGGGACCCGGTGGTCTAGAATTTTCGAAAAATCGATTTTTTTTCGAAAGTATAGTATCTTAAAAATATACTGTTAAAATTTTATGACGAAATTCAGAGTATTTCAGGATATACAGCCCATTAGAAGGTCAGGTAGTTAGAAGAATAAGTGGTAAGCTTGAAACTTTAAACGCGTTTATCTCGAAACTACTTTTTTTCGTCTTGCGGGGGCCAGAAAAAAAAACTACTTGACCGATTTGTCTGAAATTTTAATATGTTATTCTGAATAGTTCTAGCTCTCGCTGGAAGTAAAACTAATAGTTTCCGTAAAATATTTATATTTTTTTTATTAACAAAACATTCAAAAATACTGGTCGTTTTCAAACTTGTACTTTTGACTACGTGCCATTTTGTCAAAATATTTTTTTTATTCTACTTCCTGCGATAGCTATACTTATACTAATTCAAAATTCGTCAATTGTTTTATTTCAGATCAGAGGGAGAGATAAATCATCATTCACCACGCAATTCCATTTTTTTAGAGAGGGAGACTTCAGCATCATTTTTCTAATTAAAAAAAATTTTTTTTTGTCTTTATTTTCATTTTTGTGTAGTTTATTAGTAATAAAATAAGTGTAAAAAAATTTGAAAGCATTATTCATTACCCTCATATAGAAAAAAAAATTTTTAAAATAGCTTAAATTTTAGGCCGCTAGACCACCGGGTCCCCTTAATTATAAATATGCTGATATAAATATGTAAATTAAATTTTTTTTCTTACTTCCTAATATAAAATTAAAGTCAAACAATATATTAAAATATAAAAGAGAAGTGCATGAGAATTTTTCACATACATATTAGCACTATTACTATAAAAAGTCGATACAACTGCAAGTTTTACTATCCACTAACATAACTGACCAGGTACAACTGGAAACATATTACAAGAAAAATAAACCCATTCGGGAAAAAAAATCCAGTTATGAATCAAAAAACACATGCTATACGGTCGATGAGTAAAGAAAAATAACTCTTCTAAAGGTGTGTCACGATTGCGCGAATCGGAAAATATAAAACTTTTATAGTATTCGAAACGAGAGATACGGAAAAGATTCACGTACACACACACATACAGTAACACACACATATGTACATACATAACGCACGCAAACGAACACAGGTAAAGCTCAATTTATGTACTTTACAACGAAACGGGGTGGTTAAATTTCTATTCGTTCGGCCACCCTGCACGATCGGAATGATTCACTCACCTGGCAATGACGGGTGACACTGGGTGGGACGCAAACAACCCAATGACCATGAGTCGCGGCATACTGACGCCGGAGGGTGGCCGACGACGCCTCGATTTGTTATCCCGCTGAGCGGTGTTTGTATCCTATGCACAGAGCCGGATGAACAATGCGTTGACAGACAATGCTCGCACAAGTACTGGAATTTAATTAATAATTCATTTATGTTTCACTTTGTCTTATTTTAAAACAACAATTATATATATATATATATATATATATATATATTGCACTTTATTAATACAATAAAATATTTTACAATACAATCAGGGGCGGATTAAAACAGCTATGGGCCACGGCAGTGAATTTTACGGGGACCCCAAAATTTATCTGGCGATAAAAAAGCGGCTTTGTGTAAAAATATATTTTATAACATTTTTCTTTATATCTATAATTTTATTCTGTAAATATATAAATTATATCAAATAAAATATTCTGAATTATTTTTCAGAAAAACAAAGAAACAAAATATAATCATGTCAACGACGGACGGTGATGTTTTTAATGCAGGTGTGCTGCATGAATAAAAATACAACTAAATTTCATGTTGCCACCTATGGTATTACAAGAAAAACCGTTTTTTTCTTGTTTCTTTCCCTTACCCCGCCGATCATTTTCCTACATATATTTATATTTTTCACACAAATTTATTATTATCAGCTGAGACGTTGAAATGTAAGATTCGTTTATTTATACAATGAATATTTTTTTCCCCGAGCTCGGGGCCCTTTCGAACCGCGACCGCCCAGTCCGACCCTCTTAATCTGCTACCGATTACAATAAATATATACATTGGTGCCCAATAACCCGACGTCATGTATTTTACAAATACATTACTATGAATAGACTGGAATGAACATTTTCACACTTTTCATTTTCTTTAACCCAAAAGAGAAACCACTAATTATCGATATATACCACCAATTAACACTCTTAACCAATTATCCATTTTTAATGGTACCGTCGTTTCGGAAACTTAAAACATTAAGAAATTTGATCCGAAACATTAATGAAAAGCTATCATGAAGACAGAAATAAATAAAATTAAATTCAAATTTGATTTTATAGCGATAAGTGCGTGTGACATCTTTTTTTAATTATTATAATGGACAATTAAATAATATTCAGTGTATGATTAACTTTTTTCTTTTTAACGGTATATATCTGGATCAAAAAATATCTGTAGCAAGAAAATTCGTAGAAAGTACACTTTTTCGATATTTTTTATTCGTGTCCAATTAAATCTCGAAAACGTGTAAAACGACCAGTTAGTTTAGAGATGGAAGAAACTGGTAATAATTCAATTGATATTTCTTTATCAGAACAAAATGCAGATGACTGGCACTGGGTAGATTGTGATAATGAACCAGAAGTATGGGATAATGAAGAGATAGCAGGAATAAACTCGGTAGCCCTGCATAGACTAGGGAAGAATGCTTCAGTTTTAGATATATTCTAGGAAGTTCTAACCAAACATTTTTTGGGAAATGGTAACGAACGAAACCAATTGATACTTCCTTTAAATTTAAATAGCCATTTTGTATGCATCATTTAAAAAAAATGCAAGCACAAGAGGTTGAACAAGCTGCAATGAACGAAAAGAAAACTAAATATGAACTCAACGGTACGTTTATTCTTTGAAAAAATTGATAAAGCATTTGTCATGTTCATGATTACTGCAACTAACCTGTTTTTCATCATAATAATGTGATATCATACACTTCTAAATTCAAACAGGAAGCTCTGAAGCAAAACGAATTTCGCATTCCCTCTTTAAAGCCCAGATCTGATACCTTTTCACTTTAACTTATCCTCTGCACTAAAACACGATATCAAAAGAATGCATTTTGGCTCCTTTGACTAAGTTAAAACTAACGTGAAAGGTTCGCTGGACGAATTAAACATCAGTTTTATTCAACTTATTACACATTGGTGGAAATTTGTTGAAGGCGATAGTTATTATGCTAGAAAATAAATACGCCATTTGAAATTTCCTATTTTAAACTTTCATCCTTTTTTAGGTCATAATCTAAACCCATTCAAAAGTTACGAGAATCCATGCAAAGCTTTGAGTGGCACCTCATATTTTCTAAATATACGACTTTAATAAATATATACTTTTTTAAAAAAAAAACATCATGAACACCTTTTTACAGCCTCTTACGTATGGGCATATATTTCAGCAAAAAAATATTAAGTCAAACTTTTGAACACCTGAGTTAACATTTTTAAATAGAAGACAGACATATTCTTTTAATATATATATATATATATATATATATATATATATATATATATATATATCATTATCTTCATCCTCTGTTAATCCACTGCTGGATAAAGGCCTCTTCCATGATTTTCCATTTTGTTCGATTCAGTGCCTCTCTTTTCCATATGTATATATATATATATATATATATATATATATATATCTTTTCAATATATATCTCTCTTTTCTATATATATATATATATATATATATATATATATATATATATATATATATATACATATACATATACATAATAGATATAAAATCAACTAGATGAATTTTAGAAATTCAATTTTTTAAAAAATAAATGTTTCAGAAAATTACACATAGCTACCCGAGTATTCGGATATGTCCACGAAATTTAATTCAAGCCAAGAAATTACAGTCTCTACTGAAACTCTCTACATCTACCGATAAAATTTATTTAATCTTGTAGACATTAAATATTTTATTAAAGCTTAACATATCTTCAAAATATTAAATTTTGATTCATATTCTTTTCTGGAGTTTTGATGTTATTGAACAGTCAAATATTTACATAAATACGTTGAATTTTTAAATAATGTGAAATATTTTCATTTATGCCGCAAACACAGAAGATTCGTAATACATACACACATCCGTATATATATATATATATATATATATATATATATATATATATATATATATATATATATATATATATATTAGTATGTTGCATTGAAAGCCGATGGTTTTTATGGTTTTTTGAGCATTTATTTCAATAACAAAAGGGAAATGAATGAATGCGTTAATCAAAATATTTTCCATCGAAAGCTATGACTTTTTCCCACTTTTCTGGCAGAAATTGAATTCCGCTACGAAAGAATGGTATGTCTTTTAAGCCAATCCATTCAGCAACTCAATTTTCGATTTCTCCGTAGTTATGGAAATGTATATCTTCCAAAGCGTATTGCATCGATTAAAATAGGTGGTAATTATTTAGGGCAAGATCCGGAGAATACGCTGGATGCGGGAGAACCTCCCATTCGAGCTCCATCAGTGTTTGTTTCACAGCTATAGTAACACGGGGCCGAGTGTAGTAATAGAGAAGAATTACTTTTTGGCAATTCCATGTAACTGATGGTCGGTTTTGCATCAAATTATCATTCATACACTCCAATTGTTATCGATAACGTTCAGGAGTGATTGTTTCCTTCGGTTTCAACAGCTCATAATAAACGATATCCTCCATATCCCACTAAATAGAGAGCATTGCTTTGTGACTGTGGATGTTTCACTTTGGTGTCGAGGTTAATGGTTGGCCAGGATCAACCCATGATTTCTTGCATTTCGGATTGTCGAAATAGATCAATTTTTCATCGCCGGTCCAGATACGCCACAAGAAACTCTTCTTTTTATGCCTTGCAAGCAAAAAAATCGAGATGTTTAAATGATTAGCAATAGCATTTCCAGTCAATTCATGTGGCAGCCATCTCCCTTCTTTCTAAATCTTTCCCATGACTAATAAACGTCGTGAAATGTTTGATTTATCGACTTCGAACTGTTGAGCCAAGTCTTTGAGTGTTTGAGCAGAGTTTTCTTCCAACAGAGTGTGCAATTGTTCATTTTCGAACTGTTTCGATTGACATGGCCGTTGTTTGTTGTGAACGTCACAATCACCACATTCGAATCGTCGAGAGCAATCTCTACATACTGTTTCCGATCGAGCAGATTAACCATAAGTTTTTGCAAGCAATCGATGTGCTTCAGCTGCACTTTTTTTAAATTAAAATAGTGTAGAAGTACACATCGAAAAAACAACTTATCGCGTTCCGTTTTAATTCGGTTATAGAAAAGCACTTGTGTAAACAAAGAATGGAGCCTGGAACTGAATTTTAGTGGGAAATGTTCACATTTCAATATGATATAAGAGACATCTGTCATTGCCCACAGCATACGCACCAGAGCCATCTATATGTAAACAGCGACTTTCGGTGCAACCTCCTATTATATATATATATAATGTATATATATATATATATATATATATATATATATATATATATATATATATATATATATATGTGTGTGTGTGTGTGTGTGTGTGTTTGTGTATGTATAATAAAAAAAAGTGTAACTGTATGAAAATGTACTTGTGCAGCGGTTTAATTATCCGTATACGTCGTTAATCGTGAATACTGATCTCGAGAACGTATTAAAAGTGTAACCTCGTCGATTGTAGGCAGGTATGAATTTTGTCACAACGAGTGAAACCCAACCTTGACTGACCCTGAGTACAAGCAGCCGATCGGTTGCGTATACATGCAGACGTCGCCAATTTAGACGCCGCCGCCGCCATCGCGACGGAGTCATACCTGCACCGGGAGCCGAACCCCGCACAGGTGAGTCATACGCATTACGCCACGTCCGCAGGGAGACCCCCTCTATCTATACGTACGTATGTATACGTGCGAGAGTGTATACTTTTTTTAATGTACGGTCGTTACAGCAATACCAAGCGAACGTACCACTCGTTGATTTTGTTGTTTATGTTGTTTTCTTATGGACATTGAACCGATTTTGTTAATACGTAACAAATGTTTAAGATTTTTTTTCGTTTCGAATCTGTTAACATCGTCGTGAAATATACTCGTACTGTTGTATTAAAATCTCAAGAATAATCTTATTTTTTCATTGTCGCGTTTATTACTTTTTTATGCTCTGATTTTCGTGCTATTTGTTTTTTAAACACTGAAACTAAACAAACTAAAATTAAGTTTGTTTTCACACCTACATACCCATTGTTATAATCATCTCTTGGATCATTCGTTGAGCGTTTTTTAGGCCAGATCTTTTTTAGAGAAGTACATTTTATAAATAAAATAACATAAATTGTACAATAATACAAAAAACTTAAAATAAATAAATAAATTAAATGTTTTATAAAATTCAGAAATCTATAAATAAAAACGAGTAAATACAAATAGCGCTTCAAAATGTTATGCACTTAAAAGAAATCACACCCTCTAATAATGCTGTTGAAGAAATTAAAAAAATTATCTACACAATTCGGTGATTAAATAATAAGACTGAATTTTTAGAAAAATTGCAATTATTATATTTAAAACCGATAAACTTTATTCAGAATATATCTATTCAGTTTAAATACTCGTGGTTCAGTTTACCAATGAAAAATTTTAACGCGGTCTAAATTGATAAAAAAAGAATGAGATGCACATCGTCAAACCATCTGATATTTTATTTTAAATTTATGGCCATATGTGTTCTTAATAAGAATTTTGATAAGCGATAGTAGATTCAAAGGGGCTAAACTCTGATTACCGTGTATCTCAGAGTATAAGGCAATCCTTAAAACTCAAAAAATCTTCAAAAAATAGGGGGTCGTCTTATACGCCCCATACAAAAACAGAAACTTTAAAATAACACGAAAAATTTATTGTAGTTATATAGAAATTAAATTCTTTATTTAAAAAAGAGGAATTTAAACTGGTATACAACATAAATTTATTGAATAATTCATTTTAAATATTTTTTTACAAATAAAGTAACATAGCCATAGCCTTCTAGATACAAGCCGATGTTTCAATACACAGTATGTTAAAACAAAATAATAATTCCCCGAATTTCATTTTCGAAACTTTAAATCGATAAATGTAATTCCCCTAATTTTGATTTTGGACATAGAAATGTTTTATAATATGTGAACGAGGTATTTACTTTAGGATTGTCTTATAGGATCGGTATATGATAAATATGTGTATAAATTTTATCTTAAAATTTCGACCTTGTCTTATACATAGGTTGCCGTACGAGGTGTGATCAAAAAGTAACGAGAATTTTTAAATTTCGCGGGTTTGAAGAGTCCGTTTGTCAAAATTTCTTTTACTATGTTGGTACACATGTCCCTAAAGTATAAAAAAAAGTTCAGCTGTTTTCATTGTTTACTTTTTAAGTGGCAGCCGCTAAGGTAAGACGTGTTTTTTGAGCTCGGCGATTTTTGTTCATTAAAAAAAATGGATCGAAGAATTTGTATTAAGTTTTGCGTAAAAAATGAAATAAAGTGCGACAAAGTGTGTGAAATGTTAAGAAAGGCCTATGGCGACTCTACTATGAGTAAACCAAGAATTTATGAGTGGTATAAACGTTTTTCAGACGGTCGTGAAAGCGTCGAACATGATGATCGTTCTGGGCGCGCTAACACTCCAATTAATGAGGATAACGCCGAGGAAGTTAAGCAAATGATTTTAAAAGATCGACGAATCTCTATCAGAGAAGTCGCTGATGATATTGGTATGTCATATGGATCATGTTAAGCAATTTCCACTGACGTTTTAGGCATGGCACGTGTGGCAGCCAAATTCGTCCAAAAATTGTTGAATTTTGATCAAAAACAACATCGAGTAGATGTCTCCGAAGAGTTGCTGAATAAAGCCAATAACGATCCAGAATTTATGAATTGCATCATATCTGGTGACGAGACATGGGTTTATGGGTATGACGTTGAAACCAAGGCACAATCATCGCAATGGAAGCTGCCTGGTGAGCCAAGACCGAAAAAAATTCGTCAAGTTCGATCAAAAGTGAAGGTTCTTCTCACTGTCTTTTTTTTTGATTCGAAGGGCATAGTGCATCATGAATTCCTACCAGAAGGTCGCACTGTCAATAAAGAATACTACTTGGAAGTTATGCGCCGTTTACGCGAAGCAATTCGACGAAAACGACCGGTATTGTGGCAAAACAATTCGTGGAAACTGCATCACGATAACGCTCCCTCTCACACCTCGTTAGTTGCGCGTGAATTTTTGGCAAAAAATAATACTATTGTGATACCTCAGGCACCATATTCACCGGACATGGCACCCTGTGACTTTTTTTGTTCCCAAGGTTGAAAAAAATATTGAAAGGACGACGTTTTGATACCATTGATGAGATAAAAGAGGAATCGCTGAAGGAGCTAAGAGCTATATTAAAAAGTGAGTTTGAAAAGTGCTTTGAAGACTGGAAAAAGCGTTGGCAAAAATGTATCATGTCAGGGGGGATTACTTTGAAGGGGACAAATTCGAAATTAAAGAATAAATGAATAGTTTTTGAGAAAAAAAATAATTCTCGTTACTTTTTGACCACACCTCGTATACACCGAGATATACGCTATACGAACATGAGTTTTAAACTATTGGTTTGACAACGGTTTTTATTATTACACATTGGCTTTGTGTTCAACCGACTAAACGCTCACTGAAAGTTCACTGCTCGTGTTCATATAATCAGCTTCTGAGTGCTCAGTTTTGACTGGACATCAGAGTTTACTGACTGATTTCATTTTTACTTTACTTCGAAATTAATTCATATATTTTTTTTTGAAATTCACATATTAAAAAATACGTGTCTACGTCATCCCAAATGTATCTTACCTAGTTATCTTCAATGATTACTAAAAAGTAATAAGAAAAATATTACATAAATATCACAAAACAATGTAATTACATAAAATTTTAAAACTCTACGTCCAAGCTAATCCATTTCTATTATTTTTCATCAACAAAAATATTTTTTAGATTTTGATCACTAAACTAAGCGTAATTTTTTTACACTCACTAGAATAGTAGGCAGGTAAACTCAGTCACTCTTTTATCCACCATTGTTCAACAAAAATCTTGCTGAAAACGTTAAGCGCTCAATAGACTGAACGTACCCATTTACTGAAGATAAAGTTATGATCAGTATTAATGAAACTAAAAACACCATTAGCAAAATTATCTTCACTTCACTCACCATCAGCGTCCATAAACCAATCTTTATTTCTAGAGCATACGTTATTTGTTACCTTGCTGATAGCAAATTTTTTATCTATTTGAAAGTTAGAATCAGCCAAAAATCCAACATTATGTATATATATATATATATACATAATGTTGGATTTTTAGAATCTTTATATTTATATATATATATATATATATATATATATATATATATATACATATATATAGTATGCGTTTGTATGTCCGAAGAAAATTGAAATAAAAGGAACGGAAATAGAAGAAGTCACGAAATATGTCTATCTAGGCCAGCTTATCAACAGAGATGGATCATTCACTGAAGAAGTAAATAGGAGAATAAAAATGGGATGGGGCTCTTTCGGACGAAACGCCTCAATATTTAAATCAACAATCCCACTCTGTTTAAAGAAAAAAGTATTCGATCAGTGTATACTACCGGTCCTTACCTACGGCAGCGAAACATGGGTGCTTAACGCCAAAATAGTTCAAAGACTCCAAACAACACAACGAAGTACGGAACGATGCATGTTGGGAATAACAAGAAGAGATAGAAAGAGAATAGAATGGATACGAAAACAAACAGGAGTCACAGATATAATAAGAAGAGTAAATAGTCTGAAATGGAAATGGACGGGACATATCGCAAGAAGAGAAGACAACCGATGGACAAGAGAAATTATTGACTGGGAACCAAGGAATATGAAAAGACCCAGAAAGAGACGAATGAACAGATGGGATAAGGATATTAAAAACTTTCTTGGAAATCTGTGGAAAAGAGAGGCACTGAATCGAACAAAATGGAAAATCATGGAAGAGGCCTTTATCCAGCAGTGGATTGACAGGGGCTGATGATGATGATGATATATAGTATACATTTACTGAAAACGTTCCACATACATTTTTACATATACTTTGCTAAAAATGGTAGCAGGATATATAGAGACCAATAAGATTCAGATAAACAAAACGAAAACACATGAAGACTACAAAAACAATAAAGTACTTATGTCTCCTCTTGGACAACCAATTGAACTTCGCCGCAATGAGTGACAGCCTCAAGAAAGTGAAAGAAACTAAGTTCGCACTAATCTTGATCATTAACACGGTGGAGATACCGGAATCGGTAAAGATCTAGTTCTAAAAGGCATGTCTCCGTACAGTGCTCATGTATGCATTACCAGTGTGAGTCGCGATATGTGAAATGAACTGTGAAGGTTTTCAAGTCTGTCAAAACAAAACATAAAAACAAGTAACGCGGCTTCCCAGAATCACGCCAATCGACAAGCGATACAATGTACAGTCACTGAAAAGATTCGTGAACATAATCACCGCCAGTAATCTAAAGAGAATCCGCATGCATGAGATCGCACGGGCGAGGGACAATAGAGCCATACCGTGCAGAAAACTAAAATAACCAAAAAAAGGGTTTTCCGAAAAAAATCACAGAGATAGGATACCACTGCCAAACGAAGAATGACACTAAAAAAAAATGAAGAATCTAATAGCATTCAGTTCATTTTGTTATAAGTTAATCGTAAGTTAGGTTAAGTATTAAAGTTAGTGTAAGATTTATCTACCTGATTTAAAAATTTTCTTCAGGTAGCAGCTATGTAACATGTAAATAACCCTGAATAACACAACACACACTCGGGAAATAAACACTAGCATAGGTACTGGATTACACACACACATACACTAAACACATTTATAAACTAATGTGTGAAAAAAATAATATCAATAAAGACCTCTTTGAGTTTTGAATTGTCCATTCAAAGTAACCAAAAATATTTTACAGTTTAAAAACATGAATGGAAACAAAAAAATAATTAAGAAATATTTTAACATGACTAGATCGAAAGATCTTTTTATATACTGACTTGAATGTATATCTTTCTAATTAATCACAAGCTCAAATTCAAATTTATATTAATCACAATATGTCGCATATACCACCCAACTGGTAATATTTATAATTTCAGAAGTAAATTCACGTCCGAGTGTTGTTTCAGAATATTTAACTGGACTGAAATTGACGGAGTGGCACAATACAGTCTCATTATTTTCGCCTGCTTTATTCAAAACTAATCAGTTTACTAATTAAAAAGCAATTAGACAACAATAAATTACTCACATGTATATTAGTGCATGCACAAAGAGCAAAAAAGAAGAAAAAAAAACATTTCTTGGCCGAACGTTACACAAGTGGCTACCACGGTGCCGGTATGTCGGCAGCAATCCACCCCTAATTTTCAGCGTATCGTACCACCCCAAACGCACAATACCGCATCATGCACACACATAATATTATACATGCATATATAAACATACATACGTATGTATATATATATATATGTACACCTTCCTCGAGTTACTTTGCAGTTCGGTCAATTAAAATGGTATGTTACATACTTTAATATGTATGCAGTATATGAAAAAAGGGTTACAATGACTTACGTACTGTATGCACTTAAAGATTTTAAATTTCGATCTAACATGGTACGTGTTTTAATTATGTTCAAACCTTTGTTGTTTTATGATTAAAAATGTTTCTTAATTACAATTCTATCTTTATATATATATATATATATATATATATATATATATATATTACATATATATATAATGTGTGTCAGTGTATGTGTGCTTGTATGTGATTGTTCAGTAATTACACGTGAGAGATCTTCAAGGCGATCAGAAGGATAATTACTTAGTCGAAAACGTTATTGAAATTAACAAGGGAGCATTTACAGATATGATTGATTAACGATGGTATATTATCCACGCACAATGTCACTTTGAAATTAAAACAACACATATATAACTATATATTCAAGAAGGTTCAGATAGATATGTAATTAAAAGTGTACTTACAGTGAGTCACTTAAATATTCATACACTGCCGACATCTGATATAAAAGAGAATGCTAGGCAAAAAATGTACCATAAAGATAATAATTTTCTATCACAATACATACTATTTATTCAAGTCATTTTTGTCATTTCAGAAAAAAAAACGATTAAAATTTACTCATAAAATTGGTATAATTTGGTTTTCGTACATTTCATTGATTTCGGAATAAAAATATCAGACTTGACATCATTTTTTGGTTTTATGGAATGGCGGTGATATTCATTACAATCGGTAGTAATTATTAGTCATTAATCATTTATCAGTCATTAATTATTGCAAGCAGTTGCTAAGATAATCTCTCAAAGCCTTATCAATTATAATGTATTAATAGATTTATTTCTCCCGAAATATTTCTAACAGTCGACCTAAATCTCTCACAAACACTATCTAAATTCACTTTCACAAATGAATTCTTTTTTCAGATATTTCTGTAACTTAGCGCTTTGTAGATGACAGCATCGCTATCCAAATGCGCATAATAATAAATGTCCAACAATAAAAAATTATCAATAACATTTTTTTGATCATTTTTAAACAATTTTTTTTGTAGTTTATGAAGTAAAAAAAATCATTTATAAAATATTTGTTTCTATCGAAATTAAGAAAAGTTAGACGTAAATAAAAATATTTCTGTTGATATGCCTTGAGCCATCATATTAAATATGTATAGTTATATCAGTCTATCTTCAATGGATGCAACTCAATAAAATTAAATATGGAGATATGTATACAGACTTGATATCAATGCACTAAAGAAAATTACCATTATTCAATTTATTACAGTTGAAAACATATCATCTATAAATATTTATTAGCGACTAAAACTTTTTAAAATGTTTATTAATTGAACAAATTCAGTCATTGAGCAAAAAAATTATCTCTGATTTTGGCAAGGCCGATATGAAGAATGAAACTCATCCAGACAGGCTTGTCATGGCAAATAAATGCGTTCTTTAATCAAAGAAAACGACTGGATAACCCTAAGTGCTATTGCAACAAAACTTATAATTTTTAGAAAAAACAAGTCATATCATACACTTATTAAAACCTTTACTGACATTATTTCCATAGTTATCAGCTTTAATTTTATTTTTACATGTTTTACCTATATAAGAGAGCGCATGTAAATATTTTGTATTTTTTTCAAAATAACAAAATCAATAAAATTACTAATTCAAATTTTATATATATATATATATATATACATATATATATATACATATATATATATATATATATACGTATATATATATATATATATATATATATACGTATATGTATATATATATACATACACATATATATATATATATATATATATATATATACCTGTATATACATAATGATGCAAAAATATTTCTAAGGTGTATATATTTGAAGTTTACCAATGTGACAAGAAAAAACGCAAAAGAGCAAATCCTAATACATTATATATATATATATATATATATATATATATATATATATATATATATATATATATATATAAATGTATTTATGTATGTGTATGTATATATGAGTAGAGCATTTGGTGTTCCGCAAATACATGAGACTTTGTACCGCAGATTTGTACAAAGTAATAGCGGCGCAAGATTCAAGCTTCTTCTTCTGTCGTTATATAAGCATCCCTCTATCTACCACCACCTGTATATCGCTTCTGATGTAGTTTCTACTGCAACATGTGCCAGGATTGTTGTAAATATTCTTATTTAATAAGAGTTTGTTACATAAAATATATCGGACAACTATAATTATTGTTATTTAAGTGATTTTAAAACGAATGCAATCTCTCAAACAAATATAATTTTGAAACGAATGTAGTATGCAATCTCTCTTTCTACTATCATCAAAAGATGTATTTGCAGTACAATATCTGCTATATAAATTCGAATTAATACACATTATTCCATCAACTTTTTATTTATGGGCCATTTATAACAATATCTCAAAAATAAAAATATTAAGAGAAAAAAAAAATCTAAGAATTCATCCGATTGGTTTTCTATTCCAAACCAAAACTCCTGTCAAGATCGATTTAAGAAACTATCAACAGCCAGTCCAATAGTCATTATATCTGTTTTTTTTAAAAAAAAAACGACGAACGAGCAAATATCTACAAATGTCTATAAACAAATTTACAATTATCAGTGTTATTCATTTTATAATCGCGTTGTTATTTAAATAAATGTTTTCTTAATGTTTGTAAATTAATACATAACAAAAATATATTATTAGGTAATAAATTAGATTGTCCTGTTGGTCTTCGTTCTTTTGAATCACTTGAGTATCTTCTTTCTACGACCAGTTTCAGCATAATTGCTATTTACAAGTAGACTGTTAATAACTCAGAATCATTTATCTAAAATCTACCTGAAGATATTACATGTGCTAAAACTAATCGTCGAAAACGGAACCCCAAATAATTCAATAAGACAAAGATCATCAGGACAACGCATCAACAGATTCACATGTATAAAAATAAACAATTAGAATTTAAATAATAAATTATTTGGAAAAATAATGATTGTTAAATGTTCTTCTTGAGTAGAATATTAATTTATTACTACAATGCAACCCTTGAAAAAATATTTAAAACATCGTTATAGATTTTTCCTTTTCTACAATGTGCTACTATTTTCTGCAACTCTAAGTATCAATAGATAAAACTGCATTAATTCAAAATGAAAATACATATTTATTGATGATATCAAAATGATATTTGATTAAATGTAGTCTACATTTTTTTTATTAAATTTTCATTTAATAATTCAAAAATGGCGCGCTTTTATAAAATGATTGATACAAAACAAAAGTGATGAAATAACAATCAGAAGTGAAATGAAAAATGAGTTTATTTAATTCTTAAAATGAAAATTTCATAATACATACTTTTTTGTAAAAAAAAGCAAGAAAATATTAAAATTGAATGTTTTTAAAATATAAATAAACAAATTTCCAAGAAAAAAATATTGTTTCGATTGAAAAAAAACAACTGTGTTTTAATATATTAGAAATAAAATCGTTTTAAAAAAATACGCAAAATGAAGTTAAGAATTTTGGAAAGTATTAAATTATGACAATTCAATTTTTTTAAATCTAGTAAAAAAATTAAAAGTAAACAATATAAAAAGAAATACTTCAGATGGAAGATATGATTCCACATTTATTATACTCTGTAGAGTTTTTTCATATGATAATCATTTATTTTTTATTTTCATTCTAAAATAACGCGACGATGATAAAAAGTTTAAGAGATCAGGAGATATTTCATAATATTTTCGTTTATTTTTCAACTAGAACCCAAATAAAATCTATCGGAACAGGAATGGAGGAATGAGCTTTCACAAATAATTTTTTTATTCATATAACAAACCAAGGAAATTTTTATAATCAAAGATAATTGATTACTGATCATTTGTGCCCATTGCCTATGCTCATTTTGATGATCTTCATCTTCAGTAATGTAAAGTACATAAAAATATAATTTTATCAAAAAAAAGGTTTTTTTTCTACACTTAAAAGATGTAAGGATGATGATATCGCAATCTAAATTTCTACAAGCAAAGATCAGATATGATTAATAATAAATTATTGAAAATTTTTGATTAGAAAAAATTTTAGGGTTGTGAGGTGACTGAAAAATGTGTTTTTAATCATGAATTTATTCACGGTTCCAAAACTGAATTGTAAGCCAATAAACTAACAAAAGTACAATAATAAACTAATTATAAACTAACCACATACTGATTATAATCTAACTAATTATAAACTAAGTACAATTAAATATATTGTACTTTAATTTCTTAGATAAATAAATTAATAAGCAAATAACAAAAATGTTTTTATGACTGCATACTGTAGATGATAGTGTCATTAAATACGTATAAAAAATTAAAACAATCAATTATTTAATTTATAATAAAAAAATATGTTGTTTGGGATATTAATTCATTTGTTAAAGCTATTAAAAGAAGGTGATTGATTAATTCAGAAAAAGAATATCAGCAGCAGCAGCCTCTGTCAGTTCACTGTTGGATAAAGGCCTCTTCCATGCTTTTCCATTTTGTACGATTGAATGCCTCTCTTTTCCAATGATTTCCAATAAAAATTTTAATTTCCTTATCCCACCTGTTCATTAGTCTCTTTCTTGGTCTTTTTATATTTCTTGGTTTTCAGTTAATACTTTCTGTTGTCCATCGATTGTCATCTCTTCTTGCAACATGCCCCGCTCATTTCCATTTCAGACTCTTCACTCTTCTTATTACGTCTGTGACTCCTGTCTGTTATCCATTCTATCCTTTCCCAATCTCTTCTTGTCATTCCTAGCATGAATATTTCCATACTTCTCTGTGCTGTTTGGAGTATTTGAATGATTTTAGCGTAAATCACCCATGTTTCGCTGCCGTAGGTAAGGACTGGTACGAGGGTGGTCCCAGAAGTACCCAGCCTGACCTAGAGATGGCGGTAGTTGTTTGAAAAATATCAATGTATTAGAAAATACACAATCTATAAAGCATATTTTTCAAGTTTGAGGACGCCACGTTATTTAGTATTTGTTTGGCAGCCATCAATATTGAACGTTTTCAGTGAATTTGTGAAAATGGAGAAAATTGGTCATCGCTAAGTGATACAATACTTTTATTTGAAAGGCCTCAGCCCAACCAATATAAAAGCTGAACTGGATTCTACTCTGGGTGAGTCTGCTCCTTCGTTTATAACAGTGAAATATTGGGTAGCAGAGTTTAAACGAGGCCGTACGAGCTGCCAAGACGAGCATCGCAGTGGTCGAGCAAATGAGGTGACGACTCCAGAAATGGTGAAGAAAATCCACAAAGCGGTACTGGATGATCGTCGACTGAAGGTGCGCGAGCTAACAGACATAGTAGGCATTTCAAAAAGTGCGGTACATCGCATATTATCTGAAAATTTGGACATGAGAAAGCTGTGTGCAAGATGGGTACCGCGTTTGCTCACACTCGAGCAAAAACAGTGTCGTGAAGATGTTTCAATTGAGTGTTTAGCGAAGTTTCACAGCAACAAAACAGAATTTTTGCGCCGTTTCATAACCATGTATGAAACATCATGGGTCCATCACTTCACACCCGAGACAAAAGAACAATCAAAACAATGGACTGAAAAGGGAGAACCGGCTCCAACGAAGGCGAAGACCGTTTCATCTGCAGGCAAGGTCATGGCGTCGGTTTTTTGGGATGCGCGTGGGATAATTTTCATTGACTATCTTGAAAAAGGAAAAACTATCAACGGCGAGTATTATGCGAACTTATTGCAACGTTTGAGCGAAGAAATCAAGCAAAAACGGCCGCATTTTGCTAAGAAGAAAGTGTTGTTTCATCAAGACAATGCACCAGCTCGCAAATCCGTTATTGCAATGGCCAAAATTAATGAATTAAAGTTTGAATTGCTACCTCATGCACCCTATTCGCCAGATTTAGCCCTCTCGGAGCCCCTTTCTGTTCCCAAACTTGAAAAAATGGCTCAGTGGTCAAAGATTTCCCAACGATGAAGAAGTGATGTCAGCAGTTAATGGGTATTTTGAGGAGCGAAACAGTTCTTATTATAAAAAGGGTATCGAACTTATTGAACATCGCTGGGAAAAGTGTATAGAGCTGAAAGGAGATTATGTTGAAAAATAAATATATTTTTTTCCAAAATTTTTGTGTTCTTTGCTGGGTCGGGTTTCTTCAGAGTGGGATTATTGATTTAAATATCTTGGCGTTTCGTCCAAACCAACTCTATCCCATTTTTATCTTCCTGTTTATTTCTTCAATGAATGATCCATCTTTGTTGATAAACGTCATCTCATGTAAAAGAAGTCATGTTTGAAAGATAATATATATATATAGATAGATAGATAGATAGATAGTTTAATTTTTTAATTAAAATATAATTTGTTTCCTTTTATAATAATTTTCAGCTAATGGTTGAAAACAGTATGTATTTATAAGACAATCTATAGATTTTTTTTCGATTTTTGTTTGTTTTCGGCATATCAAAAAATAATATTATAAAAATATTGCGTACTCAAACTCACATAAAATAGTATTGGACCCCAACCACTTTTCAATTTTCATGTTCGACACCTACACTTAGTTATTATCTACACATCGACGAAATGTTGAGAACGCGTGCCGAAATCCGAACGGTTTTCCAAGCAGACATATGCATATTTGATATGATTTTAATGTGTCCTAGCATAAGCCTCTTACTATAGGCTCTAGTGCTATGCCCTACACTGACGCTATACATATTCCCGTGTACAGCGACGATGTCGACGTCGACGACAGAGAACGGTCGACCCCCGCACACCCCCATGGCATCATCTCGTCATCAGCCGAACGGCACATCCGCTGTTCGATACTCTGTTTTATAAAATATCGAAGTTATATAAATACGTACGAGCACAAAATGATAAATAAAACATGTAATATTTAATTACGGCGAGCATATAGTTCGTTGTATCGACATCATGTTTGTAACCGTTTTCAATGCGAATTCAATATTAAAATTGTCGGATGGTGTCATGTTTTTTACTGTGTAGCAATGAATAACCTCAGTCGCGTATGAGCGATGATTATTCTTCTTTTCTGATTCTCTTAGAAAATATTCACACTCGTTTCATATTACAATTCCTTATGAGCTATTATTCCAAACTGTAAAATTTCAATCGGTGTACAAAATTTTTCAAATTCATTTCCGCACCGCAGTAAAATTTCTTGATAATTTCAAACTATTTGACTTTCATTGTGACACCAATTAGCACAAATCTTTCTATTGCCTGAAATGGGTATAACATAATCTATTCTTTCTTCAGTAATTCTAAGTATTAGAGAAATAGAACTCTGGGTTAACTTACAGTCTTCTTTGATTAAAGAGATATGTTAATGAATTTGATCGCCTATCGTAACAGATCGGCCTAAACGAGGTTTATCTTACAAGTTGGCGTTACTAAAACTAAATTTCTAATTTTTTTCCCTGGACATAAATCTGTAAATTACCTGATTTCAACTTGATCCATAGTTATGTGGATTTTTTTAAAGTTTTCTCGCATATTCTACGATTTATAATTTGTGGAATATGTGTACACATTCGTACACTAACAATACACAATAAAAATACAGAGGATGGTATCGGGGAACCTCCATCTCTGAGAAATGATCAGACATAAGAAGACACTAACACGGTAACATGATTCATACTTTCTATAAAATCGTGAAAAAAAATTTTCAACTTGATGAAACAAACAGTCTTAATTTAAATAACGTTATTTCTTGGTACAAATAGTACAAATATGTGATTGATAATTAAGTAGAAATAAAATTCTTAAATATGATGTTCGTGGAAATTATGAATGTCTTATTGATTGCAATACTGAATATATTTTTTGAAATCTTAAACATGACAATATATATATATATATATATATATATATATATATATATATATATATATATATATACATATATAATTTTTAGTCATGATTATAAATTGACAGCTCTATGCACTGCAGAAAAATGAATTAGAAGGTACAAAAATAAGTAAAAGAGAGAAACAGTAAGTTATACGTTTAATAAAAAATGTTATTTTTTATTCAAGAATAAAAATCTGTGAAATTTTCGTTTACATGTATTTTTAATGATATCACATTTATAGATCCGTACAACCCGCAAACTATGAAAAAGGCCAATTTTCGATAAAAAATAATTCATTTATCTCAAACAGTACAATAAATTTTAATGAAATAATGCATAAAATTCCGTTGTTTATAATAAACTACACCCTCCAAATAATGTGAAACAATAATTACTATTTTTTAATTACTTCTACTATGTTCAAGTTAGTGATGTTTTTCCATAGAAGTACATTTGAAAATGGAATTGCTCTTAAATAGCAAAAAGAATTGATTTCAAATTTTAAAACAGCATCGAAATAAAAATAGGAATCTTATAAATTTTCATCAATTTCTTAGTAATTCTGCAACTATCACATATATATATTTTAAACAATTTATTAGTAATATAATTATTTCTGCTTGGAAATTATTTAGTGCTATTTACCTAAATATACTTTTGCAAGAATATATTTAAAAACGGTAAAGAAAAATTGAACTGTAAACCTTATAGTCTAAATAGATACATTGCTCGTAATTCAAATTAAAAAATATCTTAACCGAAATTAAATTTCTAATTAGGTGTATTTATTGCAATATATATATATATATATATATATATATATATATATATATATATATATATATATGTATATACATGCCCAAAAATTATTTTCATAAATATGGCCTAATAAATTGTATATATATTTTAAACACCTATATATATATATATATATATATATATATATATATATATATATATATGTATATACAGTGTCCAAAAAATTTGTACACATTTTGATTGTTATCATCTGTTTATTTTCATAAATATGGCCTAAAAAATTATATATATATTTTAAACATCCTATATATATATGTATATGTATATACAGTGTCCAAAAAATTTGTACACATTTTGATTGTTATCATCTGTTTATTTTCATAAATATGGCCTAATAAATTGTATATATATTTTAAACACCCTATATATATATAACATACATAGTGGGTGTTTTGTGATCTAAGGTGGAGATAAAATGCACTGGAGCATCTGATAGATATTTAATATAATTTATTCATAGATTCAAACTCTATCTCGATTTGTTGCATAAAGCTTTTTTGGTTGTATTGTTCTATTTTTTGTATGTATATATACATATATATATATATATATATATATATATATATATATATATATATATATAAACGAACATAGAAAATCGAAAAGTCTCTTTACAACGCAATATGCAAATCATGTCATTCTAACTTAATGAAATAAAACAACTGATACAAAATAGTTAAAGACAACATATTCTAACTTGATAGTTAAATGTTTCTTGATCTATTAATGACTAATAATAAATGGGAGAATCAAAAACACTATATTTATCGTCATAAATTTATATATTTGTTATTGTTGGTCAGACAAAATTGTCTTTATAAATAAATAAAAATTTTGTTAATGAAGAAGTTGATTTTTAGCACGCAAAGAAACCTCATTAATGACAAGTGCAATACTAAAAATAATACTTTTTTTAAAATAGAAAATATTAAAATCAGCTGTGTTATTTTCATTACATTATTGCATAAATTTAGTCATTATGGTATATTGATTTTTTCCATTAATGTCTTTTCGTAATTTCAGTTTCTTATTTTATACAATATAGTTTCTGGTTTATACGATATTTTTCAAAATGTACCTCAACGATATATATTATGATATATTGTTTATTTTTACATTTTAAGGTATTTAACTCTCTCAAGATCAGGTA
>CM068318.1:20369086-20636586 GCA_034766995.1 Acanthacorydalis orientalis | reverse complement strand
TTGTTGATTTCTTGATAATAACTCTCAACTGTAATGGTTTCGCTAGGATTCAAAAAAATGTAGTGGACTATACCAAGTGCAGACCGTCAAACAGTCGCTATAATTTTCTTTTAGTGTAAATTCAATTTTCAAAAATACTTTGGGACTTCATTTTTGTCCAAACATTATGCAGACCGCTTTCTACTGTAAAAGATCCACTTTTCGTTGCATGTTACCATACGATCAGGAAGTGGATCGTTTCTCTTATGTAAAAGAAGCGTGGAACAAACTTTGTAATGGCGATCTTTTTGGTTTTCGTTCAGATCGTGCGGCATCCATTTGTCAAGCTTTTTTGATTTTCCTAGCTGTTTTAAGTGGTCGAGAAATGTTGGATGACTAACCCCTAACTTTTGTGCAAGTTCCCGAATTGTTATGCGTGGTTCTGATTCAACAAATGACATTAATTGGTCGTTATGAGCTGAAGAAGGACGTCCGAGACCTTCTTCATCTTCAGGGTTCTCGTCCCCAGCACAACATTTTTGGAACCACCATTGTACCGTATGATCCTTTACAGTATCGACACCAAAAGTATCGTTCAGTTTATGAGCAGTTTCTGCTACTTTGCCATCCGTTTTAAACTTATACAAACATTTGCTCTTATTTGTTTCTTTTCCATCTTTAATTCAATAACCCAATTAGAAACAAAATTAATAATAAAACTAAAGTCGACGTTACCAAAGTAAAGATAGAAAAATACACTTTAACATCCTATTAACCTGAGCACGTTGAAGTGACATTGAAAAAAAATAAGGTTAGAATTCATAAAACCAAACCGCGATTATTTTTCTACCAATCTAATAATTTCCATTCTCACATATCTCACTGACATTTTCTTCTTTGTCTTTTAATTAAATTAAAGCCTCTTTACAAAATCCTAGATTGAATATTTAATCATTAGGTACAGATTCGAAGACGAACAATACCTGAAACATCCAAAAAAAAAACATTTTCTTCATATTTCACCAATACGCCCGTTTTTAGGATCTATGATGATGATAACTTCCAGTAGAATGATTACTTTCGTATCGAGGTTGTAACTACATCGATGATTCATCACAAATCATAATACAATTGTTCAAATTCGAATCGATTTTACCCTTCTTTTAGATCCTAACACATTTTAAACTTTTAATGATCAGTTAACAATATTCGAATAAAGTTTGAATTCAATTCATATGAAAGTTGGAATAAATCAAATTATAATAAAAAATAAAGTCGAAATCATCTGAGGAAGAATACTTTGAAGGAGATAACACATGTACATTATTCTTTGAACTACAAAACTAAGTTTTGAAAGTTTTTAATCAAAATTCTTATATATATATATATATATATATATATATATATATATATATATATATATATATATATATAATCTAAAATAAAAAGATAAAACATAGATATAGTTAATATGAAATGATTTCTTTAATATCCATCATACATTATTACAATTTGCAAATTTGTTAATGTTTCTAGTCTATAAAGACAATTTCATTTTTTAAACTATCATAATTGATTACCGGTTAATAAAATGTAAGAATTCAACTTATTTATTATTTCAAGTGTAAACATTTTTATTGAATTATAATTGAAACATATTTTTCTCCATTATTTCTAATACTTTTTTCTTTCAAACTTTTACACTTTAAGTGTCATCTTGACTAACTCTAAAAGATCAAAACGTTCCAAATATTAAATTTAGATATAAAGTGTGATGCGTCTTGACTTGACGCTTGATTTTCACAATTTTAATATGAAGGTATGTCTTAACTAAACACAATAACAAATTCATTTAATGTCAGCTTCTTTAAGCATCGAAATACTTAATTAGGATATGTTAAATACATATGACATATGTATCTAAAAAATATTATGCTATAATGTGACAACAATAAACAAAAGTTGTTTTATTTGCATCTAATATTATTAAGTATATGTAAACGACCGTAAATCCATAATAATAACTTAAAAATAGAATATATAATAAAAAATAATTGACATAAATTAACCTTATTTAACAAACAGCAAAAATTCTATGCCCATCTAGTATTACAAATCTAGTATGGCAGTGCGTCTTGAAATGTGATACTTAAAATGCTACGTTTTGATTGGCTTATATGAACAATTGAATACCTTGCGAATCACGCATGGCATTTAAACCTCGTGGTAGAACGCACCTTAATTTATTAAACTGGCATCTTTTGGTATTAAATAAAAAACTAATTGCTTTAAAATATTTTAAAATCTAACTCTTTACATTATCTTAATAAATATTTAAAAGCAAAATATTTATTTTCATATTTTAATATTCGTTATTGTAATGTTCTATTAGAATATCCAGCGTTAAATCTCTCACTTTGTATTTCACTACTTGATCCATTTTCAGATAGGTTAATATTGTTTTAAAGTACTTTTAGAATCTTTATACGCTGTTTGATTCTACACGAGAAAAATCTGGTTTCTTTTTAGTGTGAAAAATATTGATTCGGTAAATTATTTATTTATTTATTAACTCCTACTTCCTGATTAAACTTATATGAAATTAATAAAATTATTTCAAAAATCAAAATTTAAGAATAGCTGAAATTAAAGATAGCTGAAACCGGTTTTAGTAAAGTATAAAATAAACATTAGAAGAAAAATTAATGAATATAATTAGAAAAATGTATTTTAAATGTCTGTAGCTGTTTAATATACACTTCAAAAAAGAAGTAGACGAGCCATTGAAACCGGAGTGGTTGATCATTATTCCGAAACTGCAAAGCCAAATAATGGATACGTACAACGAGTTCAAGACGCAATTCTTCAGTATGATCGGCTTGCAATTGTTGATACTTGCTGTCATAGTTGGAATAATTGTGTGGAGTATAGAGAGGAAACGATTCAAGCAACTGAATAACAGTTTGAAGCAATCGAATGCGGAACGTATGTATTTCATTTTATTATTATGGAATCGACAGAAAGATTTAATAATAAACAGGGACAAACCTAAAATATATTGTGTCTAGGACATCCGTCTCTTTTCGCTTCCCTCTCTCCCGCCCATTAATAATTTTAGAATTTAAAAACAGTGAAATACTTTTGTAAGAATTTTCTTATTCAGAATAATACTATTATAATCAAACTGAACAAAATCTAGAACGTTAAACATTCAATGAATAGGTAATAATACAGTTTATTTGATACAAAAAAAAACGCAGAAAATCCTCTATCAACAGTCTATTATTCAAAACCAAATAGAAACGATTCATTATCTGTTTTGAAGCCTTAATTTCTATAAATTGATCAATGACTTCATCGAAGTTTGTTTACTTTACATAGTCATGTGGTGAAAAGTAAAATCAGATTTGTTGAACTTATACTCGAATGAAAAAAAAATATTTTTTGAAAAAAATCACATGAATGAATAAACCCAAAAGTGGTTAAAAAAAATTTGAGAAAAAATAAAAATCTTTTCCAAGATTTATAAAAAATCATGCCGCAATAAAATTTATTAAATGAAATTTCGTCAAATTTTCGCTTCTTCAGCGTAATTTTTTACAGTTTTTAAATTTCTCTTAAGTCGTTCATTTTACACATTAAAGTTTCAACGAATATTTCAATAAGAATCTAATTTATCTAATTTGTATTATATATACTCCAGAATTTAACTATTGTAAGTGGCAAAATTTTCGACTATATAACAAAAAAGATTTTCAGAAGCTGATTTATCTTTAATTTCTTAAATCTTCAATTTCTCATGAAACCGATCAAGGTATTCAAACATGCCACTTTTCACTTAGTTTGATTATATAAGATTAGCAACCGTTGCTTTCTCCTTTTCAAAACTTTATTCTCGATAGCACTTGCCTGCTGATTATCAACCAATGAGGACTGTCTTCTCTCATCCTCTTAAGACAATATTGGTAATGAAACAACTGTCTAAAGTACTTTAAACTAACTCATTGCCGTAAAAATTTTAGAATTATTCTAATAACTGCTATTATACTGCGCTATCAAAAAACATAAAATCTGCAAATCACTGTATTTAACATTAAAGTAAATTTTTAATTGCAGACATTTTAATTTTCATTCAGAATCAGTCATTTCGTACATAACAATTCAATACACTATGACATTAATAATGTACTAGATATAAAATCTTCCAAATGAGTAGCCAACATTCGAAATTCGCGAATATTTGCACTTGGACAATAGTAAAATAAGTCGTATATAACATAAATACTAAAAAGAGACAAACAAGACATTCTTTTCTCCCTTTTCGACTAAATTTGTTCATATTATTATTTATTTCCGTAGTGTTTTTGAACGTGAATATGACCTAAATTCAGCATGACACATTTTTAAGCATAAATGGCATTTTTAATACCAGTGGGTTAATAATTTAATATAAATAAAGAAACAAAAATGTGTATGTTTGTAAGATATTAGGAATGCTTGATTGTATTAATTACAATATTCTACATTTCTAGATATTATTATTTCTAGATAGTATTAAACAGTTTAACATTATAACAGTATATCAGTTAAGATTTATAAAATGGCAACATTATACGCACTGTGAAAAAAAATGCAAGAAGTTAAGACAATGAATATCATATGAAAAAAATAAAAAGCTTTACATCATATAGAAAATCTATATTTTGTTAAAATTTCTCATCCGTCTTTGATCCTACCGCATTTTCACACATTCCAGTATCTCATTAACCGTCTAACAAGAAAAATTTCATTAAATCATAATTAATTCCTCTAATATTCGGTGTTATGAATATTAATACAATTTTATAAAAACTTTCCTGCACTGATAAATTACATACGAAAAATATAAAATAATGGATATTATTTTTTCAATATTTCTTTGCTATCATGTGCGATAGTGCGAAATTTTCCTATAAGAGTTCATGTGAAACTGCATTAAATTCAAATTGTAATTTATCTTCATCGGTGTAATAGATTAATTAAAAATTTGACCTATAACATCAGAATAAAAATTTTTCCCAGATTGCGGACAAAGTGTGGTACCAACATTAGTTTCAGTGTAAGAAGACCATCAGAAAATCTCAATACAAATTTCGGTTTTCGGGGCTCTAACGCTCCTCAGAACGGTAAATACGTGGAAGGTGTCCAGCACAATATAACAGCCAACATTAAAACATCCAATAAAAAAAGACCTACCAATGAAATTAGCACTAATAATTTCATCTTATGTGTATTGTTTTCATTTCTTAGTATTGTTGGATACAACCGTTTAATTTAGTTATGGACAAATATTAAATTTGCGCGATTTTATTATATGGGTTTAAATTGGGACGTAAAATAACAAACTGCTCGAAATATCAAATTTGTTTTTGGCAAAGAGTCGATTAGTGAACGTACAACTCAACACTGGTTCCAAAAATTTCATAATGAAAACGAAAAAAGCCTTGACGATGAGAAGGGTCGTGGACGTTCTTCAGTCATAGATACAATAATGATTTAAGAACCATTATTGAAGCGGACCCACATAAAACAACTCGAGAGGCGGCAGAAGAACTCAATGTTGTTCATTCAATAGTTGTTCGACATTGGAGGGTAATTGGAAAAACATAAAAGCTGGATAAATGGGTGCCGTATGAATTAAACGAACATCGACCAATTCGGCTATACGAAGTCTGCCCTACGCTTCTTTTGCGTAACAAAAATGATCCCTTTCTTCATCGCATTGTCATATGTGATGAAAAGTGGATTCTCTACAATAATCGGAAACGTTCAACAATGTGGCTTGACCGAGAAAAAGCACCTATACAGTTTCCTAAACCGAAGCTTCATGAAAAAACATTATGGTCACTGTTTGATGATCGGCACGTGGCATCATTCACTACAACTTTTTAAATCCTGGTGAAACAATAACAGCAGAAAAATATTGTCAGGAAATTGAAAAAATGCATGAGAACTTCCAGGACTCCAGAATTCTATCTTGTAGGAATAAACAAACTTGTTTCCCGTTGGGAAAAATGTGTGCAGGCCAATGGTCTTCACTTTGATTAACAATAATAATTTTTAACTGATATATGCGTCTTTATACTCAATATGTAAAAACCGCAATTATTTTTACACCAACCGAATACATTTTTAAATTGTAAAACTATTTCACTAAAAACTCGATTATATCTTCCCGAGAAAATGATTGACACATTTTTTTTTCTGTAGTATTACTAGAATCGTACACGGACGGTTTGCCAGCCACGAGATCCACACTCGACGCTGAAATCAATCGGGCAACTGGAATTCTACTCGCCACGCACGACGAACTGAGCGAACTAAGCGCGGCCGTACGCGCGACAAGAAACAATTCGAAATGTAACGAATGTGCGAAAAGAGCGAATGAAATATCAGAAATGTCACGTCATAAACGAGTCGACCGGGCCACAAAATGGTTGCTAAAGACTTATAAGAAGAAATATTCGAATGGTGACACCATGAACGGCGATTATATACACGAAACGAAACAAGATAAATGAGACGATTAGACGAATAAATATTATATATATATATATATATATATATATATATATATATATATATATATATATATACATCACATACATACATATAATTATATATATAGTGGCTGAATTAGGAACCGTGCTTAGTTTTTATGTTTTTCTTCTTTCTTAAGACACTTATATTTTATACTATTTTGTTCATATTTCTACAGCGCAATATTTCATATTGTGAAGCATATTTTTTTGTTATGGGGAAAATTATTTTGTAAACGTGATTTATTTAAGTTAAATTCTTTGTATATGTTTTTTTTTGTCTATTATTTGAGTCTTTTACAATTAAATATATATTTATCTATACAAATTGTTGTTTTGTTCACTTACTAGCAATTTAACTATTTTAATTTTTACAGGGAAAAAAATAATTGCTAACAATTAATATTGGATCAGTGCAAAAGTTCGTATACTATTTAAAATTGAAACTCGAGTGATTATTTTTCGAAGAAAACGCTTTTATTAATCGATTATGTATTCACCATCATTTTCTGTAATCATTTTCCAACGTCCAGGCAGCTCCTGGATTTCTTATTCGTAAAAGCTGCGCGGTTTTTCGGCAAAAAAGCGGTGAGGTGGTTTTTGACTGCCTCCGTGGTGACACATGTTTTACCGTTTAAAGTGTTTTTCAGCGACAGGAACAAATGATAATTGGAAGGTGCAATGTACGGAGAATACGTCTGATGCGATATGATTTCCCATTTCAACTGCTTCAGTTTTTGTAAGTCAGTTTTGCTGTATGTGGTTTTGTGTTGTCGTGGTGTAAGATGACCCCCTTGTGATTTACCAAAATCGAAGGCTTTTCTTTAATTGTTGCATTCATTTTGATTAGTTATCGACAGTACTTCTCCTTAGTAATCGTTTCGCTCCATGGGAGCAGCGAAAAATAAACAAAACCTTTGCAATCCAACCAAACACACAACAACTTCATCAGGATGCAAGTCAGCTTTGACGACTGGTATTGCTCCTTTATTCGCTTGCTTCCACATTCATCTGCATCAGACGTTATTGTATAGGATCCATTTTTCATCGTCAATCACCAACCGATCCAAAAAAGGCTCCCTGTTGAGGAGTAGAAGCAAAGAAACTACCGTAGAAATTCGATAAAACTTGTATTTTTTCAGATAACGAGTGCAGCACGCACATATACAGCTTCAACGTGAACTCCAATTTATTTAAATGCCAAAATTCAGTCAATCTGTCAGTGTTGAGTGTCTCGGCAACCTCTTCCGTCGAAATTCGAGCCAGGTTTAGCCGTCCAAACCGGGGATTGATTTTCGAAGTTAAAGTCACCAAGGCGAAATTTAGCAAATCATATCTTCACAGTTAAAAATGATGGTACATGATTCAAATAAACCTCCCGAATATTTTTCGTTGCTGCGTCAACGGTTACTCCTTTCCGAAACTCGTACAACATAACGTGACGAAAGTGTATCTTTTTGTCCATTTTCAAACATTTTTCTTACGCACAAATCGAATTGAAACTGATGTTCAAATGACAGCTGTGATTATCACCTTTCAAACGATATATAACATGAATACATTTCAATCACGAGCGCCGCAATGCGGCACTCTTAACACCACCTATTGAATCGTATACGAACTTTTGCATTGGTCCAATATTTCATTTAGTGGTACAAAATGTAAGAAGAAAGCATGCATGTAATAAATATAATAAGTCACATAGAAAACATATAGTAAAACGAAGAAACGGAAAACAAATGTGTGAATGTGTTTTATATGCAAGAAAAGAATCTAATTGTTATCTCATAAATGACTACGAAGGAGCAATGAACATTAAGAAAGTTATAAAAATTAGCAAAAATAAAAGATACTTCAAGGCAAAAACAGAGAAAAAGTAGACAACACCTACATGACAATAAAAAGTATCATAGATAAATTCAAAGAAAGAATCGAGTAAAATTAATACGTGTTGAACGAGATAATACATTATATCAGAAATAGGGAACCAAGAAATAAAAAAGTGATACCTGAAATAATTTATAACGGGATATGAATGAGTTTAATTCATATCATGTTTGACATTATCAAAGATGTTAAAGTAAAATTATAAATATTTAATCATCATCTGAAATCTGATAATTTCTTTTAAGAATCTATTGAAAAAATATCAGACATTTTTTTTAAAAAATTCGAAATTTCGAAATATATGCTCTAAGTAAATAGTAAATAATAAGTTATAAGTGACATATATGATAACCAATTCCCTAATTTTTGATTATAAATTATTTTTTTATTTATTTATTTTAATAACAACAGGCACATTTTTGTTTCAGGACAGTCAAGAGTGATACACAATTGACAATTTAAATGTCCGTACAAAATTTAAATGTCTATAAAAAAAAGATACAATTATTAATGAGTTATAATTAATTTATCTAGGGAATCTTAACGAAATTTTAGGCAAATACTTAGTTTTCTTAATGAACTGAACGCACAAAAAAATTGAAACAATTCTGTTTTTTTCAAACATCTTACTACTATATCCGATATTATATAGTTTATCGGCACTACAGATTAATTCATTTTTAGTGTCAAGTTTTTCTTCCCACAAAGTATATATGTTTTCTCAGCACAATATTTAATAATTAATTGCTAATCATTTATTTAATACTTATGTATATTTCGAAGAAAATTTATTTTTGAAACTTAAAAATCTCTCTTCTATAATATATATATATATATATATATATATAATGTTAAGAAATGATACAATAATAGGAATTCGAAAGACATACGTCTGTCGAATAATAAACGAAAAGAATGGATAAAATGAATTAATGTCCATTGAAGATAGTCACCTGTGTTGATCAGCACGACCTTAATCCTCTTAGATGGCGCAAAGCTCCCATCAGACTTTATCCGCTACACAGTAAGCCACGCTCTGACAATAGACGCGAGCTTTTCTAATAACACTGAAAGCTCAAGGCTCTGACCGAATGAACGGCGGGCCGTTCATACGACCGACGGTCGGACGCTATAAGCTCTTGACGCCAAAAACTAATAGACTTAACACATAAACGTATTTTCCTTTTACAATAATGATATTTCTGATGAAATATTGGTCGATGCGGCAAGAAGATTGTCGCGTAAATCCAGTAGAAAGAGGTTGGATGATGTATAAGAACAAGGATACGTTCGAATTAATTTTTTTTATATGAACTTATAATTCAATTTATATATATACACATACACATTTATATATAACACATATATATATAACATAACACACACACACATATATATATATATATATATATATATATATAAAGAGTGATTCAAGGTAAGTTTCTATATGACAATGGTGAATATTTTTCAAACGTCAAAGTATTTGTCAATGTTAAAGTGGCTTTTGTAGAGTAGAAACGTGTACAAAATTAATCATGGAGCAATACACGACGGAACAACGCGTTAAAATTATCGTAGCCTATTATGAAAATGGGCGTTCGAGGAAAAGTGCACACCGCGCACTACTTGAATATTTTGGTATACAAAATCGACTTTCTGAGCGCACAATTTGGAATTTGATCAAGAAATTCGAACAAATTGTGTCAGCAGCAAACATCAAGACACCTCGGTATCCTCTTGCAGGTCGCTCGGACGAGAATATTGCCATGGTTCGTGAAAGTGTAGCCGAGGAACCGGGAAAATCGATACGTTGTCGATCGCAGCAATTGGGTCTTTCGTATTTCGCTAGCGAATTTTGACAAAGGATTTGCATTTATACGCTCACGAGATCCAAATGATTAAAAGCCTAGATACCATCAACAGCGTGGTGATTTTACTGAATGGATGCATGAACAAGGAGTGGATATTTCAAAGAAAATCGTGATGAGGCGCATTTTCACCTCAATGGATACATTAACAAGCAAATTTGACGCATTTAAGAATCGGAAAATCCAACAGAGATTTACAAGAAGCGAATGCATCCTCGAAAAGTAACCGTTTAGTGTAGTTTTTGATTTGAAGGCGTAATTGACCCGTATTTTTTTGAAGATGATGAGGAAAACACTGTTACAGTCAATCTTATTCTCTAACAGAGCATCATAACAAACGTTTTATGCGATCAATTGGAAAATATAGGTATAGAAGATGTCTAGTTTCCACAAGACGATGCCATTAATCACACAGCAGCAGAAACAATCGCGCTATTGCGCACAAAATTTCCAGGCCGCATGATCTCAGGAAACGATGACATCAATTGGCCACCGAGATCATGCGATTTAACTCCTCTAGATTTCTTTCTTTGGTGCTATTTGAAGAGTAGAGCCTACAAGAACAAACCGAACACGATTGCAGAGCTGAAACAGGAAATACGACACAAAATAGCTGACTAGAGCATGCGTTGTGTCGCTATGTAATCGAAAATTATGACAAGTACATTACGTCATGTCACAAAAGCTGCGGCAGACATTGAACAATATAATCTTTCATACATAATTGTATTAAATTGAATTAAAATACTACATAAAAAATAATGATTTTTTTATTTTTGAGTTTTTTTTAATACTTTCATGTAGAAGCCTAAATTGAACCACCTATATATATATATACGAGTATGTATATATGTATATAAGGATAAATATGAATATATAGTATAAACATGAATAACATGATAAATGAAATCTACACGTCCCACCATAGTCTTTATTATAAAATATAGATGCGAGAACTTTATATCGAAATTCCAAACAATTAAATATTCATTATACGCCTCTGGAATTGGACGATATTAAACAGGAATCAGCCTAGCGTGACGGATGTTTCGATATTAATTCGCGTCGCTAACTACGTATCAATTAGTGTCTTTGGTGCTGGTACGGACGAGGAATGTCGGCATCGCATTCCATTTCCATTTTGTGTTAAATGTCACTTAGTCCAGGATATTGTGCTCAATGTATTTCTTTAGTATACATTTCGCATGTGTTTCTTTCTACACTCTTTTGTCTCTCGCATTAAATTTGATTTTTTTATAACATCCATAATTTAAATTGCAGTTTTATGTTTTTGATATCATCTGGTATAAATTAAAGGTATGTATCGCACTGTAGCAATTGTGTTACAAAAGATAATACCAGAGAAATGTAGAATCGATGACTATTAACAAAATAGTTATTTACTTTGTACGATTTTTGTAAACACTAGTATCAGTTTCACATAGAATATATTTATCTTATGCACAAATAGTTTACAAAACTTGAAGAAAAATGGCATCATTGAACTGGTAATTTTATATCAATTTTAAATAATCCGATGAAATAATTAATGTATAAATTATTTATTTATTACAAACAGTATCTATTTATAATATAATAAAAACTATAACCTTATATATACATACATACATACATGTGTATATATATATATATATATATATATATATATATATTTATATATATATATATATATATATATATATATATATATATATATATATATATATATATATATATATATATACATATATTAGGTGTAAGAAATAATAAGGTGCCTTTAAATTGAATCAATTATAACTCTGTTCTAATTAAAATATTTTCTTGTTATTTTAGTATTTTTAAGTGCCAATCTTAACATTTAAAAACACTATACATCTTGACCAAGCAGTTGGCATAATCTCACAAAACAGTAATGAACCCGATGGCGTCCGAAAAGCAGCATATTAGACACTGCATACTTTTCGGATTCCAGTTGAAGAAAACGCTGACAAAGCCGTGAAAATAATTATTTAATAATATATATATAATATCTTAAATAATAAAATAAACTTTAAGGAAAGATTTTACGACACATAAGACATGCAGAAAATGTTAAAACAGTGAAATAAATCCGAAAGTGGTTTCGACTTTAAGCCGTCATCTTTTTTGAAAAGCGATTCGTCAATTATGAGACAGATGGAGCAAAGTTATATGAAATAATGAGTTATATTTTAAAGATTAAAATGTGTTCCATTTTGCATAAACATTCATTTTCTATATAAAAAAAACAGGCACAGAATTAATTTGTACACCTAATATATATCCACTACGCAATAATATATTTACTTTTATGAAATCTTCTAGAAATAGGTCAGTACATTTTTTCACTGAATTTGTAAATGTGTATATGTTGTTCATAGTACTCTAAAATTTACTCGATTTTATATATAGACAGTGGATTGTATATTATTTAACAACGAATACTATTAAGTGATCCAATTAACCTTATGTATATTTAAGTAAACTATATGACACCTTTTTTCAATTGATTCTCTAGTTGTGTTCTTTAAATGTTAACGTTGAGTTTAAAATAACTTATTAATATATAGATAAAGATTTAGTGCTGCATGTACATTTATGTAACTGGGTTGCGGGCAGGAGAAGAAGGGAATTCTAGGTAGTGAGGAGTGATGTTTGTGCGGACCAATAGCAGTGTATGACAATCAGCATGGTAGAAACAACAGATAAAGTGCAAATAGGCTGATTAAGACACAAAATGACAGAATTAATAGCTATCGCAAAGAAGTACGACAAATAATTCATATCCAAATAAGACAATTTATCATCAATAGTTAATTTCTTCTCCTTCCTGTGTTATAGGGAAGGAGAAAATGACAACATGTAAAAATTGTGCATGGTGTATAAAAATTCTATATGAAGATACTAATATGGTTTTAGCTCTTTATATAGGATCTCTTCTTTAATATTACCTCCAAACGTATCTAACATATAATTTTAAAATAATAGTAAAATTTTATGAAATATTTTACCATTCTGTGCAAGTACAGTCAGATAAACAGCTAAATTCTTTTATTTGATCTATTTTATTTTCTTATTAAATATAATTCGAAACAAAAAAAAATAATATATTGAATATATTCATTATTACAGACAATTTACAAATCTCAGAATAACAACTGGTAGAGAAGTATGCATAAAAATAAAAGATAATACATGAAAAAACTTAAACACTAAAACAGTTGGACGAACAATCAAGAATACTGGCTATCATGGTTAGATTTTCTAAAATAATCAAAGATTAATAAACAAAACAAGGAAAGGAGACTTAAATTTGATGAAAAAACACGTACAGTTATCGTGAAATATTTGAAAAAGCATTCTGATGATTGTACATTCTAGATAACTGATTCATCTCAGAGAAAAATGAAATGATGAATCTAGTCACTGGATACGATACAGAATGCATGCAAAGCTTCAAGTTCTAAAATGTTATTCTATTGAAGGGATAGTGCTTTTTTGTGTTTACATTAATATTTTAAACCATAATTTAAAAAATAGTATAGAAAAGTTAAGATTAGATACTAAATCTGTATTTCAATAGGACAATGATTCTAAGCATTGTAGTACGAAAATTAAGAAAGATAATTTGTACAATGTACCGAAACTGATTAAGACAACCCTTCGGTTGACAAATATGAACTCACTAGCATAATTATAAAGAAAAGGGAAAATATAGCATCACATTTCTTGTAAGAAAATGTTGAAAACATCTTCAGAAAGAATTAAGTAAAATTAACACAAATCTAACAAGACAGCTGAAAACAACCAGAGTTTATGATTAATCAACTGAAAATTATTTAAAAAACTAAAATACAATCAACCAAACATTAATTTCTACAATTTCATTTCATTTTAAATAATATTATTATTAACCGGATACTTTTGTGTACTTTATGTTCAATGTTAAACCAGATACATTTTTTTTAAATTTATTTATTTGTTCTGATCTTAATATATAATATTCTGAAGTAAATTAATCGACTTTATTCGTTTTTTTTCTTTACAGTCGACCTGATTTGATCAAGAGACAATAACTAAATATAGATGTTACTAAATACTTTTTTGATGAACTGTATATATGTATATGTACATGTATGTGTATATATATATATATATATATATATATATATATAACTTATTGTAAATATATTTAAAAATATAAAATAACGCATGTTATAAAATCGTATATTGAAAATATCATCCAATTTATATATATATATATATATATGTGTGTGTGTGTGTGTGTGTGTGTGTATGTGTTTGAAGTAGATTTTTTTCCTCTGATATTTTTCAACGCACAAGCGCATAACAACTTCTTTCAAAAATGCCACGTATATTCTCCTTTTTTCCAATAAACCGTCCAAATTGGTTCAGACGGCGTAGCGGTGACAAAAAATTTTCGTCGCCGTCGCGACACAGCAGAGATGAGAAAAGTAACATCCCAGGAGCTTCATTGTCGCATTGTATTGATAGAAAATTGGATTTCAATTGAATTCAATTTTTGAATCGGGAACGCACAGAAGAAGCTTTTGCGATGATGTTATTTCAGTATTATATATATATATATATATATATATATATATATATATATATATATATATATATATATATATATATATGTCTATATAAGTAACTCAAAGTAAAATTCGTATAGTTAATCATTATTTTTTTTATAAATCGATTAGTAAACGATACAATACTTATAATTAATATTCTTTTATAAATCTAGTATAACATGCGATTTTATTCAACAAAATTCGTCAGAAATTTTAAATACAAAATATTTTAATAAAAATATATTTATATCACATTGACAACCAAGTCTAACTAATCACTGAATGTAATAATTATAAATCAAAGTAGTCTCAATTCCTATACTCATGTGTTGTCATTTTGAAATAGAGTCCGATGGTAACAATGACGCCACTAATGACCCAAACATGTTTAACTGAAGTGAATTAGTACCAAAGAACACCTACGTTGATTAATACAATCAAATAGTATTTTACTATTTGTTACTTTACTAGCAAATAGGTTCACCAATCATTGTTTTGGTCTTTATAGGCATTTCTTTCATACAGAGCTATTGAAACAGTGAATGCATATCTCAATTTCAAATAAATTAAAAAAGCAATTTTATAAACCCATGTATCAAACGAAATTACTTTCCTTATAGAAAAAGATAGAATAAAAACCACCCTTGAAATAAAATAAGTAAAATGTATTCTGAGATACATATAACAAGATTTTGTTAAATAAATTTTACAAATTTCTCCTTTTAGGTTACTCGATTTTGTAGTTCTGGTATAAGCATATAAATACATTTTTATTTATTCGTGTGATACCAATTAAATTTATAAATATAGTTTATTATTTGATTTATCACTTAAAATACTAGATGTTCTTTATACAACTGATGTATACAACAATATATATATATATATATATATATATATATATATATATATATACAACAACAAATTTATGTAAATAGTTTGTCTGAAATCATTCTAAGTTTGAGGTATGCGTAAACTAATTTGTTTGTAAATGAATATTAAATTTTTCATCGAGTAATAAAAAATATTAATGATTGTCCGTACGTTTTCTTTATTTAAAATATATTTTGTAGAGTTTCGCGAATTATTTTTTTTCGAGCAGAAACCACACAAAATTCTGCTAAAAGTCGTAAATAAATAATGAAAAATATATTTGGTACTCATTGGCCAGATAAAAATTTGAAATTTCTTTAAAATTCAAATACAATTCTAACATTGAATCAATTCACGTTCATAAATTAATTCTTAATTTATCCTATAATTCACAAAAAAATGTTTCTAGTCAAAATTGTTCAATAAATCAATATCAATCACTTTTAATTGTTACTTATGTACATATCGATGGTTACACCTTCATCCTCAGAGCGCTGAGGTAAAGAAAAATGTGAATTTAACTAGTGTCAAAACTGTATAATCACAAAATGACTTCATGGTCAACACACCTAAACAGGTACCTTAAAATTAAAAATAGAATTGAGCAAATTAAACTAGATATTAATTTTCTTAGTAATTACAGAAGAGAATTTTGTAGAATTTTTATATTAATATAATAATATAAACTATAATATTATACCAATTTCAATAAACTTATTTTATTTCTATACCATAGCAACATGGAATCAGAAAAAAATAATATTATCTAAATTAACACAGTATTAAAGTTTTATTAATAAATTATCACAGTCCTACAAAACATATTTCAATCAATAATGTTGTTTTCACAAATACACTAATTGAACAGAATAATTCCCCGCTAGTAAAAATAAAGTTTCTGTTTTATTTACAGAATTGTCAACTTACTATTATTTCCATTTTCAATTACAAAATTAAATTTGATTATGTCCGCTTGTTGGAAAAAAATTGGCCTTGTATACCTATCGAAAAGTAATTTAAACAACCACCAGATGTTAACCCTTTCCCCTCGAAGTCCGGGTATAATTCAGCAAGGGTATTTTAACGTTCCGAGAAATGGGTATCGCCTGGCTCAAACGTTCGGTGGAAATATTTTTTTTTCTGGGGCTTAGAGGTATGCACATTAAATAGTTATTTACTTTATAAGGAATCACCAATAAAGGATAATAAGAGTCCTATGACATGTGAAATTCGTAAGAAGTTTGGTGGATGAATTGGTGGGTTCGTTCCATGACACACGGACACCATATTACGGTAGACCGTCTACATCCGACAAAGAAGAACGGTTGAATAGAAATTTACACGTTTTATGTAGAAATTAAGGGAACTGAAGCAAATCCTGCTCAATATGCTCCAACAGGCAACAAGACAAAAGATGCAAAACTGTATACCATTACAGTATTTGCACTCGGAAATTGAGCTACATTTAGGGGACTTCAAAAAATGTCACACAAAAGAAAAATATAAAACTTAATACTACAAAAATATACATTGCAATACTTAATTTTTATAAAATAAATTCATTTAAGTAAAATTTTTAATTTTTTAATATTAGGAGGTTGCATTGAAATCCGCTGGCTATTTTGTGGAGTTTTTTGAGCATTTATTTCCTTAACAAAATATATGAATACATTAATCAAAGTATTTGCCCTTGGAAACTATTACTCTTTTCACTTTTCTGGTAGAAATTGAATTTCCGAAGAATGGTCTGTTGGTTAATTCGTTATTGGGGTTTTAGGACGCTTAGAAAGTTAAGGTTTGTAGCGCCAGAACGCAAATTATAATTAAAAAACACGTCCGTTTTGCGCACTTGCGTTCGAATCACCCCTTAATTTGAAACGCTAAAGTATGAGTGCCAAACGCTTAAGAATATTTCATTAAAAAAATATTTCTCTCAGTGAGACATTAAAAACACATATGAAAGAACTGGACTATTAAAATACATAATCTTGATTGGACAATACATGTAAATATAACAACAAAAGATGAAAGTCTTGAGGACGATAAAACATTTAAAATGCTGATATTATGATTCACATGGTTTTTCGTGAAGAACGCGTTAAAATAAACCCGAGGGCTTCACATGTATGTCGATACAACATGTTAAAATATCAAGATTGGAAACTCTAGATTATGCTTAAAAGTTCAATCTCCTTTACCAAAGTCAAAATGTGATTTGTGGCGTCATTGTCGTCCCCTAGAATGATGGAGATGTTCCTCGACAAACCCAGACGATTTCTAATACTGGGAAAACGATCGCATAAAGAATGGCCTATCTTTTGAGCCAATTCACTCAGCAACCCAATTTTCGACTTATCCGTAGTTATGGAAATGTATATCTTCCAAAGCGAATTGCATCGATCGGAACAGATTGTAATCACTTGGGTCCAGGTTCAGAAAATACGTTGAGTGCGGAGAATCCCCAATTCGAGCTCCATCAGTGTTTGTTTCACGGCTGTAGCAACATGGAGCCGAGCGTTGTCATGGAGAAGAATCACTTTTCAACGATTTGACGTAATTGATGGTCGTTTCTGTATCAAATTATCATTCAAACGCTCCAATTATTGTCGATAACGTTCGGGGGTGATTGTTTCCTTCAATTTCATCAGGTCATAGTACACGACACCCTCCATATCCCATCAAATAGAGAGCATTTCTTTATGACTGTAAATGTTTCGCTTTGGTGTTGAAGCTGATGGTTGACCAGGATCAACCCACGATTTCAACATCGAGCTGTTGAGCCAATTCTGTGAGTGTTTGAGCAAGGGTTTGTTTCAATAGAGCTTGCAGTTGTTCACCTTCGAACTTTTTCGATTGACCTGGCCGTTGTTTGTTGTAAACGTCACAATCACCACTTTTAAATTGTCGAAACCAATCTCTACATACTGTCTCCGATGGAGCAGATTCACGATAAGTTTTCACAAGCAATCGATGAGCTTCAGCTGCACTTTTTTCCAATCAAAGTTGTGTAGAAATACACATCGGAAAAAGAACTAACCGCGTTACATTTTACTTCGGTTATAGAAAAGCACTTGTATAAACAAATGATGGCGTCTGATAACTGAATTTTAATGCGAAATGTTCACATTTAAAAATGACGTAAGAGACATCTGTCACTGATCACAGCATACGCACCTAGATCCATCTACACCTGAACAGCGGCTTGTAATGCAACCTCATATTATTTAATGATTGAGTGTACGCCAGACATTACCGACGAGTACGACGATTAACCAGGTATCCATGCCTCTGAGTGATCCGACGGGAAAAGGTTAACATTGTTAGATCTATGATACTGTTGTTTTTCTTCAAGATTGATATATTTTCTATTATTTATCGAAAAGCTGCTATTTTAAGAGCCGTCACACTTTAATACTTCCATTTTTATTTTAATTCTATATTCTGCAAACTGTACTCAGATCAAAATACCAAAATTATTCCAGGTGACAAATATTCGAACACTGCGCATTTATCAACGGCATACATACTTTTATTCGTGTCTTCTAATTAGTAATTAGTTCAATAAAATTTCAAAGTGCAGGACAAGTGCTAACAAACGAACGTATCGCTTAAACAAACTACGTATCTGTCACGCTTCACGATCAACTTCAAAGCAACCGTCAAGTTCGAATACAGTAGTGACCCGTGCGCTTTCTGTTAAACGCAGCCGACCGTAAACGAAACAATGATCTGGTCACCTTAGAACGCCGTATAACGATGTGGTCGGTGACGTCACAAAGCTCATACTGACGAACGGCAATGACAAAGTTTGTATTCGCATGTATATATGTCTGCTTAGTTATTAGATTTTTTTAAAAAAATAATAGTATTCAGAGATACCCCTGAACTATCAATTTCTTAATCGTTCCAAAACAGTTGACGAAAGTCCACACTAGATAAAGTCGAACTTATAGAGAATGTAGCTGGATTGATTTTATTTCAAGAACAAGTCTGAAAATATATTTGATATATTTTTTAAAAAATATTTATAAATGTTTATTACATCATCTATCCATTTATGATAGTTCTGAGACTTTAAAAACATTTTTAAATTAATCGTTATTAAAACTTAGGTAAAGGCTCAGTTTAAGGGCTTTTATTAAAAAATTAAGGGCTTTTTAAAGTGGAATCAATCAATTTAGAAAAAATTCGATTATTTTAAGTGCATTTTAACAAAAACCCTTAAACTGAACTATTACCAAAACCTATTTTATAATATATTTTATATGTTGATCTAATATTTCGTTTTATTAAATTATTTTGTAAGTCAACTCCTATATTCCTTATTATTTTTGAAATATAGCTACTCATTTTTATGCACTGTATTCAAACGACTCATTTAGAGAACTATATTTTTAAGACACATTAATTCGCAATGATACATTAGTTTGTTCTTTAAAATACTAGTACTCGCTTAAATAATGAAAAGCTGACATTAAGTTATTTTTAACAATACTGATCATAGTTTAAACGAATCTTTACAATCAACTGTTTTGACCCTTTATAGTACGTATTTATTAGAATATTTAAAATAAAAGATGTATACGAATAATAAGCGAAAAATTGAATATTTAAAAATAGAAATTATCAATTCAATTCACAGATTATTTATGAAATTTTACGAAAAACATGTACTACTTTAGAGAGTTCAATTATTTTCACAAACCATTTTTTACAACTCCTGAAACCACACTTAAATGTTCAATAATAGATTCTTGATTATTTTAATTATATTTCATGTACATTTCGATTATTCCATCAATTTCAAAGCATCGTAATTTAAATGTGTATAAAAAATAATTAAAATAAACAATAATCAATTATTGAACATTTTTGATCAATAAATGTTTATATGGTTTGTAGGTATGTAAAAAATTAGTTTGGAATGTAATTTAACCCACCAGATATTTTTGTTCAATTACATGATATAAGAAGAAATGTACAAAGTTGATGAAAAAATAATTGCGGTTCTCACGTATCGAGTATAAAGACGCACATATCAGTTAAAATTATATTTATTAATCAAAATAAAGACCACTGGCCTGCATACATTTCTCCCAGCAGGAAGCAAGTTTGTTTATTCCTACCAGATAGAATTCTGGATTCCTGGAATTAACGAATTCATCAAAAGCTCTTTGAATTGATATTTAGTTTTTGAAAACCTTCTCTCATAGGAAATTACTTAAATGTTCAAAAATGATAATCTGTGGGATACAGGTCCGAAGAATAAGGTGGGTGAGCTAATGTTTCATAAGCCTGTTCATTTTTTTCTGCTGTTATTGTTTCGCCAGTATTTAAGTAGTAGTAGTCTAGTTGTAATAGTCTTTTTAAATAACGTATTTTTTTTTTCATGAAGCTTTGGTTTAAAAACCTGTTTTCGTGCTTCTCCTCAGTCTGGCCACTATTTTCCGATTGTTGTAGAGAATCCACTTTTCATGACATGTGACAATGCTGTGAAGAAAGGGATCAATCTTATTACGTAAAAGAAGCGTAGCGCAGACTTCGTATCGCCGAATTGTTTGATGTTCGTTTAATTCATACGACACCCACTTATCCAGCTTTTTTAATTTTCTAATTAGGCTCAAATTTTAAACAACTATTGAATGATAAACATTGAGTTCTTCTGCCATCTCTCGAGTTGTTTTATGTGGATCCGCTTCAATAATGGTTCTTAAATCATTATTATGTCTATGGCTGAAGGACGTCCACGACCCTCCTCATCATCAAGGCTTTTTTCGTTTCCATTACGAAATTTTTGAAACCAGTGTTGAGTTGTATATTCACTAATTGACTCTTCATCAAAAACAAATTTAATATTTCGAGCAGTTTCTGTTGCTTTACGTCCCAATTTAAACTCATATAATAAAATTGCGCGAATTTGATTTTTTCCATGACTAGTTTAAGCGGTTGTATTGAACAATACTAAAAAATGAAAACAATAGATATAAGCTGAAATTAGTAGTGCTAATTTCATTGTTTGCAATGATGTATCACATGACTAGAACAAAAGATAACGATAACTAGAAAAAATCGGCGCCAAACTTAAAATGATAAAAACCGCAATTATTTTTGCACCAACCTAATACCCGTTATCTAACTTTTAAGTAAATGCTTATAAAAAGAGTTTAACAACACACACACATTATATATATATATATATATATATATATATATATATAAAATATATTTAGAATGCGTTTAATAAAAATGAATATACACTAAACTACAACTGTTTATAAAAAAATAAATTAAAGCAACACGTGCAAAGCTAAAATATGAATTTCACGCCAAAAACCAAATTAACCATCAGTTTTCAATTACTGTAATCACGGTACGATTTCACGCATTCAAATACACCAATCTGATATGCCATTGCGTCGTTCATCCCCGTGAATGGGTTACCATTAAATAAACCTAATTTGTCGTGACACTTGAAACATTCGAACATCCCCCACTTCAAGAATTACATTTCCATCGTCTCGGTCCCCATACTATCACGTAATTTGGACACGGCGGCGACCTTCTTGTCTATTTTCTCTCAGTCTCTCTCTCTCTCTCTCTCGCACCATATATATATATATATATATATATATATATATATATATATATACACATACATGTGTGTATGTGTGTGTAAACGAACGAGCGGGAACGTTGCATTCAACAAGTCCCCCGCCCTGTGGGAAAAGTCGATGGAAAATGTGCCGGTCGCTTGGGATTCAGTCGATGAGTGGAGGAAAACGAGCGTACTGGTTCAATATACACAAATGTATTTCGTTTAAGTTTGAAATCATTTTCATGGAAATTTTATTTTTTTATTTTATTTACTTATGTAACAACAAGCATCTTTATTTAAATATATTAAAAAAAATTTAAAAACTGCCATCGATAAATTGATATTAAATGATTATTGTTTTCAACAAGAGAACGAACTCTACCTCCTCAACAAAGAACGATTCATAATTGGCATCCCATTTCCTCTTGTTGATTGGGAAACCTTGTTACCTTTTTCACCTTCAACCAGTTGTAATATCATTATATTTTAATCAATCACGGACACGTTACGAAACATTTTCGAAGTTATACTCTCGACTACACAAATAAACTATTGATAATATTAACGAAATTCTCTAGATTTTTAACAATTCGGATTGGATCTATACCGTGACGAATACCTAAATCTAAATTTTCTTTTTTTTTTTTGTCTGAAACACTACATGTCTGGACCGTGCCATATAACACACATAAATGTTAGAGGTCAAGCATTAAATAACTCTGTATTGAGAGAAAAAAATCTTCGCGTATTTGAAATTGAGTATAAAACGCTATTATCTGTTCAACCGTTGTGCGCTGAAGCTATTTTCAATATCCCGTGAAAGCGGAATGAAAGATATATCTTTTGAACTCGTACTGGAATTAGGTTAGCAGGGTTATATAAAGATCGAAAATCTCATATTGATAAATACGTAAAGGACATGTGAACATTAAGGGCGGCTATATGGGAATATCGACGATATATAAAGAAGGAAATGTCGAACTAGTTCATGAGTGGACGGATTCATTATCAAAACAGTTATGTAATATGTCTTTTCGGATTTTGTACTTAAATCAAGAACTATTGTTTTTTTATTTCTCGCTTAAAATACTTATTATATATATATATATATATATATATATATATATATATATATATATGTGTGTGTGTGTGTGTAAGGTATATATATATATATATATATATATATATATATATACTTATAATGGAATATTAATACCACAAAGTTTAACAAAATAAATAAATAAATCTTTCATTATTAAAAAAATACAATGTTCAAATATTATTCCCTTCTAGAGCACTTCTCCGTCCTCTCCTGCAATCGAAAAATTGACGAAGTCCTTTTGAAATGATTTTTAAGTATTCTATTGTACATTTGTTAACTGTCATCAAAATGGTTTCATTCCAGCAAACATTTTTAGTTTTTGAAACAGAAACCGAACAAAACAACCGAAATAAAACTGAGAAAAGCAAGCGAATAAAATGGAACTACAGATTCAATTTGTTTTTGTGTCAACATTTGCTTCACTGATAACTCCAAATAAAGAGGGTTGTTGTCATAATGATGAATCTTGTGAGATCACAACTCCAATCTTTTATAACGGACTTTTCTCTAAAATGCTCCAAATTATTCTCTTAGCAGTATTGTCGATCGTTTGTTCTACTCTAACATATATAAATGATGCACGATGGTCTTAATATCAACATACGCAATCAATATTATCTACATTTTAATGTATAACATGTTGCCTTCCTCGTTCAAGGAGAGATGGGCTTTATTCATTCAAAAATTTGTTTTTTAAATTCAGGGTCATATCGAAGTCCTCATGGCTCGTCATCTATAATGGCATTGATAAGAAAAACTTCTTTAATTCATTCAAAAAGGTCAGGTCGTACTTTAACTCTGACTCTTCATTTTTTTTCTCGTACATCGAACTAAGGAGCTTGATCTTCTGACACCGTATATATATATACGGTATATATATATATATATATATTGCTTCAAAATGGATACTTCTTTAATATACAAAAAAACTATTTGCTATTTATTTTACATATCTGTTGCAAAATATGAGTTGTACAGTGGATGATGAGTGCGTCGGATCTTGTTTAAAATATAAAAAATTGACTATTCAGTATTATATTAAATATCATAGAACTATAAACTTTTAATTACACTATAATTCATGTATTTTAATTTATAAACAAATTTAGAAATTTATAAAGAAGAAATTTATAATTTATAATTCATGTATTTTAATTTATAAAGAAATAAAGAAATTTATTTTCCGTTGGAAGAAATGTGTCCAGGCCAATGGTCTTTATTTTGATTAATAAAGATAATTTTTAACTGATATATGCGTCTTTATACTTGATACGTAAAAACCGTAATTATTTTGCACCAACCTAATACAAAGTCTTGTATAACAGAACAAGAACAAGCTTAATATTTCTTTACTTGTGAACTTTCAGGCAACTCTAACTTTTAAAATATTACATGAATTTTGATGAAACTTGTATCAATTTTTTTCTTGTTTACAATTTAGTCACACAAAGATAAATATTATGATAAATTTATACTTTCTCATATAAATAAAAAAAAATCATTTATGTTCCGATTATGAATTTGTCTCCCATTTTAGACTCAATCGCCTCGTTTAAATATTTTTCGATTGGGCTAAAATGTTTCCAAAATTGCATTAAAACTTAAAAGGAAAATTATTCAGTATTTGTTCGTTTGTAATTTAGATTCGCATTAACGATTTTTTTAAAAAGTTTTCAGACAATCTGAATTCGACGAAACGATTATAACATGCGACGATCGTGTGATTAACAATCGTAATATGTCATATCGTGATATTATAATTATTACTAGAAATGAGTACACATTCGAGTAAAAAAATCGATTTTTCCAAGAAAATTTGCATAACAAAATAAATAAATCAACATGCAAGCAGGCGAAACTTATTACATTCAAACAAAACTACTCAAAAAGACAACAACAAAATATATATCAGATAAATCATGTGGTAAAATAACTGACTGTTTCTACGCGCCACAATACGTCAACAAATTTACAATATTGTTTTAACTGTGAAGAATAAATATTTACCTGACGGTAAAAAAGTAGCGGTCAGTTTTAGTCAGAAATCAAACAAAAATCCATCTCCGGGATCAAATAAAATGTCTCAATCAGCTGTCGGATACAAGGCTGGCCGGAATAACGTGATTATAGAGAACGATTTTTTTTAATAATATTTATATTACCAATATCCTACACTGTCCTGCACAATTTCCTAGGTAGACGTCTGTCTTGACATTTAATAAATCTGTTCTTTTAAAAATGATGTGTGTATACGGACGATAGTAGACCGGATGTACAAGATAATGAAGATGAATGAACAGACTTTGTAAACAGAAATAAATATAACATATATATATATAATCAAAATTATCCACAAAAAAATTTCGATGTTCATTTATGAGATTTCATGATACCAAAATATGTTATCTCATATATAAAACAGCAACGTTGCAATCTGTCTGCGATAATGATTATATAGACATAAATGAGTTTTAAAAAATATGATTATTGTTTCATTTGGTTACATGTAGAGGCTTATAATTGACAAGTGAGCAACGCAGCGAGTGCGGGGTGAAGCCCCTTACTTTAATATAAAATACTTTACCAACTTATTGCAGATGCAATATCAGACATAGAATTTCAAACTCTAAATTTACGAGTATAGGCGCTAAGAAAATAATAGGAGCATCTCAAGTAACATATATACCAGATGGCGACCTGAACTCGAATTTTGAATTAATTTTTTTTTTCTTTCAATGATCATATTAGCCAAATTTATTAATATTTTAGTACATTCAAATGTGAAAATACTCTCACTATAACTTGACGAAACAATTTGTTTTTTTTTTATCTAAACGATATTATTTATTATCATTAATTAATAACTGGTGATTAAATATGGATAAAAAACGTTAATGTGTATTAAATTTATGAAAATTAGGAATAGTTATTCTTATTGGTTAAAATTTTCAAATTATTTTTCAAATTAAACATGACAACACTATAATACAATAATATCAAATTATGGTTCAAAATTGATAGCTTATTACACTGTTAGAAAAATGTGTTAATAAATAATAAAAATATAAAGTACAGAAAAAAGAGCTTATAAAAAGATATATTACTATCATTATTAGCTATCTTCGATGTTGACTACGCAAACATTACAAACTCTAATTTTATTCAATGTCTTCTTTACTATTACTTTCGACGATGTGATTCATTTCCATAAAAACACTCCTAAAAATACTGAATATTCATTTTATAATTTGTATATAATCTCAAATGTGACAAAGAATCAATTTCAAACTGTAAAAAATAATATGACATTTATCAGCCTCTTAGCATTATTCTAATAAACACATATATCCTTAAAACGGAATATGTATTTAAAAAAATGTATAATATTCGTTTATATATAATTTGGATCATAAATTGTGTTAATGTAATAAAATAATATTATTTATACATGAATTTAACTAAATTACACAAAAGTTGTCTTCAATAAAAATGATGTCAGACGAAAAATGAATGCTATTAAAACTGTCAGTAGCGCGAATATCAAAAATAATACAGTACACACACTCATAGTTATATATATATATTAATTACATATTATAACTGCTTTCCACATTATTATTTATTCAACTAATATAATCGATTATAGAAGTAAAAGTTTTAATTATTAGTTTATGTTTTATATTAAACATTTGAGAATTTTATTTTTTAAGATATATTTTGTTGTTGATGTGCCTTTAGACACCAGATAAGTAACTAACTAACTAAAGTTATATTAAATTAAGAATTATTAAAAAATAAATAAACTACATAGTAACTATATGTTATTAGTGTATTTTACAAACGCTATAAAATCATATAGTTGTAAAAATATTTAGATGATATAAAATAGTTCAAACCTATTCATAAAGCTTACTACTTTAATACCATTAACGAATACAATATAAATTGATGAATTTACTAAATATCTAATGAAATTGGTAATATTATCGAATTATTAAAAAATTTCAAGTTTTTGTTAAACCTATCAGTCATCTATAATGTTGCCTCATTTCCAAAAACTTGAGACGGTATAACGAGCAACATTTCATTAAATTACAGTTAATGTCATAGTGCAGTTCTGACACTGGTTAAATTCACTTTCACAAATGAATTCTTTTTTTACTCTATTCTTGGGCGTTCTGAAGATGATAGCATCGCCATTGAAATGTGCATAAACAATAATCAAAAATCATTAATAATAATTTATTGAACATTTTTAATCAGAAAAAAGTGTTTATTGTTTGCGGAATGAAAAAATAAATTGTTTATAAAGTTAGTCTTTAAAACGGTATTAAAAATATTAATCGAGTTTAAAAAAAACATTCCAGTTTAAAAATTATATGTAGAAAAAAATATAAAACAAAGTATACTGTTTTATTTTTTTACTACTACATTTGACAATTTTTCATTTGTGTCAATTGTGACATTTTTCTGTAACAGCATATATAAAACTACCAAATTAAAATTACTTTTCAACGAGGTGGAGAATTTATTTTAAATTTAATATACAGCTTCTGGGCGAGAAGAGACTCTTGCACATATTTGGTAACATAGTATCATTGTTATAAACCACCTTAAACATCCATAAATACTGACATGTTGAATTAGTTATGCAGTATGAGATAAAAGTATTTACACACCTAACTTTTCTCATTTATTAAATAAAGCAACTGCATTCCATTGGTCATGTTATAATAAAGTGTAAATTACATAAAAGTAGATGTAAAAATATTTGTTATATAGATATTAGTAAATGTATAAATATTTGTATACTTTTTAATACTATATATTTGTTGTAAACAATAAACTATTGTCTTTTAAAAAAATGTAACATTTTTGTCAGATATTTATTATTAATTATATGTATTTTTTTCTACAAATTCATAAATATGGAAATACTTTTGGCCCTCACTGTATATTACCAAACATATTCTTTTATATATGACAGACTTAATATAATAACATATCAGTATAAGACAATATCATTGATTTTCGTAAAATGCACTTATTTTACACTTAAAAAAACTTACCTTTATTTAATATATATATTCAATTCAAAATAACTATACACGCACACGCACACACACACTTATGACAGCATGTTTATGTCTATGAATGAACACAAGTCCACGTGTTCTGAAAAAAGTTATAAACCGAATTTTAAAATATAACACCTGTAATATATAACAACTGGTATGTCATACACAGATCTTGATGTGAATTTCATAAAATAAATATTCAAATTTTATTGAATAACCACGAAAATTTTAACTTTTGTTCAACGAAATCCAAGAGCAAATTACTTCATCCGATAACATACCTAAACATTCATGGCACACTTGATTCTAAATAACAAAATGTAACAGACTCTAAATAATGATATCATACATATGATGTTTATCTGAAATTATATAATTTTTTATAAAGTAATATGTTAAGAAAAATTATTAGTTAAACAATAAGGTACATGTTCCAGAATTTTTTATTAGACTTAATTCATAAGTTGTTCAAAACCTTTCATGTTTATTTAAAATGAGTATAATTTTTCATACGTTATTTTTTAAGAACAAAATCATATTTAGAAAATAAAATGGATTTTAACATTTTTTCCTAGTCAAATTCAGCACGCTGGGGGAAACATTATGTTTCATGCAATAAAATTTCAAGTATAAAATTCACTATTTTCAAAATCACTTTTCTAGTTACTGCTTTTAAACGTATTAAAAAATTATTTAATATTTAATTATATATAATTATAGAAAAACATTTCACATGAAAATCGCATCACATAAAATAAAAATGTTAACTTTTATTTTTATTTATATAGTTATCGAAAATAGTCTAATTAAAATTTAATATTTTACAGTGACTAAATATATACAATGTAAAAATATAACAGTTAATTCAATACACACACATATGTATATGTATATATATATATATATAAAGTATTATTTTCCGACAATAAACGAGTCGATGATTAGAAATAAACTGAAAGAATATATAAGAATAATTTCAGTTTTATTCTTTGTGTACGAAGAAATGTTATTGAAATGTAGGCGTTTTGTATATAATATAGATTCTTTCTTTATTTCATATATATTTTTTCTTAAAATATATAAACATTCTGTATACAATAACAAAAATGTTGATACCAAGAAGTGTAAACAATTACAAGAAAAATCAATTATACGTATATAATGGAATTTAGTTATCACCATGAAAACAACCCGTTCACGACTATAATAGCAAATGTTTATATGAATTTCACTTCACGCTGTCCCCATATAAATACTCACCTTTATAACGAGCTTATTTCACAGATATAAGGAACACATTTGATCCACTAAAAATTATATTGTTTATCAAATGCAGTGAACCTAAAGGCCAAATTTACCCATAATCTAAACATACTTTAATTTCAGTTTAGATAACCAAATTACAAAATGCTTCCATCTCAATATAGAGAAAAAAAACTAATTAATAATTTTTAAATAATAAATAGAACAACAAATGTATTGTTACAACCTGGAGTAATTTGAATATTCGTCTATTATAAATTCACGTACAACCTGCCATCTATTAAATAATTTTAAAATCACAAAGAAATCTCATATATTCCTTGGATTATGTATATATATATATATGTACATACAACATACATCCTTTTACCCTTAAGTCTAAACTTCCCAAATTTTTACTAGGAACACATACTTAGTTATATTTTTCAATTCATACTCAAAACTAAATATCTATTTATGCCATAAAAATACCATATAAATTTATGACATTGTTAAACATACATTTTATTTTTCTAAAAGTACTTAAATAATTTTATAATACATCAAAAGATAAATATAAGGAAATTATAAAATGTCAATTCTCACTTACCTTAAAAAATATTGAAGTTTTAAGTGTCAATAATGTAAAATTTAAAAAGTAAATATAACATTACGGTGCATATAAAGAAAATTGATTAAATCTTGAACTGTCATCCCAGAGTTCATCTTTATTAACATCTAGTAATTAATTAAAATATCTAGACTTTCACCTGAAACGGGCTTTCATTTAATTAATGAAAATTCATGTCTATGTAAATTTATCAACAATTTTGTCACTGACAATTACAATACATTTTATATGTTAAAACAATATTAAACAATATCAATTACAGCAATACTGTTCTCAACAATCTGTTCCACATATTCATGAATTATTGCAACATTGAATCATCTACTTGATCAAAATTAGATTAAAATAGAAGTAAAATGAATCAAAAATATAGTTTATAATTATTCTATAAAAATTATATAAACTTGAAATAATCAGCTTTTTACAAATCATACTTCAAAAACTCTCCTAAACTATCTCAAAATTCATTCTGGTATCTTTTAAATAAACTTGTATTTTGGTCCTTGGTTAACAATTAGTTTTTTAATTTGGTTGATTATGGGATAATGATGATTGAAAACATACTATTTTAATTCATAAAAATACTAATACCTTTATAATTCAACTTGAAAATTTCTGTTTTTCTTTATCAATCACATTTCATTTCGTCTGTAACTAAAAGAAAACAAACACGACTTGTCAACAAACAAAAAATGTACACATATTAAGTCGTACGTCGTGCCTAATAAATGCTGAAAACATAACTTTAATAAGTGTCAATATTAAAATATTTCAACAATAAACAATAAATTGCAAATTACAAACATAAATATATATTCTCTTACAAGAAGTAAACTTAATTACAACAATCAGTTAAAAATACAAAGATCTTTCAATACTCGACACTTAATAGGCAGCTTTGCAATTCAGTTAAATATTTTATTTATAAAACAATCATCTAAAAAAAGTGTACAACTATATATTACCACTTATTAATAATCAATTGACATTAACTTTCTTGTACTTTAAATCAGCAGTGAAATATTGAAAAATCAATTAAAATTTATCATACATTACTAGTAATATTTACATTAATTTACAAAGTTCAAAATAAAAGAAATGAAAACCACTCGAATGTTTACGAAATAACCATACTTTTTTATATATCCAACAATTTAAAACTCATCCAATATTAAAAAAAAAAAATGTCAGACATTTTCCTACCAAGACTGTGATAAAATTCATATTTGTTATAAAACTGAAAATAACTACTATTTCTATCCCATAATCAATCAACAAACAATTAGTTCTCAAAAATTTTGTTTCAAGCTTGAAGCAAATTTAAAATTCACAAGCTGATGAGAACACATTCACATTGCATCAAACAGTTTGTTTACTCTACTATTTGAATTAGACCTTGCTAGCGAATCTGCCACTTTTAACTTTTTTAATATTGTTGGAGTACCATCTACATTAGCTTTTCGTTTCCCTTTATTACTGGGTGCCTGTTTCTCAACAATTTCACTTGTTGGTTGCAGTTTTTCAACAGGATCTACAGTTGTGAAAACAAAGTTGCGTGTACTTTTTAAACTATTCATTGGCATTTCTGATGAATCTTTTGTTATAGCCGCTAGACGTGCTAAAGCATTCTCACCTCTTGTAAGGAATGAACCTCTTTTGTTCTAAAAAATAAATATTATGAACACAACATTTCAAAATATCTAAAAAAAAAAACTATTGAAATATTTTAATAACAATTGAAACTGACCACAAGTGTGAACGGTTTCTTGATATCTGCTATATTTGACATAACATTGGTACTAGACTTAATTGTCACTGATTTTGATATTACAGTTTCAGTTTGGCATACTGTAACACCATTACTAATGACATTTGTTTTGGTTTGGGAAGTGCTTATACTTCGCCTGAGAGCAGCTTGACCTAATTTCATGATTTGACTCTCGTCATCCTCAAGTTCCAAATCTAACAAATCCTGACTGTTATTATTTCGCAGCAATTTTATTCTTTTTTCTTCAAGGAACTTTTCTCGTTCATGTCTCATTCGACGCCAATGTTCTTCAGTATCCTCTTCTTCATCATAAACTATATTATCGGCATCATCTTCAGGTGGAGCATTTTCATCAACACCTACATCATCTACAATATTTTCATTTTTAATAAAATAAATGAAAAATAAAACTAACAAGAAAAATCCTTTTATAAAACTATACAATTCATATACCTATATTTCTCCACTTAAATTGTCTTTTACGACCAGACTCTGAATGTAATTCACCATCTTCAAATAAAATTTCTTGTAACATTCGCACTTCACGATGATCATCATCGAGAACACGTCGCCTAAAACAAAATTAAAAACCAAAAGCAACCATATATATTACAGACACAATCATTTACTTACATATGTATCCTCTCAAGTTCATTTCGTACTTTTTTTTGATCTAAATCATCGTCATCGCCTTCTTCTCTTTCAAATTCATCAAGACCTTTTTCATCTTCGTCAGCACTATCCCAATCGGATTCTGATAATTCTGCTTCTTTTTCGAAGAAATCTGTAGCTTTGGTTTTCTTATTAACGACAACTTCATTTTCTTCTGAATCATAATCAATTTCATCCTCTTCATCTTCAACATTTTCATTATCATCTTCGATCTCCTCATTAAAATTTTTTTTTTGATCAGTTTCATTTTCAGAATCAGAATGATCATCATCTAAAATTTTTAAAAATGCATTTTTAAAAATATCTAAATGATAAACTGCATTAAAAAAATATAAAAACCTGAAAATTTTAATTTCATCTTCTTTGTAAATTTTTTATTTCTTTTCACTGTGTTTGTTTGATTTTCTTCCTCTGTTGAAGACATTATTTGAAATACATCAACATCGTTGGAAGGCAAAGGCGATTGAACTGATTTCTTTGAACAAGAATTTTCAGGATCTTTCGAATCATTGTCAGAGTCTTCTAACCAAACTAACTTAAAACTCTGCGAATTATTGGAAGTCTAAAATATAATCAATTATTATTATACAATAAATAGAAAATCCCATGAAATAATCCTACCTCTTCAATATCATCTTTGTCTAAGTCAATTATATCTGCAGACAAACTCAAACCGCCGACCAGAACTGATTTTAATTCATCATCATCTTCTTGATTACATAATAACTTTTCTGGCTTGTTTTTATTATCTGCCAGGATGTTAGAATTGTTCAACCATTGTGAACGTTCAGTCAAGGGTCCTATTTTATTTTCTTTGGTTGAAATAACACAATTTTGTGTTGTAAATTTTCCAGAGCACAGGTTCATTAATTCATCATAATTTTCTTGCGAATTCTCTGGCTCAACATCAGAAAAAAGTCTCTTTGCAGATTTTCCATCACGTAGTGGAGATGGATCCGATGATAAGAAAAACTGTGAAATTTCCGGTGACTCAGTGTTGTGCTGAAAACAAAATGTTGTTTTGAGCTAAGAAGCAACTTTTTGAAATTTCATACTTTATTATAATTTTTTGAAAAAAATGAAATTATAAATGACCTTAGTGACAGAAGACATGCCCTGTAATGCTGTTAATTTCAAAACAGGAGATACAAAACTATTATCACTTTTTGACTGAAACATATTGAGAGATTTTGAAGTGTTTAATGTGATTGGTGTACACTGCATTGTCCGCTGATGTACAGGAATCTCATCTTCACAATCACTGTCATTTACATCAAAAACATCTATATCGTTACATGGAATATCTCCAGACTTTTTCAGAGTATCTGTACAATCGATAGCTCTATCCACAGCTTCTTCAGCTGCTTTCTTCATTTTTTCAATCTCTGTGTCAGAATCACTATCATCCTCAAATGCTGCTTTTATTCTTCGCAATTTCTTTACACCACATAGTGTTTTTGAGTCATATTTATCATTTTCTTCACAATCTCCTTCATAATTTTCACTTTCATCACTATCTTCAATTTCTTCAAGTTCGTTTTCTTCTTCAGAATCCTCATTTTCTTCTGTTTCGACATCATTCTCAAAATCTTTTTCATCTTCTTCCTCCTCATCAGCCTAAAATACAAGCAATAAGTTTTAAATTAAATATTAATATATCTAGTATTTAACATAATTTACATATAAATAAAAGTCAATATTAATTAAATTGATTACATATTATTTCAAAAATAAACTTTATTGTAAAACACAAATGTTACTATATTCTTAAATTACCTCTTCATTAATAAAAACAGATTTTGTTTGTCTTGAGTTTTCTTTCATTTCAATATCATCTTTTACCAACTCTTCTTCATCTACATCTTCAGAATCACAACCTTCATTATTAATTTCTTTTGTATCATTTCGATCTTCACAGCAATCGTCTTTTTCATCTATAATAAATATTATACATTTGATATATAACTTAATATCAAAAAATCTTTTAAATTTTTAAACTTTTAACATTTATTAAATAAATAGAATAAATATCACCATTCATTATATCACATAATTATACAACTTATTTCTGAACCAAAGATAATTGTAAAAAAAAAATACCTTTATAAACATCATCCTCATCTTCCAATTCTTCATCTTCACCATGCAACATTTTTAGCTCTTGCTCCTTTTTAGCCCACTCTTCAGATCTTTTTTGCATTATTTGCTGTTTGAGATCACCTTTCAAACGCATCAACTTCACTCCTGGCTTTTCAAAATTAGAACCCGCACCTGTATCATCTACTTTACTAACAGGAACTATAACTTTATCTTCACGTATTTGTCCCCCTTCAGCACTAATAACTTTAAGTTCTAATTTCCTTTCATTGCTTTGTTTCTTTATAACATGATTCATGTACCGTTTCATTAAAGTATTCATACCTTTCGGTTTACTAACATCTTCATCAAGATCAATAACTGTATTAGGGCCACCTGTCAATTTAGGTTGTATACGTTCAATAGACACATGTTTTATATCATTTTCCACAGGTATTTTCGTTTGATCATTTTTAAGTCTATTTATTTTTCCTGAATCATTTTCATTCTCACTATCTAATTCACTGAATGCATTTAAATTATTCCATATATTATTTTTATTATTTTCTATTTCACATTCTTTAAGATTATCCATTTGTGAGTTAGTTAACTTTGGTATATTTTGCGACAATAAATTGCAATTCAAAACAGACTCATTACTGTTTGAATTATCATCAGTTTGGTTTGACAATTGACTTTGTTTCTCATTCAATTCTCTTGTTTTACTAGGCATTTTTTCTAATATTTCCGTAGATTCTTGTACTAATTTTAAATCATTATCTGAAGAATTAAATAAACTATTTACAAAATCGGTTTCCTCATCATTTTCTTCAGTGGTTAAATTTATAGCACTTTCACTTGAAACACTGCCTGTTTTTAAATTATGACTGCCTGATTTATTCCAGAATTCTTCTACTGTATTACTATAATTTTTTTCAATTAAATTGGCATCCACAAAACAATTACTCATCTGGGATTCTTTAAGAGAACTATACAGATTTGACTGTTTTTGTTTTACTAAATTTGAAGGATTCGTGAATGATTTTAAAAGTTCTTCTTTTAATTGAGATACTGTTATATCTGAATTCATTGAATCAAACAAGTCTTTAAATGTTATAGAAATGTTATTTAATACTGCACGATCACATTTTATATCTTTTTTATTACTTTCTGTATCTCTTTCATATTTTTCACGAGAATTTACTGATGATATATTGGTAATTTGTATGGAACTTTGAATTAAATTAGATTTTCTTATATCATTTTTTTGTTGAGAGTTAAAGGAAGTATCTTCCAAAACTTCACATTTTTTATATACATTGGTTATCACCATGTCATTATTTTTCTCAAGTTCTGATTCTTTTAAGGGTGATTCAATTCCTGATAGCTGAGATACTGAAACCCTATTTTTATCAGATTTTTCTGAGAGTGCAAGAGATTGATTTTCATTTAAATCATAATTAACTTTTGATTTACTTATTTGCGTTTCATTAATACTACATTTTTCATTAGATGAAGTAGAAAGACATGAATTAAAAGACATAATATTTTTTTCATCCCTTGATTCTTTATTGAGATCTTTCTCTCCATTAATGTCTTTACTTACATCTAAATGACCAGTGTGTTTATTATCTTTACCTACATTATCAAATATAACATCTTTATTTTGTACTAATTCATTTTGATTTGGTTGTTTATCGACATCCAAATGTTTTAGATTAATTTCATCTGCTTCCATTATAACATTTTTGGTATTGTCCGTATCTGAATCACTTTCAGACTTATAAAATTCTTTCACAATTTTCTCACGTGCTTGTAACCTTTCACTGTAAAATACATTTTATTATTATTTTCACATTTATTTTTATAACTGTCTATTATTTTTAATGTTTTCTAATTTTTTTTTAAAAGTTTATATTTTCTGTTACCAGTAAAAAAAAATTAAAAAGTTAATTAGTAAAACAATTAAATATACTACTTACGACAAAACTTGCAACTGGCTTGTAGCAACTTTTATTGCTACTGAAGGCGAAAGAGACTTCACTGAATCTGGAATTGGATCTGAAATCCGAGGCCTGTTTTTAAAAAACTCTTTTATAGTTCGTGTTTTTGGTTTATGATATGGTATTGAAATACGAGACTCGCGTAGCATTCGTTGACTCTCCGATTTAATTTCTCGGCGCTGCTCCAACGCTTCTTTACCAGTCATCTACACATTTCAATTTAATCATAAATAGTACTTAAATTGCAAATATATTATCACAAAAATACCTTTTTGGATGAATGATTAACTTTCTTTGTCCTTAAACTGTTTTCAGTTTGATTTGGCAAATCATAATTAGCTTGTGTTTCCTCTTCAGATGTCTCAGAATCCACTATATCTGATATTTTTGATTTCTAAAATAATTTTTAAATAGCAATATTTAAGTGTCATTTACAAATTCTCATTTAATATATGATGACTTTTAAAACTAAATAAAACTAATAATTTTACCAGAGAAAATTTTAATTTTACTGGTTTAATTTAATCTAAATTTTTAAAAATATTGTTTCATAGCAGCAACTATCAACATTAATATTGTGATCACTCAGAACATGTATCGATATTGAATGAATTTTTAAAAAAAAATAATGATTATAGTTAACTATTTTCAATTATTCACCTATAAGTCATTATTATCTAACATTAACATTAATAAATTCCTAATTCTATTCTTATATTACAAATTCAAAATAAAAAGTAAAAACTAAATCTTATAAAAAAAGATCACTTTTAGAAGTTGCTTTTTAAGGAATTAACTACAAAATATACTTATTTCAATTATAATTTCAATATTTAATTAATGATTTGTAAAAGTTTTCAATACAATTTCAAGTCTACTTATTTAAAAATAACATGTTTCAATTTTCAAAATACAGAACAGAAATTAAAAACATATACCACTTCTCTAATAGTTAAAAAATCAAATTAAATCATTGTAATTATTCACAAAATTGCACATATATTTAACAAGTAATGAAAGGCGCAATTTCACTAGTATTAATTATTTACCTTAAAATTATTTTTTGATTCCTTCTCTGAATCAGAACACGTTTGAAAAATTATTTTTTTATTATTTACATTATTTCTTTCTTGAATGCTTGTAGCACATTTATTATTCTTACTAGCAACTTCTGAATCACTATTGGTTTTGTTATTTGTATCTTTTTGAATTAAACTATCTGCTTTAATAGTTTCGCTGTGATTTTTGTCAACATCTACAAGTCCTTTTTCTGTTTTATCATCTTTATCAGAATCATCACTTTCTACATGATAAGAACGTTTTATTTTTTTTCGAGTTTCTGCTTCAGAATCATCAGAGTCTAAGAACATAGTCAATTTGCCAAGGTTTTCTTTGTCCTCGATATCCTGTATTCGATTTTCGTCCATGCTGTTTTTAATCGAATCATAATCAGAGTCATCACTATCAAAAACTTTAATTACTTTACTCTTTCTCTTCTTTTCATGATTCTTACTACCAGAATCTTTATTCTTTATACCTTTCATCGAACCTGAATTATTTTCTGACCCAACTTGAATTTCACATGATTCATTTGATCCTGACATATTCGAATCTGGAGAATCTTGAGACTCACCTGCATCATTCTGTATAACAATACTTGACACAACTGGAGCAAACTGAATATCAGTTTCAACTAATGAGAAAATAACCTCTGAAACCTTATTATCAAATATAGCGCCCATTTTAACTTTTCATTATACGCAATCACAAATAATTATAAATCAAATAGTACTCATGCCAGAGAATGTTTATCCATTGTTACATTTTAACTTTAATAGTATTTGACAGATAGGTTATATCATAATACAATTGTTTTGAGGTCAATAACTGTTTTTTTCTGAAAAGTGTATTTATTAGCTTAAAACACGCTCTCTTACACCACAAGTTCACAGAACAATCCAATTAGCACATACTAATTATTATTACACATACGACTCCCGCCAACAAGGAAACAAAACAAAAATATTTTTCCCGCTTATTCATCAGATTATACTTAACCTAAGAATATTATAAATTTAAAAGGACCAACTTTCAACATTCAAATACAAAAACTGGACAAAATACAGACAAGTAGAACTATACATATATCACTGAAACATTGGTAACAGAAACTAAAAAACAATACATTCATAAATTCATTTGACTTGATATGAATAACTCAAATTTAATGTCATTTCATTATGAATTTATTCTCATTTGCTAATAAAATTAAATCATTCATTATATTCAGTCATGCAAATAAATTCAATTATATTAAATCATAATTTTCAAATTAAAGTACATTTTGTTATTTATATTCCTAAAAGGAGTAGTATGGTGTGAATATAATATACATATTATATATATATATATATATTCACACCATACTACTCTTTTTCGGATTATAAATAACAAAATTGTACTATAATTTGAAAATTATATATATATATATATATATAAAATCACCTACTATATAACCAAATAAATAAGTTATGAAATTTTCTACTTTAAAGATATTTTATTAAAAAATCTGAATCTTATGTTGTTCGAATTACAATTTTTTTCTTTTACTTATACCGAAAATTTATGTAGTTATAATTTAAATTCATATAAATTTCACTTTCAAATTAAATCTTAACAATTTTTAAAAAATTACACAAAATACATATGTTTTAATAATTGAAATTTTTAATATAGTTACCAACAGTCTCATAAGCTTTTGTACTTTTGATATCACAATCTCATCTGATGATAATCAGAATAATTTGTTCATACATCAGGTAAAGAAATAAATAAAACTCAATTAAAAAACTAAAGCACTGTATTCAGATAGCAATATTGAAATAAAATAGTAACAACAGAAAAAAAAACACATGATATAAATATTATGTAAAATTTCAACTGGAACACATCTCCATTATGAAATATTTTTAATAAATGCAATCAGTTGAAATGCATACATGAGAACTAGTATTAAAATTACAAATTAATTATTATGTAAAACTGGTATGTTATAGTACTGACTCAAATTCAAGAAGATTATTTGTACAATACAGAAATGATTATATACATATTAAAAAAAAAACTGCACTTTCTTGTGATACTTTTAAACTGAACCATAAATTATTTTAAATATTTTTTAAGTCTGAATAAGTTTCTGATATATAATATTTTATATATATTTTTATAAATTTTAATGTAGATTAAAAATATATATGTAGTTACAAATTAATTCACTAATTGTAGTACACAGTACTATGATCGTGAGCGGCGTAGGATTTTCATTCTTATTATTGTGTTATCATTAGTGCTACGAATGTATTGTAAATTTAAGATATGATGTGTCTGTAGCGCCATATCTATTTTTATTTATACATATATTTCTATATACATATTGTACTAGCACATTAAACTCAAAAATGAGTTTGCATACACCATTGGTTTTACATTTGGATGTGGCTAAAAAAAAAAGTTGAATTTCATGCAAACATCTAATTATTAGTTTATACGATCATTATCTTATGACTGGTTTATAAACTTACCACAGCCTCATATGTAGTTATTTTTGGTTTCATATCTTTTCCTTTAAGCGTAATAAAAGCACCTTTATTACCCATAGTATCACTATGAAAAAAATTCAATTACAACAGAGCATTCCATTTTTGGATTCATAACAATTATGTATAAGTATAAAAAATATGAAGCTGAATAATTGCTTACCAATAATTAGGAGCTGAAAACACTGTAATACATTTACCATCGTGAGCGATTTCATAACCATCTTTTTTAACTTCATGACTACGAATAATGTAATCTAAATTATTTAATTTTAAGAAAGTATCAGTAACATCTGGTCCAAAATGACAACCAACTCCTCGTTTACTCGGAGCACGGCCGTTTTGAGGTTGTGGATCCGACCAAAGCAGTTCACACATTGGACCATCTTCAGGAGGCTGGCGATTTCGGTCTAAGTTACGAATTTCTGATAATGTTACATCATCACGTGTAAAAAGACCACCATGCATCACCTTAAAGTTTTTAATATATCAATATTTTTTCTTATACTATATATATACTATATATATATATATATAATTTGCATATATAAAGCAATTACTTACAAGTACTTTATTATTCAGGCAATGGACTAATGGAAGCCAATTATAAACTTCTGTAAACAATTCAGCCATTTCAGGAGTATACTTTGATTTAACTTCTCCATCAAATCCATACATATGATTCATTGATGCTGTCTCATGATTACCTATTAAAATAATTGGATAATTTAATCTTATTTCACTTTAAAGATAAAAAAAAATAATTTATATGCATTTACATGTATATATATTCACAAGTAAAATCATAATAAAATATTTTATTTGTTATAATACCTCTTGACATAAAGAATTTGTCTGGATATAATAATTTAAATCCAAATAATGTAAAAATACATTCTACTGAAAATGAACCTCTATCTACAAAATCACCATTGAATAGCTTTTCTTTATTAAAGAAAACATATGAAAAAGTCTTAACATTTTAATATGCCATATAATTATATTTGCACATGTGTGTGTTTGTGTATGTGTGCATATATGTATGTGTGTGTATGTATGTGTATATATATATAACATAAAAACGGATACATAAGGATTCAGTGGAGATGGCAAGCCATTTAATTCAAAAATATTCATTAAATCATAAAATTGACCATGTATATCTCCACAAACTGTAAATTTTTCATCATCTCCTATAGGTACATCAATTAATGATGGTTGAGCCATTAGTAAACCTTTAATATCTAAAAGAATCTTTAAAAAAAAGGATATTGTACTGAGAACAAATCTCAATTATATTTTCATAAAATACCTTATAAGCATATTTACGATGTAGTTTTCCTTGATTTTTGTATGTTTCCATGAGATCTTTCATAAACTTTAATGTTACTTTACCATCTTCTAATTCTGGTCCTTTATACTCATCCTCAATTGCTAAAAAAATAAATGCAAATAACTATGAAAAGTGTATAAGCAATAAATTATTGTACTTAAAGTCTACTCCAATTGTATGCTACAAATTAAAGTCTAATAACTAATTTGATCTAAAAATATTAAATTAAATCCAACTTTAAATGTAATTTGAAAATTTGTATTAATGATATAAACTTACTCATACTATCTATATTTATAGTTTCTGCTACTGATTTCTTTGTTTCTTCAACAGATATTGCTTTTTCAAATGCTATTTTTTTTACTATTTTATTACATTCTGAAAATTTTAATTTTGCTTCTGAGCTACTAGGACAGGCTTTAACTACCTAAAATATAAAATAACTTAAATACCTATTAACAGTTAATACAAAATATAGTGTTATATTACATATTCAAAATTCTTAAGTGCTTCTTTAAATCTTCCTAAGGACATATGTGCCGCTGCTCGTCTATAATACCCTTTAATATAAGATCGATCAAGCTCTATAGCTTTACTAGCATCCGTGAGTGCATAACCGAAAAATTCGGTCTTAAGGTATGCAAAACTACGATTGCCATAATAAACAGCTACAGTTGGATTTGCTTCAATCGCTTCTGTGTATAATGCTATTGCTTTATTATAGTCTTGTTCTGAAAGTGAATGCATTGTTAGAAAAGCCAGCTTGATAAACTGAGTACAAAAATAATTTTACTACAAAATTCTAGGTTAAGTAGTGAATCGATCGTTAGGTTTAGATTATGAGGCAAGTAAGTACTATTTAAATTTTAGTTAAGTAAATTAGTTAGAGTTTTATGTTATACTATGACCAATTAATTTCATGTACTGAGAAAACAAAGTTATTGTCAACATACAAATAGTATCATTTCTAGTATTTACAAACCATTAAAGTACTTATTGGCTTCAATTTTCAATTTTTCCGCTTTTTCAACATTTTCCAGTGAAATTGACGTCGTATTTTTTGTATCAGAACTCATTATTCTGCTGGTACAATAAAATAACGAAATTGAGGCAGAACCTGAGTATCGTAATATTTTTGCACGTGAATAATGAATACAAGATTAACAGATAAAAGAAAAAGATGACTATATAGAATCTCAATTTACAGCAAACCAAACAGTTGGGTATTTTACCGCGATTATACAAATTTGCAAGTTTAGTAGAATTGTTCCCATATATCCTACTACAAAATATTGCATTATATAGTTCTAAAATTAAAATTCTGCACAGAATTAGAAAAAATAATTATTACTAATGTTAACGTATTATTTTGTCATTTAATTACAAATCAACACAATGACAATTTAAAAATGTCAAACAGTATCTATTCAAAGAAAATATATTAAAAAACATAATTCTATTCAGTACAAATTAGTTAACTAATTTTATAAAAATTCTAAATAAAAACGATTTTATCGTAAATAAATAATCATTTATGAAAAGCAATATTTGTACCAATTCCTCATAGATGAGAAAATAATAAAATATACTTCTAAAAAAGGTTATTATAAGTTATATATTTTGAAACTAATTTGTAACACAGAAAACATGTCAAAAAATCCAAATAAAAAATATATTCACACCATGAAAGTATATTTAATAGAAAATTTACTTAAATCTTAATATAAATAAAAAAATGAATAATTATTTAAAAAGGTGGTTGTAAAACTTTTTTTAAATATTAAATGAAAGAACTAATTTTCTTATGTCCTATTACAATAAAACTTCCTTTATTTTTAATAATTTTATTTTTATTCACATTTTTTATAAATTATTTACACAAATAAAATTTAACACTACAAATAAACAATTTTTGTCATAAATATCTTTCAAAAATTCTAATCTAGTATTCTACAATATACAAATGTTCTTACTATGTATAAAAACATTGATTTAACTTTATAAAATTGTAACATAACCACCTCGTTTCATAATTCCTATTGATAACATCAATATTTATTTGAAAAACAAAAATGGTAAAGATAATACACTGTGCTGTTGATTCCAAAATTAAAATCATTTCTTATCAAACCAAATTTATATATCACTTCGCTTTGAATTATCTTTACAGTCAATTTTAAATTTCTTTCATACTGTCTAAAAATATTTGTATCAGCACAATGTTTCACTTTTCAATAAACACTTTAATGCAAATTAAATAAATTTATGTTCACTATTACTTTTTTATACAACTATAATAATTAATAATACACTAATAATAAATGAGGTAACCATTTCTAACTGAAAACAAACAAAAAAAGATTGCAAAAAAATCAATAAATACTCATTTATTAACATGACATCAAGTTATTATACAAACATGTATAAGTCATAAAAAATAACCAAGACACATAAAATACACCTTAAAAATATTTTTTTGGTATAATTATTCACAGATAGGTTTTTCAGATCTATGGCTATATTCTAACTCCTTTACTATCACATATTTCATGCCTATAATACGACCATTAATATAAATTAAAAAAAAACCATTTTTAAATAAAAATATCGAGATTGTACATTTTGTCAATATATTATATTAAAAAAGTATGAATCTTTTCTTGATATATAAATCTGTGTATAATCCACATTTGCATATATGAGTTATATGTAGAAATATATGCATGTTTTCAGGAAGTAATTCAAAACATTGTATTTTATAATACAGAAATAATACTTTTAATTATAACTGACATTTGATTAATTCTATAGAAAAATATGATTAGTGCTGTTAAAGTCTCACCTATAAAATGCAACTGTATAAGATACATTTTATATATATATATATATATATATATATATATATATATATATATATATATATATATATATATATATATATGTATAAATATATGTATATGTATATATATGTATATATATATATGTATAAATATATGTATATATATATATATATATATATATATATGTATATATATATTATATATATATATATATAATGTATGTATGTGTGTGTGTATTATAAAAGTATAATTATTACTATATGGAATTTATATTAAAAAATATGGAATTCGACATTTTAGTTTTATGCACATTATTATCACGTAAAATATATAAAACTTATTTCGACTATTAATACCTCTGACATATGTATGTGTATAAGACAAAAAAAAAACAATGGAAAACTGTTTACCGTTTATAGACCAGAGAATGAAAGACCCATCTGAATAGATCATACAGAATGTACCTGAATAAGAAATACCAAAAAATACATGCGATAGCTATTGAGTCACTACAAAATCCAAGCATTGAAGCAAGCCACTCGATAAAACTTCTCGCTTTCAGATCCCTTCTTTGCCATTTCATAATTTCGCCGAGTCGACGAGGATACTGGAATTCGATTTGATCGCGTCTCGGCTTGTTTCTTGCGACAGAACCATTACGTAAGCTGTAAAAAAATGCACCATACTTATCAGAAAATGCAAAACATCTTGTAAAGATATACCATAAATTAAGTGTAAGTTATATATCTCGATGGTAATATATAAATAAACAATCTAAGTTTGGATAATTAATCACAAGTTAATAACCGTTAATATATTATGTAAAAAAAATGAGAATAAAATTACTCAAAATATTCACATACTTTTTTTTCTAATGTATAAATATACATACATAACATAGTCTTTAAATATTGACATACTTTAAAAATAACAGTTAGCAAATTCATGAATTTTTTAATCATACACATCGAGATATAATAATATAAAGTGCTCATGCAAAATAAAAAAACTAAATGACATGAATAAAACCAAACCAAAAAAATTCCATCGATACATGAGACTTTAGTAAAGTTTAACTTACCTACCTAATTTCTCAATAATATCGACCAATACCGGAACATTCGGTCTATAAACCACTTTACCGTTTCTATAAGAGATAAAAGAAAAAAGCAAAGTTACAAAGGATAAAAGAAAAAATCTAAAAAGACAACAAAATCAAAATGAAATCAAACAAGAGAACAGAAATCTCACATTCGTTTCCTTTCAACACCACGAAAGGCTGTTAAACTAAGCAAAGACGTTGAAATAGTATCTAATGAAAGCGCATAAGGATGAATAAAATATTTTCCATCTTCATTAAAGATCTCTTCGATGTTCTTTTGGGATGCAGCTAAAATCTCTTTCTCGGATACATCAGACTTGATCTGAAATTATATTATTGCGTTTAATTCAAAGCTTGCAAGGTTTTTATTAAAAAAAAAAACATATTACCTCTGCAAGAACACTTGAAACTGTTTTATAAGTGGTTAAAAAAGGCGTTAACAGATTGCATAAAAGATGCTGTAATTTTTTATGATTCCCTAAAACAAACTTATCACTTTCAGGTACTGATTCAACTACGTTAAATAAGTCTAAATATTGCAGAGCATCTTCGAATTCCTGAAATTTTAAACATTTCATTATAGTGCCATTGAGATTTTTTAAATAAAAAAATTATCATAATAAAAAATATTGTACACAAGCTGAAATTACTAATAAAATTTCAAATCACTATAAATATATACAAATTTATAGATAGCTTACATTATGTTATAGATACGATTTTTTTACATTTTACTTAAACTGAATCATTTATGTCAAATATACAACAACATATATATTAAAAATAATTTACATTAATACAGTTATTATAAGTAGATTATTTTAATAGTGATTTGTAAAAAAGATTATACAAAAGAAAATATCACACACCGAGTATTCTCTCTCCTGACTAATCACAAACTCATGTGCCAAAAGTCGGCGCAACCAGCAATAGTGTCTCCAGAGATGATCTATACACAAGAAATAGACATTTATATTTGTGTGTGTGTATGTGTGTGTGTGTGTGTGTGTGTGTATATATATATATATATATATATATATATATATATATATATATATATATAAGTAGTGACACTTGTATGTAAAATTTGTTGGTTTCAAAAACAATGTTACATTTTTTTCAAATGTAATACAAAAAACTAAAGAAGTTCTTATCGAAAAATAAATATATAGAAATTAATTTCAAGTACACTAACAAAAAATTAATAAATAGATTTTTCAACAATGCTTATTTTAAATTTTTTTACTAAAAAAGCATGTACTCTAAATAATTGATAATATTTAATAATATTAAAAAAAATAAGTCCAGATATTAAAATAAAAAATAACTCAGTATAAAAAATTAAGTTTTTTCAAAATTTACTTACTGATGATAGTAAATATAGACTGAATTAAATCATAATTTAACAAAATAAACCTTGTGACAAATAATTAAATTGATTACAAAGAAATAAGTAATTAATGTTAATAACAAATGCAACAGAATTGAAATAAAAAGAGGAGAAAATAGTGCAGTTACTGGAAAAGTAATTGACAATATTACTATCATATCTATTTTATATATTGAGTGTAAAAATTAATTCGGTGCCTTTAAATTGAATCAATCATAACTCTGTTATAAATTAAAATATTTTCTCATTTTAGGATTTTTAAATAACAACCTTAACATTTGAAAACACTGTACATCTTGACCAAGCAGTTGACATAATCTTACAAAATAGAAGTGAACACGATGGCGTCCAAAAAGCAGCATATTAGGTATTGCATACTTTTCACATTTCAGTTGAAAAAAATGTTTCCAAAGCCACGAGAATGATTCGTTCAGCTTTGGAAAAAAGTTTTGTAACGCATAAAACATGCAAAAAATCCTAAAACAGTGGAAAATGTCCGAAAATGCACTACGACATGATCGATTCAAAGCCACCATTTTTTTTCGATAAGCGATTCGTTAGCTATCCAACAAACGGAGCAAAATTATACAAAATAATGGGGGGTATTTTGAGCATTGAAATGTGTTCCATTTGTTCGTAAACACTCACTTTCTATAAAAAAAGCACCGAATTAATTTGCAGACCTAATAATTTAGGCTTCATGAAAATGTTAAAAATAAGTAATATAAAGAAAAATTAATAAACACATTGTAAGTAGTATTAAAAAAAATATAACTATTATAGCAATTAAAGTCTTGGTTGTTCTTTCAAAACGTTAATTTTTTAACAACGAGAAGTGTGATTTACATGTACATTGAAAAATATACGATTATTATTATAACAATCCCCAATATTGAAAAATTATTAAGTTCACTTAACTACTGTCAAGTATGATACATTTATATCAGTGAAAAATTCTAAAGATGTCATGATTATAGTTTAGCACTATGGTTAAATTCATTTTCAAAAATGAACTATTATCCCAAACACCATAATTTGTTTATTGATCAAAATATCCAATAATTCATTATTGTCTATTTTGAGAGCAATCTTTCAATTAAACATTAATACATATTTTAAGAGCAATCTTTAAAAAAACGGCCGAAAAAATCATAGTATAAGCAGAGATTATCTATCTAAATATGACAACAATGGCGCATCGAAACGCTCGTTGACCTATCAAAATAGACAATAATAAATTATGACACATTTCAGTAAAATGAAACTTTGTAATGTTTGGAATATTAATTCATTTATAATATTTCACTGTTCTATTAATCTTGGTCCTTTGAATCACTTTTATAATAATTTGCTACTAGTTTCAAGACGAGTCACTTTTAGGCAGCTTTTTGTATAATAAGTTTATAGCAAGCAAAAACACCAATTGTAACATTCACAAATTCATTTGTAAAAATTCCAGATACACTAACTGAAAAAAGTATTGTAACATTAAAAATTTTCAGATATAAATGCTTCTAATTTTGGTATATGAAATTATTTCATTGAAGAATTTTTTTTGTTTTACATTTCTGTATTTATTCTATGTTTAATAACAAAAAATAACAATATGAAATCAATAAATGAAAAAATCTTCCTTTACTAAAACAACATTTTTTCAGTGAAAAAATTATTTACACAATTCCAATAAATTTTAAATTAATAAATAAAATATTAAAGTTAATGTGTTGGAAATCTTTTCTTTTAATCACCTCCTTTAACCGGTTTGGCATTGATAAAAATAATTCTTTCATCACTTCCTGTCCTATTCTTTTCCATTCATCTGCAATCATCTCTCATTTATTGTTGATGTGATGTTTATTCTGTTCTCTAGCATATTCCACAAATACTTAATAATATTTACATCAAGTGATTGTTGAAGCGTGTTTGAAGTGTGCGATGTGTTATATAAAATCAATTCCTGCATTATATATGCAGTGTATTTAGAATTATTTTGCTGGAAATAGAAATCATTTGGAAAATACAGCTTTTCAGCACTTTTCTTTATTCTTCAAAATATTCATATAATATATTTTATCTATTATTCCGTCAATAAACACAAGTTTTCCAGCATCTAATGTCGCTATATATCCCCATATCATGACCTCACCACCACCATATTTAAAAGTAAATAATAGATTTTTTTGGTTAATTTAGTGATGGGCTTTTGCAACACTGATATTCGGCCATCACAATGAAAAATATTAAATTTACTTTCATCTGAAAATATCATCTTATTCTAGAAATTAGCATTTTTGTTCCATTGTCTTTTGCAAAAGTTATGCTAGCTATCTCTATTCTCTTGCATTGATTCACTTTATTTATGAATGAATTTTTCCTAGGAACTGTAGAATTATAACCAGCTTCATAAAGAACATTTTGTCCCATATAGAGATAGCGTATTTATCAAAATTTTGTGCTATTTGATGAACTTGTTTTTAGATTATTTTAATGATTTTGGCCATGACTCTATTCTTTATGAGAGGATTCTTAAATGATTTTTTTAAACTTTCTCCTTTTTTAATCGGTTTATTATTCTTTAAACTATAAATCTACTTTTATTGACAATTCTTCCAAAACCCAAGAGTGATTCCCCTTTCGAATGCAAATATAAAATGATTTTTCTTTCAGCCACTGGGCTTTCTTTAAGTTTTCCTGTCATGTTTCAGATTAATCAATAATTTTTAAGAAATGTTATAAAATACAACTATCACTCTATCAAAATTAAACATAATATAAAATATAATATTATGTTCATAAGTACAGTATCATTAGTGAAGATAGTCGATAAGAAAACACAGTTGTGTCAATACTTATTCACAGAAGAAATAAAGCTTTTTTAATCAATGAAGACACTCTAATTTATCGAAGTAAAATTATTAATAGTTTTTGTTATCAAATAATAATAAATACAGAAACATAAAACATTTTTTTAAATATTTTCAGTTACCGAAATTAGAAGCATTTATTTATAAAAATCTTAACTATGCCAATACGTTTTTCAGTCAGTATATATAACAAAAATGGTATGAAACTAAAAACTTAGCATTTTTTACAAATTTGAATATATTTAAAATTCAAATTAATAAAAAAAATAGAGACAATGTGTTAAAAGTTTAAAAATTTATTTAAATTCAGCAAAAAAATAAAATTGTTAAAAAATAAAGTCAACAAAATAACTTAAAAACATATAAAATAACTTATTTGTACCAAACATTCAATAATAAATAATTTAAAATTAAATTAAAATAACAGTTGTCTTTTTTATTAAGAAAATTTTCAATTGAATTTATGAATACATTTTCAGAAATGTACTATCACTTCAAATACATTTTTTTATCAAAATGTTCAGCAATTGCTTTTTGTTCATTTTGAATGCTTATGTACATTTTAAAGGCAATACCATAATTTTCGAAATACAAGCACAGAATGTGAGAAATTATTTAGAGAGAAACTTTAAAATATTTGATAAAGTACGGCGTGTTTCAGATAGTGATTCTCGTTTGTGAAAATAAATTTAGCCACATTTCCAAACTATAATTGCGAATTACGAATACATTATGTACAAATTATGTGAAAACTTTATTAAACAAATTAAAGTTAACCTTTTGTGATTTTCCTGTCTGGTCCGATTTGTCTCATAACAATTGTAGCAATTGCAGGTCCTATACAATAATGCATACAAGGATTTACATACAACATAAGTTGCACTAAAGGAATCGCAGCACTCATCGTCTGTTCCAAAAGTTCGTGTCCTTTTAATTTCTTCTTATCATACTTTCCAACAACAATCGCTCTCTGAACTAAACATACGGTATTATCGCTCGTCAAAACAATAAGATTTTGATGGACTTTCAGTGCTTTCTCGAAAGCATCATTCACGTCGTCCATTTTAATAGTAGCGCCGAGCGTTTCCATAACAGACTTCAACCATGTGATTTCTTTGAGTAGATCATGTTTGCTTAAAGATTCATTTCCTAGTATCACATTGTTATTCAACACCATTGCAATCAAATTGAACGGTGTAAGGATGCAATGTTTCTGTTGTGTATGGATTATATGATACGCCAGACTGATGATCTGATTGTTTTCAGCAGGCGATACCAGTTGACCACTAACCGGACCCATTGAATGCACAGATCGATCGATCTTCGGACCGAAATATTCTCGAATCGATATAGGAGCACCGAAATTATAAAATATGTCGCCGAATTTCTCGTTGATGATGTTTAAAGATTTTAAGAATCCCTGAAATGTGTTTTTAAAATTGTTATTTTATTTGAGACGCGTCTTATTTACTTCTATAATTATTTGTACTGCTGAACAAAAAACACACCGATGTAGATTCTTTCGGTTTTGGTACACCTAAGAGTTCGTTTGCGAATAATTTTTCTTCCATTATTCTATCGTAACTGACATTTATTGGCACGATTGTTATATCCGGCACTTCTCCAAAAAAGAATGGTTTTAATGCCATTGTTAGAAATCCTGCAAAACAGTTCATTAATCAGATTTAATTTCATTGATTGTTCTTAATATCTCACGTGTTTGTTTATACGCATTTTTAAAAAGAAGTGGCTCGAAAAAATTTAGTAAATGGGTATTTATAAAATGTATCACCAATAAGAGGCCACGCGTACATAGCTTTTCGTGGGCTCTTGGAATGTCACACGCCATGTGTGCGGATTTGAAGGTGTGTTAGTGGGAAGAAAACGTATCACAAGTATGCGAGTAAGAAGGACAGTCTTGGAGCACGTATTAGATGTTCAGTTATATTTTTACATTTATGGAGTGCCACAACACTCTCGGACTATGTTAAAAATGTCTGAGACCAGATACTTCTCTCAAAGAATTTTTGAGAGAATTTATAAATATTGACCAGACTCAAAACTGTTTGTGAACAATAAAAAGTAAAAATTATTTAAACAAAAATTCAAAAAACAACGCCTTCGATGTGGAGTTACATAATTGAACTATGTAAAAAATTATATGAAAATAATAATCCTATTTTTTTTAGATTCGAATGATCGTATTTTTTTGGATTTTTAACCACATTTTTTCCAACTTACTGCGATACTTCTTTTCTATTAACTCAAAATCAATTATAGCCATACAGTAACTCTTCTCTTTGCTTTTGATAAAGCCATTTCTGATTTTTTTTCTCGAGCGCCACGCCAAAATTTTCAAACCAGTTATAAATGTTAGCGTGTCTAAATATAATAAGAAAAATGTACACTTTTCATCCATTAACACACGCCTTTGATCGCACTTTCCAAGATCGGTGGTTCAACTCTTAATTTTATTTTTGTGTTTACGTGCAACAGCACTTTTGGAATGCCACCAATCCAGTCGTGCGCATTTAACGGAACGTGCCAGAGGCGCACGTAAAACTGTGTGTAGCCGCTTAATTAATGAAAAGAAAATTATTATAAACAAATCATTAAAATTCATATGCAGAAAATTTCATCGACAGGAATAAACAAGGAACCGAATTAGAAATTTGTTTTTCTGTTCTCTTGTTATACTGTTATAACACTAATGAAATCATTGTAAATAAAAATTGTTTTCAATATACACATACTTCTTGACACGTATTTTTTATTGGGCAATTCCGTTCATGCATTCCTTAACGACATCAAAAACAAAAAAAAAAACAAACGAGCGATAAGTAAACAAAAAATATGCTAACAGTTATACGGTTCAGTTTCTGCAAGTTATTTATTGCTATCTACTGGTGGATGAAACTCAATATTAATGAATATAATACTAACAATCATCTTTGACAATACTTATTTACAACAAATATTTTTTATTAGCTTATTTTTTTAATAAAACTTTTCCTGCCAATACAATGTCATAATAAATCTTTTCAAAATTGATTTTTTTTAACTATAAATACTTTTTTCGAGCCACTCTTGTTAATAAAAGAAAATCTCACCAAATTTAGGCGGTAATGATTTACAACTCCTAGATCGTGTTCCTTCAATAAAAAATTGTACTTCAGTGTCACCGTTAACAATTAATTCTTTGACGTATTGCGAAAATACATTAGCATAAAGCTGATCATCCGCGAACTGTCTTCTCATGAAAAACGCACCTGTGTCTCTTAACAAACTACCCATACCCCACATACCGTGAAAATCTATAAAAATCATACCAATCTATGCAAAAATATGCTTAAATTATAATTATTTACTTTCTGAAATTGTGGATCGTACCCATTCCAGCAGCTGTTACAGGAATTTCAATATCATAATGAAAACAGACGTATGACATTAATATGAAATCGGCGTAACTTCGATGACTTGGTACAAAAATGACGGGGTTCGTTCCCATAATTGATTTGAGCTGTTTAGCAAAATAAAATATTATTCTTACAAGGTTAATTTGAAGATATAATTTAAAAAGAGAACTATTTTTACCTTTATTGTAAGTTTAATTAAAGCTCGGGATTTCTCTAAGCTAGTTTTAAAAAAAAAATAAATAAATGAACAAAATCTACTTAATATAAAATTAAGTAAAAAAAATAATTTTAAATAGAAAAGAAAAATAAAACTCCTTGTAATTGTTTAATGAAACATAGTAGATCACATGTCTGTATAAACTTTTATTCATTTTGCAGCCCTAAAACTATATATAAATTTACAAAAACATGAGGGACAGCTTGTATTATATATATATATATATATATATATATATATATATATATATATATATATATATACACGAGGATAGGGTGAAAAGTTTCGAGCCTGAATAAGAAAACATTTTTTTGGATTGATTTTCATTTATTTCTCAACATAATTTCTAGTTAGCTTGATACATTTTCCCCAACGATGTTTTAGAGCAGTTATGCCAGACTGATAGGCCGATTTGTCAAGGTTCCCAAAAAAAGCCATTTAAAGTGTCGCTGACTTCATTGTCGCTCCCAAATTTTTTCTACTGAACAATTTTTTGAGGTTAAGAAAGAGATAGAAGTCGTTCAGGTTTAAATTTGGCGAGTACGGCGAGTGTGGAAGCAATTCGAACTTTAATTCATTGATTTTAACCATCGCAGCAACTGATGTGTGAGCTGGTACATTATTATGATGAAACAGCACTTTTCGTCAAATGTGGCTTTTTTTTCTTGATTTCATTGTTCAAATGCTGCAATAAGTTCGCATAATACTCACTATTAATTATTTTTCACTTTTTAAGGTAGTTAATAGAGTATTCCACTGGCATCTCAAAAAACAGTCGCCATAATCTTGCCAGTCGATAGAATTGTCTTTGCTGGTCTTTGCCTTCTTTGGAGTTAGTTCACCTTTTGCAGTCCATTGTTTCGATTATTGTTTAGTCATAGAAGTGTAGTAGTGGACGCAATTCTTACTAACGGTTATGTATCGACGCAAAAATTCGGTTGGATTGCGCTTCTAGAATGCCAAACAATCGGTTAAAATGTTCTTGCAACTTCATTTTTGGTTAGGTGAGCAAACGCGGCACCCATCTAACGCACAGCTTTGTCATACCCATATGTTCGTGTAAGATATTGTGCACACATTCCGTTGATATACTAAAAGTCTGCTATCTCGCTCACTTTCACTCTACGGTCTGCCTAAAGGCTTCAGTGGCTTTTTTCAATCATTTCTGGCGTAGTCACTTCAATGAGACATCCACTGTGTGGTTCATCACTGATACTCGTCCCACCCATTTTAAAATCAGCAACCCAGTGCTTAACCGTTATATTCGATGGAGAGGAGTCCCTCAACATTAAATCCAACTCCTTTTTCATATCGGTTGAACTTGAGTCTTTCAAAAAAATATTAAACCACGGCACGAATTTCAATTTTTAAAAACGATCCTTGAGGCGTTCACTTCAGTGGGATTTCAAACCAATACTAAACAACTTATTGATTTGAAGCTTAAGCATATGAAGAATGAAATCATGCAACACCATCAAAATATTGAACATAGTGGCGCCATATGTATATGTCAGGCCCGGAACTTTTCACCATATCAGTGTGTGTGTGTGTGTATGTATGTATGTGTATGTATATATATATATGTTTGTAATGTATGTACGTAATGCATATACATAATATACGTATATATGAATATACGTATGTACGAATATACGTATCTACGAATATACGTATGTATGAATGTACATATGTTTGTGCGAACGTGTATGTATATTCGCAATTATATATGTGTTCGTGACATCTAAATTATTTACAATGACGTCAATTATCTGGAAACTATCTAAATTATTCTACAGATCGTTAAATCTAAATTGCATTAAAAAAATCATAAACAAATGATTATAAAAACCATTGAAGTATGAATAAATACTAAAATATTATGAATATATTAATGATATATGAGAAAATAGATACAATGAATATATAATTTAAAAAATTTAGAATTTCAAGGTGCTGTTGTATGTGTTACAGCCAAGGTTGCTTTTTGAATAAACGATAATTAAAAAAATAATATACAGATATATATATATATATATATATATATATATATATATATATATATATGTGTGTGTGTGTGTGTGTATTTTGGATGAAATATTCGGCATCTTATTAAAATGTCACAATTAAGGTTTTGATTAAATTGTTTAATCATACTTTGCCGATTATTATTTATTTGTTTTAAAACATATTTTTAAATTGATATTTTACGAGTACATTTAATGTTATTCTAAGAACACAATGGTAAAAAATTCTTTAAACAAATACGACAAATTATTAGAAAATCTAAAATATATGGCTACACCGAAAATGTCACAAAATCCAAACGGTGCGTCGAATATTCTCATTAATTTTATTTTCTCGCTGAATAATAGTGTATATCAATAATAAATATTATATCATCTAGTTTATAGATATATTGTTAGTTCTCTTCGAAATATTGTTAGTTCTCAGATTTAATTTTTGTAGCATTATTTACACTTTAAAATCTGTTTAAAAATAAACAATATAAATGACAAAGACCCAGTCAAATGAAAAAAATAAAAGGGGCGTAAGATTGGCTCGAGGAATAAACACCGGATCTCTTCACTGATGAAATGATGAAAAACATTACACTTTGATAGAAATCTATTGACAATAGCGGTGATAATGTTGACAAATACACTCTTTAAAAGGTTATACTCGAAACTTTAGTTTTCACATCATTGCAGTATCTCTAAACCTTCAAAAGTTAGGAGCTCCTGACCAAACCTTTCGGCTACCTCTCATCATATACATAGCAATTTCATACATACAAACATTTCGACTTTATTTCACCGTTTCTAAATGATTTTTCAATGCTATTTCTATTTCTTCCTAGCTATTTATTTGATAGTTTTTAACAAAAGTGTTTTTTTTAGTTAAGTAAATAGTTATTACCAATTTAAGTAAGACATTATTAGTACAGATATGTGAGAGAGAGAAAAAAGTACGTGATCCACATAATAATTTATCTAAAGCAGTAATCAGTGCAATAATGTCAATATACAATAATATTTCGAACGTAAAACTGTAAAAAAAAATCATCCACGGTTGGACTCCCAACTTAAATCATAATTTCAATAATACCTTGGAAAGTTTCGCCAAAACATTATTTATCGTCAAAGAAACTTTTAACTTGTGTGTGTACAATATTGTAGGCACTCAAAAACAATGCTCGGTGCCTCTTGTGGTGATTGTCCACTTTGGGGCAAATTTAATAGACGCATAAAGAATGAGTGCAAAAGAGCGAACAGAAGAGTGAGAGAGACTCGAGGTCCGACCTATTGGTAACACCGCCTGGTGGCATTTACATTCCCTAGCCAGAGAAATGTACTGGCAGTATAAGCGAGTATCATAAACCTGCTCAGCCTGTTAAATAAATGTGTATCTATGGTTACAGGTAAGTACAGAAAACAAATAACTATACCATTGCTTTAATTGTGGCGTACAAAGTAGCGCTTCTCAGAATTCTACTGCTGCCTTCTACTTTAATTCTGACACGGTCTTCATTACGATATGGCGATATTTTTGAATAAACTTGTTTGTGTCAAAAACGACTACATGTTGAAATGCCTGTTTCGGACAAACGAAATATTCAAAAAAAAATCTGACGAGTTACACTACAGAAGTCAAAATAATCAAAAGTTAACGAAAAAGGAAATTATTCGACAACACTGAGCAGTTAGAAAATGAAAAATATAGAGCAAGACATATTTAAATTCAATTGATTTAAAGAAAAAATATAACTTCAAACATAATTTCTCAAAACTTTGTTTTCTTTAGTGTACTTTTCTCGGGATCTACTTTCTAAGCCAACTATAATTTTTTTAAGAATTATAGCGATTATAAACGGTGAAGCTATGGGAATGATTTTTGCACGATAATAACCGAATACATAACAAAAAAATACTGAAAATGTAATAGTTTTCTATAAATAATTTTTCATCGAAAAAAGTGTTCAAAAAAGTAATTCGCTCATTTGAAAGATAAAAATACAATCTAAACAATGGTTTTTAATTCAATAACTGGGGTGAAAAAATGGAACAAAAAAACTGAAAACAACACACATGACGTAAAAAAACGATACCTCCTTAAAAGTATTAATACTCTTTTCCAATAATCACGATAGTAATTCAACTTATGTTTATCACACATTAATAATATGAACAATGAAATGGCTTGAATAATAAATGAACACCGGAATGTATAACAATATGCAATATCAACAGTTAACAATGTCACGCAACATGGCTAAAACGAGATAAACTGGTTTTATGTAAATACGTCTCGAAATGTATGATAATTTATGTTTTTATATGACTATTTGATTTAAAAAAATACACTTCAATAGTTCAGTAATTGATAAAATTATTCCAGACGGTGATACTTAAAGGTCAGTACGTTTACTTCCGTTATTACAAATATTTTGGAGATAAGTATTTCCAGTCAATTTCAATCTATATAAAAAAAGTCGATATATCTGTATGGATTTTCAGTCTCAAAGTTCATACATGCTATTAAAATAATGTCTGTAACTTTTAGCGAAAACAAAAAATAATCCTTCAATACAAACAATGTGTTGAAGTATTTATTATTCTTATTGTAATTAGTAATTACGAAATACAATAAAATTTAATATGTATATGCACGTTCATAATTTTAATAGTTATCTTATTTAACTGCCTGTTTTTTATATTATATATATATTAATAACATTGTAATGATTATATATATATATATATTCATCAAGATCTTAAACATTACATACAATATCGATAAATCACATAATTTCCTGATACATATTCTATCGCCGCTTTTTAATAAACTCCCATTTTTCTTCAATAAATTGAATTCTAATATGTTTAAATAAATGAGTAAACCTTCTTCTCGACGGGTGAATTAAGTTAACTCATATTTCCTAAGTTGGGATTTAAAATGGTTATTGAAACTTCAAAGTGTGTCATAATTATAGGGAATTACTAGACCAAGAATCTGCTAGTGAACTTTAAAAGTTGTTCTTCGTACTAGTCTAGCTGAGTCGCTTAACACGATCTGCCGGAATTTAAATATTACTGTTGTAATAATTATTATTATAACAATATTTAAATAATATTATTGTTGTAATAATTATTATTACAATAATATTTAAACAATGTTACTTGTTTTGGTAATTATGACAGAAATAAATGACGAGGAATTATTTCATCCTTATTATACAAATGAGAACAAATTAAAACTTAATAATTTGATCACATCTGGTCAAATTGGATCGAATTAATTGTAAGTCATGTTGTAAGCGTAATTTAATTATGTATTACAAAAAAATCTGAAAATAAACTATTTTTCAATAAAATGCATCTTTACTCTTGAGAAGCAGAGAAAAAAGAAGAGTTAAACAACAGAAAATAAAAAAATAATAGAAAAAATGCCTATTACTTAAACTGACCTGATTCGGCATAACCAGATCTAAATCAATCAAATTCGACCCAACACGATCTGACTTAACCTGGTCATATTATTACATTTCAATTTATAATATTTTGTGTAATGTTACATAATTATCGAAACAAACCTTCATATTACTTTTTCAATTTCAACTTTGGTAGATGGTATCGAGAGATTTGTACTTTATTCTTGATTCCAATCTAGATCATTATTGCCCTATTCTAACTTTGAATAAGTAAATTACTTTAATACATGCTATGTACCGTATATCTCCGGTGTATAAACCGACCCTTAAAACCCAAAAAAAAATCTTCAAGAAATAAAGGGTCGTCATACGTCCAATACAAAAACAAAAACTTTAAAATAACACAACAAATTTATTATGCTTATATAAAAATTAAATTCTTTATTTAAAAAAGAGGAAATTAAACTGGTATATAACATAAATTCATTGAATAATTTTTTTTAAATATTTTTTTACAAATAAAATATATAGACATAGCCTTCTAGATACAAGCCATGCACGATGTTTTAATACACAGTATGTCAAAACAAGGTGATTCCCCGAATTTCTTTTTTGAAATTTTAAATCGAAAAATGTAATTTCCCTAATTTCAATTTGGACATAAAATTGTATTACAACATGTGAAAGAGGTGTCCAATTTAGGATCATCTTATACGACCGATATATGATAAATGTATAAATTTTATCTTAAAATTTCGGCCTCATCTTATAAGTAGGTCGCCTTATACGCCGTGATATGCCTCTTTTTAATACTATCAAGACCATTCTTTCTGGTTTAATCTAACAAGTAGTAAACTGTAAAATCCAACGTTGTGGAAACAAGTTATTTCAATATCTGGTTTAACATTCTGCCAGATACAAAAAGCATAAAGCAAACATTATTTAGTTCCAATTTATATACTTGTTTTGAAAGTAATTTGGATTATGAAATTCAATAAATTGAATTATAAAATGTGCAACTTAGAAGAATAACAGAAATTCGAATCATTAAATATCCACAGAATAATGTAACTGATGTATTTGTTAACTTTATTTTTTCTTCGATAACTTTTATTTCACATTTAGAAATGAAATAGCCACGCTCGAAACTAGTGAAGTTCACATCAGGAATTTTACGTTTCTTTTTTTGATCAAGGGATGAATGCCACAAAGTCGAATAAGACATTAATAAACATTACGGAAAATAATCAGGGTAGTAAGAACGTATTTCCATGGACACTCTGGAGATCAGTTGACTGAACTGTAGAAGCCACGAAAAATTGTTCCAATACATCCAACAATAAAAATTTCATAAAAGTTCATCAATCTTTAAAATCATTTAATTTTAATACTGACTTACTAAAATTAGATTCTCGACAAATCGTAAATAAATTATGGTAAAAGTTCGTATATTCACAGTCGACAATGCCGGAATATTTTAAAAGTAGACAAAGTGGATAATAGGAGTATTTGAATTTCTCATAACACTACCATCAAGTAACAAATAAGGGCAGATGAATATGTGTATTTTGTTGTTAAGATGCATAATATATTATTTTTTGTACCAAGTTGTAATTAGAAATGAAAAATGAATAGTGTATGATGATTTAAATTGAAGTAACCAAACCAAATACATTCTTTTATGAATTTGATGAAATGTAAACGAAATGATTCATTTTGAGTTATAACAACCACATGAAACAATTACAAGAAGACTTTATTATCAACAATTAGAAAGGTTCAGTAAAATCTGAAAAAAAAACGCTTCCACTTTATCAGTAAATATGGGATAATTCTTCACCGTAACAATACACGAACTCACATAGCAAGAATTACTTATATAAAAATTCACCAAATAATTTTGTATGATTTATCCCCTCTCTGCATATTTACTAAACATCACTTCTAAAGATTAGCATTTATTTACGTTTTCTGAAAACATTCCCTATGAGACTGATGTTTTTATAATGTGACTAAACTAAAAAAATATCACCTTATTATGTTTTTAACCAAAACCATCTTTTTCTTATACAAGAAGGATTGAAAAAAATTACGAAAGAAAACTATTATTAGCCATGACAGAACTTATATTTCAAAGTATAATGTAAATTATGTTTAAAAAAAACAATCGATTTATTGTCGGTCCCTCTTATTACACATCCGCATCATTTTGGATATATTTGTAATTACATAATAAAAATCATTAAAGTTAAGCGTTAATGATTATTATCATCATAACATTAATTTAATACAAATAAGTACTGAACTGAATACCAATATTAAAATAATTAGAATTATTTATAGAAATAATTGAAAAGAGATAATTTATATAAGTTATCAGTTGAATACGAAACGTATTCACATCTAGTTAATTATATTCACTCGAGTGAATGTTTTATTAAAAATAACAAGTTTGTAGAAAATAGATTGAGTTCATGCATACACATATATATATTTAGATCAGATATACGACACGATTATGCAAGCGGTTAGGAACAAACTGACAAAAATTAACACTGCTATTTTGTTGTGAACATATTCACAATTGTGTTATACATGTATCATGATTATCAAGAATAAAAAGCTGGATTTTTTTATAAAAGAATTCATTACCACTCCATCTTAAATAATCCTGGAGACGAACTGGTATCGATAAACTATTATAATGTAATTGTCCAAACAGAAAAAAAAACGAATACCTAGGAGTAATAAATATCAACGAAGGAACAGGAGATGACAGCAGAGAAAGATATTAAGATTAAATAACTTAAAATACAAACATAAAAATCAAATTAAAAATAGAAAACGATTTGCTGGGTAGTACTATGTACGGCAGGGAGGGCTAGCTGGTGAAAGCAGGAGATAAGCAGATGAAACGAGTTGGAAATAGAATAAAGTGTATAACAAAATTTCAGATAAATAGAATCTAAAATGAAGTTATTAAAAAAAGTACAGGCCCAAAGGAAGATATGGTATACAGAATTGAATATAAAATATAGAATTGGTATGAACATATGAGAATAGAAATAACAGACGCTTTGTCAAAATATATCATTGAGTACTTCAAGGTGTAAAAAAGAATAGAAAACTTAAAAAGGATTTAGCAAGGAGTTAGGAAGCTGCAGAAAACTGAGGATTAGAGAACGATTCTACAATCTATCTACAGTCTATCAGTCATATACGGAAAATAATAGATAAATGAATATGGCGAGTTTAATATATGCTTTTTATTCAGGTTTTTTGATTTTTCCCATTGTTATTTTTGCTACTTGTGGTCGTACATAGTCATATTAAAAAATCTGACATATTAATGTGAAAATTTTTTTTTTGCTTTGAATTCCACCAATTCGTCAAATGCACTTCGTTGTCTTTATTTTACTCACTTAGCAAGTGCGGTACTCATACACTCTACCTCCAAATCCTAAACATTTTTTAGCGTTCTTATACTTTTAGCCACAAATGTACTCATTTATTTGCCAATTTCTAAATCCTTTTTGTTGGATAAAACTCAATACAACGGATAATAATTAATCATTCACTTAGGAGCTCATCCACTTCCCTTCACTCGCCCATTTTCAAGATCAAAAATGTAAACTTCATAAATCATTTCTAACAGATGTAAACATAAAAATATCGCCAATACAAGTCTCAAAAATATTTTTTCATGCAATGATTGCATTATTTTTTTCTATGAAATTCTTACAATATGAAATTTTGTGATGAAAAAAGAATCTTGTTGAAAAAAGTTTTTTCTAGAAATACACTTATTATATTTATTCTGAATGAACGGGGTAAAAAATCGATGGACGAAACACTGTTGACTAGTTAGACAACATTGAAAAAAATAAGATTATTTTCACTTACTCCTAATATATCAAAATTAAATATACACACCTACATTATATATTTATCTACTTTTGATTTGTTTATTGTATATTATGGTAAACAAGAGTACATGATATTCTTCCAAGATTTAAAGATCTGTCCAAGATTTAAAATTATGTTTATAAATGTTGAAATTACTTCATGTATACAACACATAATAATATGTAATAATAATTAATGCAATAAAAACAGTTTTTATGTAAGATATATTAATTTTGTTAAAATAATATTGGAAAACCAATTAATATATATATATATATATATATATATATATATATATATATATATATATATATATATATATGTGTATATATATTTGATTCGACTTAGGTTTTCACACAAAAGCATTAAAAAAACACAAAACCTAAAAAACATGTTCACCCGCATTTAGTATTTTAGTTCAATTGTATTTTAGTTTTGGATTGAACTAAAATACAAAATAAAAAACAACATAACTTTTCTTAACTCCTATGCCCCCTTTTAATACTTCCATGTGGAAGCCTACATTGAATCAACCTATATATATATATATATATATACCTACACACACACATATGTATATATATATATATATATACACACACATATGAATATATATATATATATATATATATATATATATATATATATATATATATATACATATACATATATATATATATATATGTATATATATATATACATATGTGTGGATATATATATATATATATATATATATATATAGATATATTTATATATATATATATATATATTATAAATATATAAATATATATATACATATATATATATACATGCATGTGTGTATGTATTATACAATAAAAAAACTATATGAAATTGAAATATAAAAGTAAATATCTTATCTTTATTTGCAATGTACACATGAATGATCATAAAGAAAAAATATTTAAAGAATGATAATTTCAAATATGTAAAAAAAATACGATTACATTTGTGACACATTAAGAGGTAAAGTATATACTTTCAAGAAATTATTCTTAACTAAACATATCTATGAAAAACAAATCACAAAAACAATTTAACTTAATTTTTCTCACTCACCCTTAAAATACTTTCTTCATTAACGTACAGTCCTGAACAAACCCTCTTCAATATTTTTATAAGAACAACTCCCAGTCCACGAATCACATGCAACTGCTTCGAATAACCAATCTCTTCGAGAAGCAACCGAACAGTTTTTTCAATCTCTTTCCTTGGTTTCTTTTTCTCTTCAGTGATCTATAATAATTCACACATATAAAATAAAGTTTCATTAGATAATTTTTTCAATTTTTTTGAATCGTGACAATGCTTCGTACCTGATCTATCAGTAAGTTCATTTGATCTGAGAGCAGTATATTTTGTTTCAATGATGCAGGGTTTACTCTTCCTTTTGATTTTTTGTTCGGAACGAGCGGGTCGAAATCTCTCATCATCCATGAAAAATTACTCCATTCCTTATGTCTTGGTTCCATAATATCACGGAATTGATTAAATTTATACTGCTCCATTGTTATATTTACTCGTGCAATAAATATACGAACATATACAACGCACAAAAGTACTTTCAAAAATAGATTATGTTGTTTTACAATGTATATCCCCTTAAGGGTAGATAATTAATAATTTTGTTCACCCTATTCATCCAGCTGTCATGTCGATACACAAACATACATTCAAATAACAGTTTTATTATTAAATTGTTCAATTACGGTCTTTCCGCGGCCCGCCGACCGCCAATACTCAAAATAAATAATAACAGAACGACAGATAAATAAATATCTTGCTATATACCGGCAACAGACACTCCTCCAAAGTATATTTTCTCCCACGCTACGTTTAATTCTATTGAGGGGAAACTGGTGATCTCGTGTAGCATAAATAAAACCGTCTACTGAACGATAAACTTATACACGATACATTATCAGAAAAAAGATGGATTATCTTAACTGCATTTCTTATATATTGTGCGATTTTCAAAATTGTCATATTGATTTACATCTTAAACACAGATATTTTAACAGTTTTAAAAAAATATAAGAAATATTTAGAAATATACTTACACTGCATGCATGTAAAGAATTACTGAATGCCTGTATTGAAATATATAATGGTTGAAATATCTTTTAATAAATATATGCAATATTATTGGTAGTAATAGATTGGGTTATACGTATTTCCATTCAAACTTATATTTTCTGTATAAAATATATCTGCATTTATTCTTATTTTTAAAAACAATGGGTCGAAGATACTATTGTGATTATTGTGATAAATCATTCATAGATGATTTAGACGCGAGGAAAAAACATTTAATAAGCGTTGCACATCAGCAGGCAAGAAACCAACATTATCAGTATTTTCGTGATCCGAAAGAAATATTAGAAGAAGAAACGAAAAAAAGCGAATGTAGAAAATACTTTCAAGGGGCTTGTAATTTTGGTGCAAACTGTCGATATTCGCATTACACACAATACGAATTACAAGAACTGAAACGACAAGTAGAAGAAAATCAAAGAATAGAAATTCAAAATGAAATTAAGAAATCGGTAGAAGCTAATGAAGTACCAAGTATTGAATCTTGGGTGGAGAAAAGGAATCAGAAGTTATTAGAATCATCTCAAGATAAAATACAAGTATTTTGGACTTATCCAGAATTTTTAGATAATAGACCAGATTTACCGCCGTCGTTAATTAAATTTAAACCGGAACATTTCAAAGATGCGAATTTTGCAGAATGGGGATGATCTATTTACGATTTTATGTTAAATATATATATATATATATATGTAAATAAATGTTTTTTTTATATGTTGTATATGTGTCATCTTTGTTCCCAAAACCAAAGAATATGTCAAATTCATCTGTACTAAAACTTAAAACCGCTACTTCAAATTATACATTTGTATGCTTACAAATTACTCACGTGTTGCAAAGTAGGTTTGAATTTTAAGTATATGTTTTAATATTTATCTAAAATTCAGTGCCAGAATGTCCATAAACGACGAAAAGCCCAGAGTTCTTTTAAAAGAATATAAAGTCATGCAAGTAAGATATAGACATTTATTAATATAATCTGTATATAACCTCATTTTTATTTTAAAATATTTTAGAATATTTCAAATATTCAAACTATACTCGATGAAGAGTTTAGTTTAAAAAGTTATAAAAAGAAACTGAAAATAATAATTGTTCGATACAACGAATTAGAGATAGAATTTGATATAATTGGAATTCATCCATTTGTTGCCAATACATTTCGTCGAATAATGTTAACTGATGTTCCTACAATGGCAATTGATGAAGTACATATTTTTAACAATACTTCATTATTGAGAGATGAAGTGTTAGCACATAGAATAGGTTTAGTTCCCTTAAAAGCAGATCCTAGACTTTTTGAGTATAGACCTGAAGGTTTGTTGAATATAAACTGAAAAGCGAAAAACATTATTTTTTTAATTTTATAATATTTAATTTAGGTGCAACTGAAGGTAGTGAACAGGATACTTTAGAGTTCGAGTTGAAAGTGAAATGTACTTTAAATAAAGATGCACAAAAGGAATCATCTTGTCCTAAAGATATCTATAAAAATTCTTGTGGTATGTTTCATTTGTTTTTTGAACAGAAAATATCTATAGTATATTTTTCTTATATGAAAAGTTAATTTAAAATGATATGGCAATATAGCATAATATTACAAACAAAAGATTTTAAGTAAATTAACAATTTATAGCTCTTTTCATAATAGATATTTATTATATCATATTCATGTTTGGACGCTAATAACCGTAGTTGTCAATGTGTCTCTAAACCCCAAGTATCTATTATAATGTATGATGTTTATAGTTTATTCAAAAAATATAAATTGGCTACCTATTGGAGCCCAGAGTTCTATGTATAAAGAAAAGGATGTAGGTCCAATGCATGATGATATATTACTAAATAAAATGAGACCAGGGCAAGAAATAGACATGAAATTAATTGCTACTAAAGGTACAAGTAGAACACATGCTAAATTTTCACCAGTAGGTAAGTTCAAATTTCAAATACAATTTATGCTTTTAAATAAAAATTCGTTTTATTATTAACAAAATATTTTAGCAACTGCCTCATATCGAATTTTACCTGATATTAAATTAACACGTGAAATTTATGGAGAACAAGCTGAAAGACTACAGAAATGTTTTGCACCAGGTGTTATACACATTAAACGAACTGGTCCTAATGGAGAAAAACAAGCACATGTATCAGATGCACGTTATGATACTTGTAGCAGAAATATATATAGATATGATGATCTTAAAGATGCAGCTATTTTGAGTCGAGTACAAGATCATTTCATTTGTAAGTATATGTACATATATATATATATATATATATATATATATATATATATACATATTTATACTTTAAAATAAATCGTAAAGTAAAAATCCACATTTTTAGTTACTATTGAATCAACTGGAGCGTTACCACCTGATGTTATATTTATCGAATCTATTAAAATTTTACAGATGAAAGCTAGAAAAATTTTAGAATCTATTTCAGATGTTGTTTAATTTAAATTATACATAAAATTTTGTATGTTTCTAATACATAAATGAATAAAGGAAAATTTAATGAAATACGAAAACAATATCCACTGTAATTTATTATATTAATAAGAACACACACAAATTAACAAAAAAATAATACTATTGTAAAAAGATTAAAATCTACGTATAACAAGAAATACATTAAAAAACCGAATAAACTACTGAAAAAACCTATATACAATGTACAATATTTGGAAAACATATTCGATGTTATAGTGTTTTTGAAAAAAGGTAGTTACAAAAAAAATAAAAAAACGTTAACATATAAATAAAATAAACAAATTAATACTTTAAAAAAAAACGTTATAGTACATTAAAAAACAAAAAAAAATACCTTATACCATTTTAATAATATATCACATTTAAAATGAGAATATAAAAATTGAATATTTTCAATCCATAACTTAATTTATAGAAAAATTATGAGCATATAAAAACGATATGTTCCAATATACAAACTTGTTTTTATATACATACACTTTAATAAAAAGATTTAGGATTAATTCCAACTTATTATAAAATTAATTAGATTGATCTTTTATAAAATTAAGAACTTCTTTGCACTCAATTTATAAATTTTTTTTACATAACAAATTTCAGCCTTTAATAATGTCATTTATAAGAACAGAATTGCAGATCATATTTCTTTTGTACGTTGAAAAAAATCAACGATGCACTAACATTTAAATAACAATTTTCTTCCTATTAAAAAAATAATGTAACTTTTTTACATGTGTAAAGATTTTGAAGTAACTATATGTAATTCTAAATATTTTTTAATTACAAAAAACTAATTGAGAAATGTATTACCTAATGAGATAAGTTAAATAATTTAAATTTCATGTTACGACACACACATCAAATTAAATTACATAAAATTGTGTAGTCTTTACTGTTTCAATTTTTCAAATCACTTGTAAATAGCTACAAAGTATATATTATAATAACGTTTATATAAAACTTAATAATATTCATATATAAAATGTATTAGTGTACAATTAGGCCAGGGAAAACAATTTGTTAAAAAATTTTTGTGAATTATATTATTTTTGCAATTATTAATTTATTTTGTAGTAATTTTATAAACTGTTGCTACTTACAAGGATATTTTAACAATCAGAAATAGTATGAAAAAAATGCTACATCTTAAAAATATACATTATTTCATTTGAATTTATGTACGTATGTGTGTGTGTGTGCGTATAATAAAACATGTAATTATTATTATTCTATTTACCCTGAGGTTTTTGATATTCACACTACACTATAAAAAAATAAAGTAGCTTGAATACAAAGGTATATGTATATATATATATGTACAGACATACATTATATATACACATATGGTACATATTTAAAAAGTAAAATTTATTTTTTTAAATAAAAAATAGTGAAAATATATCAGTAATTGTATATGGTAATATAATTAAAAATTAAAGTGTATTGAAATAATTTAAAAAGTTTACAGATACCACATAAAAAAGTCATGTTTTAAGCATAATATGACGGTGGAACTGAAAGATCATTTAATATTGTTAACTCTTCTTCTGTAAATTTCAACTTATGCGTTTCCCAATTATCATGGTGAGTTCGTTTGAAATTACCTAATGTTTTACGTATTGTTGACTATAAGAAAAAAATAGAATAAATCATCTTAACTGAATATGTGAATGAAAATTGTAAAATTCTGACATACCGGAATAGGTTCTGGATCACTTAGATGCGCCCCAAGCGTTTGAAAAATATCTGCCATATACAGTGGAACATCATAAGGATGTGCATCGATAAAAGAACATAATCCTATTACAGCAGTATGTCTTTCTCTCACAGCGTCTGTATATTTTAAATCTGTTGTTAAACTATTGCTTCCGATACTACAAACAGACCGTACTTTTTTACTTAATTTTATCTTTGATTTTAATTTGAATTCAGCCTGAAATAAAAATACTTACTGTAACCGAAACACATTTAAATAATAAAAAATTAAGTGAAGCTTAAAGTTCAGCAATAATATAATTAAATTTAAATAAAAGTATTTCTAAATAAATTTTCTTGTTTCTTACTAAAAGTTGTTCAATATTTTGAAGAAAATGACAATGTAGTAATCCACTTAACACCTGACCTGCCACTTGCCTAACTTCTAACGCTTCATCTTGCAATAGAATAAGTACTATTTGTTTAACCTGTAATCATAAATTTTTTTAAATATTACTTTGTGAACAAAAATATGTTTTCAGTTTAAATATACTAAAAAAAAAATACCTCTTCCACATGAGTATTTCTACTTATCAGAAGTGACATATTATGAAACACAAACGACTGTAAAAATCTGGCTGCTGCAACCCTTGCTGACCATAATGGACTTGGCTCAGCTACAGCTCGAATATATTTTAAGGCTATTGGAATTTCTTCTACTGGATGTAATGCCTAATTAAACATATGATAAAAGATAAAAACATAGGAGAAATAATCATACAATATAAACAAGGTTTACTTGAGAAAGCATTCCAAGTACTTGCGTACACATTTTCTCAACTTCTTCATCATGTTCATAGCTCTGTAAAGAGCAAGCCAAACTAAATATTTTATAATAAGGCACAATAGTTGAATATTGAACACGGGATAAAACAGAAACAATCCATTTGAACACTAAAACAAAATTTATTTATTTTAAATAACTTCATGTAATATAAAAAAATACTTGTGAAAATATAGTTAATTTTTTTTTCTATTTAAAATTTCATGCTTTTTACTTTTTCAACAAAATAATTTATTTTCAATTAAAAAATAATGATTTCTACACACCAGTTTTCATTAGTCGTAAGGCGCAGTCTTTGTCTTCATCTGAAAGTGTTATTTTGTCTATCATCTTTGTTACATCATTTTCTAAATTCTCATTATTCATATTTTTCACATGGTTAAAGTCCTTTAATCCTGACTTATACAGCATAGCTAATTTTGGTTCGACTTCATTCATAACATCTTCAATATGAGGAGATATTGTCTTATTACCTCCAGGAAATAATACATCAGTTTCTGTTACATTTGTTAATATACTGCTGAGTCGTTCACGAACATTTTGGAATGGATGCATCATAAAATTGCGAAAATATATCCAAAGCCTATGTAGTAATTCGGCGACACGCCACTCTTGTTGATTTAAAGCACCTTGAAGTGCATACATTCTTCCACACTCGATAAAAGACGCTTCATCACGTAACGGATCTTCCATTAAAAGCTCATACAACCAATGGTTACGGTTCGGATCTCTGCCTTCACTAGCTGTTGCAAAACATATACCCCAGTCTTGCATAGTTTCAACTGTCATATTTGCTAAAGCTATTCGAATTATCGGTATTAGATTTTGCCACATATTAGATACCATTTCAAAAGGCCAATGTTTTGAGCCTCGAATCACTGCTGCTATTATTTCCGCTGCACATCTCTGATGTTGTTCTTCTTTATCACTGACAAGACGTTTCAAATGAGGTAAAAATGTTTGAAGATGAGCATCACCGTGATTTCTAAATAGATTCTAAAAATTGAATTAAGAATAACAGTCTGTATAGAAAATAAAAAATCATAATCTAGTCAATAATGCTTAAAATTCCTGTTTATTAATTCAATATAAAATTGAAATAAATCTCATAAATATATATGCACATATATATATATATATATATATATACATATACACATATATATATATATATACATATACATACATATATATACATACATATATATATATATATATATATATATACATATACATACATATATATACATACATATACATATACATATATATATATATATATATATATATATACATATATATATATATATACATGTATGTGTGTCTGAAGCATAAGTGATTTACACACATATAGGCACTGAATTCTTGCAATTTAACTCATAAATAGATAGGATAAAGATACCTGAAAATTAATGTGAAAAATGATATCTGATGAGTTAAATTGCAAGAATTCAGAAAAGGTGTTCATAATCAACCAAAACTGAAAACGATAATAATTACAATGATGTTAATAAATAATTAAATTTTGGAACTGTGACAAATAAAATAGCTCAAAAAAAACCATAATTGTATTATTTACCAAGAAAAAAATATTTTATGCAAAATATATAACTTTGTTTATAAGTTAGGAGTATTAATAATAAAAATACAATATTTTTGAAACTATTGTCTGAATTATTCTCTATCTAACTACTGAATATCTACAATTCAAATATGAAAGAACTGATTCATAAATTTTCTCATCAATATCACAAAAAAATTCCCTTGTTTGTTTATACATAAATACATACGTACATACATACATACATATATATATATATATATATATATATATATATATATATATATATATATATTAATAAATAATAAATCATTAGTATCATAACGATATATATATATATATATATATATATAATTATAATAAGATACTAATGATTTATTATTCATTGTTTTAAATTTGATATTAAAATTTTAATGGCAATCACACACATAACTAGATACTAAAATTTAAATTAGCAAATTTACATACAAACTTTACTACATACAAGTAATTTTTAATTTCCATCCATTATTAATGATTTAAACAATTTTATTTTTCTAGATAACATTTTTAATAATAAGTAATGAATTAGTTTCATATTTTGCTAAAAACCAGTTAGGATAATTTACAGATAAAAATTGAATTTTAATAAACCATGATAAAATTTACACATATATAGCCTATATAAACCATGCAAAATTAAAATTTGTTGATTAGAACTTCTAGTGTACATTTTTTTAAAAAATTGCAAAATGTATAAAGTGCTTTGTTTTACTCTGCTTCTAGCAATGCTGTGCACAAAAACATTTTCTGCACATGTCTACGAAAATTACCGTAAGTGTTTCTAAAATTTCATATAATAAACATTTAAATTTTGAATTAAATATGTATGTGCCACATGTAAGTAAAAAATAAATAATTTATGAATAGAATACAAATGACAATTTACATATATTTTTTTTAGCAAGCTGGCTAATAAATGAACATTGTACAAAATCAAATGAAATATTTACTTCATGTGATATATACTGTCAAAAAACATGTGAAAAATATGAAGATGTAGTATGTCCTAAGGGAATTACAAGAATTTGTCTTCCTGGATGCACTTGTGCACCAGGATTTGTTCGAAATACAGAAACACAAGAATGTATTACACCTGAAGAGTGCCCTTCAATAGAAGATGGAGTAGAAATACTGCCCATTACAATAGATTATATGGATAATTAGTATAAATTTTAATTATATATTTCACTTAATTTATAAATTCAATTTATTTACAATACATAATTTTAAATAAATATTTCCAAAGAATTTATATTTTTATTAACTGGTAACTAATTATTTCATAAATATTTTATAACATGTAATAATACAAAATTAAAGTGCACTTATTAAATTTGTTTTTTATTTCCAATATTAAAATAAGAAACTAATAATCAAATGACTTACTTTGAACATAAAAAACCGAAATCCATTGAATTTATCTTTGCCTTTCTTTTCTTCTAATGACAAATAATTGATCAATTTCGACACGTTATCTTCATTCATAAAAAACGAATAAACAACTAACTCATCTTGGCTCATTTCCATTTCTGTTCTATTTAATTTTGGCTGTTCTGTTGAAGGTGCATAAACTAAGAGCTCCTTCGGCCATGCATAGTAACCAATATGTGCTTTATGTACATATCTCAATTTGTTCCACTCTTCTTCTGTTAAAGGTCTTGTTTTACTGTTATACTGTAGCCAAAAGTTATCTGCACGGTCACCAGGTTTATTATTTGATGTACAATTCGAAAAACTATAAGGATCTATCGCTATTTTCTTGTGTTCACGCTTTTGTTGTTTTAAAACATACAATACACAACGTAGAACAATTTTACGTAAATCTAATGAATCATGATTTAGAGTTTGGAGAAAACATTTAATTACTCGCGAATTGTATTTTGCATCAGGATGAACTAGATCTCTTAGAAAACTTAATGCCATTAGATGATATCGCCAATGCCTATAAAAATGTTACAGTAACTTAAACAATATAGTCATTTACACAGAGTAAAAAAACATGAATAATATGAACTTTCTTGCACATTACTACAGCAATGTCAATAAATAAAATTCGGTGTAGTGTTAAAAAATAAATACTTACAAATTTCCAAATTCTATAGCATCCATTAATTGATTAACGGCATTATTGTAAATATTTAAATTCCTTTCTCCAGTCTGTTTTAATTTCATAACACCAGATTGTACTTCATCATCTGTACATTGAGCTTGCTTTGGTATTGGTACATTTTTCCACATTGCTCTAGCCATTTCTACACAACTATCAGGTATTTCTAATTTTATTGTGATTGTTGGAAAATTTTTATGTATCTAAAAACGATAATAATTATAAACTTGCATCAAATAAACAATCAATTTAAACAAATTATAATTACCGTATCGACTAAAGAATCCATTAAGTTAATAACAGATGGTTTTTCTGATAAATTAGACTTTATAAGCGTAGGCCAAATCTGATTGACAAGATTCCAATCATGTCTTGCAATGAGTGGCACAGCCTTCGGACCTAACAGCAAGTATAAGGCACCTTTGAATTGTTCATGATTCAAGTTTGAATCAAGTTCCAATATTCTTTTTAACTCTGGTATTAATATTGTGTATGAATATGGAAAATGACCTATTGCACATAGAAGTTTCGATTGAGCACTAGAACGGACCTAAAAACGGTTCTAAATATTCATTTATAATAAATGATATTAAATTAGAAAAACAAAAACATTCACTGAATAATGTTATATACATACATGCTCATTAAATATTTCATTGTTACCTCACTATATGAACTTATTGCAAGTTTTAAAAGACATTTCATAATATTTAAATGTGTTTCAGTTAATTCATGAACAGAAGCTTCAACTCTAAGTTCATGCTGAAGCATAATTCTGTCAATAAGCAAACATCTAATATGTCTCTTTCTGCCCCTTAATTTATCTTCAAGAAGACGTTTTATACTGTGATAATTTTTCCAGTGTGCTTCAAAACCACGATCTCCATTGCCTTTATTAAGCAATAATGTATTCCATATCTGCAATACATATCCAAATACATATAATTTATATATAAGTTAACAGTAAATGTGAGAAAAAATTTGCACTCAATTTTTTGAAATACAAAATCTTAAAATATTTAAATAAACTAGATTCAAAAATTAACATCAATAATAGTACAATGATAAATATTGTTTACTTTACTTAAGAATTTTCTTAATAATAAAATATTATTATTAATAATTAATGAAACTTTTTCTTGATGAAAATTGATGAATATAATGAATCTTTGGATTTCATATAATTTAATTTCATTTTTGGATTATCTTAGCAGAAATTTTCACTGAACAATAAAAAGTAAATCAAAAATATATTTAGTTTATTTAAAACAATTCAAATATCTTTAATAAACATAAGCATAAAAAAAAACACTGGTAATAAAAAAAAATAAAAAAAATTTAGTGTGTAGCCGAAACTAAGTATTATGTTTCACTAATAACTTATAAGAACAAAGATATAATATTTGTTAATCAACATACAGTTATAAGTGAAAATAATGACTTTATATCCCCTTCAGCTGAAGTAAGTATTTTTGTTTGTACTTTTTCCATTACAGCTGCCACTGTGCGTCGAATATTGCTCCCATCAGGCATGACGATAATTCCAGGGCAACCTACATTTAATTCCATAGGTGACATACTGATATTTGTTTCAAGCCTTTATTAAGAAATATGAATAAATGATATTAAAAAAATATATAACTGACTAAAAAACATAAAAAGAATATACTAACAATACTATTGGAGGCTCTTTCCAATTTGGTAAAACCGGCTTACAGCTTAATAAACTACAAACAACTGCAAGCGACCTGTGTAATTCTTCACGCTGAAGATCACCTTTAGAGCTCTCTTCACTATTACTTTGTTTTTGGGTAGACGCTGCATATAGTTCTAATTTTTTTAACTCATTTGGAAGATATCTCCATACAATACGTTGAATACAGAGAACTTCTTCTTTTCCTGGTGTATACCACTTTAAATTTAAATTATGTAGATCACCAGGTTTTCCCCATTCACGGATAGGTAAGAAATCTTTAATGTGCGTATCATACGATATAGGAGAAGAACGGTATTCAAACGGTGATATACCGGAAAGAGAGGAAAGGATCCGATTCAATGTCATATGAGCTGAATAAGCTGCCTCACGACATGTCAACCATAATGTACGATCCAGGACTGCAATTAATATTTCTTCATATGGTAAAAGGGCTTTTCCTTGACAAAGTACAATCTGAAAAAAAAACATTCTTAAAATATTTAAAAACAGTATGAATCAAAAAGGCAAATTTTATATATATATATATATATATACATATTTACATACATACATACAAACAAAAAGTGAAAGAGTTAAGATTTTATTAATAATTATAAACTACTTACATCAGATAAAATTAATAAATTAAATAATAATTCATTATCAAGTCGTTCTTCTTTTCTAAGATCTTCAAAATCTTTCAATGAAGTCAAAATACTGTTACATATTCTCGGAATAAACAATTTAGCAACTTCATCAGGTCTAACTTTTGCAAAACTTCTTACCATACCGGCAACTAAAGCACCAGACACTTTTGTTTCTAATACTCTACCCATAATAAATGAATCCAATTTTCGTAATGCAGACTAAAAAAAAAATAATATAATTAAAATTATTAAAAGTTTATTCTATTAAGTACATACTTTAAAAATATTGTAAGAAGTTTGCATTAATAATGATGTGCAAATAGAGGTAAGTGCACTTTCAGCTACATTCTCCAATTTACTTTTCTTTTCTACATCTGGTTGTTCAAGCCGTGTTAATTCCATTGAACTACTTTCAATCAATGTAAATGCTCTGTCCATAAATTGTAACACAAAATCTTCAAATTGTGCAGTTGCTTCACAAACAATATGTTCTTCTTCAGTTAAATTCGAATAGTAATCAGAAGCATTTGAAGAATCAATCAACGGTATTAAAGAAACAAAATTCGATATAAATTGGAACGTTACGAGACATTTGCGAATATCATTTGGATCGATACCGGGTAAAGTCGACATTAAAAGAGGTATTACATGTGTAGGGCCTTCAGGATAATTATTTTTAGCACCTTCTACTAAAGGTCTAGCTAATGCTACAAGACATTGCATTGCTGCTGTTAATTTATGAGGTTCTGTCAAAGAATCAAGCATCATGTATAATTTGTCTAGAACAATCGGTATTATTATATTCGGTCGGAGCAACGCTAAATTCTGTAAAGCAGACATGACTTCTGTATTATGACTATAAATCGAATTCATTATAATAGGTTTAAGTGCTTCAACAAAATCAGTTATATCCTGTTCAGTCAGTTTATGTGAATCAGGAATAGGAATTCGCCATGTTTTCAAAGCATATTTTTCTCGATGAACACGTTCAACAAAACTCATTGGTAATTTTTTGAGAAAATTTTTAAGCTTTATAGCCCACCGACCTTGATTTGCATGATGGTAGTAAGATTCAATAGTGTGGACAAATTGACGAAGGTAAGTGATGGCTGAACTACCATTACCAAGAACCGAAACTATCCAAAGTGACATAGGAGCTATATCTATTTTTGTAGTTTTACCATTCTGTATGCCTTTATAATTGACAGGTAAATCGAGAGATCGTAAAAAACGGGTAAACATAATCGGGATATATGGTTCCCAATCAATATACCCTATATTGTTTTCTGCTAAGCGTGCAACGAGCCACATCATATTCTAAAAATAAATAACAAATAATTAGATGTATATTTTTACTATTATCGTAATTGATAATATTCATTTATAAAAAATACTAACATTTTCCCATGAAGAAGCATTATGACAAGTCTTCCAGAGATCCATCATCTCTGGAAGCCACTTTTGATTAATTCTCTCAGGATCATCAGGTCTTGGTGTGACTGGTAAAAATAACTGAAGTGCAGTAATTGCATCACACATAGTTGATGTTGTAAAAGGACACAAAAAAGGACGGTACTCAGCTAAGATTTCATCAGTTGCACTTATTGGAAAATAACTACAAATACATACGTACATTTTTAAACAAACAAGAAGGATTAACTCATTTTTACATACACACAACTTACATTTTACATTGTTCTGTTAATAAAGTGATTGTTTGATCAAGGGTTGAAAAGTAACGATACATGCCTATTGATGTAGCATTGCTTTCTGTAATTCGAACACCGAGATCGTATAATTTCCTCCATGGTAATTCTAATTCTTCTGGTGATATAAGTTCTGATTTTCTTACAAATATGAAATAATAAATATATATTATACATTTATCTATATCTAAACATTTTTTATATAATTACACATACAAACATATGATGATGACAGATGCATGTGTGCATATGTATATATATATATATACACACACACACTCACACATGTTATATATCTATTACATGTATATGTGTGTATATATATATATATATATATATATATATATATATACATACACACATATTATATACAAAACTTACTTTAATAACAGAATTAAGGAATTTCCTATTTTATAAACTCTACTTGGTTCTAAATCAGGAATCGTTAAAGCTTCAAATAAAAGTTTGATTAAAGCAATGTGATCTTCTTTTGAGAATTTTAATCCATAAACTTTTAAATATCTAAAAAAAGATGCAGTTTATAGATATAAAAAGTAAAGTATTCTAATATTAATACATAAATATAATAAATACTAAATACAAACTTATTCAAAAAAACAACAAAAAATATGTGTGTGAATGCACGCGTGTGCGTGTATGCTATGTGTATGTGTGTATGTGAATGTGTATGTGTGTATATATATATATATATATATATATATATATATATATATATATATATATATATGTATATATATATATATATATATATATATATATATATATATATATATATATATATATATACATTTCAGTAAAAAGTGGATAAATTCATGTCTGAAAACCTCACTGGCATGGGTATTGTATGGAGAGCTTATTTTTTCACATATAATGAATATCAGAGAACTTCGAGACAGAATAAATAATACATTACAATCATTAGGGAAGGAGGTGGAATACTTAAGTATTAATCAATATTTATTAAAATCAAGATAAAGGTCGCATTTAAGAAAAAGAAAGAAATTTGGAGTACTTACTAAAAAAAGATTTTATTTAACTCTCTGCACGATGAGTCATGCTTTTTAAGTAAAATGACAAGAACGGCTATTTAATGACAAATTAAACAAAATAAAATTTTCCAGTATTACAGTAAAGTAAATTATCCTACATGTTTTTCATGAAAATTTGAGACCACAAGTCCATGTAAACTTTTGTTCATTTAGCATAGCTGAATCTGTATTCACATTTTCAATATACTACGTGACATCTGTATATTATAGAGTTATAAGTTATATTTTATGGACAATGATTAATTTCTTGAAAGATTATTATTTTCATGGAAAATCATTTATTTAAAAAAAAAACAGTTCTGACAAAATTCATTTTCATAAATGATTTCTTTTTTCATGCTACGAACCAATGTAAAAAAGTTCCGATCAACAATATTCGATAAATTATTATTGATTGCATACAAGTACAAAAAAAATCCTATTTTTTTGTACCTCGGCGCTCTGATGATGATGGTGTTGCCATCGAAGTACGCATAAGGGACAATCAAAAATAATTAATAATAATTTATTGAATATTTTTGATCAGAAATTTTTACTGTTGTTTATGGAATGAAAAAAGAACTCGTTTGTGAAAATCATTTATTTAACAATGAATTAATCATTTGATTTTCTGATAAACGATGTATTTAAATTTAAGTTCATCATCCACTTTAAATATTGAAATAAAATGTATCATATAAGAGAAAAAAAAATGTTCGAGGTACAAAAAAATATATACATTACAGAATAATGTAATATTTGCACAATATGCACAAAAACTTGATGGCATTAACTTTTTCATTTATTAAAAAGAACGATTTAACGTATTTTAAATGATTGAAAATATACAAGAATTATAAATATGATTTTATAATGAAAATAAACACCTAATGATTTATTTTCGTACATAATTTGAATTTATTAACAATGGAATGTATATTTAAACGAATTTCTGTTTAAAATTTTGCAAAATTTCATATATTTAATATCGATTCATGTGGGTTTAAACCGTATGTTCATTTATATATTTATTTTAATTTCAATTTAAACATGTATCTGGGAATAAATCAAGTTAGTTATTTGGTGTTTTAGGGCGCTTAGGCAACTTAAGGTCATTAGCGCCCGAAACAGCATAATTCAAAAATGAGTACAAACAACTTATAGGTATCTTGATAAACATATACCTGGTTATAAAAATCTATATAATTAGGGAAAATACGAAAAAGAATTGAAAAGTTTAAAGAACTTTGCTACAATATTTTTTATCCTGACCTAATGTATCTTCTGTAAATTAGCTTAATCGTGCAGTATTTAAATCGATAATTCCAAGAAAACTCCTTTTATAGTATTGTGAATAAAATTAAACAGATAGTTTGAAAAAAGTTTTTTTAAAAGTACATGTATACAATCTACACTTTTATAAAAAGGCTATTTTTTGGAGTAATTTTAGTTGGAGTTTTTTTAGTAGTATTTTTTGGTGTTTATCTATCGTTATATAGACCGCAAGAAGAACTGAAAATGAAAACTTATTCCAACACTGGTGCATAGAAGTAGAATTATATGGTCGAAGATGCATGACCACAAGTGGAACTAGTGAACTACATTTCATATATAGCACAATCCTTAAACCTGAACCCAACTGAACATCTTTAATCATAAATTAAAACGAAAGCTGCAGATAGAGGAAATATCCAAACGAGAAAAATTAAGCAAGTTTCATTCGAGGAATGTAAAAAAAAACAGCATAATTTACCAAAAATATGATTATTCAATGCTATCAAGAATAAATTCTGCTATCGAATTTGAAAGAAAGAGAACACAATATTAACAAAAATTGTAAAATATATAGCAAATAGTAAAACGATAATAAAATCTGCATGTAAACTTTTTTTTTGAGTCCTGTAAAAGTCAACTTCCTGTTTTTTGTTATTTTGCGTAAATTATAAAAGTATATTTGAGTCAACTTTTGTAAATTATTTATTTATTAAAATTAAAACCTTTCAAAAATCTAAAAACTTCATATCATGTTTATTACATCCATGCATTTTTATTACTCGTATGTAGACTTTTGTGAATGTGTAAATATTTTGAATATTTTAAATATAATGCGTATTTACATTTATTTTACGCCTTGTTAAATTTTAAAACTCCATAAGTTATTGAACCGCACAAATCAAATAAAAAGCAGACAACGAAGATTGTGTAGTGTTTGTCTAAATCGCAAATTAATAACATGGGGGCATTGGTTTCGAGGTGAATGTCACGAAATACAAAAATAACTACGACTTTGGCACATGTAAAGCACCTCCGTTATTTATCTTTGATACGCCAATGAGAAAAACTCATCGTTACTCATCGTTAACTTGCGGGCGCAAGTCACGTGATACAATCCAACAGTGAACTGTCAATTGAAGTATCTACATCATTCGAAAATTCGAAGCAACACATTGTAGGTTTATGAAAATATAAAGATATTTGTCCAATTTCTAATTAAATACCTCACAACCAATTTATTAATTTTATTTCGATTTGGCCATGTCATAAAAATGCATGCACAATATTTGTAGAAAATGCATAACCTACTTGTTAAGTCGTGATACCCAAATTCCAAATCCTGGCCTGTATTCGCGTAACATCATAGAACGGCCGAGATTACCTTTGATGTCCGCAAATAAACGCGAAGATTCATCATCCAAATCGTCAGCATAAGGGAGGAATTTATTAAAAACAATCTCTTTTTGTGGTTTAAATCCGAGTCGTTTGTAACGTTCACCATTTTTAATATCACTATCACTGTCGTCCATTTTCAAACGTGCACGGACTTCTTCACAAACTAAAGTTAAATGCGTATTTTCTTTAATTTATTCAACTATAAAAATCATACCATACATGCACAACAACTTGCTGATTCTTTCATTTTGTACTAGTCATTTTGGCAGACATATTTAATTCTTGACAAGTGGCATTTGTTAGTTGACCAATCAGAATTTGCGAGTCTGGCGTCGCGGTGTGTACACATTTACGTACTACTAACAATGAAACAATGAAGTTTGTTTTAAAAATAGATGAGTCAGTCACCTTATTATATTTAAATCACGTGTATCTCATTTCTGATTAATCGATTTAATTTATAATAATTTATTTTTACGATATTTTCTGACAGAATTAATTAAAACCACACTTTGAATTAACTAAATATATACTTATCACAATCTTTGAATATATAATACAATTTAAATTATTTTATACATCAATATATTTTTCAATAAATAATTATAAGAAAATGTGTGTTTTTTTTACAGATGTCCGTCAAAAATCTGATTCCACTGTCTGGAATCATCAAAGGAACATTTCAGTTGCACAGAATGGAAATATTTTGTCCTGGTAAAATCATTTTTAGTAACGTAGTCAAGTATAGAAAATTCTCGTCAAAAGGTATTTTTTCATAAAATGGTTGTGAAAATCGAAATAATTAATAATTCATTTTTCGCGATACATTTTAGATATAAGTGTAATAAAAGGGATCCCCCGTGATTTATTGTTACAAAATTTAAAATCGGCATATAGTACTGAAAGTGTTTTGGAAATTGTAGGAGCACACAATAATATAATGAACAGTCAACATATTATGCAAGCTTTAAGAGCTTTGTTTACATTACAAAAATCAGGAAAGTAAGCATTATATAATAATAGTCATAATGATTTTTATATGTTTTCAATACCACATTATTATTTAAATTTAAATGCTAAAAAAGAAAATATAAAAGATGTTTCCGCCCGGGATCGAACCGGGGACCTTGTGCGTGTGAAGCACACGTGATAACCACTACACTACGGAAACGACGAATTTAAGAGCCTTGTACATAGTATAAAAGCAATCACATATCTTGTTTCTAATTTAAAAAATCTTTAAATATGTAAAAAATTATTCTATTATAAAGTTTCCAAAAAACATTTTTTTTATTTTTCGTGTACACCATCTCGCAATGCCGCTCCTCCCGCTACACTCTAAAAGTAGCACGTTAACCATTCCTGATCATCAATAATTGGTTAATAGATATCGTGTGGTCTCTGTTCTGATTGGTTAACATCAGTCACATATATGTAACTCTCTCACGGTATACAACGAAAGAAGTGTATACGATTTCAATGTAAAACTGATCACATTTATTCAAAATATTGTATTCACTGAAGTTTGAGAGTAAAAAAATTTTAACATTGATTTTGTTGTTTATTTTTATAAACTTTTCCAGTAAAAAATTTACGACTTACATTTTACGCAGATTATTTGTGCGTATAATTTGTTAATTTCTGTCATTTGTTAGGGGAGAGCGAGCGTAAGCAAGCGCGAGGAGAAGCCCCACCAGGGGTTGGCCAATGTAGCGAATAGGGGACAGAACCTCCTGGTTATTAAAATCATTTATATATATATATATATATATATATATATATATATATATATATATATATATAAATCCATTACGTCGACTTATTTATTTGAGACGTGACTTATATGATACCCAAAATTGTTTCATTCGGTTACATGACATGCTTATAATTGACAAGTGAGCGAGCTCGAGATTGACGAACAAAGTGAGTAGGGGGCGGAGCTCCCTAGTCTATATATATATATAAAATCAAAATTATTCACAAAAAATCTTGTAAAATAACTACGTTGCAGAAAATAATTTATTTCCAAGAATGTTTATATAAACATACTAATGTGTATATGTATATATATATATATATATATATATATATATATATATATATAAAACAACTACCTTCCGGCATATAAGTTTGTTATATTTTTAATTGTAAGATCGGAAAACGATAAAATTTGTTTCTGATATTCGCTCACCGATTCGAGTGAGAACTCGCTGGAGTCCATATATAATGTAGACTGGAGGTAATGTGAATTGGAGTCATTCTCGCTTTTTCAACTTAGGCTAACTGAAATGGATTGTTTCCCATTCAAAAATATTAGGTCGATTTATACATTTCACACTTCATATTTTGCCCTGAAATGGATATCAGGTTTAATAAAGTTCGCATTCTATCAGAAAAATGACTACTTACTGAAAAGTCCAATCTTATTTTCATATTCAAATATTTGTAATTCAGTTAGATTTTCATTTGATGTATATAATATATATATATATATATATATATATATATATATATATATATATAATTTAAAGTGTGTATTTTTAGTACAAACTTAACAACAAAAGATATAATATCACATCCAAACTTCTATGAGCTGTGTAGAAATTTAAAGAATCAGTCACGAAAAATCGAATTAAACGAAGTAATCGAAGCACTGAAAATTATGTCATACGTAGGAGTACCGTCAGATAGTACAATAACACAAGTTCTTTTACAATTAGTGCGTCATCAGATTAACCATTTATCGTTACATCATATAATCTTTCTTGACTTTTTATTAAGACAGTGGAAACGTACACCATTAACGGATGCTTTAATCATAGCGTTACCAATCGTATTCGATATTAATTTAAAACTGAAAATGGACCGTGAAAACGTTACACATCTGAGCGACTTGTTGCAATTTGCATCCAAAACTGAAATAAGCGACGAAACAGCCGATGAAATTGTACACGCGATAATAAAACATGGCACAAATATGAATTATAAAACTGCGAAGAGTATATTATGGTCGCTAAGTGATTTGCCGCCTAATCAGAAATATACGCAGCTATTCACAAATTCGTTCGATATTTTATCTAAAAACATCCATCATCTTAGTATAGTAGATATTGAAACGACTTTATCGAAATTATTCAAGAGATATTCAAAAAAAACGTCGTTTTATTATGATGAGACGTTTGTAGATAGTTGCATTGATTACGTTATTAAAACTAATGCAGAATTTGTAACAGCTTTGTGGACATTGAAACACTTAATGAAAGTAGTATGTTGGTTTTATGTTTTTATTATTATTATTAAGGGAGCCGGAATATATATATATATTAGTTTTAATAACAGCACCTCTTTTTAATAATTTACATCTTATTCCAATATACAATTTATTTCATCGTACATAGCAGTTACCTATTTTCCTTGCAATTTCATTTCCTTTAAATGTACAGACAATGTTTCAAAATCTAAATAGATGCTAATTCATAGAAGAGATAGCTGGCAATTACAGAGAATAGGTTAAAAATTCCCGCTTTAATTTCAGATTTTTTTCACGAGTAACTGCATAACCATTGATATGGTTCAGAAGTCTCAAACGTTATTATGATTCAAAAGTATCCCCTTTCTATTTATTATTTACTTAGTCGTAATAAATACAATCAATGATACCCGTGTAAAAATAAATTTCGTGTAAATGAGTAAGATAAATATTTAACATTAATTAACAGCCAAATCTCGCTTTCTAGCTTAAGTAAATTTGTATTTGCAGCTTTGCATTTATTCATTTTTTGTTGATCAAGATATTTGCATAAAAGTTACATAAAATAGTTCAATAAAAAGATAAAAGAACCAATATATCGTAAGAAAAACCATTAAAACTCTCATTTGCAATTAATTGTGTTGTATATATTGAAAAATAATTGTGGTTCTTATTATGAATTTGAAGATCATAGATCGTAATTATTTTTCTACCAACCTAATATATATATTTATATATATATATATATATATATATATATATATATATATATATATATATATAAATAATGTATGTATAATATCTATGGTTAAACATAACATTTTTCTTTGTTCTGATATAGATTTTTTAATTATTAATAAAATCTCTATACTTTCATTTTGTGGAAATTAAATTTTCGTATAAGATTCTGCATACATTCCAATAAATGTATAAAATAATCGTTTTTAGCATTCAATCAAGTTTAAGAATTTGACTAAATATTTGATTTGAAGAAAAACATTCTTTTTTCGGTTTAAATTATTATAAACTATCCCATTAGCCATTCTGTTACTATCCGATGTAAAAGAGGACAAATTCTCCGTCTCTACAAAAAATTACATGTATTCCTTCGCTCTTTTTTGTTATCTGAAGCTAGTTACGCGGATATCAAATACTCATTCTATTCATTTTTCCAATACAATTTAAATACTCTAGCACCATGGACTATAATTGTACAAGTTTCTGTAATAGTTCAACGAGCTACTTTAATAAATTATCATTTTTTATAGTTTTCTTAACTAAGAAGCATTCTTTAAATTTTTATTGTACGATTTAAAATTTGAAACTAGCATTGACATCTGTTTACTGTCAGTACTCTTCATATTAGTTACTATAGCGGTATTCACTTCTTGATAAAAAAAAGTGTACATACAATGTATGGAATGTCCTTTGTCAGTTTCAAGTTTAAACATTTTTTTATTAACAAATAAATGAAATTGCATAAAAAAGAAAATCAACCAATATTTCTCATAAAAATTTTGATCCAAAAATGTTTAATTTCTTCCGGTTCCCCCAGTGACATCGAGTCGTTTCAAATACCTACAATTTCTATTTTTAGGGTCATATAAGTGTACCGCTTATGAATTATATTTTAAAACAATGTATTAAAACCCCGGAAATGTTATTAGAAATAAACCCTATTCTAGTCTTTGTTCTAATCAGTGGAATAGCTAATACAGGTCCAACAGCATTGGCCGAATGGGAAACTGTTATAAATATAATAATTAATGGTGACTTATTAAAATCAGAAAATATGGATTTACCTTGGTTACAATTAGCTGTTGAACTTGCATTTCTAAATAGATTTCCTTTGGAAGTATTGAAGAAAGTTTTCAATAAAAATAATCTACAAAGAATATTACTAAAAGGTATGTACTTTTGTATAGAATATGTTATAATCAAACATTATATTGTTTTATGTTTGTAACAGAGCATAACTACAATGAATACTTTCAACTTATTTTATTAAATCAAATCGTATTGACCAAACATCCTGAACATGAAAATATTTTACCCGCTAAAGATATAATTGAGACAGCATTAAATAAAATGATTTCAATGAACGACGGATTTCCTTTGAAGGGTGCTTTAGAAAAAGGACTCGGCGGATCATCGTACGTTAAGACTAATGTTAAATCCAATCTTGGCTACAATATAGGTATGTATCGGGTTAGTTCATGAATCCATTCGTATTTCTGAGAAATTGTCAAACAATAAATAAAATAGTTTATTTTCTTAATCAATGATACGTGTTCTTTATTTACTAGTAATGTGTTGTCATCTTACAAAGTTTTCACGTTTAAAAAAAATACGTTTCATATCGATGATGATTTTCGATATTCATTTTGCTTAGCCAGTAATCAATGTTCAATATTTTTATGACCGTTATTTGTCATTTACAAAAATTTTCACTTTTATGAATACACTTTCTAAAAAACAATGGCAATATCTATATAACAAATACGAATGAACTTATGCATTGAACTAATCACATTTGAAATGTAAAACAAGTATTTTTTCAGATCACATTATTGTAATGAGAAAAGGAGGATATCCGGTCGCAATCAATTTGCAAGAAAAAGAAAATGAACTTTTAAGCGATCTAATGAATCGATATATTAATAATGAGCATATGTACGTATTATTATATCAAAAAATTTGAAAATTTTTACTTTTACATTTTTCAGACTTCTGATCTTTGGACTACAATCGAACGCGTACGCAGTGAATTGTCAAAAGATGAAACCAACGATCAGTTTAATGATAAGAATTTTAGAAATACAAGGAATGTCTGTTATTCCCATTTCAGTACAACAATGGACTCAGCTTTTAGATCACGAAAAAATTCCATATTTGATGCAAACGATCCGATTTAAAATTGATGAAAAAGAGACTGCATCAAATGTGATAAGCAATTAGAAATTATCGTTAAACTGTATTAATTTTTATAGTAAAAAGTGTTGTTAATTTTTGTTTACTTATTTACCGATTCAACCGATTATTTACCAGTTCTTATTTCAGATTCAAAATGTAAATATATAACGCAAATATATTAAACATATTTATAGGTTTTACATATGTACAGTCAAGTCTATGAACAAGTAATTAATACTCTGACATTATTACACTACCTAATAGATCCTAAAATTAATAACTGTCATGCTCAATCTTTTATTAAAAATTATAAGTAGGTCGACATTAAACTTTTAAAAGTTTATTGAACACATCTAATTGCATATAAAGCATAACTTACTAGTCTAAGGCCTCCCATACACTATCAGTTTGGCCGTCAGTTCTAACTAATCAGTTAAATCTAGTTAACAGATCAGATTGTGTTGACATATATCAGATCTGATACGTTGTACTTGTTAAACAAATTTTTATCAACTCGTTCCGTCGCCCGCATCATGATATTAATATAAATACTTCTATATTATTATTTTTCAATTATACAGAATGTCGCAAACAGTATCGAATTACTAAAATTAATTTACCATTATTTTGAATTGTTTCATTTATGACAAGATATTAATTTTTAAAAACTTGTGCCCGCCTAAATTAAAATACACTTGCCATGCTACTGAAAATATATTTTTTTTTCTTTTAATTATATACTAGTAAATTTATTTAACAAAAAAACTGATTATTTTTTGACCGAAATTTTAAAATTAATTTGGACATTAAATAGTAAAAAAACTTGTTTTCGCTAACTAAAAAACAATATGTAACTAAAAATAACGTAAAAACACCTTATTACAGGTAGAGACAAACAAAAATAATCAATTTAACTGAAACTGCAATACACTCGAATTTTACTTCTGTTCAGGTGGTCGGACAGAAAAATCAATAGAAATTCTTTGTTCTTCAGTCAGACTAATTAGCTCAAAACGGAATACACATATCACACACAATGTTTATCGTATCGATCACAACTGATCAGTCAGAACCGTCAGAACTGACTGACAAACCTGCTAAACAGAGTATGAGGCCCTTTAATTTCAGTATTTAGTGAAAAATGAGTAGACAACTTTCCTGTCAATAAATTCTATTCTGAATCATTTGACACAAAAAAAAGATAAAACTTGAAAGACATGTAAAAAATTCAGGTTACACAGTAGTAATTTTCCTTTCTTGTCCCTTTGGGTCCTAGTAATAATGTAAATAGCTATTGGTGTTAAAACAAAATTTAATAATTTCTGTAATAGCAGTGTACATATTTTCATTCAGATATTAGTAAGTTTATCAGTATTTATTTCATTATGAATCTCAATCATGTACATTATAAAACAAATCCTAGTAAAAACAAGTTACTGGGAAAGATACATATTTTAGTATATTTTTCAATATACTAAAAACCTGAAATAATTTTCAATTTCGAAAATTACTTGATAAAAAGTAATTAAATTGAAAGGATACAAAAAAAATACAAGTTAAGTTATTGAATCATTTTATTTTCTTGTGCTTCGCTACAAAAAATTTAAACATTAAAAGAAATCAATAGGTTTTAAATTAATATCGCAGTAGCAATAATGTATCAAAACTAGAAATAGTAACAAAATGATTTATTAAAAATAATCAGGTCAAATTAAATCAGTACTATAAAGACACTAGCAGCTATTAATTTCATAAATATAAAAATAGAAGCATGATGGAATATCAAGCATTATTCAGCGGAATCCTTTTTAGTTTCCTCCACGAAGACGCAACACAAGATGGAGTGTAGATTCTTTCTGTATGTTGTAATCTGAAAGAGTGCGTCCATCTTCTAATTGCTTTCCAGCAAAAATCAAACGTTGCTGGTCTGGTGGAATGCCTTCTTTGTCTTGAATTTTTGCTTTAACGTTTTCAATTGTGTCAGATGGCTCTACTTCTAATGTAATAGTCTTTCCAGTCAGAGTTTTGACGAAAATTTGCATACCTCCACGTAATCTCAGTACTAAATGAAGAGTGGACTCTTTCTGAATGTTATAATCTGAAAGTGTACGTCCATCTTCCAACTGTTTTCCTGCAAAAATTAAACGTTGCTGGTCTGGTGGAATACCCTCCTTGTCCTGGATTTTAGCTTTAACATTCTCTATTGTATCTGAAGGTTCTACTTCTAGCGTGATAGTTTTGCCGGTTAGGGTCTTTACAAAAATTTGCATACCACCACGAAGACGTAATACTAAATGGAGAGTAGATTCTTTTTGAATATTGTAATCAGACAAAGTACGTCCATCTTCAAGTTGTTTTCCAGCGAAGATCAGACGTTGCTGGTCTGGAGGGATACCTTCTTTGTCTTGAATTTTTGCTTTGACATTTTCAATTGTATCAGATGGTTCTACTTCAAGTGTAATAGTTTTTCCAGTTAACGTTTTAACAAAAATCTGCATACCACCCCTGAGCCGTAATACAAGATGAAGAGTAGATTCTTTCTGAATATTGTAATCAGAAAGAGTACGGCCATCTTCCAATTGTTTTCCAGCGAAAATTAAACGCTGTTGATCTGGTGGAATACCTTCTTTATCTTGAATTTTTGCTTTCACATTTTCAATTGTATCAGATGGTTCAACTTCTAAAGTTATAGTTTTTCCTGTCAAAGTCTTCACAAAGATTTGCATTCCTCCTCTAAGTCTAAGTACTAAGTGAAGAGTAGATTCTTTTTGAATATTGTAGTCTGAAAGTGTACGGCCATCTTCCAATTGTTTTCCAGCGAAAATTAAACGCTGTTGATCTGGTGGAATCCCTTCTTTGTCTTGTATCTTTGCTTTAACATTTTCAATGGTATCTGATGGTTCTACTTCTAGAGTGATTGTTTTACCGGTTAAGGTTTTAACAAATATTTGCATACCACCACGTAAACGTAATACTAAATGAAGTGTCGATTCTTTCTGAATGTTGTAATCAGAAAGAGTGCGGCCATCTTCAAGTTGTTTTCCAGCAAAAATTAGACGCTGTTGATCTGGTGGAATTCCTTCCTTGTCTTGAATTTTAGCTTTTACATTTTCAATGGTGTCAGATGGTTCAACTTCTAATGTGATGGTTTTTCCAGTTAAAGTCTTCACGAATATTTGCATACCACCACGTAAACGCAATACTAAATGAAGGGTAGATTCCTTTTGGATGTTGTAATCGGAAAGAGTACGCCCATCTTCCAGTTGTTTACCAGCAAATATAAGACGCTGTTGGTCTGGTGGAATACCTTCCTTGTCTTGAATTTTTGCTTTAACATTCTCAATAGTGTCTGAAGGCTCCACTTCTAACGTGATAGTCTTACCAGTTAACGTTTTGACAAAAATCTGCATTCCACCTCTTAAACGCAAAACCAGATGAAGGGTAGATTCCTTTTGGATGTTGTAATCGGAAAGAGTACGCCCATCTTCAAGTTGCTTTCCAGCAAAGATGAGACGTTGCTGGTCTGGAGGAATGCCCTCTTTGTCTTGAATCTTTGCTTTCACATTTTCAATTGTGTCTGAAGGTTCCACTTCCAAAGTGATAGTTTTACCTGTTAACGTTTTAACAAAAATTTGCATTCCACCTCTTAAACGCAAGACCAGATGAAGAGTAGATTCTTTTTGAATGTTGTAATCAGAAAGTGTGCGTCCATCTTCCAACTGTTTTCCGGCAAAGATGAGACGTTGTTGATCTGGAGGAATACCTTCTTTGTCTTGAATCTTAGCTTTCACATTTTCAATTGTGTCTGAAGGCTCTACTTCTAACGTAATAGTTTTACCAGTTAATGTTTTAACGAAAATTTGCATTCCACCTCTTAAACGTAACACCAGATGAAGAGTAGATTCTTTTTGAATGTTGTAATCAGAAAGTGTGCGCCCATCTTCCAACTGTTTTCCAGCAAAGATGAGACGTTGTTGATCTGGAGGAATACCCTCTTTGTCTTGAATCTTTGCTTTCACATTTTCTATTGTGTCTGATGGTTCGACTTCCAAAGTGATAGTTTTGCCAGTCAAAGTTTTAACAAATATCTGCATTCCACCTCTAAGACGGAGGACTAAATGTAATGTAGATTCTTTCTGAATGTTGTAATCAGAAAGTGTGCGTCCATCTTCCAACTGTTTTCCAGCGAAAATTAAACGTTGCTGATCTGGAGGAATTCCTTCCTTATCTTGAATTTTTGCTTTCACATTTTCAATTGTATCTGAAGGTTCAACCTCCAAGGTAATTGTTTTACCAGTCAAAGTCTTGACAAAAATCTGCATTCTATAAATAAAGTGAAAGGAATATAAATAAGATTTGATATAATTAATTTAAATGTTAATAATGATTTGCAACTGCAAGATGAAAATCAATAAAGGCCACGCCATCTTGTTTCGCAATAGATACGTAGAAACAAAGGAAAGTTTTTACTTTAACGAAATAACATTGTATTGCGAAATAAGCTTACATTAATTTTATTGAAATTACTAAAACACTATTTAATGAAATATTACGCAAAATTTAGACATCAGGACCAAAATTAAAATAATACTGAAATTCAACGGAATAAGCAACTTTTATTTTGGGTCAATATATAGTAACTAGGTATGTTGCTATTAAAAATCAATTGTTTATGAGAAATAAATGCTATTTACAACTATTTACCAAGGACAAAAAAATAAAATCAATATCAAAATTAAAACAGACCATTGTAGAATTTACAAACAATCAGCAGAACAAACTAAAAATATATATATTGCACATACATATTTAAATTTACTATTTAAAAAGAACACTTACTTGAATCGTAGTTGTAAACAGTAGCTAAGACGACTTTAATGTATAATAAAATACGCTTCTTCTCAACTTGAATTCACACTGAATAATGGCAATGGCCACGTAAACTACAAAGACTTGTAGCGCTTGTAGCTTCCCCCACTCACTTTTTAATCTCGAACTAAGCATTCATATTAATATAAATTTACCAAAAAAACACAAAAAACAACAGAAATTTTAATAGAATTTTTAAATTTTACGAAAATAATATTTATCTGTGCCAATTTCAATATTATATATAAAATTCAACAATATTATTCGATATTATTAAATGCGTCACATGATACGTCATTCCCTTTTCTGCTAAGAACACCAGAACATTCGAGTCGTTTCCCCTAATCTTGTCAATAACGTTATTTTTGCTGATTCATTTTTTTTATGATTATTAGTGATACTATTGTTATTTTTTTATTTACAATTACATTTCAAAGAAATGTCAAATAATGAAAATATTTGTAAATATATATTTTCTTACCAGACTTTAATTATAGAAATAAAATGTATAAATGGAATATATTTTACTTTCATAAATTCAATATGTATATATAGTAAATTTTTCATTTTCATTGCCCTAATTTCAATAAAAAAATCAAATTTTTATATAGTTTTCTGTTTTAATAAGAACATTTGTAAATTGGTAAGGGGAATAATATATTAATTTACTACTTTATTGCATTTTTATAATTCGAGAGTAATAACTGACAAGATAAATTATGAATGTAATTGAAAACACAATTTAAATGTTAGTCAAAAATTTAGTGAAATAAGCATTCATTGTATTATTTACTTAATTAGGTTTAATTAAATTCTCGTCATCTATATTTTGATTTTTAATCATATAGCTTATCACCATCAATATATCTGTTAATCCATAAAGTATATTTTATTAACTTTGAACTAATGTATTGCCGATGTAATTGAAAAAACCATATGCTCATTTTACTAATGAATATTTCTACAACCTGAACAGCATTCATAAGTATGTCACAGATAATTGCGTGTATTTATAATATACATATAACATATTTCTCATCACTAGATTCGACGTAACTAATGTAAAACGGTAAATCATACATACATTTTTAAATTAATATACATATAGGTATTTTTTACTATACTCATTTGTGTGAAAAATTAATAACTTTAATATTTATACTGACATATATATGAAAACCAAAATGCAATAATAATTCATTAGACATTTTTATTTCTGATCAAATAAAAGTATGATCATTGTATAAGTTCATGTAGATATATACAGTTTTATTTAACTGTAAATAATACAGATTTAGATATAAAAATTCCATATATATATATATATATATATATATATATATATATATATATATATATATATATATATATATATATATATATATATATATATATACGCAGCCAGGACAATGAATAACAAAATACGTAAAAAACGAATCATATGGTGAACTTCAAACATAAGACAAGGTTGTTATTGTTTATACACGTTCATTGTTCTACTTAGAAACGATAATGCATGACGCAATATTTAAAATAAATTCAAGTGCTAATAACTAGTTGCGACGCATCCATATACTAACAAACAAATATCTTAAATTCAAAATAAATATAGAAATATAAACAAAAACTGAAAGAATGTGTTTTCTCACGTACAAATGAGAACAATGTAATTTTCAAAATTTAAATAAATATATTAATTTAGACGAGTGAATTTGTATTTGTATTCTTTTACTTATTAAAATCAGAAAACATCAATAATAAAAAATGAATTTTAGTAAATTTCTTCAACGATTTTTTTCTTAAATAAGATGTATTTTTTTTATGTAAGGTCATAATTCAAATAAAGATTTTCATTTTATTTATGTATATTCAAGTATAAAAAAATAATATAAAGGCAGATTTTTGCTGTGGTGATTTTTTAATTGAGGAGTGTATCAAAACTGATTTCGTAAGTGAACATTCCGTAAGTGTAACTTATTCTGTAAGTGTTCATACTTATGAAAATTAGAATATAATATCGGATATAATGCGAAACATAAAAGTCGATTTTTATATTTTTGTATTCATACATTATACTTAATAAATCTCCTGTATTTAAAATAAAATTAAAATATTTTAACAAAACTATTAAAATTGAAGACAAAAAACACGACGCAAAAGTATTTATACAATTGCACAGATTATTTAAAAAAAGGTTAATAACATTAATATTATACTTTAAAAGGTATCCTTAATACTAAAAAGGTAGACAACCTATCAAATATTGACTAAATGAAGTTATTATTGAATTTTCTTGAAAAATTTGGCCATTCCTCCCTTAACAGTATTTTATGTTGATGTGTTTGCTGATAGAACGTTTCCTTATCCTCCTATTCATTTTACTTCAAACATAAAGTTATAATGTTAAAATTGAATGATTGGGATAAAATATCCAAAGCATGTCCCGGATTATATTAATTCATGACAAAATACACATGTCTAGAATGTTACTCCATAGAAATAATTAATAATTATTTTAATAAATAAATATAATAAGTGTATTTTTTAATTTAAATATGTATTTTGAGTTTTAAATATGATGCATTTAAAATGGTGACATTCTGTCAAAAATATTTTTATTATAATGATTTAAATTGAAATGATATGTTATTAAACATTAATTTATACAAAGGAGGGGTCCAAGTATTTAATAAATAAATATAATAAGTGTCTTTTTTGATTTAAATTAATATTTAGAGTTCTAACTATGATGCATTTAAATTGATGGCATACTGTCAAAAATATTCTTATTATAGATGATTTAAATTGAACTGATATGTCATTAAACTAAAATATATACAAAGGAGGGCTCCAAATCTTTAATAAATAAATATAATAAGTGTATTTTTTAATTTAAATTAATATTTAGGGCTCTAACAATGATGCAGTTTGTTTAAAAATCCGTTTATATCAGCTAGTGTACTAACACCAGGGCCACGCATGCGGCTATTTACCGAACACCAAGCAAAATTTAGCCGAATACGAATGCTTAAGCGAATGATCAGTATTTGCTGCACCCACCCGATGTCGGTCTTTTGTCACTAGTTAAAGGGAACGAGCACGATTTTTTTTGCAAGAATTTGGCGATGTTTCTGGTCAGCCTATGGAAAGGGTTATGTAGATCAATGCATGAGTCTTTTATCTATGATCTGTATATTGTGCAAGATGCATGTCGTCTACACTTTAGACGTATTTGTTCAGTGCAGATATGCACATCTGGGCCATTTATTATTGCTCGGTAACAGCATTCGGCGAATCCCACATGTGTGGCCCCGGCTTGAGTAAATGCCAAAACATTTTCATTATAATATTATATTTTTACAATATTTAGATATAAATCAAATAAACAAACTTAAACTTTAATGTATTTAATAGGCGTGAAAATCACAAGCGCATTTTAATTCTTAAGGCTATTTATTTAATAAGCATAATCAAATAAAATTAATATTATCTCTGAACATTTACATCAATGACAGTCGAGTGTAAAATTTTCTTATAAGAAATATATTAACTGTACTACATAATTATTTTTACCAATATTAATTTAATTACAAAAAAGATCATGTTTTAATTAATAACTTTGTTAAGAAAACATTATGAGATTTCTTCACAAAGTAATTAATTGAAATGTCTAATTTGTAATTATCTAAATAAGATATCTTTATTGATCTTCAAAGATCACTGAAATGTCTAACGCTTTAAAATTGGATAAAATACAGTCGATTCATAAATAGTTGTATTAATGGTTTGTGTCGTATTACGTTTAAAAATAAAAAAATGAACTCGTGTTGATGATGCGTATAACATACGTACAAAGTAGAGCGAGGGCGATGCGTCTTTTTAAAATAATTTTCTCAAAGTGAACAAACATTTTAAATACACGCTTAGAGAATGGTCACGAGTCAATCCATTGTTTTTGACTAACTACGTACAAAAACGATAGTATTTATACACTCACAATAAAAAATAGGTTTTACGTAACCTATTTTTTATTGTTCTACAGAGCGAACATTTTCTTCTACAAAAACATTTCGTTCCGAAGTCCATTGATAAATATTATCATTTAAATAATTGATCATAATTAAATATATATATATATATATATATATATATATATATATATATATATATATATATATATATATATATATATATATATATATATATATAAGCAAAGTACGTTGCAACTAAAAAGTATAATGTGAATACGATAGTCAAATTAGAATATATAATATTAATTTTTCATGGTTTCGATTATTGGATTGTTGGAAATATCAAATGCGCACTGTAGTTATTTGCAGATATGAATAATTTATAGAATTATTTTATATGCAATCTAAATATGCATGCTAAAAACAAAAAAAGGATTTGTTTTAATCCATAAAAGTAATAAATATGAAACTGATAATATCTTGTATAAATTCGTATACTTTTTCCGAATAGAATGATGTGTAAAAAAAAATCAAGGGTGTAAGTAATGATATTATTTTGCTATTATGTGTATGTATTGGATTCCACGGTACAAACGCGTATCTGACAAATGAAGGAAAAGCAAAATAAGAACCAAAATTTCTGATGAACATCTTGAAAATTCCATTCGAGTTGCAACCATATCCATTAAACCTAACATATATTGATGGGTTTTACAAAAACAAGCTCATATGTCATTAATTTTGTTATGTTTGTAGTTATTTCTAATAAATATCTTTTAAAATCCAGTTTTATTATAGGTAATATATTAATGAATGTTAGATATTACGTACACCTGTGACAAATTCTCATGGACTTATTGTTGCCTAGAGAACCTAAAATGTTCGACCCTATATATATATATATATATATATATATATATATATATATATATATATATATATATATATATATATATATATATATATATATATATCCAATAAGAATGCAATTTTTTAATTTGAAATAAAAAAGAATTTGCACTGGAAATTTAAGTTTCTTTATTGTAAATAATAGTTGGGCTTATGATATTTATAAATGAAAAATAAGATGGTGCAAATGACCGCCGCGTGCTTTCTTACAAATAACCATTCTTTTGTTAAAATTTTCAATAACCACTACACAACTGGGGCACTCTCATCAAATATTATTCGGATTTTATTTTTTAGGCCGGAAATTGTTTTAAGTTTATTGGTGCATAGCTGTCCTTTAACGTGAACTCAAAGAAAATAGTCCAAGATCTCGATAGCTAATTAATATATCCATTTCTGGAAATAACGTGACCAGGCAATTTCGTCCTCAATAAATCAATTGTTTCATCAGCTGTGTAGCTTGTTACACTGTCCTGCTGGAATCATGTCCGCCAGATCAATACTACCATTCTGCCCCAAAAAATTGGTTATCATATTTCAATATCTGATTGATGTGTATATATATATATATATACACGTGTGTAAATATTTTTTTAAAAAAAGTGAATGAGTACAGCATAAATACATTTTATTTGCCTAAGAAAGTAAGCAATATGACTTACTCATTAACAAAAAATGTCTGCCTTTATTACTTTTATTGTAATTTGTAACTACTTTAACACATTAAAAAATATTTGTTTTTCCTACCTTACAGGTGTACCAATGGGCATTTTCGGCACATCATTTATAAGTATAGTAATTTTTCATAAGCATTATATTTCGTATTACCATCTTTATTGTATTGTTTTTTTATTCTTTAAAGGAAGTTTTCGGTCTAGAACTTTCAATCGACTTTTTTATTCTTTAATATTTCAGTAATGTGCACTTCTAAGAAAATTTTAAAATTTGAGGATAACCTTCATTATAAGCGTTTAAGTAGTAGCCAGCACATGGGAAAACACAACTTTAAAGGCACTTTTTTTGAACTTCATTTTTCGAACTGGAGAGACAAATATCTCAAAAACTAATTGATCAATTCACGTAACCCTTTTTAAATTAAAGAAAAAACGTTTTATCAGGTTGTGAACCTTTAATATTTTGAAATATTTTAATTTTCTTAAGGAATCAAATTACAAAAAAAAATGCCAAAATATGGATTTTGACTTTGAACTGTTATAACTTTAATATTAACAAGCAACATAACCATAAACAAAAACGGTACACTTCATACAACTTTAGGTATAATCTATGATTTGATAATTGATTTAATGCTAGTTGATAAGGATAACTATGTTAAGTAAAATGGACTAAATCCCAGATGTATTGGGTTCCAGATATGATACCTAGTATCCATGATAATTTTAAAATTAATTCATGGTAATGATTATTCTGAATGATACTAGCTGAAAGTAAGTTGTTTTAAATACAAAATGTAACAGTAAATATGATACAATTGATTTTTTTTTAATGTACTATTTTAAATCAATATTCAGTATTATTTAAAATTAATATTGTTTTTAAAAAAGTTACTGCTGGTGATTTTATTGTAATGTTATCTGAAAATACACAAGTGATTTTATAATTTGTAGATAAATTTGTTTTTATAGACCATAACCATATGTTCAAAATGTCTTATCTAAAAAATTATTACTAAAAATATAGTGTTGTTATACCATGATCTGATTATATGTTCTTTTCCAAATTATGAATTATAGTTTATAATTATAAATACAGTAATTAAATCCCAAAATAAAATATCACTTGAGGTTTAAATATATCAGGCAATATTAGCATAATAAAAACAAATTGGTTTGATATTATTTTTAAATATTCAAAATATTTATATTTGTTATATTAAAAATATATCCAGTGAAAAATCAGTACATATGAAAATAAATGCTAGTTATACATAATAAAAGTTTATATTCTTCATTCATAATAATATTCTGAAATGATGATCACTAAAACTGTATAGAATAATAACAGGTTGATTTTTTTCTGTTTTTAATTCTGAGATGATTTCACATACTTCTTTTAAAAGTTTCTTGTGACGTGAGTGCCTTAAAAAGAAACAGATTAATTAAATTGTATACTCCACTATATACTACTTTTATACTACAATGTACCTTTCAATAACTGTAGAAACACACTTATCAAATTCTACACTATCTGATTCCAATTCCAAGTAAGAAGCTAATGTTCTTATCACAGTACTTTCAAGATTAGAAACTAAGACTTCCACTTTAACACGGCTTGATACTCTTTGTAATTTTGAAGAAAGTACAGTCGATATCTATAAATTAATTGTATGGTTTCATTATTTTAGCAAGTTAATGATATCAATAGAATATATCTGTACAGTACTAATATACTTCAATTAATTATATACATATATGTGATTAATGTATATAAACATACCATTAATGTTTTCTTTTAAACATTAATAATCAAATAAATTTTCTATTTAAGTATTATGTATTTCATATCTATAACTATTGAAAAATTTAATTATACATACTTGATTTTCAAATCTCCGTTTTGTATTAGGATATAATTTATCAATTAATATAAATCTGAAATTTAAAGAAGGTAATGCATTTGGTGAATTATATGATATATCACTACAAAATGATGAACTTCTACTTTCTGATCTGACTAGTTGGTTAGCTGACATTGAAAATATTTCATTTGAATTTTCATTTGTATTTTTTAATACCTTGTTTACATATTCAACTACATCATTAATATTTATTTTCTTGAAGTCTTGATATCTAGATAAGAATTTTATACAACATTTAAAAGTATATTTGCTTTGCATAAATGGTCATTAATAAAAAAGCATTAAAATTGTGAATATATTTTACTCACCGATCTTTTTTCCAAGTTTGTACAAGCAGTGTGTTTTGTTCTTTGTCACTCAACAATATAATCACATTTACATTTAATTCTTGACATTGTTCTTGAATATCAAGTAAATTACTAGAATCGATAAGCGTGCAACGAATTCCTGCTGTCCATAATTCTCTCAATACCTAAAATTACTATTATTATGTAATTATAATAAAAATATGATAACACAACATGGATTTCAGTCAGTGTAATAACTAAATTATATTGTATAAAAAAATTAATAATTCATTTGACATTCATGAAGTACTTGATATAATCAAACCGTTTATCTCTATTCAACTTTTGTTTCTAATTTCAAACTTTTGATAAATAAAATAATATGATATAAATCCAATGTCTCAGATTTGAAAATTTCAAAACATTACACAAAAAAAAATTTATAAAAATATTTGTAAAAATGACATTTTGAAGCAACACTAGTAATGAAAAATATGAAAGTTTTTTTAAATTACAACTATTTACATTCATAAATTAAAATGTTATATATCTATGATCAAAATAAATAAACAAATTGTGAACATTCCTAACCTGAGATTTCTCATGAAGCATTGGTTCAGATTCTATAGAAGTCACAACTACATCAAGAATAGATTCTGTTAGTTCTAAACTTTGTTCTTCCTGTAAAGCTTGTATTAACTTATCAAGTGAGATCGAAATTCCAGCTCCAAATTGTTGTGTTTTTTTTGGTATCAAGTCAGTTTCTATTAATTTTGATCTGTACGACAAAATATAAGTTAATTCAATTTAATAATAATTATTTACTTACAAAATAATAACCTAAATTCGTCAAGTATCTTATCATATCGCCCTCCAGCTGCTAACACATCCATTCCACCTTTCCGTCTTTTTCTTTTTAATTCACAGATAAACTGACACATCATACCAGAGTATTGTTGAACATTATACACCAAGCCAGGAGCAATTACAATATTAAACTGAAAATATTTTTCTAAATAAAAACCTTATATATATATATATATATATATATATATATATATATATATATATATATATGTATGTAATTTTTTTCAATTAAAATTAAAATCAAATCCTCAAAACTAATATCTGATATATAAAGTGAACAAAACAATTGAATTTTAAAGACAAGTTCTATGCATTTGAAAAAAATAATTTAAATTGTTTTCTTTTGTTTACATTTAGGGAAAAAATTTACACCACTGGCAATTGTGTACTTATAATATTTTATGAACTATATATCAAAAAATACAGAAATTGACATATTCAATTGTTTCATACATATTTATTCAATTCCCTTAAATATAACATTATATATATATATATATATATATATATATATATATATATATATATATATATATATATATATATATATATATATATATGTGTATAAGTATATATATATATAAATATATATATATATATAGTGTGTTATAATACTTGTTTCTACATAAGTGATATATATTTTACCTTCACTCCTAATTCTTTTGAATTTTGGATAATTATTTCTAAGTCTTTCAATCCCTGTGTCACTAAAGTACTTGCTTCACCTTTACGTCCAGTAACCATACGTAATTTACTTTTAACTTCTACTATTGGAGATTCCATTTCAATCAAACTAAATAATGCTTTCATTGCTTGGTCTGATAAACATAAACTTATTAAATGTGTTTGAATTTGAAACTTAGAAAATTTACCATCCTGTAAAAATGTTTGGAATGCAAAACAATTATATAATAATAATAGTTAATGCAGTTTTCTATTACTCTATATTAAAAAAAAACTTACTCTGCCATCTGTTAAAATAGAATAAACATCATTATGTTTTTCTTCTTCAATACCACAATACATCAATATGCCTTTAAGTAAAGATGTATGGTTTAGTCGAATAATAAAATTTTTATTTCTGATTTCTGGAAATTCTTGTATTATTTCATAAACAATTGATAACAATTCAGCTTCTGCCAGAAAATTTCCAAATGTAGGTGTTATAATATCAAAAGCACATTCATATAATTCTGATGGATGAAATCTTAATGCTTTTTTCTCTCTATATACTCGCTCTATTGCATATCTTTTAATATTAGTCAGGCTATTCCATGCAACATATCTAGCAAAACACACTCTATAAAAAAATAAAATTAAAAAGAGAATTAAAAATTTTATTATTTTAATTACTTTATAAGTTAATAAATACCTTAAATCATGCGGAATCATAACAATTTCTCCAGAATATGTCATCATTCTAACACAAGACTCAATACCATCATAATATTTACATTTTGGCATTAAAAGTGGTGTTGTTAAAAATTGACCCCCATGTAATTTAAACACTTTAATAACTGTTGCTTTCACTTGTTCTTGTAATAATAGAGATTTATGTGGTGTTAACTTACTTCGCACAACATTCATATCATATGTTATATCTTCTAAAAAGAAAATTAAATAAATGTAATACAGTATGAGTATAAAAAAAATGTTTGAAAAACTTTAAAGATTATTAGGAAGAAATTTATTAAATCTAGACTTTTACCTGCAGGAGTAATATCTTTATTAAAACATGAGGCAATTAAATATCGATATGCTTTACTCTGTGTGTTTGCAAGGGTGTGACGAACAACATCTTGCAATTCATATTCTTCAATAATAGGTGGGGGTATATAATCAGATTGTAAAAGTTCTTGTGATGTTGGCCTTCTGCCAGGATCATGATTTAATAGCCACCTAAAGCATATTTCATATTACATATAACTAAATCATTAATATATAAAAATGAAATAAAGAAAATATAAATATAATTGAAATTAACAGAAAGTAATTTAAAAAATAATACTTTATTAAAAATTACCTTATAACATATCTAAATTTTTCATATTGGCTTTCACAAAAATCTTGTGGAAAATTTATATCTTTATGTCTCAATTTAACTAAAACTGTAACACGCTCCATTGCCGTTTTTAGTGGTATATAAACCATCTCAAATAATATAATTCCTAAACTATATATATCAACTTTCTGATTATAGATTGCTTTATTTCCAGTTACATTTAATTCAGGTGCTGAATATAAGGCAGTTCCAACTTGCCCTGTCAAACTACCATCAGCAGTGATACTAGGAATCTCTTGTATATAACTATCATGAATGTCATATACACTTTTTGTTAATGACTCTATATCTGCTGTACGACGTGATAAAATATTTGTCGTAGCAAGACCAAAGTCACCAATCTTAACATGATCATTTGAATCTAAAAATATGTTTACAGGTTTTAAATCTCTATGAATCATTCCTTGTTGATGGATATGCGATAAGCCTAAAACAAAATAATAAAAAAGTGACTTTTTAGATAAAATGATTTCCAATTAATGTGTATATCCATATAACCTTCAACAATTTCACGAAATAATCTCCACACTCTGTCTATATCTTTATGTAATCCATTATCAATTGCATTTCTGTAAATAAAAAATACAAATATCATTTATATATATATATATATATATATATATATATATATACATATATATATAATGTGTGTGTGTGTGTATGTGTGAATATAATAAAATAGTAAATTTTTTAACAAACCTGAGAGTACTTTTTTCACAAAATTCCATTTGAATGTACATAAATTGTATTTCTTTACTGTGACTTTTCTCTTTTTCATCTGAAAAATGTTCTTTTTGATTTTTAGTAGGTGTACTACTTGTTTTAGGTGACTCGACATATTGTTGAAAATCTGATTCCATATCTATATTGTCCTTTTCAAATTCTATACTGTCTGATGAATCAGAAACTGGATCTGTGTCCTGACTGAAAAAAATGTAATTAAATTCAATTTGGAAAAAAAAAATAAAATTGTAAAAAAATAAATCTTCAAAATAAAATTGTAATTTAAACTTACGCAAAATCCCATTCATCATCATCGTCATCATCATCATCATCAAAAGTTTCTTCATCGGATGAAGCAGTAGTTGATTGAATACCTGATTTGCTTTTACTTTCATAACTGATTGACCATTCTACATCACGTATTGGAGGTGCTAATAATTCAATGTCATCTCCAGGAAACTAAGTATAAAATCAGACTAATAAAAATCTATACTACATTGTTTTTTAACAGTTGATAAAAATATTATGTAATATTTTTTTTGAAAAATTAAGGTTTCAATACAATAAAAGTACTACTTATTTATTTTGATACTAACTCCTTTCAAATCATCTTTTTTATTTTCTTTCTGCTTTATTATTTCATTCTCTGGACTTATCTTTTGATCACTCAAATCTTCTGAACTGGACATCTCTATTGTAGCACTTTCAATCCATGAATTATAATATCGTACTACATTTTCATGATTTAATCTAGAAAGTAACTTTACTTCTCTAGTAATCTTTTTATTGAGATGTTTATTTTTTGGATCCAGTTGTATTCTTTTTAAGGCATAATTTCGATCATCTAATTTTTTACGAACCTGTATTTACAACTATACATAATGACATAATAAAAACATAAAATTATAAATGTAAATGTTAAATCTCACTTTTAAAACATCGCCATATGCACCTTTTCCAAGCCATTTTAAAACTTCAAATTCATTTTGTATTCTTGATTGTCCTCCTGTCTGTATAGGTATAAATATCTTCAAATCTCCATCATCATCATCATCATCTTCTGGGTTGTTTTTTGGTGATTTATGACATAGAGAAGCATCACCACCAGGACCTAAAGCTAAGGAATCATCTGAACTACGAGCTGGAGAGCAACGTTCAAGACGGTATCGAATGAAACTATGTTTTAACAATTGTGTAGCCGGCCATCGAACCCGTTCATCAGAAGATACACATCTAAAATTTAAATTAAAATTTGTATTTATAACATAAAAAAACCCACATATTTTCAATAAATAGACATGAATGATTTTTAATACACAAAAATAAATTCATACTTATATAAAAAATCTTTTAAATCTCCAGGTAAACTGTCAGGTACTTTTGGAGATAGTTCATCGACTGGACCACCACGTAATAGAGATAACATCAACAATCCGAATTTATATATGTCTGATTTTTTATTATGATTTCGGTTCTGACTTGATCTTGTTGTTAATTCATGCAACCTTTTATCTAAACTATAACCTGACAGTTTAACCAAACCTTAAAAGAAAAAAAAAACAAATTAAAAACCATGTTTATATTCCACTTTTATACAAGAATACTAAAACAAACAACAATTTACTAGTACTTCTTCGATCATACCTGATTGATGAATAAAAACACATGAATCTCTTAAGTCCTTATGTATTACGTTGTATCTATGTAAAAAATCAAGTGCATTTAAGATACCTTCTGCAAAATGATGCAGCATATCAATTTCAATTGTAAAATGCTCACTCAACAATGACGAACAATTAATACCTGAAATTCCCATCTTTTCATTAAATTTAAACCTTATTTCTTGAAAAATAAAACTAAATAAACATATTAAGTAACATTACTTAGTTACATACCAATAACAAATTCTTCTAAAATGTATACAACAAATGTATCATGTTCTTGCACATACTTCATATTTAAATAATTTACAAGATTGTCATGTTTCAATTTCATTAGAAAATTCAATTCTTGTTCTATGCTTGCAATCTGTTTTACACATTGTTCAAGATCAGGAAATTCATGGTTATGAGATTGTTTTGAATCTTTTAAATTATTTGCATTTTGTAATTTTACATGCCATTCTGTTATAGTGACTATTTCTCCAGTGGTTGAATCAATTCCTGAATAAACTGTGCTACCTCGTTCAGAATGACCTGTCAGATAAATCAATTTATATATAAATCAATATAAAATAAATGTTGAAATTACATTGTGAATAGTAAGTTATTTGGTTTATTTATAAAGTAAAAAATAATAACATCACTATTTTATAACATATTGCAAAGAAAAAAAATATAACTTTTTTGTGATATGAGAAAAGATATTCCTACTTACTTTTTTAAATTTTAATCATACAAGGAGCATCAACCATGTAGTAAATTACACAAAATATTGACTCAGAGGAATATTTCAAAAATGTAAATGTCTATAAATACTTTTATCAAAAAAGAACTTCACATAAAAAACAGTTTTCACAAAATGAGTATCTACATAATCTACAAAAATGTAATATAAATAGTATACTTCTAAAAAGATCCATAAATATAACAAAAAAAAAAAAAATGATTTTTCAAGGTTTTTTTTGAGTAAAATATGAATAGCAAACAACTGCTGTAAAGCACAAAATAATTTAGTTGATTTTGTTGACTTTTATATATCTAATTAATAAAGTATTTAAATATCTAATTAATGAATTATATAAATACCAGAAAAATCAATAACAAACACAAAAAAAACAATACTAAATTAGAATAAAACAATCACTCAACTAAACAATGATTTTTCACAGTACACAATAATAAATCTTTTTATATACAATAATTCTGAAAATCGAATATTTATAAACAAATAAAAAAACACTATGATGCTCCAAAATTTCTGAAATTTATATTGAAATCATTTAGCAATTTTCAACTAATTAAGGAAACAACCTAAAATAAACTTTATATAAAAAAGTATAACATAATACTTCTTACTAATTTATCAATGTATACTTTCCTTTATAAAAATGTGAATAAATTAAATATACAGAACAGAAAGAGTCCCCAAAAATATATTGATTAAAATTACATCAATAATCAAAATACAGGTATTCATTTGTGTAAACCTGTATTATAAAAAAGTTTAGGAATAATTTCAAATTCAAATTTCAAACATTTCAAATATCCTAATTTTATGATACATCACTTTTTTATTTGTTGAAAATGTTCTAATTTTATTTAGATACATTAAAATTATTATTTTGTTATAGTATAATTAAAAATAGTTTAAAAAAATGTAATTGGTGTATTATGAAAAATATTTATTGTACAACAGCTAATGACTAAAAAAAAATAAAATAAACATTTATTTTACAAAGCAATAAGAATAGCAAGGAATAGACCTTGAAAGGTTATAAATACATACCAATACAACGTCCCCTGTGTACTTGCCTTTCACCTTTGATATTAAAATGAATTAATTTGGTGCCTCTATGTTCACATAAGGAACCATCACTACTTTCTGAAGAATATCGTTTTCTAATAAAATGAAAATTAAATTTTATACAAAATAACTATTTAAATACATTTTCGTTTTGTGCAAATCAAAATCTATACACAATTTATAATTCATAAAAACCATTCATTATATAAAAATATGACGAAGAAAACTTACCTGGAATTATTACGTATTTTCTCAATTCCAGGATGCAATAAATGCATTTCATTTTCATTCACACTAATTCTTTTTAATCGTGGTTCAGTCTTTAATATTTCTTTTCTGCGTTGAATCTCAGCTTTATTATGTTGACGCTAATAATAAAACACAATTTAAAAAAGTTCAATTATTAATTACACTTTTAGAAATAATTCAAATAAGCAGTAAACAATTGATTATAACACTTGAAAAATATCTTAAGTACAGGGTATTTACAATTAACTGTTAAGTTATAACATTTTGAATTTGAAACAAGAAATAAACTCTATTTTATAACAATAATGTTCTCAAAAATTCTGTTATACGTATAACCAGAAACTACTATGTTATTAAATAAAAATGTATTTTATATTGTCTAGTAAATCATCTTCAGTAGGAAATAGAATTTATTAATTACAAAATAGAATATAAATAAAAAAAAAACAATATTATATACAAAAATACACATGCTTATAAACATGAATATATACAGATAATTTTAATATTAGCTTCACACATTTTTAAACACAAAAAAACTAAATTTTGTACAAAATTAATTAAATAATACAAGCATATTAATACAAAGTACTTCTTACTACAATATCTTCCATTCGTTTTTTTTCTTCTAAAATTTCTTGTTGTTTTTGTTCATTATTATTGTGCATTTCTTCCCATAAATTAGAGTATTCTTTTCTACTATGCTTAAAAAGAAACTCTTGAATATAATGAGACAATTCATATATCACTACTTCTCCTTTATGTTTTTCAATAATTTTACCTAAGTCTTCTTGTAATAATAGTACAAGTGTATCAGATAAACCTTTAGATTTTTCCAACTTGACTATGGGTTCACTATAAATTTTAAATATAAATAAGTTTATACACATATATACACACATACATATATACATACATATATATATATATATATATATATATATATATATATATATATATATATATATATATATATATATATATATATATATATATATATATATATATATATATATATATATATATATATATATATATATATATATATATATATATATATATATTTATAAATATACACACACACACACATACATAACATATGAATGTAATTTTACAACCTTAAGATTGAAAAATGAAATTTCAACAGCCATATTTACTCAAAAATAAATTATAAACATATTTAATTAAAAACAAAATTCCTGACAAATAATATTTAAGTTAATCTGCTCTAAATAATCGTGAACTTATAAATTATGAAAGTAGCTAGTGTTCGAAAATATCATGTAATGGAAATTACATCAATTTAAATTTCTTTTTATTCAAAGTTTTGCAATCCAATAAAGTACTTACACATCAGGATACATTTCTCCACATTTTACATGTAAATCTATTTTTGCATGATTCTGCTCCAGGCCAGAACTGCCTTTTTGTGGAAATAAGGTGATCTTGATTTCTAAAGGCTGCCATGTTTTTAATTCATCATTAACACGTAAATTTTCAACATCATTACCAAAAATAGACTATAAATAAACAAATTCATTTCAAAATAAATTCTCATACATAACAAATGGATAAATATTTAACCATTCTATTGTTTTTCTGTTAAACTTATTTTCAAATTTAGATGATCTGCAACTTGATGATTAATTTTTTAGATGGGGAGGATTAAAAAATCATTATATTAAATGTGTAAAAAATCATTATCATTATGTTTTGTAATAACTAATTATTGAATTACTTAATTTCTCTATTTTTTTTAAAAAAAATGATATATTTATAAGAGAAATAACCAATCGAAATACATTACGGGTTATACAAATTAAAAATTCAAAAGGAGAGTTAATACAAACAACATAAGAATGTTGAAATAAAAAATATCTTTTTTTTTTATAAAAAAAACATTATTACAAAACACAAATTTATAAGAATATTAAAGTTTCAACATTTTTCTAAATTGAATATCATTCATAAATTAAATAAATTATCATTTGTATTAATAAATACATGTATCATTATACATGTTTTATACACATGTGCCTAAGTGAATATATAATATTTAAATACATATAAATATTTATTCACACACACACACATATATATATATATATGCATATACGCACACACAAATATATATATATATATATATATATATATATATGCATATACGCACACACAAATATATATATATATATATATATAAACATTCATGTACGTATTGCACAGGCATAAAACAGTGAAATTGTTAAGCCAATATTTAATATACTTTTAATGCTTCCAATTCATTGTCTTGTCGTTCTTGATATGTTTCCGTTTTTGATGACATTTTCAGAGTTTCATCTTGAATAATTTTTCTGAAACTCGATAACGAAAATTGTTACATTAATTTGGCAGTTCATAAATACAATGTAACCTCAATGTTTTACCGCTGCCCCACCAATACCACCATTTTGTTAAAATTAAATGACGGTTGCACGTGAAAAAAATCCCTGTACAGATGAAACAAAGAATCGGTACCTGTGGAAGATTACCGATAAATTGCAAACTGATATATATCGACGCAGATAATTTTAAGTTTCAATGTGTTTATTAATAACTTTTATTGAACGGAAAACTACTTTCGTCATAGTGATATATTGTAATTTTTTCATTTAAGAACATTTTTTTTGATAGTTTACCGATTCGACATAATCTCTATCAGGGTGCCGATTCAACACCGGCCTATGAAAAAAACCTGCAATCTGCGTTCGATAAGGAGCCGATGACTGTGACATCGGACGTGTTGTTTTGCGAATTTGTGAACGCGGTTTGACGCTGTAGTCGTTCCGACGTTTCTAGACTATATGTAATATTAAAATTGTATATGTGAAGTAAAGTAAAGTACGCGTAGAGTGTAGTATTTGTGTTTAGGAGTCCCCCCAATCCTTTAACAGCTATGTCGGACGAGGCGCACCCGAAAACGCTGTACGTGGGAAACCTGGACGTCAGCGTGTCGGAAGATTTACTGTGCGCCCTGTTTTCCCAGATTGGCGCCGTCAAAGGATGTAAAATTATAAGAGAACCAGGAAATGATCCATACGCTTTCGTTGAATTTACAAATCATCAAGCGGCAGCGACGGCGCTTGCGGCAATGAATAAACGGGTGTTTTTAGAGAAAGAAATGAAAGTCAACTGGGCAACGAGTCCTGGAAATCAGCCAAAACAAGACACATCAAATCATCATCACATATTTGTCGGCGATCTGTCACCAGAAATTGAAACACAAACGCTCCGTGAAGCTTTCGCTCCGTTCGGCGAAATATCGAATTGCCGGATAGTGCGTGACCCTCAGACGTTAAAGTCTAAAGGTTATGCATTTGTGTCGTTCGTTAAGAAAGCTGAAGCAGAAAATGCCATTGCTGCCATGAACGGACAGTGGTTAGGTTCACGTTCGATCAGGACGAACTGGTCAACACGTAAACCACCACCGCCGAGATCCGATAGACCGACTCGTGGAGCTGGAAAGCAGCCGACATTCGATGAAGTATATAATCAGAGCTCACCGACAAACTGTACCGTCTATTGTGGTGGTTTCACGAATGGCATTTCTGAAGAATTAATGCAGAAAACGTTTTCACAGTTTGGCCAGATACAAGATATACGCGTATTCAAGGATAAGGGATACGCATTTATTCGTTTTTCAACAAAGGAGGCAGCAACACATGCTATCGAGGCCACACATAACACTGAGATCAACGGGCAGACAGTCAAGTGTTTCTGGGGCAAGGAGAGTGGAGGCGACAACAGCGTTGGTCAGCAGGTTGTTCCACAGCCAGCCGCGCCCGCCCAGCAGTACCCGTACACGTATCAACAGCAGATGGGATACTGGTACCCACAGGTCAGTTCCGAAAGAGAAGAACCCGTGTTCGATTTCGCGTCTAGTGTTGTGCATACGGAAAATCGCGATGAAATTGATAAATACGCATTCATCTAGTGCATTGCCAGTTTTGTTTCATCCATACAGTTCTTTTTGACGTGTAATTAAACTTCAGTTATATTTTTCTCGCTCGTCTCCGGTAACAATGACGGCCAAAGTTGAAGGCAAGTGGTAATTAAATTCATATTGAACAAAATATGCCAATTCAATTAATTTTTTACTGATGCCACAAAAATTAAATTAAAAAAAATATATTTTGATTTCAAATATTAAATAAGTATCAAATTTCAATAAAATTGAAATTTGATGGTCACATTTTTCAATAATTTAATAATTTAGTAACATGAAAATGTTTATATAATAAATGGCCTGCAGTTACTTGCATGTGTTTATAAAAATGTTACACTATGACATATACTTACTAAATTGAAGTTTAACATTTAATCAAATATAACTTAAAAGTTATATTTTAAAACATATTGGTGCATTTACATGTGTAACATATTTACTTAGTTTCAAATTCATCAATTTTTTGAAAATTCAAATAATTTTGATTTGTTTTTTAATTTTTTTCCACAAAACAGTATTATTTACTGGATTAGATAAAGTCATTATATTAATCTTTGTAAAAAAAAATAAGGAATTATTTACGGATTTCTACTTTATTTTGTATGAAGTAAGATATCATGTGATAAAAGTAAAATTATAAAAAAAATCTAATACGTGCATATATCAAAACCTTGTACTTGTTTTTTTTTTATTTTACAGAGTAATATTATTGTTTTTTTTAATAATGAAAGGATATAAATGCCATAATTATTAAAGAATATTGGTGTATTTCTCTGACGCAGGGATATCCGGCCGCACAGATGCAGACGGGTTATATGCCTGCCGGTTATCCAGCTGGATATCAGCAGTACCAGTATGCAGCGGCTGCGGCGGGCGCGGCCCCGCAACCGTACCGTATGATGCCGCCACAAGGCCAATGGCCAGTTGCGAATGCCGGTCCACAACCGCCAAGCGCGACGCCACTCATGTACGCGACTATGCCGCAGTTCCAGACTCAGTGAGCGCCCGCCGTCCCTACCTCGTCCGTCCGTCCGTCGACCGGTACGGACGCTCGGTTGTTTCACGATCGGCGAGCGTCCCGACACGTCCAAGATCCATCGAACACGGACGGTCCGTGGGCGACGGGCGAGACGGCGCCGGACGCCGAAATCGTGGAACACAATGTAAAATATAACCTCTGGTTGGTCTGGTTGATTTTTTATGTTATAAGTAAATAGGTGACGAAGACAAAAATGAAAATGCGTTATGTCGACATTATGTGCCAGTCCATTTCTAGAAAATAAATTACACCGTTTTCTCTCTTACTTGTTTTTTGACAGTTGGAAATGACATTTGATGTACTGCTTTCAGTTCGGATTGTAGTGTTTATTTCTTTGTAGATTTTTCAGTTTAATAGGTTTTAATTTGGATGCAAATTTAAGAAAGGAAAAAAAATAATTATATTTATAAAAAAATGAGTTTTATATGCACTTTAAAAAAAAGTGCTGTGACAAACTATTGAATGTTGGAAATAACATGATTTATTTAAAACAAAACAATTGAAATTTATGTTCCATAGTGAAGACAGCTATTTCATTTGATGTTTTCCTAATGTTAAAAACGAATTCTAAAAAGTTAAACATGTATTTTATGTATTTTTAATTGGTGAGCGTAAATATATTTACAATTTTTTGATGAAAGTACTTTATTCTTAGTTTAGAAATAAAAGAATTTAGAATCCATATTAAATATCTTTATCTGCTAACATTATGGCTCCTTTAAATAAAATACATGCATTAAAAATTGACATTAAAACATATGCTGTAAATCAGATATGCACATATACATATATGTGTGTGTGTATGTTTATATATATATATATATATATATATATGTATGTATGTATATATGTATATATTGTTTGGCATGACATTAGCATAGAAAATTTATTTTTGTTGTATCCGAATTAAAAGCATACATGTGTAATGATAAAACATCATTCATATTTGAAAATAACAATACTATTAATATATTTTAATTTCACGTAATTGGTATTATGTGTACTGTTATAGCGCATAATGTTTGCTAACGCACGAAATCTTCAGACTTTAAGTTATTTTAGTTCTTTTTTGCTGCAAGACTATGAAAATATACATATTGATAACTATGATAATTTTATTGAAAATAAATTGACAGTTTGAAAATTTTGGTTTCATTATTTAATTTTACCAGATAACAGTGTTAATCTTTTTTCTTCTATAATGGTTTTTTATCATCAAATAATTCAAGTGGATAAAAAAATTTAAGCCCGAAATATTATTTTGATTGCAGAAAATAATGAACATTAATTTTTTTAAAAACAATGCTGTTTTTATTTATTTATAAATAAACATTTTCCATCTTTTATTTTCTTAGTTTCAAAACCAAAGTAATTGAGTAAGAACATCAACTAACTGAATTTATAAGGTAACTGATGATGTATATTATTAAATTTGATCCACTATAACAATTTTATAAAAGCAAATGAAAATATAATTTGAATTAACGTTTTGTATGTGATAAATTATTGACTTTTAGTGTAATCTTCCTACATTAATATAAAATTAATTGGAGTTGATAAATGAACAAAAATGTATGTATAATAATAACCTGTCTTATTAAATTATTTTCTATGGAATGTTAAGAAAAATATCAACACGTATATATTTAACAAAATGTTAATATATAAACTGAAAAACTAAAATAAGAGATAGATGTGTGTGTGTGTGTAAGTATGTGTGTGTGTGTGTGTATATATATATATATATATATATATATATATATATATGAACTTTATGAATGTAGGTAATGTCAAGTATATTATTATATACATTTCATTTATGAGACATTAACTTTGTTTTGTATAACTTTATTTGTAGTTATTTAGAGTGTATCTCATTGGTTATCAAATGAAAAGTGTTTGTGTTAAAGAGAATTGTTAAATATAAAAAATACATTTTCAATTAAAAGCATTACAACAGCTTAAGGGTGATTAATAAATAATAATTCTCATATCAATTATTTAGATATAAGCATATATTTGAAAAATTGAAATCATTAGGGTAATTATTTTTTTAAATAAGTTACATAACTTATTTTGAACAAAATGTCCGATTCTAATGTATTAACCAAAAACATTTGATTTCAGATACTATTACAAGGGTGTATGAAATAGTTTTTATACAAATGCAATAAAATTTACACAAAAGATTTGAAATAATATACATGAACAGTTATAAACAAATAATTGAAATGTATTAATACAATGTACAAATTTAAAAATTGAATGTTCTTTATATTCGAAGTTTATTACTTATATAAAATTTATTCATTACAAACAATATTCTGTTTCCTTAGAAATTTGTGTATAAATAAATTTATTTTCAAAATAATGGTAAAAAATATTTATTTCGGGCTTAAATGTACAATATTTATGTGCGTGTACGAGTGTATGTGTGTGTCTTTAGCACAAAAATATTTAAAGGTATTGGATTTGTAACAAATAATATTAGTTACAAACATTTTAATGTAAAATACCATGTGAATTAATTATAATCTTGCAACAAAACGAGAACATGCCGATGTTCAGAAAAACTGGTGTTTATTATTAAGTATTATTTTATTGAAAATGTTTTGCGGGAGACAAATCTGTTATTGTTATGATATGTGAAAAATCGTCAAGTTGTTTAAAAAAAGTATGGAACACACGTACAATTGTTACGAACATTTTTTAACTTTCAAACAAACCTCGGCAATATTTAATTGTGACATTTACTGTAATCTTTGATATGATTGTTATTATTATTGTCCATATTGTTTTAATGTTTTATTTCTCTCGCATAAAAAGAGATTCATAAAAATGATCGCAATTTTTATTACATGTATGTTCCGTTTAAAGTACGGTACTTCGCCACTGATGTAACTGTGTTCAACGAATCTATCCGTTGATAAATCTTACGATTTTTTCTGTGAATCTATTAACCTTCGGATTATTATTTGAATAGTTAATATGTGCAGCTGCTCATTGAGAATAGGTTAGATAGAATCTATTTAATTGATTACTTAATAATCGTAATTAAAAGATCTCAGGTTGAAGTTCCGCTGCCAGAAAACAGTTTTTTAAACCAGTACATTTATAGAATAATTTAAAGACAATTAGGACAATCATTTCTCGAATAACAAACAAACTAGATTCATAAATAATTATAGTATCTTTACGAACGCTTACTTTCAATTAATTATATGAAATTTTTTAATTCAATTATGCGACATATTTATAAAAGAAACAATTACAAATAAGTATTTGAAAATGATAACCTCCGATGTCTTTTTTTATACAACTATAAGCTCGAAAAATAAACTATAAACACATTAAAGGTTATGGAAGAAAAATTATACTATTTTGATAAAATTCTAATAATTTATTAAGCGAGTTAGTATGGCAGTACCCAAACTTTTTATATACCCAATTGCCCTTAAAAATTACAAATTTGTATCTGTTAATTCAATTCATGTATTTATTAAAATTGAGTTAAAATTTTAAACTAAAAATTAAGTTTATACGCATTAAAAATGTCTTTTTTTTAATATAAAACTTATGTCTTCTAAGTAAAATATATATTCTCTGATTCCTAAATTTTACACTCTTTTGTCTATTTTAAACAAAACTAAATTATTTTTTAAGTGAATATAGGTTAAGCCACATAACTCAGGTTATGCTACATGACTTTTTAAATGGTCGAATACAAGTGAGGTTAAGTAAGTGAAAATAAACTTTTTTAGGAGTAATTTCGAACTGCTTCTTCCAATGAGCAAAGTGAATTATCTATTCAAATATATAAACGGAGAAGATTGTATAAATGATAAATAAAAGTGAGATGATGCCATATTATGCTGATTGTACAGCATAATAATTTGGATATAATTATATACACAAAAATAATTTTTAAAAGTATGATTTCTCGTGTTTTTTGCATGAAATCACAATCTCCATTTTAAAGAAATTAATCATTCACTAATGTAAATTTAAGCTGCTTTTCCTGAAATGCGAAAATGCCTGCTCGGTGAAGTCTTGTTCAAATATAGATAATATTTTAATTTTAGTTGATTGTAATTTGATTCGCGTATTTTGATAATGACTCGAAACGAGATAGTTTTATTTTCGTTCAATGTGTGAATTTCTTGAAAATACTGATAAATGATCAAAATAAAAGAAAAACACATTTGAAAAGTAAATTAATGAAAATTGTTACATTTGTATAAAAAAACATGCATTTAAAACTACACTAACAGTTCAAAATCCCATAATATATCCGAAATTGCACGTTACATAAGTATTCTGAAAAAGTGAGATTACATAAGTAATTGTCAATTATTATATAAAAAATGCACACTCAATGAAGACTACACACATTAAAAGTATAAATATAATCGCTATAAAAGGAAATGCAGCAAAAACTTGAAAATGTCAAAACATTTAATGAAAAAATTATCTTAGCCACTAGAATTGTAATCGTAGATAAAACCAGAATTAGATAGGAAAAAATGAAAAGAAACACTTGTATAATTATAAAATTAAACAATGAAAAATATATGAACGGGTTGAACACAAAAATGAATGCGTTGTTTTTTTTAGCTGTGAAGAAGCAAAGTATTAATACTAAATGGTATTATAAAATATATATTATACATTTGAACCATACTTCACATCATCATCATTATTAATATTATTATTATGACATTTAATAATAATGACACTTAAGTACTACATAATTTGTATTTGCTTTGCTCTCTCATTCATTTAAATTAAATTATTGTTAACGTAGATGTTTGTTTTTAACCCGTTTACATTTAATACAAAAAAAAAGAAAATTCCAGCTTTGAAAAACATAATATTACCGTGGCTCACAATTTTTATTTTTTAAGTTTGAGGTGGCTAATATATTACAATTAATGAATGCGTGGTCTAGTTACAATACTCATACATACAAAAGTACGTAAGTATGAAAATTAGGTATTGCGAGAACTTCGACTATCTTTTCTAGCTGTTAGTCTTTATATTGAAATGGTCGACGTTCACGCTATTTTGTGAAAGAATGTGAGATAAAGATATAAATTTGTTTTTGTAAGAAATGTGTATGACAATGCTGGCTGTTGAATAAAAAGTATATTGGGCCCGGGCGTTTTCAGTTTTATTACATCCTTTTAAGTAGTTATTCTTTGAAGAAAAGATGATGCGAATATTTGATTCTTATAGAGTGGTAACAGTAATTATTCCGTTTCGGTAACTCGAAAAAGGACTGTAATAATGAAATTTTAGACTGCTTTTTTTGATGAAAAGACGATCTCACAAAATGCATAGTTAAAAATTAATAATAATTTTTCATCACAAAATGCTTATAAAAGTCTTTAAACAGTTATTTACATTACAATAAAATTTAATTACGTATAATCATTTTTGATTGTTTGATTTATTGTTATCTATTCTCAATAATTATATTTTTACTATACTTTACACTAACTTATATTTTTAACAGATTACATAACAGTACAAAACTTCGCCAAAAGTAACGAAATTTTAAAATGATAAATATCTACATTGAAAATTGTAATAGAAGTTATAAAGAACACGAAGTTGAAGGCATTTTTTTCTTTTCCGGTGATATTTTTTACATTTACTAATATAGGTATTTATTGTGACAATATGTGCATTTGACAATACTTACAGTAGGTCAAAAAAGTATTCATATATTTTGTTTTAAATTTAATTTGTATTTTATATGAAGTAAATCAAATTTAATAGAACCGCGACTTTATCGCACGATAGTATAATTAGCTTTCAAACGATACTAGTGTTATAAACAAAATGTTTTATGTCAATTTAATTACAATTTTGCGAAACAAAATTATTAATAATAATTTTGTTTCGCTTAAGAAAAATGTACACACAAAGAAGTATTCATACACCTTTTTTTTGTGAATAAGATCATTAAATTAATACTTAGTAGGATATCCTTTTGAGTCTATAATAGCTTGCAAATGTCTGGGTATGGAAGAGATTAATTTATTTGTTACTTCACTGTTATTTTTTCTCCATTCTGCTAATAAAACTGTTTTAAGTTAAATGACATTTATATTTTCCGTACACGGCGATCAAGTTCCTCTTACAATTTTTCTATATGATTAATATCCAGCGATTGGGAAGTTAAATTTACTTTTGTCGGAGAAAGTCTTGTTCCAAGAATTTCAAAGGCTTGTTTATATACTTTTTTGCAAAGTCAAGTTGTTTTCCTCTTTTTATTTTATTAATAAATAGGGTTCTTTTCGCAGCATAAAAACTATCCAGCTTTTCGAAACCTCAAACGAACCTTTTTGGATGAACTATTGTACCAGAGATACTTTGAAGTTCTGTTGCAATTCTAGTCACACTATCGAAGGGGTTACGCTATATATGGCGCATTATATACGTTTCATCTCTCCCCGTTAATTTCGGTGACCTACCGGTACGACTTCTATTAACTACACTTCCGGTATTTTTGTATTTACTAACAATGTATTGGATAGTGGCAAAACTTTTACACAATATTTTACCAACTTCGCGCAAAATTTTTCATTGATTATACAATTTAATGACAATTTTTCTCTCATCCACCGTTGTTTTCCTAGTTTTCGTAGGTATTTCTATATTACTACGAAATGAGCATGGTAACAAGCAATATATATAGATATATTTTTTTGCATACGCGAAACAATATTTTATTAAATTGGTACTAAATGACTTATTTATTAACAATATTGACATCATTTGAAAACTAATAAAATATACTATTATGCAATATAATCAAAGTTTCATTAAGTTTGATTTCACTTCATATGAAATACATACTAAGTGTAAAATTTAAAGTGTATGAATACTTTTTGACTCACTGTAATTTGCGTACTAAAAAAGAAGAGAATAAAGAGATACTATAGAGTATATAAAAAAGAAAAATTGATTTCATCTTGTATAAAAAATATAATTTTTTGTTCAAATCTCTCAGCTGTCTCTGATATTACTACACATGTTCAGTTCAAAAATTCTCAGATCATAGAGTAAGTAAAAGTTAAATTAATCATAATGAATTTATCCTATAAGGTATTGTAAATTACAATGAAATGTAATATTATAAATTACAATTATAAACACATTTCCGTGTCCATAAATTATAGATGCGAAAATTACGTGACTGCTTTTATTGTTCCATTTTTTAAAAATTATCTTCTACAATATGATTTTTTTCATAAGAGTATTTATAAAAATACTACAAATTTAAATTATAATTATATTTAATGGTTTAATAAATCAATTTCAAAATGCACACAACTTTCTGACAAAAAAAACTTGTAAATGTTTATATATTAAAGATAACGATAATATATTCAAAATATTTTATTATGCTTAGATATATTACCAGATCACATACAATAGTAATAAAATATTAGACAAAAGATGAATTATGATGAAAAGAATATATAATAATAAGTAAATATGCTGAGATATTATATATATATATATATATATATATATATATATATATATATATATATATATAAACAAATTTTTAAACTTAGACCAACCTGAAAGTAAACAGAATTAACGTTATTTTTAAATATATAATTCAGTTTCAATTTCATTTGAAATAATATTAAACATTCTACTCTTACCGAGGTTTTTGATAATGTATTGATAAAGTACAAACTGGAAATATTTATAAAATCAAATCACTATTGAAAAAAATGAATAAAATTCTACAGAATGACAAATGACAACCTAAAAATAAATTAAAATCAAATCAACATAGTTTTTCGTTATAAACGCGAGAAATATCCTTCTTGTATATTTTTAGTTAGATATAAATAGATTGGCAAAAGTAACAAGGCTATTACTATTATAGTTGTGCGTATGAAATAACATTTGTATTTTGAAATTCGGCGGAGATAGACATGAAATTTTTAAAATTAGGGGGATCCACGGGATCCCAAATTCCCATGATTGGATTAGGTACATGGCAAGCAAAATGCACAGAAATTGAAACCGCTGTATGGAATGCATTAGAAGCAGGCTATAGACATATAGGTGAGTTAAACACATGAATTCGTTCCACTGTCAAAATTAAATAATAGTTTTTAATTGTTGATATAAAATAAAAGACATACAGAAACGTTCATTGCATAATCCATTTGCATAAAACGTTTATAATTGTGATCTGTGCAGAAAAAACTATTTAATATCGTTTACGAATTTAATGTAAATAAAAATATTTCACTATAACAATACCGCCACAATTTAAAAAAATAACTGAACTCATTATTTTGTCTAATAGCTAAACTTATTTATAAATATTTTTATGGAAACACTATTTCTTTTTTAGACACTGCATTTAATTACAACAATGAAGACGCTATAGGAAATGTGTTAAAACGATGGTTTGATGAGAAGAGAGGCATTCGCGAAGATATTTTCGTGACAACAAAAGTATAAATAACAGACATTTTCTAAAAATGATATTACAATCAACTGTTAAATTTTCAGCTTCCGCATATAGGAAATCGATCTGGGGACGTAGAAAAATTTTTAAATATATCTTTAAATAAATTACAATTAGATTATATAGACCTTTATTTAATACATGTCCCGTTCGGTTTTACGTACGATGCTGAAACACTCAACCCGACAATTAACAGTGATGGAACATATGTTTTAGATAAAACGACAGATCATTTACAAATTTGGAAAGTAAGCTTTTCCAGTGGCATATTTATATACATATCCATATGTTTATGATTTGTTTTTAGGCATTAGAAGAACAAGTAAAACAGGGAAAAATAAGAAATTTAGGAATTAGTAACTTCAACGCTTACCAAATTAAAAGAATACACGATAATGCGAAATTTGTGAAACCGACAGTTTTACAAGTGGAGTTACATGCGTATTTACAACAAGTTGAATTAAGAAAACTTTGTAAAGAATTAGATATTGTAGTAACTGCGTATTCCCCATTAGGCAGTCCTGGTGCTAAGTCTCATTTCGTAGAAAAATATAATTACAAGTAAGTTCTTTTATGTTTACAAATGAATAGGTAACTAAGTACTATATATGTAGTACTTATGTATGTATATATATATATATATATATCATACTCTCACAACTTTATATGGTTGTTAGATTTTCGTATTGTAAATAAGTATAATCAAAGTCATTATGGGAAATAAATAAGAATTATACTTGGGCGTTCGATAACTCGTGAATAAAGGTGCCATGCGGAGGACAAATTATAACAGAAATCGATAAGAATATGAACAATCACATTCTTGTTTATTATATAATAAATACAAAATCGAAAAACCTTGTAAAACATTCTCAGTAGATATTTGTGCGTTGTATGGTTTCTGTATGCGCACCGTCACTAATGTGTATTATTTTAAACTATATACCTTTTATTTTTAATTACCATTGAGTTCCTTTTATACGAATTTAAATGTCAATTTATTTTATGAATAAATCAATTTTATCTAATACATTTACTATATATTAGAATCAGTAAAAAATTTTTTTGCGAATTTAAAATAACGAACATCATAAGATTAATACTTAAAATATTTTTAAATAATGTTTTCCTAATTAATTTGGAAACGGACTTCATTGTGACAAGTTACATTCACGAAGTATGAATGTAATAGATGCACTTACACGTTCAATATAACATATAAATTATTTTTAATATTTTCTTATCAGAATTTATTAACTTCTAAAAATGTATTTTTTACTGTAATATAAAAAGGTTGGATACAAATTGCAACCTTGTATCAGCCAGTAAAGAATTAAAAATACCGGAGATATTTAAATGTTGAATTTTTTACTTTTAAATTATGAAAAAAGGTTTCTGCTATCTTCATTAATTCTTTTTTAAAAAAACATTTATTTCCATAGTTGTGTTAAAAAAAGATATTAATGATTAAAATAGGTTCCGTTGATTTTTATAAATTTTAATGTTTCATATACTTCTAGATTTAACTAGATTGCTAAATAACATACAAACATTGTTAAATAACTTAAAGAAATGTTTAAATCCATTTACTTAATTTAATAACTACAAATATCTAAAATATTCAGTTTGTATTAAAACATTATTTTATTATTAAAATATATTTAATTAAGACTTCAAACCAAAGTTCAATGGAAAAACAAAATTGTAATCTGAGCGACTGAATTTATTTGTTATACATTTTACATAAATACTGCACATAATTTATATAAATAATTTTAAATTATGCTATAAATTTATAAAAAAAATGTGTTAAGTAAATTTTTATACATTAATTACAAAATTAATTTTCATTTTAATATCATACTTAATGAATGAAATGTTATTAATTTATTTCTTACCTTACAGACCTGACAAATTCCCAGACATACTTGGACATCCAATAGTTACAGACATGTCTGCAATTTGCAATAAAACTCCAGCACAGATACTATTAAAACATTTAGTTCAACAAGACATTATCGTGATACCAAAAAGTTCAAATTCAAAACGAATTGAAGAAAATATCAATATATTTGATTTTGAGCTCACATCAGATCAAATCGATACTTTGAATTGTCTTGATCGAGGTGAATTTGGCCGCATATTTAATTTTTTATTCTGGAAAGGAGTTGAAAAGCATCCAGAATACCCTTTTGTATTAATAGGAAATGAAGAAGCAAGCAATAACGATGAACATAATAAATGTTTAGCAGAAACATGATTAAATATCTATAATAGTATTAAGAAAAACATATCTTTTATAAATATTAGTGAAAGTCACTTTATATAAATTTTTTTGGATTTTGGAGATTTTTTAAAGGTTCTTGTTTAAAGTACCACCAGAAAATATTTAATCTCTGAATCTCTCATTGTAAAATTTTATTTTGAACTTTATATATTGTAAGATTTAGTACATCAATGTATATGTATAGTTTTGTTACCTGCCATATTTTTATTATTCATATTGTTTATTTATTTTTAAACATTAAAATTAATTACATGTATAATATAGTCATACCAAATACTTTACTTCATTTATAATATTTCAAAATTATTTTATGAAGGAAACACCTATTTAGTAAATTCTAGCTTAGTGATATATATTAAAAAACAAACAAATCTAAACAAAAATTGAAAAAACAACTAAACTAATTTTTTTAATAACTGTTATATTACTGAGTATTTTTCTAAAATGTTTAAATTAATTATACTTGCAATATTCACAAAAGGAAATCATTACATTTTTAAATATTAAATTATATCTATTTAAATCATTTTGAACTTCCATCAATTTCATACCTTAATACTTTGAAAATCAGACTCGTTAATGTGATATATTTTGATTCTAAATAGTTTAAGAATTATGATCATAATGAATTGGCATAAGTGCACTTAAAGCTTATTTACATTTATTAACAGAAATATGAAACATTTAAGTAAAATTATTATTTATATTTGTTACACAAATTCTAAACATAAATTGTATGTGAATAAAAAAAGTAGAATAGTATTTAATAATGTGATTATAATTAAGTTCATTTTTACAAACAATGCCTTAAATATGCAATCAGTTTAATGTGTTTCAATATATTTAGAAGTTAGGAATCAGAAATACTTATATTTATTTTAATAATCAAATACATTATTTAAATTTATCATGGTGTTTTTCTTACTTTTTAAAAAAGGATCCTATTTTACAAAATAGCTGTTTTTAAATTTATTCAATGTATATGTATGTGAATTTCATAAAATTATGAAATTAAGACATTATTGTGAGATATTAAAGAAAACCTCATATAACATACATATGACCAATAGACACACTCATGTTATATGCATCAGAATATACATCGAAAACACACACTAAACGTAAAACAAATGGTTTTTTAAAATATAATCAAATCAAGTAAAAATAAACCATGTGTAAAATATATATATACACACACATGCACGCACGCACACACACATCCATATGTATATGGATACAAAAATACAATCAAATCAGTAAACTGAATGATATAAACCTTCCGCACAATAGGCAACAATACTTTTATTATATTACAATAACATACCAATTGACTTTCTTTACAATTTGATTTGAACAGATTTTTAGATTGAAAATTTAATTTCAGTAGAATTATTAATGAAAAGAAAAATAATATGGATTTAAAATACAAAATCATTGTTATATTAAACATGAAAATCTAAATATTTTAAATGCTTTTTAAGAAAACACTTTTCTGTAATAACATTCATTTATAATTAAAACATGAGTAATATATTAGTATACCATTAGTAAAAACTTTATAACAATATAAATTAACCACAATAGAATTATTTACTTAACTGATACGATAAAGCATTTTTCTTTGAAGTCGATGTTGTAACTGTCCTCTACGTATCATTGTATGAATAACTTTAAGAACAGCACGTTCCGGATATTGTTGTCTAGTGAAATCTTGTATTATATTTTGTTCTGATACTTGTGTTCCTATTGCAAATCGTCTTTTTAATTGTTTTTCAATTCTACTCAACATTTCCTGATCCTCTTCTGTTGTAAATCCTTCTACACCTGATTATTAAACAATAATAATAAATATATATATACAACCATATATATATATATATATATAATTATATACACAGTAATAATTTTTACCTGCAAGACTTCCAGACATAGCAGCATCTAAAGTAGATACCTGAAATAATCTAAGAGCCTCATTTATGTGTGTTTCAGTAGCAAACGGCTGTAAACGCATTTTTGCTAAACTTTCAGAAATTCTAATAACAGCTTCAAGTTGTCTCACAGTTATAGGTATAGATAATCGTTTTTCTGATTCTTTTTCATGCTGATGAGTACCAGAACGCATTAATACATAACGATTTTTCAATTTTTCTCCAGCTTCTACACTCAATCGAGGTCCACAATGCCTACAAAAAATAAATAATACAATATATACCCACGATATAAAAATCAAATAAAATAATTTAAATCCTACTTACGTTCTACAATAGTTGATATACTTTTTAATAAGTGCTAAAGACAATTCCCCATCTTTTGATTCTTCAGTTGTTTGACCAGCATTCATGTGAACATTTATTATATGCTTTGCAAGTGTCTATGAAAAAATATACAAAATCAATTTTATAATTGATTTTAGTTATTGAACTGATTATTAAATGTATATTTAAACTAACCACATCACGTTTTTCATCATGTTCATCTTTTACAATAAAAATCATATCGAAACGTGATAAAATTGTTGGCATAAAATCTATGTTTTCTTCCCCCTTTGTTTCATCCCAACGACCAAAAATACTATTAGCAGCTGCCAACACAGAACAACGAGAATTTAAAGTTGTAGTAATACCAGCCTGGAAATTGTAAGTATTAATTTTACTATGTTTTCTTAATTCATTCTATTCTATCAAAAAAGGCATTACAGCGTACAAATCTATATAAATATCCAAGCAGCATATGTGTTTATATTTTAAAGAAATTATTCAATAATAATATTAAGGATGTTAAATCCACTATGAAGCTTACTAATTTTTAAATTAATTAAATATCTAAATTATATACACAAACACACGCATGCACGCTCACACACATCCATATATATATATATATCATTGTAATCTTCTTTTGATCTACTGCTGGATGAAGACCTCTTCCAAAACTTTCCAGTTCACACAATTCAATGCCTCTCTTCCATAAATTTCCAATAAATATTCTTATGTTCTTATCCTATTTATTTATTAGTCTCTTTCTGGGTCTCTTCAAATCTTTTAGTCCCAATCAATAATTTTTTTGTCAATTGATTGTTTCCTTTTTTTGGAATATGTCTCCCATTTCTGAATTTCCATTTGCATTCTTCACTCTTCTTATTATATCTGTAACCCCATTTCATTTTAGTATCCACCCTATTCTTCTCTTATCTATGTTACTCACAACATACATCTTTCCATACTTCTCTGCATTATCTTAAGTCATTGCATTGTTTTGGCATTAAGAATCCATTGTCCACTTCTGTTCAGTACAGGTAGAATACACTGGTTGAATGGTTTTTCTCATTAGAGTGGGATACTCGATTCAAATGTGGAAGTGTTTTATCCAAATGAAGTCAAAAATTTTAATTCTTCTATTAACTTCTTCAATGAATGATCCATTCAAAGTTGGTCCAAAAAAAACATACTTCATGACTTCTTTGATTTTTGTTCCTTTTTTTTTGAAAGAATAAACACATTAAACATCAATTTTGTTTTATTTTGATTCATGTTGTCGACTGGCATTGTCTAATTCTTCAATTCTCTTTTCTAGTTCTTCTGGAGCATATGTGTAAATAATTATATCAGCAAAACAGAGCCTTCTTTTTTTTCTCCATCTTTCCAGTTAAGTGATTTGAACACTTCTTTTAAAGTTGCTGTGAACAATTTTTTTAAAAATTGTATCTTGCTCTCTGTCTTATGCTTTTCTTCATTTTGATTTTTCTTATTTCTTCATGTAACTAAACTGACGCGGTGGCATTTTTATAGATATTACTTAGAAATTCAATATATATATGTCTTCTATAATTTGATTCTAAAATACAGATATTATTGATGATGTTGCGATAGAGTAAAATGTTTTTTTTTTAATCTATAAATCCAATATACAACGGTATTAGATATTCGACAGGCTTATTGATTCTTTCACTAACTAAATATGATCCAAAGTACTCAACGTCAAAATGTGTAACATGCAGACAGGGGATTTGTTTTTATTTTGGGAATACAAAAAGTAAAAATGTTTTATATATATATATATATATACAAACATACATATATATATACATATACACACACACACAAACCTTAGCTATTGAAATAGTTTGTTGTTCCATAGCTTCATGAATTGCAACACGGTCATCTTCACGCATTTTATCAAATTCATCAATACACACAACACCTCCATCTGCTAAAACCATAGCACCACCTTCCATTACGAAATTTCGCTATAAAATAAAAATATGTTTTATATATATATACATATACATATATATATACATATATATATACATATATATATATATACATAAACATATATATATATATATATATATATATATATATATATAAATATTACTGTTATAGTTCACTTTTATCAAAATTATTTTTATTATAGTTTAATTAAGACTTACAATAATGTTTATATAAAATATAGATAAATTTATAGATTGTTATAATACACTTACAGTAGAAGGATCCCGAGAAACTGATGCAGTAAGACCTGCAGCTGAACTACCTTTACCACTAGTATAAACTCCAATTGGAGATACACGTTCAACAAATTTTAATAACTGAGATTTGGCTGTACCAGGATCTCCTAGTAACAATATATTTATATCACCACGTCTTGTTAATCCATCAGGCATACGTTTTCTCGAACCTACAAGAAAATGAGTATAAAATATTTTTTTAAATTTTATACAAAATTAAATCAAAATATACTAACCACCAAATAATAAACAAGCTATTGCTTTTTTGATATCAACTGCTCCATAAATACTGGGTGCAATACTATTAGCTAAACGCTCATATAAATTGGGTGATGCAGCTAATCGTCGAAATAGGTCTTCTTCTTGAGAAGTAACCGAACCTCCTATATTCCCAGCTGCTAAGCTTTCTCCTGCTACTGTTATACCCACCACTCTAAGATATGCTGATCTGACACCAGTTATCGCTTTCTCTTTGCCTTCTCTCTATTGCAATTATCAAATTAATATTAATATTAAGTATAAGTTATTATCAATCAAATAAATTTTACTTACTCGTGAAGGTTTTGAAACTTTCTTAATAGAATAAATTCCAATTATTAATACCCGATTTCCTGGAACCACTCGTTCACATAAATACCTAAATATTAAATAATTGATCAAATTTATCATAATCAGCACAATACTGTATCTTCCATCAAATAAATAAATATATATATATACATATATATACACACACACACACATACACACACAAAGAAAGATATATGTCCAAATATTTCATTTATTTCAATTAAAATATTATATTAAACAAATACTATAGTATAAAAGTTTTTAAATCAGCACAAAGTATATTCATGTTAATAAAGAATATGAACATTAAAATTAAGAATAATGTTAATACCTTACCTGTCACAATAAAGTTGTAGATGCCTTGGTATTTCACCTTGTGGAATAGAATCTGGTAATTCTTGGAGCTTTAGAACTTGAAAATCAACACAGTTGCATTTATCAGGAACAATAAAGTATGGATCCAAAGGGCATTTGGGACGTCCAGCTTGTTCACTATAAAATATTTTAAAAACAATTAATTACTACACAACTTTTTGTAAACAAGTTGTATAAAACCAGAGCACAAATACTTACGTATTGCATTTTCTTGGCATTATATATCCTTCAAGTCCAGGTTTTAATGGTAAGTTTGGAATAATATTACTGCAAGATCTACACTGAATAGCAATTTTCGTTGCTTTTGCACGAATTCCTGATGCACTTACTATAATACCAGGAATTTTAACCAATCTTGATACAACTTCAGATTTCATATCTCGTAGACCTAATGGGGATGCATCCGACATCAGCATAATTTGAATATCTTCAATCTAAGATAAAAATAATTTTAAATATATATATATATATATATATATGTATAAAATACATTTTCTTCTCCTTCTGGCCTAGGAGTAGTGAGTTCATCAGCAACTTCTTTTGCAGCTTCTTCAAAAATTGATAAATGTTCTGTAGGTTGTTTGTACAATTTTTCTGCGAGACTTTCATCAAAACTTGCAAGATCCTCTAAATTTACTTCAAGGTAATACTGTGCCAAATTATAATTACTTTTCAAAGCATCCCTAAAACAAACATTTATAAAAAACAAATAAACACATAAAGAAATACATTCAAGTTTTATTTATATATATATATATATATATATATATATATATATATATATATATATATATATATATATATATATATAACGTAACAAATTAAAAATTATCATTTTAGTTTTTTGGGAGCATTAACATTAAATAAATTAATTTATAAAGATTACCTATATTTGAAATTAAAATTTTCTTCATTAAATTGACGAATGAATTCTTTGAACTTTTTCTTTACAGTTTGAAGATTAACTTGACTTTCATTTACCGATTGTTCATCAGTTCCAAAATTATCGCTAAAAAATATACCTGGATCATCAAAACCTTCCATTTTTCAAATAACAAATATTCAAATTTATTTAAAACTAGCTCAATACACAAACATGAACAGAATTACTTTTTAGCGGGAAAATGAGTGAAACGTATATACAATTTAATAATGAACAAAGAAAGAAAATACACTCTAACCTAAGAGTGTGTGAAAAGAAACATTAGGTGTGATTATTTTTGACTTGTGAAATACGCATGATATACATAAATACATACTTTATCTATGATAAGTACCTATGAAAAGTGTTCTTTTGTTAATGTGTATGAAATATTATATTATTAGGTAATTCAGAGCATAGGTAAAGATTCAGAAAGTCTTTTATTTAGGGTCTTTATATCCTTTGGATATAGTAGTAGGCCTTATATGTACAATTTTTGGTTAATTACCATTATAAACTTTTAATTCATAATTACAGCTCATTTTATAAGCATTAAATAAAATATTTTTTATTTCTACAAGTATTATACATTTTTATTTTTTACAATACATTTTTTACTTCTTAGAAACTTAAATTTATATGAACGTGTGTATGCATGTATGTATGTATATATATAATACCTAAGAATTTATCTATACTATGAATAAATGTGATATCAAAAAATACTCGAAAAATATATGGAAGAGTATAAAAAAGATACCGAGTAGCAACAGATGAGGATAATGTATGTACTTATAAATAAAATCTATATCGTAGATAATTGTAAATGAGCCGTTTTTACAAATATTGTTAATTATATAATGAACCGAATTTTCGTTCATATTTATTTTTCAAAAAATATATATTTGATTATTTTCTCTGAACATTAGCAATAACTTTATTTAAAAAAAAGTATCATAATGTAAACTGCATTGAAATAATTATTTTTTATTTCAAACAAGATAAAAAGTTTAATAAAAGTTAATTTAATCAGTTTTAAACGAATATTTTTCAAGAGATATTTTATTATATAATTCATAATTCTCAAATGTCTCTAAAATGTACTAAAAATGGTCCCTATATATTAAAAATTATAGCAGAGAATTCAAATCACATTCAAGTGACTAAAAGGATAAAGACCAGTCACCCAAAATATTAATGATGTAACAAGTATAAAAACAGAATTATAAAAAATAAATTTAAGCACCTGTAATTTTTAAAATTGTGAACTGGAATGTGATTAGCAAAGTGAAGTTGTTATTGTTTATAAACAAACTTTCTAAGAATCATTTATCTCTAGTTTATATTTAAGACTAATCCAGTACAAAATACATAAAACAAAAAAAAACTAAATATACAAAATGTATTATTTATGTATAACATTCACAAATCCCTCAATGTGTAAAATAACATGGAATAAAAGTAACAAAACATAATTGGTTAGGTATATACATGCATGAGTGACTATGTAAATAAGTATAACCAAGCACAGGTTAGCCTGTTAATGGAACTGAACTTAAATTCGATTATTTTCAACCCAATTCATTATTAATCAGCTGCCTAAATAATGGTAATGAATTTTGAAATAAATATTATATTACATTTAATAATAAATAAATAATATATTGTAAACTATAATTTTAAATTAATAAATAATTAATATATATATATATATATATATAAATTATTCAAATGTTTATATTTGAACTAATTACAATGTAAAAGATACAATTTTATATTATTAAAAAATTAAAACTATTTTAAATATTTACAATATTAATATTATAACAGTTACAATACTGGTTTAAGTATAATTAAATAAATATATTTGAATTTATACATACGACAAAGATAATATTTGTATACATTATATGATTATTTCTCCTCTATATATATAATTATAGATTCATACATACATATGCATATATATATATATATATATATTACATATAATATACAATACACAGTTATATCAAAGCAATAAAATTTTAAAACAGACTTGAAAACTCTAATAGGATTTCTTCTCCTTTTACATTACTATCTTAAATATGTTATACTACATTTTGATATTTACATGTCGATATTTCTGTAACACTAAAAATACTGCATTTTATTTAATTAAAACAACTTTATCAGTTAATTATAAATTAAAATGTTATACCATACTAACCACTAATTGGTTTTAATTTTCTTCTCAGGAGGTGGTTTCATTCCTTTTTCTTGTTTTATTTCAGTTTTAATTTCTTTTTCAGATGAGTTGTTTGTAGTCTCTGGCTCTGTCTTTATTGAAACAGCTGGAGTAACAGATTTTATTTGTGGATTTGGTACAGGGAACTTTTTAATTAATTCTCCTAATAACATATCAACTCTCTGACGTTGAAATACGGAACTAGGTTCTTCTTTAGGCTTTTCAGTTTCTTTTGGTTTTTGAGTTTTTTCTGTACCCAATCTTTGTGTTTTAAAATCCCATGAATAACCTTTACTAGGATGATATCTAGAAAAACTAGATGCTTCTTCAAATGATGCCTGTAGATGATGAACAGCTGATAACTAAATGAAAACATAAGATTATCAAATAAATTAACAGTGATGATGTGAAAATCATACCAGTCTAGAATTTATAACACTAGCTAAGTCAGGTGCTTGATAAACAATTCCAGCAATTATATAATAGTCTGCGAGTGGTGTAGCTTGAGTTGGGCTATGTCTATGCTGTTTACGAATTACATACAATATAGGTTCCTGGACATGTAACAATATGTATTCTAGCCCAGTCATATTACTAAAATAAATTTTATTTATATACAAATATGTATTACAAATATACAACAATAAAAATACCAACTTTAATTGTTCAGGATTTAAACGTTGCATTTTAACAATTTCATTATTACAAGTTCTATCAAAGAATGGATTTGAACGTTCTGAAAAGTAATCCATGACATTTGTTGTATTTAAAATTGGAATCCACGCTGAATCGTACCATGATAAACCAAGTGGATTTTCTGGGGCAACAGGCCCCATGCCAACCCTTCCTGGCATCATCATTTTATTAATTTAACTCAACCAAATAAAATGTAACAAGTATATTTCTCAGTAATGAATTAAATTTAAATATATTTCTGAAAAGAATTAAAACGATTTTATGTTTATATTAAAAACGGTTTAAATATTTGGAAAATAGGTAGTATACTTTAAGGTTATGATTTGTTTGAAACGTAAACACAATTCGTGTATAAAATGTGTAATTTTAAATTATTAATGTTGAAATTAAATTAAAATTTGTAACCATATTTCGTTTATAGGATTAAATTTACCTTTCTATTTCTTTAAATGCAAATAATGTAATTTAAAATTCAATAACGTTCCTATTTACATATATGGACAGCTTTAAGGTTTTTGATATTACAGGGGTGTAATAACAATAAAGTAAAATTATTTTTAATTTCAAAAGTATGTTTGCGATTTCTAATTTTTTATTTTATAGTATCTAAATGTCCCAAATAAATTTTTATTATTTTGAACCGTATATTTAAAGCGCATTGCATTACAATTCAACAGAACTAATGTCACATTGTTATATGAGAATAAAATTCCATAGTTTCATTGAATTATTTTTTTTATTGTTAATAACATAAAATAATCTAACAAATTAGGTGTTTTTTTTTAAAAAAAAATCGAAAAGTTGAAATTGAAGTTCAATTAGTTCTTAAAAGTTTCTTATATAGGAATATTTCAGTTATATTTTCTAAATAAAATTATTTTTTTAGAATGGATACTTCAGAGTTATCAGTAAAATTATTACACAATTATCCAGATTTAATAGAACAATGCTGTAAACTAATCAATTCTGAATGGCCTAGAAGTATAACAGCACGTATGAGAAGTCTAGAAAGCTCACGAGACAATCTACCAACTTGTTTGATATTATTGAATAAAACGAAGGTGATCGGTCACTGTAAACTTTCAATTATACCAAGTATACCAGATGCATGTTTTGTGGAATCTGTTGTGATTGATAAAGAATTACGTGGTCTTGGTTTTGGAACATATCTGATGAATAAAGCCGAAGAATACTGTAGAGAATCACTCGACCTGAGAGAAGTCTATTTATCTACAAAAGGACAAGAAAAATTTTATGCCAAACTGGGTTATCTAGAATGTGAACCGATTACAATTTTTGGAACTTTTAGACCTACAAATCGAACTGTAAATGGTACTGTCACAAATTTGTCCTCTAACGCTCCTCTACCGCCACCTATGCCAAACAAACAGCCAGCAACAAATATTAAAACATATATGAAGAAAAAATTAGAACCAGAAAAATTATGACTATCATCATGTGTAATTTAAAGTATCATTAAATATGTATATATAAATTTTAATGCAATAAATTATTTTTCACTATTGCAGATGATCATTTTTTTATATTTTATTATTGATATTGTAATATAAAAAACATGAATATATGTTTATCATAGAAACATTTATATTCAACAAATTTATTATAAAAATGCTGGTCCATTTACAGAAATATACACAATGAATGTAATTAAATACACTAATTTTCTTTTTTGTTAATTAAAAAAGTAATAAAATATGCGTTACTTTATTATTTGTTCTAATTTTTATATAACAAAAAAATATTTATATATGCAATAAAGCTATATATTTTTAGACATTCATAAACAAATAAATATATTTAAAAATATACTTTATCTTTCAATATTTTCTAACAGTATAATATTGCAACCTAATAAACCTCTTCCAGGCCAAGCACGAGGTGTCAGAGTGATATTAAAGATTCGTGTTCCTCTCTGAATTTTAACGGCAATCGGAAATCCATTTGAATGCTTAACAACTGTGCCTATATCTTCTATTCTCTTGAAATTACTAGGATTAACTGTCCCAAACTCTAGTATCAAGTCATTAAGATGAATACCCTGCAAAAGAATTTAATTAGAAAAAAAATATAAGGGGAAATGTTTATGATAAAACAATTTAAATATAAAATTTTAATAAAATTTCATTATTTATTAATGGATGTAATAAATTTAAGTACGATAAAACAAAATAAGAATTATCGTGATCTCGATTTAATAATATTACATATTGTAAGTGTTGAGTAGTGATTTTTACTAGATTAGATTTAATTTAAACTACATTTAAAATGATTACATCGATATCAGCTGGAGATCCTTGATTGACGAAATTTACTCGAGCGATCGGAGTCAAACTAGATGAGTTTTCTGAATCCACTTCCATTACAGTGCTCGTTGAAGCTGTTCCTGTAGCCTGAGAATACTTTATATTTTCAGTTTGCTTCTGAGAATGAATTTCATGTAAACCTTTTTCAATCTGTTTCATTAAAGCTTTATGATCATTTTGTAAACCTATAAAATTTACACACATTTGTATTTTACATATATAATTTAATTAAAAAATAGAATAAATTAATTTCTATACAATTTTAAAAACTGAATGCAAAAGTAAAAAAAAAATGTATTTTTTATATGATACTATAATATTAGTAAATTACATTTAGTAATTATGTTGTGAATTTATTAGGTCTGTTCGATATATACACTGAACTTACTCGAAGTAAGGAATTTTACTTTTCTGTTCAATATGTTCTCTGAACTTACTTCGGGATTTTCGTTGAACAGTTTAGAGTAAGTTCAGAACAGGGGATTTGTTACTCTGAACTTACTCTAGTTTTTTGTTAGAGTAATGCGAGCATGTTTGTCTAACTCGAGAGTCTTTATCTATGAATCACTATCGAATAAACAAATCAACCAAACTTGACAGTATTCATATGATTTACTCTAACTACTTTATGTTGTTCGATAAAAACAAGTTCAGTGTAAGAAAGTCAGAGTAAAGTCATAAAATTCAAGAGTCAGTTCAGAGTAAGTTTAGTGTACATATCGAACAGTCCTATTATATATACTGTTAGTATTATATCCTTTTGAACCTATTACGATTCATTTCAAAGTTTTTATTATCTTCAGATAGTTCTTGGTTGAGTTGTTTTCAGCTATGATATTGAAATTCAACTTTATTTTCAAACTTCAGCCGAATTTCAATAAATGAAAACAACTCAAATAATGGCTACCTCAAGATGTTAGAAATATCAAAATCATCAAAAGTTTGTAAGAAAAATATCAATTCACAGAAATACAATATAAAGAGTACCAACTGCAACATCTGATTTATAATGAATACGTGCACAGAAATGTATTCGATATACATACAAATAATTTGATGTCTTGCATGCCGCACTTGATAAATATCAATTGTGTTAATTGGAAATCCTTCATTGTCAACAAGAGGTTCGTTTATTCCTACATTATTCTAAAATGAATTAAATATTAAATTAAAGTATTTTTAATATAGCTGAATAATGCATTCGGTTATTTATAAACAATATTTTAAGAATCAACTTACTGCTGTTAGAACTGCAGTTAAGTCATTAATTTTCTGTTCGATCTTATCTTTTTCTGACATCAATTTCAGCACATGTTCTCGTAACGTGTCTGACATTGTCGGAACAACCATTTTCATTAATAATAATAAACAATCACCAAAAATCTACGGCTATTGACAATCAATTGTCTAGTAAGGTTAATTTTTTATTCTAAATTTTCTCTGGCCTGGAAAAAAAGAACTAAGAAGTACCAATTGGAACCAACAGATGGCAATGTTCTATTAAGTAGTTTTTATACTCTATTTTTAATTTTAATTGCTGAAAATATTTATTACAATTTAAAAAATATATTAATCAGTTATTTTCACCATATTTTAATTATGCTACAGTCTAAATCCTATGGTCTAATCCAAGCTTTTAATGATTAGAGATTAAATTTTAAGATAAATAATTTTTTTCAAGTGATATTGATAATTTATTTTCATTAATTAATTACATTATTTATTATTGTTTCTTTTTATTGCATTCCATAATTGTGTAATTTGACACTGGTTAAACAGCTATTTATAAATAGGATATTAATGTTCTGGTTAATAACAATACCGATCGATACGGATGACAAATGTTAGATATTTATTTCCCACAATGTAAAATTTCTTAGTGCATGTTGATAAAATGTAGAAAATTTCAATTATTTTTAATATACAATTTTATTATAAAAATTAACAGATCGTTTTCTCTTTTAAGGTCCAAAGATATTGAAACTGTTTTATTAAAATAACAACTTTGCAATGCTTTATGTGATACCGTAAATATGTTCTAAATTATTTTACATAAAATAGTTTTTTATTATAAACTACAATATATTTTCAGAAATCAAAATAAAATGTGTATAAAATCTAGTTAGAAGCATATTGCTATCTGTTGGTCCGAATTAGTATTTTTAAGTCTTTTTGGTACAACCAGGGAAATTTAAAAATAAAAAATTAACATTAGATATTTATCTATTGACTAGACTGTTTGCAGAGTTTATATGTGATCTATACCATAGATAAAGATTATTATACCATCTATACACCTCTATACCATGGAGTTATTTATGTACAATACCACAATCCCAACAATAGAAATAAATATAAATATACAATATATTTTGTTGATTTAAGAGTTTTTGATAATATATATCATATAAATTAGTTATACCAATAAAACATATTTGTTAGTATTTTATAGCAAATGCAGTTATAAAATCATAATCAGCTACAATCTCAGCACCAATGCCAACTTGTTTTCTCAAAATATTTACCACATACAAATATCTTTAAAATGTAATTAAATTAATAAAAAGAAAACACTTTTAACATCAGTCACGTTTTATTCAACTATTCAGTTATTATAATAATATTAGACACATTTTAAATAAGTAAAAAAGATGAACAGAAATTAAATCAGTAAAAAACAAAACTTTCTGATAGAATATAAATTTTGTCAGCTTTGTGAAGACAAAAAATCAGAAAAGTTTGTATGAAAAAATAATAAAACAATTTTATTTACATAAATCATAGTATTTAAAGTTGTTACTTAATAATTTTTAAACAACTGTCATTTTCTTACTATGTATGATAATGTTTTATTATATACTTACTATAATGTAATGTAAAAGATTATATCAAATTTTTCTGCATGGGTATTGAATACATGAATTTAAATTATTTCAATAAAAATTTATAGTAACCAAACTGGTTTACGTAAAAATTATTTTACAAATGACTAAAGTATTTTACTAATTTCAAAAAAAATCAATTCTACAATCATGGATAACAAAATGAAAATTATAAAACGACATTCAAATATTTATGCATATACATTGTCACATTTATTAGAAAAAATACAAAGAAAATAAAAATAAAGACATTAGTTTTAAACAAATGTTATTAAAGTGATATCAAATGAAATACTTGTGTATGTTTTAAAAAATATGTATATATTAAAAAACAGTATTTACTTGCTTCTGAATAAAAAATTGTTATGAATACGGTATTCATAACATGTTTGCATTAAACAGGTATATTATGTAAATTAAATGTTTTTGTATAAAAATGTGTACTATAAAATATATCCTTATATAAATAAAAAAAATATATCTTTAAATCAAAACTTTTTTAAAAATATAATTACATATTACTTTATAAGATAATTCTAATTTTATAATATACAAAAAAGAAAACAAAAGAAATTCTTCCATTTTACTGAAAAATTCTATAAGAAACAAATCTTTAATTCACTTTATGTCTGGCTAATTTTTTTTTAATCACTAATAATATTGAATATTAAGCTTTGACAAAAAACTTGTATAAATGTCATGGCATATTGTATAGTAAAGAATGCAATAATTTTAAATAAAACTATTCTACCAGAAGTTCAAACTGTTCTACTTCTTCACACATTGAATTGAATTGTTGAGCCCATCGTTCTGCTTCTTCTTCCTAAAACAAGTAATGTTTGTAAGATGCAATAGAGCAATTTTAATTATTCTATTTTCATTTCAACTTTTTGATGTTGGAGATTTTAAAAATGGTGCTAAACAAATTTCTTTTGCTTTTCATATGATTAAATAAATCTTTAAATAAATAATAAAAAAAAAATTTATTTTATTTCAATGAAGTTACTTTAGAATAATCCTAAGATGAAAGCTCAGATTGCAATTTAACTTTTATTTATATATATATATATATTATTGTTTAAAGATGTTCACCTCTTTCTTACTACGAAGATTCTTTTTTTTCTTTTTCTTAGGAGAATAAGGTGATGTTTCGTCGTCTTTATCATTTTCAGAACCACTCTCATAGTATACCCGACGTTTTCGTTTTTTTTTCCCTGTATAACTGTGACGTGGTCCCTAAAAATGATTTTTTTCAAAGAATTTAGTACATTAATTTATGCATATGTACTTTATATATATATATATATATACATACATACACACACACACACATGTATAATGCTAAACGGTTTATCAATTTTATATAAATTTATTTTTTTTTGTATTTATTGAATATATGTATAAATCTGAAGAAAATTTTTTATTTCTATGTATGAAATTTATTTAAATTACAATATTGCTTACATTTTTTACATGTATTCCTTAAACTTTAAATAAAATATTTGATGATATCAAAAACCATCAAACTTTATTAACTGGCATTAATTGTTTTCTTTGTCAGATATTACATGTCTAAAGAGCTATTAAATACCTGACAACTATACGAACCTCATGTCGAAAAATTGGTACATCATTTTCTTCAAACAAACCAATACCTTGTATTCCAGTGTTATCTTTTGTACAATCTTTATTAGAATTTTCATCATCATCACTGGATGAGTTTATCCAATCATTTTCTTTATTTTTACCAACTGAATTTTCAATTAGTTCAGTACTTTGAATTAAATTAGTGTTTTGAATGCTTTCATCTTCAACATTCTCTGTAGTTTCAGCAAATTCTATTGCAGGGCTAATAGTTTTAACTTTATTATTTTTCTCTTCTGCTTTTTGATTTTTATTTAAAATTTCACGAATAGCTCCAGTGGAAACACGTGCAGGTCCAGTAATATTTTTGTTTTTGTTATGCCTAGTTTTTTTTAGAGATTCATTAACAAGAGATTTAAATCCAAATAAACTATCTTCTGAACTGTTTTTATCTGTAACGTCTTCCACGATTGAATTGTCATTTTTTGAAATATTTCCAGTTAGTAATTGTAACGGTTTACGAATATGCCTTTCACTTCTTCGAATTGGTGTGAAAGGAAAATCTTTAGCAACTGGAGCTCTATTTTCTGAAGGAGTTGATTCGTTTTCTGAATTTATTAGACTAAATTGAGATAAGTTGGCTGGAGTGTTAATTATAGTTTCAACATTATTTTTAGATGAGCTTTTACTTTTAGTTGAATTCATAAATGATAGAATAGTTGTTTGTATACTTTTTTTTTTCTTAGGTTGTGTAAAAAGAACATTATTGGAAATATTTTCTTGATCTACTTCCTTTGAAGAAGTTTCACTTGATTGTACAAGCTCAGTTTCTACATTTTTAGTTTGATTTTTCTCAATAATTTTACTGCTTTCATCGTTTAAAAGCGAATTGTTTTGATGCTTTCTTATAGTAGTCTTACTTGGTGATAAATAAAATTTATTTTTTATTTCTGTGATCAATAAATCTTGATTGAAACGAGGTAACATTGATTTATTTGTTTCAAATAACAATGAAGATTTTATAACCGGGCCATTTAATCTCCAAGGGCTGTTTGCTACATTTGAAGTTACAGTGGAATTAGAAACTGTAGAAAGTAGATTTTCCACTTCAATATTTGAAAAATCTTCCAAAATTGTCTGATCAATACTTTGTTCAATATTATTAAATTCACTGTCTAATATTTCTGATGATTCAATTACATCATTTTCATCTTCAATTTGATTCTGAAAATCATTATTAATACTATTTTCTGCAGTTTGTACAGCTTGAACATTTTCAGTAGTAACACAAGGAGCGCTTGTTGGTACCGAAATATTATTATGCATACTTAACGCACTTGCTCCAGTTTTCTTTTTATTAGAAATCAAAGGTATTTTAATTTTTTTTGATTTGTTATTAAAAAAATTATTAACCATTTTTGTTTTTTTATTTTTGAATTTGTGTAAAACTCTTTTTTTCCTTTTAACTTTACAATCTTCATTCAAATCATATTGAAACTCATATATTGCTGAACAATTTTCTTTATTGCCACTTGATAAGGCATTCTCATGTAATGATTTATATATTGGTATTTTCTTATTTAAATTATCTAATATTTCAGATTTGTTCGAAATATTTAAATTTTGTAGATAACTTTCATTAAGATTGGGTATAAGTACTTTTAAATTAGTTCCTACATTAACTTTTTTGGCTGATTTAGAAAAACTACTATTTCGTAGCATTGCTGCATAATCAATTCTTTTCTTTTGTCTTAAATTAATTTTAGAAGTTTCAAATGTTTTATTCTTTACTGTATCCTCAAAGTTATCATGCATGCTAATCAAAGATTTATTGAGTACATGGGTCAAATTTACCTCCTTGGTACAATTTATTTTCTTTACTGGACTTACTTTTTCCTCATTTATAATTTCTCCAGTGTGGTTTGATTTATTATCAGAATTTATATCCTTTAGGTTTTTTGCACTTCGATGCAATAAGCACTTATGTAATGATTTATTTTGAAGTATCTTCTTACTTAATATTTGTGGAGGTGTAGGTTGAACGATATCACACTGAAGTAATTCTAATATATCATCATCAGTAAGTTTTTTAACAGGAGTTTTTATCATTGGATTTTTTCTTTCTTTAACATCTTTTGAATCTGTGATCGGAATATTTTCTTTTCCTGTTTTCCTCAAACTTGAAGAAAATTTTAGATTTGATTTATTTATATTTTCATCACAGTTCGCTAATGAATCCTTTCTTCTCATTGTATTTTTTTTATGAATTTCATTAGAATTTTTATTTTCTATTATTGCTTTATCATTCATTCTTGATATTTCCAATATTGACGTCAAAATCGAATTGTTGATTTTTTTGACGTAATTATCACAAGGATGTATTTTTAATACTGGTACCTTCTCAAATGTTGACGAATTGTTTGTTTTATCGCCAAATGGTTTTCGTTTTTGTTTGGATACAATTTGTTTCGATTTTGTTAAAGTTCGTGAAAATTCATTGTATTCCATTTTAACTTCAAATATTTTACGCGTTTCACATTACTATAATTTAAAATATAAAATGTGACTGTTAACAGTAATGTCTTCAACACTTTTATTAAAAAAACACCAACCTTCTGCTATAATATACTTACAGCACAATTAAAATACGTATTAACCTTTTTCACATAACTTAAAATTAGTTTTTTTACTATAAAGCATCTTTATAAGACGAATAAACATAAACTATCATCTACGCGCCTAAACATTGGTTTACTTACAGTCATCAAACTTTTTTTTTTAACTAGTTTGAGTTTAGCTGACAGTGGTAGGAATCTCCGTATTAATCTAACAACGTGTGTTTCATCAAACTTTTTGCCCCTACGTTTTTATACAAACCAAATGCATGTCCGACATGTATTATTTTTACTTGTAAGCATAATACAGACAACTTTAATATATATATATATATATATAATTTAAGATAAAATATTAAATAGAAAAATAAAACACCTTAAATATAGCTTTTATTATGTGAAATATACTTTAGTTTTAAACTACTTAAATATTCTTTGTTTTTAAACAAATAACCAAACTGATTGGGAAGAAAACAAATTCTTATTTTATTTTCTTTTTATTCTGAAAAAATTACTGACTTTGTCATTACAGTAGAATAATACAATTATTTATAATTTTAAATTGCATAGAACAACTTTAATTTAAAGTAGTTTATTAAATAAAATTAAAAATTAAACTTATGATTGAATTTTAATAAATATTTTTTCTAACTTTTATCAGTAATCTGCACTTCAAAGTCTAATTACTGTTAAGTAAATAAATAAATAAAGTTTAATAAACAAAACAACAGTATATTTGCATTAATCTATAGAAAACACAAATTGTTTTAACATTAAATACAGATTATGATAAACAATAATAAAAATATACAAATTTTAATTTTTTTAAAGTTTACAATATATTTTGTTTATATTTTGCTATTAGAAAGTATTCATACTATTTTTAATTTTTATTTATTTTAATTAATAAACTCTGATATATTTTCTGATATTATAATTCCAATGAGGTATATTGTAATTTATGCTTGTCTGAACGGAAATGTATCTTGTAGCATTTGTATATATAGAATAAATCATTGTTTCATGATGAAAGTCTTTATCTATAGTTTCAAACGTTTCATGAGATAGTTAAGGAACTAAGGAATTAAGGAATAATATTAAAATAATAAAATAGTCATTTGTTTTAATTTTCAGTTTCAAATTACTGTATTAAAGTTTTATGATTTTTATTTGTTTGTTTCAAATAAAATTGAATCAAATTTGTAAATATAAAGAAAATAATGATTCAACCAGTAAATGAACATTACAGTTTCTAAAAGCGCCCAAGTATGGTTGTTGCAGGCTGACACCTTTCCTGCTGACATTTGTAAATAACGTTTATGTCAAAATAAAGAAAAAGAACAGTACCAATAGACATTAAAAGAATTCAATAAAATGGGTAGTTTGGAGAAAGCTATAAAGACAGGCTTTATATGCCGTTTGTGTTCGGAAATGAATAAAGTAGTGATTCACATATACAGTGATATAGGATTAAAACTTAAGTTGGCTGAACGAATTCATGAACATTTACCTGTTACGGTAACAAATCATTAAATAAAATTTGTTAAGTTTTTTAACAGTAGCTGTGTGTGAAAAAATATTTTACTGTTGTTTAGGTAACTGTCACAGATCCATTGCCTAAAACCATATGCTGGAAATGTATAACCAGACTTGAAGAACAACATGTTCTTGTACAACGTATTAATCAAGCGAGGCAACAGTTACTTAATACAAAGGTAACACTTTCAAGTGGCCGTAGGGCAATCTGATTGTGAAGAACAATTTCTAATATTTGTGAACGATATAATAGGATGCATTAGCACGAGCCAGAGAGAAACAGGATAACAATCCAAGTAAATCTGGTTCAACAGAAAGAGGTGTTAGAGTACGTGCTCGACATCCTTACTCTACATTGCAGCTTTCTACTCGATCTTTCGGAAAGAAACGTCACTGATGAATTTTTCGATCATGTCACCAGTCGTGAACTTATCTAAATATCAGTTATTTTTCCTCGATATGTGCATTTTAAAATGAGATGATATTCCTAAGTTATATATTTTCTATTAGTTAATCAGTTCAGTTATTATTTGTTAATAAAATTCTATATACATGAATATATATATAGTTTTTATTTAAAATTTAGTTGGAATTTTACAAAATATACTTTTTCTATCAATATTAATGAATTTTTTCTTATGTAATATTTTAAATTTCTATAGTTTTTATTTAATTTATATTTTTAGTTGAAAGGTTGTCTTGAGAGGTATATTTGTAATGTTATTTTACAATATAACCTATCATATATACAAGTCCGCAAAGAGAAAATTATTACAGTGTGTATTATCTACTACCAATTTTTTTTTTTATATTAAATGTTACTGAGTTTCATTATTGTATTAATTCATGTAGTATTTTTTTTTAAACTATTATAAATAAACATGATAATTTGTCAATAACATCAAGTATGATGTTTTTATATCTGCTGTAATAAATACTGTGATATGGCGTATTGTACTTTAAATAGTCACTATATGGCAGAATATGAATTGTTGCAGTATTAATATTTGACACGATAGAGCATTTACATTTTGGTATATAATGGTTTTGCAGTAAACTATTACTCAGAACTTTGAATCTGAAAATAGTATCAACGTAGAAAAGTATGAAAATATATTGAACTTATAAAAGATAAAAATTCATAATTTTGATAAAAAGTATTTAATGCAAAATGACAACTATTTACAAATTCACTTGTTAAAAAACTTTTCATAGATATATTTTTATCTAAAAGTCATGTTTATAGTTAATGCTTAATTTCAAAAGTATAATTGTTTACAATTAATAAACACTATTATTTTTTTAATATTGATTGAAGGAGTGAAATTCAAGTATCTCTTGCCAATGGTGAGTTATTCAAAACTTAGAAAATTTGAAATTTCTGTAAGGCATTATGTATGATATATCTATTTTATATTCTACATTTATATCATTAAGGGCAATAAGCGACTAAATATAAATTAAAATGACAAAATATATGTATACAAATAAAACACTATATCCACAGAAATCAAAGTTGATGTTATTTTATTTTTGACATATTATGAAACAACGTAGCCAAAGGATCTATATAATGAAGAATGTATTAATTTCATAAAATTTTATTATCTGAATAAAAATTTAATGAGTTATATGTAAAAAAATTGAAATTACAATTTTATTAACTGATTTCACTCATATGTTCAATTACTTTATATCACATATTTCTTTGTATTCAAATTTAAGGAAAAAATTATTAGATTACAAATAGTAAAATAAAACATTTACTTTGTTCACAATCATGAAGTGTATAATTTTGTAATCAATAACTATCATTCTACTGGCTATAGTTTAAATATATATATATATATATATATATATATATATATATATATATATATATATATATATATATATATATGTGAAAATTATTTATACACTCAAAAACATATTGATGAATTATCTTTGCTCAATATTGCTAGATAAAAATATTCTCATAATGTTACCATTAACAAGATATTTAATATTAAAGATTATTTTTAAATATAAAATAGTGAAATTTCTGCAAAAAGTAGTCAATTGTAAAAATATAATATCTTATTTATTCAACAAACTATTAAAAATGTTCTAATTAATCAATTTTCAATCTTTATAATTAAAAAATAATAAATAATTTTTAATGATAATTTAAAATAGCATAGTATATATATATATATATATATATATATATTTATTTTATAAAAACTAACATATGACTACAATAAAGTCCTATTTTTTTGACAATTCTGAAATTGAATAGGATTATGCATACATACAATATAAATACAGACATATATATATATATATATATATATATATATATATATATATATATATATATATATATATATATATATATACACAGTCATGTGCAAAATGCCAATTTTAAGAAATTCATGAAGTGCTGGTAGATATTATATATTTTTTATATTTAGGTGAATTATTAGTATTTATTTTCATTAGCTTATCAGTATGTATAGTTGCAATTAAAAATATGTTGATTTTTCTCCATGTTATTTGTAACCCATACTTTTACTGTTATTGAATGTCATTTATATTTATTGATTAGTTTACATTAGGTAATTATATTATTTATATTGCATTTTTGATTTTTAATTATTTTTAACTTTAAAAATGTATAATTCTAAATAAAAATTTTAGTATTAAAATATGCATTTGGTTCCGTCACAAATTGAGAATTAAATATACATACATCATAATAAATTTCTTAATAAAATAAGATTTTTAATAAAAAAGAAAAAAACTGACAACGGTACAGTTAAAATAAATGTTAAAAACAAATAAAATAGATCTCTCATTACAATACATTTAGAGAGATGAAATTTGCAATTGGTTACAAAATGAAATCAATAAAAAACTGATTTTTACATTTAAACTTAAAATTGGCATTAAGAAGACACTCATTGTGACAAGTGATTTTCATAGCTCAAAACTTTTTTGGAAAAAATAATTATGGTTTGGTCAAAATACAACTTAAAGTTTTCTCATATGTTCTACTTGTGTTTAGAGGAAATGTGATTTATAAAGTTTTATACCTGCAAGAATTGTGTATTTTTAATATTCATATATAAGCATATCTTAATTCACACGTACATAACTAACTCAGGCACACTCAGATATACACGACAAATCTGTGCATGAATTAAATTAACAATGGTTTGCATAATACTCTATCTTTTTAATCATAATAATAAGAAAATATGTTCCTACTGTAAAACTTAAAATCTTCATTCAAGACATTTCAATAAAAAGAGTTAAGCACCAAGACTGGAAAAAATAAACAGTCTTAAAAATGGTACATATATACAATAATTTTTTCATTGTATAAAAATATAACATGTTAAATATATGCAACTTTGGATCATTGGATTATGCGTACATAGCACAATTATTGGTCTGTCACAAATGTGTCCATCAGTAAAAAAATAATCATCTGCAATTTGAGCACATCAATGAGCGACTGTGTCACTTTCCTCCTGTTGTCCAACCTCGCCATAATGACACAATGCTCGCAGCTGCACTCGTTACAAGTCCTCCAGCCATACTGGCTGTACCAGCTGCTGATGGAGCACTTGCAGGTGCTCCTCCAGCAACACTACCATGTTGAGAGCTCATTCCCAGCATTCCTACTTCTGGACATTGTACATGTGGCACCTAAGTTATATAATTTTATTTTTACTATTCTAAAAAATTATAAATTAAATAATTAAAAAACGACTAACAGCTTCCCATTCCCATGGACATATGTCTTCTTCTGATCCAGAATCATCTTCACTTGTTTCTAGATCACGTGTTAATTGTTCTTCTAGTGCAGAAGCTTCACTTGGTTCAGTTTCAACAGGACCTCTTCTGAAATAACAAAAATAAATAAACTATAAGAATGTATTCAATTTCTTTATTGTACCTTCCAAGATCACTAATTTCAGGATTCATTAAACATAAAAGATTATGAATAGTAGCTGCTGGACGTAATGATTCTGCCTTAACACCTTGTGAAAAACACAAATGTAGAATATTACCATTTAAACGAGCAACACGTCTTGCAAATTGACCTTCAGTCATATCTCCACTACTACAGAAATCACTACAAAAATAAGTAATGAATTAAAGAATTAATGATTAATATATAACTCACTCTATATAAAAATAAATTACTAACATTCATTAAAATGTATAGAAAAAATTGAAATGCATAAACCAATATATATATATATTACACATACATACAATATTTTAATAGTAACTTTTTTAACACAGACCTATAAATCATCTTGTATGGAAGTCGTACATCTAAGTAGAAAGCTAAAACGTTGACAAGTTGGGCAGTGTATGTTAAGGCAGCGCTTATTGTGAATGCTGTGTTACGTTCTTGACTGCCTGTCATACTGGAATTAGGGCCGCCAATAATTCCAGCTGCACCGATTTCTTTATGTGATGCCACTGAAATTTACAATTTTTTTTACTACTTTTGTATTAAAAGTAACAAATGCGATTAATTTCTCTTAAAAAAATTGATAATAATCACATATTTAAAACTATCTTACCCCAATCACTGTATGCACTGTAATCACCTGAACCTGGAAGAGTTGGAGCTACAATTCGATATCTTAATTCACCAGGAGCTGTAATATCTGTACTATCAGTAAGTTGAACCCATCGTCCACGAACATATGCCATTCTCTGTGCTTCTGCTAAACCAGCACTGACACCTCCTGAATCACTACCACGCGATAATGTACTTCCATCATCACTGTAAAAAAAATGAATTGAAAATATAATTAGTATGGTTTTTCATTTATTAATTTTTTTTCAGACGGGATGAATCGAGTAAATTATACTTGGATAAAATAAAGAAAGTACAATATGTATGTGTGTGTGGTATATATGTGTACATATATATATATAAACACATTTTTACAGTATTCACGATATGACTCAATTGTTATGTAGGGTTGGTCACTAATTCGAAAGTTCTACTATTGCAAATGTTAACTGTCAAACTTATGATTATGAAAACTTATTTAAAAGAAAAAAAATTAAATTTCATCTTTTATTTAATGGAAAGTATTATTTTATTAATAACAACTTAATTTTTAATTAATGAATAATATTAATAAATAATAATTTTTTATTAATGAATATAAACTGAATTTTATGTGTGACAATTTTTTGAATATTATGCACCTCAATTTATTACTTTGAAAATTACAAAAAGTTTTTACAGAATTTGAAGTCATTATTTTGAGGTAAACATTCATTTTAGATTCCTATTTAGTCGTATATTTTTTATTGAGTGGGTCACATCTTGAATTGGTCATTACATTTAGTGGTCATTGTTTTATGAGTCTACTGTGTGTGTGTGTGTGTGTGTGCATGTGTATATATATGTGTATGTATATATATATATATATATATATATATATGTGTATGTATATATATATATATATATATATATGTGTATGTATATATATATAAACACACACAATTAAAATCAGAAAAAAATAGTTACCTATTTGAGGTAGGTTCAATTTTTGAAATAGGAAATATGTATTCAATTAACTGATGTACTGCTGTTCTAGTTATATGTTTTAACTTTGCTTGGCATTCAACAATTTCAGAACGCCGCTTTTCTACTTCTTCTATGCGACTTTCTACATATCTGTCTCAAAAACAATTTATAAGCATATTTATTATTAAAAGTAAACATTATAATATAAGAAAACAACAAAAAATAAATACGGAATAAAATAATTGATACTGTTGAAAACTGTAATAAAAAATATATGAAATATGAAATAGAATTTAAAAAAAATGATTCTAATACAAAGAAGTGTTTATTGATGAAAAAATAAATCTGTTCATTGATTATATATTTTTTTATTTTTGTACAATATACACTTTCAAATAATATATATGTTTATATATATATATATATATATATATATATATATATATATATATATATACACATAACCATACAAACAATCTGAATGGCACAGTGAAAAAAATAAAAACTGTACTTTGTGTCCGTTTTAAATAAATAATTATTACACATGAAAATAAAAACATTGAATATTTTTTCTGGATCAAAACTGATATAATTTCATCAAATTACTAAGGGATATACTTTTTCAAATGATTGATTATTATTATATTTTTTTTATTGAAAATTTTCAAGTTACTAGTGGTACATAAGCGTTTTTTTAAATTAATTTTTATACACTTTTTTTAATGTAAATATAACTTTTATCAAAAATGTCTTTTTATCAACAGTCTTTCTATTTAATTTATTTGTGTTCATTAATAAAATATTTTTTATAAAAGACTATATAACTTAGTGAAGGCAAAAAAAGAAGAGTACAATTTGGTAATGCATTTCTATACATTTATAAGAATACACAGAAAAATTATGACAGATAAACAATTTTTCGATTTTAAAAATAAAATCAATAAAATGTATAATTTATTTTAAAGGAAAATAATTCTAAATTATTATATTAATGAGTATATTTTATAAAGATGTATAAAAGCAATGCTTTTAACACCTTGATATCTAAATCGATTTTAGAAAAAAATAAATAATATTGTTTTCCTAAATGGAATAATTTTATGCAAAGTAAATATTACATTTCTTGCTACATAGAAGCAAATTTATGTACATATATATATATATATATATAAGAATAAAAAAACATACCTTTCTAATTTTCCTACCCGATCTTCATAACGAGGTAAACGTACATTTCTTTGTTTATTAACTTCATACAAATCACTTAGTAATTTTGTATTACAATCATGTCGATTTTGAGTTTCATTCAATAGGTGTTTTAATAAATTTATTCTCTCTCTACACTGTCTTATATCACTTACCTTAAATTATAATATTAATATCAGATAAATTCTATATTATTTCACAATAATTTAAAATGAATTACCACATGGTCATATTTAATTTTCTTCTGTAATAGTTCTGTGCATTTTTCTTCAACTATACGTTTTGATGCTTTTAATCTTAAATAACGCAATTTTTTCTCTGCAAATCTAAGAAAAAAATACGAACTTTGAAATTTAATTATCAAATGAAGCATAAAATATTTTTTAATTTTCATGAAGTATTTCTAAATTACCCAAGAAAAAAGAATATTAACAAATTGCAGCTGTATATTACATGAAAAAAATAATTTAAAAATTCTTATAAGGCATATTATTACAGAAATAATACATATTTTTATAGCAAATTTTATTTTAAAATAAGTTTTTATATTATAATAATTATAAAATTCACTATAGAAACATTTCAAACAATAATTTTTTTACTGTTTTTTCCTACAGAAGAGAAATATGAGTATTGATAAATAATTTAGTGATTTCAGACAGCATATGAACATAAAAAACATGTTACAAATAATAAGGGATATAAAAGCAGACAATATAACTATTATAAGAAAACAACATGAGCTAACAACACAATAAGAAAAATAAACAATTTAAAACATACATAGAATATATACATACATATACATATATATATATATATATATATATATATATATATATATATATATATATATATATATATATATATATGGATTTGTGAGTGCATGTATATATAAAACTAATTATACATATTTGTACCTATCTAATATACAAAATATATTTATCTGATACCTTATTTTACATTTTATTGTTATTGATAAATGTAAAGAATCTTAAGAAACAGGTATGAAACAATTAATATATTTAATTCTAAACAAGTTGATATGTATTTTATTGCATGTATATGTATGTATGTATGTATGTATGTGTATATATATATATATATATATACACATATATATATATATATATATATATATATATATATATATATATATATATATATATATATATATATATACATATATATATATATATATATATATATATATATATATACATATATATATATATATACAAATTTATTTCTTTTTTAAGACGTGAAAGCCTTTTTTTCAGTGTAATAAATTTATTTGATATATATATATATATATATATATATGTGTGTGTGTGTGTGTGTATGTATGTAGTGCAATTGAAAAAATGGATAGATATTTATTTAATTCAAATTAATGAACTTCTAAAATAAATTTAACATTAATTGAATTAAAATAAAATTATGTTCTATTTTTGTTCATTTACTTTGATTTTTTTTACACTGAAGTAAATCTAAGTAATAAAAAATTATATAAATGTACACGCAATTCACGAACGATAAATACACTTTTATCAATTGTATAAAGTGAATAAAAATATTATGTCATGCATCATAATTCCAAATCGATTTTTTTTAACATTAAAATGTACAATCATCCATTGTTCTTTGTTTTGACATTTGACCAGCTGCTATATGTTGTGAATGAGTGAGAGAAGTTAACCAACCTTTCGGAATAATGGGACGTTGAATGGACGAAATCTCCATTTCGGATACACTGTTTGCAATGAAATGATTTTCTGAAATTGTAACACAATTGACATTTGTGATGATTTACACTTAAACGACTGCCACTGTCACACGAAGACGATAAATGAAAATCTTTGGGAGCTACACTTTCATCACTACTATCAGTCGCCATAAGTATATGCGCACAGCTACGTTAGTTCGAATTTTCAACTATGTTGAATGACGAGACTACAGTTGGACCAATAATAGAAAAATCGGTTTGATTTTTGTACAAATTATAATAAAAATTAATAATTTTTTGAATAACAATATCACGAAAAAATTTTAAAAATGCGAAATTATGTTGTTTTAATTAAGAGCATAAGTAGAAATTAATTTCATATAAGTGCATAACTAAAAATTTAAATGTTTTTATTTTTAAGATATATACTAAAGTAAAAAAAAATATTGAGATTAATTTATTTCAATATAATTAATTAAAATTAATAAGTAAAAAAATAAATTTTAATATATATATATAATTTAAAATTTTTAAATATTAAAATGATATAATAAAGGTGTTAAATAATTTCAAAATACTGCTGTAATGATATCAGCTTATACATCTTTAAAATCCCTAAATTAAGTAAACAGTTCAATTACACAACTAATTGCAGTTACTATTTAAGTAAACCATTTTTTGGAGCCAAAATATAATTACTTGACTATACATTTATAAATTTACTCAGATAATTTCATAAGAATTAAAAATGTTTTATTATTGTTTCCATGATTTTTCTAAATCATGTCAAGGAAAAACAAAATTTAGCAGAGACAGATGAAAAAACCAATTTTATTTTTTTATCTATACATTGTTAAACTAGAGCACTTATGCATTTTATAATTCCACACACATATTTTATACAATGTATTCAAATAGGCTTATTTAAGTCCATGATTTTTCACTTATTTTTTTGTATTAACAACATGATTGTCACAGTTTAGTTGACAATCTTTACCCATTTATCCTATGGCCATAGAAGTGATATATCTGCAGTAACATTTCGGTTTATTGTCAATATCACTTCTGCAATCATCACAGTGTGATTTTTAAACACCAAAAAGTATGCAGTTCTTTTAGCTAAATTTCATATATTGAACTGAAATTTTTTTTGATGTCTGAATCACAACACTCTCAAATAGTTATTTTTAATAAATACTAATTAAATTTCTACAGATGGGTGTTATTCAAAATAATAAAAGTGAAAACAATGATTAAACACATAGAATAAAATAATCATTATGTACAGAAATATATAAATATGTGCATATTTCTTAAGGGTTCTCTAATTGATTTTACGTTTCAACAGTATTGAATACGAATTTTTTTACACATTAACTAATAAATGCTCAAATAATATATTTTTGTTCTAACTCTGTACATATTATTTTAAAATAATGCTAAAATTGTATCAGGGGCTTGAAAAATACTTTGTTTTTAAATGCAATTATTTTCCCTCGACAGGCTTAAAAAAATTAATAACATAAGAAAATCAACGTTTTACTCTTACTTGATGTGCAGTATTTAACATATCAATCTACTTGAAAAATATATATATTAAATATATTTTACTTAAAAAATTTAATTTGTAGACAGTTCATTTTTATTATAACATAAAAACAGGTCTGTCGAGAAATTTCAATATCATGCATTATTCTGAAATGAGTAAATTTTCTTTAACATCCAATTATACATGGTTACTCATTCATACTCATTGTTTTTCTCTTTTTTTGTATAGAAATATAGTCACATTTCTTAAAACTATGTACTTTTTCATATGTAATGTTTTTAATTTGACAAAATAAAACAGTCATTATTATTAATTATATAATTACTAGATAAATTTTCTTCAATTAAAATTATCTTACTGAAATATCTTTCTAGGATCTTTCACCATAAGCGGCTCGTTTATTCACCTTCTCATTTTTTTATATTAGTTCTGGTATTGAGTATGAAAATTTTAATTTTCCGTGTTATCTACTTAAAATATCGTTTTAATTAAAAAAATTAAATATCGAATGAAACATCTCACTCTTTTCAAAATAGATGTGTCATTACGATAGATTATTATTCTATTTAAAATAAAATTATTATCTATTTAAAATAAAAATCATTTTTGGCTCAACATGTACTCTCACTCTGAAATCAAATCAATCAAATAAACTCTTTCTTTCAATAATATCCATTTTGTTGTTTTAATTACTGCATTCATAACAGTTTATTTATGCTCAATTTCATATTTTATAGTAAAAATTATTACAAATACAATTTTTTATTTAGATTAACTAAAAATCTTTTAATTTTAAAAACAATGACTGGTTGTATCTAAATCATTTATTCTCACTAATACAAATAAATTGAAAAGTCCTATACAATGTGACATGCTAAGTTATGAAAGAAGTATTTTTGAATTATAAGAAATTAATATTTTCAAACAATTTTTAAAATATATAATACTCATTTAGGAATATTTAAATTACATAAATATTTTAATATTTATAATAAAATTCTTTATCTAATATATATGCACATACATACACACACATATAATATGGCTTTAAGTTATTTATGCTATCATAATTAAACACACACAATGAAAAATTATGAAATATTATGTAATTATACAAAAAGAAAAAAATTCTACTCATGAATTATACTTTTATTACAAAATAAAATGTTGTTAGTAAATTTCTTACAAAATAAAAACAAATATTCAACCCTAAAATATGGTCAATATATTATACTGGAAAAAAATGTATTAGAAATGTATTTTGAGAATTTAACTTTTCATTACAGAAATACAAAATGTAACTCATTTTTGATTTTTTTTTATTAATTAAATAATTTTGATATATAAACAGTATTCTGAGGCTGATATTTTTATATTTATTTTTTAAAAAAATGAACTTCATTACCATCATTTTTGTAAATTAAAAAATACATTTTCATTATATTGTTTTGCAATTAAAAAAATGGACTACTATCTTTAAAACTTTCAAAACATGTAAAACAGATTAAAAAAAAAAAAACTAATAGATATGTTTCAGTAAAATAAATAGTTAGGAAATTTTTTATTCTACATCTTACTTTAATACACACTATATAGAAAAATTGTACATTTCTAACACAGAAACGTAAAATTTTTACTATAGGTACTATATATCCCTGATTTTATATTTTAGATCACAATATTAGTAATAAGAAAATAAGTCAAAAAAAAGTAATCAATTTTCTTTAATTAAAAAAAAAAATTCACGAAATTTACTTAATTGTAAAAAAAGTACTTTTGTGATATAAACTTAATTGATAATTACATAAAAAATTAAATGTTCACAGTTGTTATAATTGTAACTGATGAATCTGGAGATTTCACACATACACGCTCGCACGCACATATACAAACATAAACATATACATATATATATATATACATATATATATATATGTATATATATATATATAGAGAGAGAGAGAGATTTCATTAAAATACCTTTGTTATATTGTACAAAAATCATTTTCAAACAAGCTTTATATTACGATATACATTCTCAAAATAAAGGAAACAATGGGCTTTAAAAAAGATAAATTTTAATCAATTAAAACAATTCTAATTATATATATATATACATACATACATACACACACACACACATACATAATTAGCATATTATCAAGAATGTAAATAAAACAATAGCAAAATAGTTAAATTTGTTAAGTTAAAAAAATATACTTTTATTAAATTGCTTTTCAATTATAATATTGTCTATATATATATATAGATAGATAGATATATATGAATGTGTGCTTCCGCACATGCAAATAAAAAAAGCAATTAAATATGAAATTGAGCATAACTTTACTTCAAATATTAAGATATAAGGTAAAAATACTAATCAAAAAACACCATATTATATGTTTAAGACAACTAAAATTAACATAATTATTATTATTCATTATCTTATGAAACATAATTTGTACACTTTCAATTTTTTACCCTTTAATTACAGATATGAATTTTAGATAAAATTCTTACATACACTGCTTTCTTGTAATTATGAAACAAAAGAAATGTAATACATAAAAAAAAATATTTATACATATAAAGGTACTGAAACATAGTTGTGAAATTTAAATAAACCCTTTAATATTGAAAACCATATTGTTGACATATTTCATCAATACTCTCATAAATATTTATATATATATAAATTAAGTATCTAGATCAGTCAATTGGAATAAGACCGATGAATAGTTTTATCCGTCAAAATAATCTGAATTTTACTATTTAAATTCAGATAAATTATTATGTTCTTAAATATTGTCCAACTTTAAAAATGCCGAACAATAAATGGGCTTGTCAACAGTAAGATTTTCAAATTAACAAATCATTTCAGCGTCAAATAGTTTAGTAAATTTACCTCAAATATTTTAAATTAATCATCCAAATGACTTACGTATCAAAATATTACAGTTCTTTACACTTTTTGATCGTTTCAAGTTATAATTTTACAGTACAGTTCTCTGAGATCAGCTAGAAGTTATATTAAATGGAATTGTTATAAATTTAATTTTAAAAACAGTAAATTTAATACTTTTAATGTGCCACATATAACTGGGTGCACAAAAAAATATATCAGGTATACAATTATTCATCAAACACGAACTAGCTGTAAAACTAAGGATGAACATTATTATATTAAATAACTATTAAAATTAGAATTTTAAATTACTACACAGAAAAATTCAAAATATAAATAACACTGTAGAGATTGTGTTTTTTATGCAAAGAAAGAAGTGATACTGATGAAAAAAAATAATTATTTTTTTTAAATAAAAGAATTAATTTACTTAATTTAAATAAATAATTCCTTAAAACTATCAACAGTTGCACTGAATGTATTTTACAATATTTGTAACTGTAGATTTGAATTTAAAATGTTTTATGACAGTGTCAGTGTAATCACAGCATTTTTTTTTAGTTATTTCTGAGAAAATGTAATGATTTTATATGATCATTTTTAAATAAAGTTCATCCTCGATACATTGATAAATCTTACACAAAGAATTTAAACAGCTTGAGGTAGCATTACAGAAACTCTACAAACAATACTAAATTCAAAAGAAAATCCCAGAGTATACAATACAGTATATAAATTCCTCAATGGAGAAATAAGGAATCCGTAAATTTTGATAAGTACAATTACATAACGATCATGTGCGGAACAAAATACTAAATAAATGAATGTATCAAATCCGTAAAATTATAATAATAATTACGTACAATGGTAATGTCGTAAATATATGAAAACAAATTAATTACAATAGTTATACACAAACATAAAATATTGGTAACGTTTACAATACCGGCATCAATGGTATCTCAGTGCCTAAATGGCACGATGATCAACACTTTCGCTGCGGCAGTGATGTATTTTTTTTGAGTATTTTTATTAACAATTTCATTTTTCACAACCGAAATTAAAATGTGTTTTTTTTTTTTTTTTTACAACAAGAGAGTTGCTATAAAACAGTGAATAAATATGAAAGTTGAAAATTTCAAACAGTATAAAGTAAAAATATACTTAAATGTTCACTTGTATGTGAAATTAGATTGTTAAGAAAAGATAAACAAAAATAAGACTGTTCCTGTATTTGTATTTTAATTTTAACAAGTAACAGTCTAATATGAAATCTTTGAAATAAATATTAAATGGCAAACATAAAGCATCTAACAAACATAATTTTATAAATACACTCCTTTTTTGTATTAAAAATTAATCCTTTTATTCTTTATAAATGATTCAGTTCAAAAAATTAGTTTTTCAATGTAGACAGCAATTTTTTTTAAAGGAATTACATAAATTACACCTAATATTTTTATTTAAAACAGTGGTATTAAAATAAACTAACTTTCTAATACTAAAAAGATACTTTTATTAACAAAATTATATAATTCATTACTTTTTTAGTATTTTATTTATATTAAAAAATTTGAATTACATAACTGATCAGCAACTTTTTAAACAGTACAGATAAATTTCATATTCTATTTAAATAAAAAGGATAAAATACATAACATTAAATCTCAAAACACATTAAAAAAGTCATAGTCAAAAAAATGGCACTCTATTTTTATATATATATACACATACAAACATATATATATATATATATATATAAATTTGACCAAAATAAATATGAAATGAGCTTTGGTTTCAGATACATCATTTGACACAGAATTGATACAATATTCTAAGAGAATAATCGCAGCGAAAGAGTTAAGAAAATTCGATTTTTACAATTAAAAATTTTAATTTTCGGCCAAATCACACATGAATCAAGCAAGCAGAAAGTGGTTTATAAACCACTCATTCTAACTGATTCTTTAGTTTGGTGCAGTGTGCTGTGGTTTCCTGCAATAGCCGTCACTCTGAATGGTTCTCACCAACTAACTCCTAAAAAATATATCTGATTGTCAAATTTTATTTTACTTATATGAATAACTATTATTTTTCCCATTGCCAAGCATGAATACATTAATTTCACCAAGCTCCAAAACTTTGAAAACATTTAAAAATTATGTGAATGTTCTTAATTATATTGGTAAACATTATTAGTTTTAAGAGAAATTAAACAAATACATTTTCTAATTTTGAAAATTTTATTAGTTAATGAATAAATTTAATGTAATATATATATATATATATATATATATATATATATTGTTTAATTATATTTAAAAAAGACATTCAAAGTAAAAATTTAATTATAGCTCAAATATGAAAAACTAGACATTATTCTTTACCTAACTTCAACAATCATTCCATTTAATTTTTATAACAAATTCTATTACTGAAAATATAAAATACATTGATATGAATAAATATCTTCATCAAATTAGCAAAACTTCAAAAATTTCATTGATAAAAAGAAAGCAATTAATTTTCATGCGACGCAATGTTTTGAGGTTTGGTAACTTAAATGGGCTAAACGTTAATGAATAATAACAAATAAGAAAAGTTGATGCTGAGATTATTCAGCAGACGAGAACACTTTTAAATCAGCACATCGGCTAGCAATTATTAACATTGCACATTTTGTTAAACCACATTACACCAAGCACGATAAAGTAATAGTAATTAACGACAAAGAAAAGTGCGATTATTAAATTGTAATATTTCCAATATTTAATTTTCAAATATATAGCTATATTTCAATTTTGCAAATAAATGTTATATCTAATTAATCAAAAAATTGTATATAAACATACAACTTAATTTTAATGCAATTATTTGATAAAAGTACATACATGCGCATATATATATCTAAACCACACACACATCATGCATATACACGCACGCATGTACACACACACATATACAGAGATACATATAACACATATTCAGACTAAGATTTGTATTCACGTATATAAACACACATATAATGAATTTCCACAAATTGCATACACATTACTATAAATTTATTTAGATTTTTTATATAACACTTCATACTCTAAAAAAATTAATTGTTTTAAATACATCGCAATTTTCCTTATCGTGCCGATATTAAACCAGTATATTAAAATTTTTTTATAAATCAATACACACGTAAACATGCATATTAGAACAATATAACCAAACATCAGTTATTAAACAGTAAAATATACATATTAGTTATATGAACAGACACAGAAAAATGTAATAAAATCAACATAGATAAAAGAATTGAGATGACAAGCTGAAATGATTCAAAAGAGAGAAAATTTGTATCTAATTCAATGTTTCTCTGTTTGTGGCCGTTTAAGCGAAAGTAGAGATGACAAGAGCCGAAAGTCAGTAGCTGAAAGTATCAAAGCTGACACTTACACTGTCCGCTTGTTCTGGACATAACTGTTTGAATATGGATTCTATAAACGGCCGCCTGAAAAAAATACACTAGTGTTGAATATTTTGAAAAATATATTTTTAGATGAAGTAATTTTTAAATAACACTATATTAAATATTAAAGATTATTAAACTAACTTGGCAGCAAGTCCTCCTCCAGGTGGAAGATCTGGCAATTGTTCTTCTTGAAGTCTTTGTAATACATGGGGAAATTCTTTATTATCAGTTTGTTCAATGATTTCTAAAAAAAAAAAACAGTTAATATTAAAATTTTAAATTAACATTGAGAAATTATAAAGTAATTCAATTATTTTATAGAATATGAGTAATCAATAATTTTTATGATTTTTTTATGAATATTCAATAAATAATTAAGTTTATGAATAAGATGAATAAAATATTTTTTTAAACAATAAAATGAATTGTTTAACAATTAAAATCTGTGGTTAATATTTTAAACAAACCAATAAACACTTTGAAAAATTACCTTTTCTTAGCAAATAATTCTAATACAATCAATTTTTGATCCTCAAAAAACAATGACTTGAATATTATTATTATTATAAATATATAACTATGGAATAGCTTTGAAAACAGTAATTATGAATTAAATTTTAACAGTACATCACTCGCTTATTCATATATACACATTCATAAAACAATATTCCCTTTATTAAATAAAATACTATTGGTTTCCCATTCTACTTTTTTATAAAAAGGAAAATAATTCAGACATCTCATTTATAGAAACTAATACTTTCATTGAATATCTGTGTGTATACATACATGTATACATATATATATATATATATATATATATATATATATATATATATATATATATATATAATGCTTATATGCATTTCTATAGAAGTACCATTATCTTCAGAATATGGACCCACAAAATCTCTTTTTCATTGTATTTTCTACATTTGTACCCTGACGATGAGTGCATTGCTATTGAAAAATATGTAAGCAATTAAAATACAAAATTAGCAATCATTGAAAATGTAAATAAAGAAAACTTAATAGTGTTTACGGCAATTATTAATTTGTAGAAGTTACTTCAGTCATAATACCTAACTATAAATGTGAATAACAATATTTATTTCACAATCATTAATATAAATATAACCTGCTGCATTTTTTATTTCATTCAGAACAATTTACTAAATTGAATAATTATAAGTAGATATTTTTATTCTAAATAATACCAACAAAGTTTCTAAAATAGAGCATATTATTAATTTTTAAATTTTTTTTACAATAAACTAGCATAAACCAATATGCAATAAGCAATGATCCCATACAATGCATTTAAAAAATAATAATTATACATTAATTAAAAACAATCATAACCACACAAATAGATACAAATGAATTTGATTTTTTAACACTTAAGTTTTCAATTTAAGTACAAAACTCAGTATTAATATAGTTTAACGGAAACAAAAGGCATCATTTAAATGAATAAAATAAACTTTTATTTAGTCAAATACATAAATAATTTTATTAATTTGTAAAATGATATACATTATTACGTCATTGTTACAATAATAACGTAGCCATTACACAATGAGAAAAATTACTGAGAATGAAAAACTGATTAAAATGGAATTCTAGCTTTACACTTTAATACTGAGTTTATTAAGTTATAAAACAGTAGTAGGTGGATCAATGTTTGTATTTTATACAAAAAGCTTATTAGTTGGAAGGCTTCTCAGGTCAAGGTTATAATATGTACTTTGAATAACGTGTACACAAGTATATATTAAACATACATAAATATGTATACTTAAATTTTATGTATATTATATAAATACACATAAATATTATAAATTTTAATATTTAAATTTTCAAACATATTAAAAAAAACTAAATAATATAGTATATATTTTATTGCAGTAGTAATTCTATTTTCTATATATGATTACTTTTATTAAAATTTGAATCACACATTATGGATATGGATAAATATGTGCATGAGTACACATATATATATATATATATATATATATATATATATATATATATATATATATATATATATATATATATATATATATATATATATACACATAACACAGCAGACTAAAATAATCCAAATACATTTACATGTATCAGCAAAATAATAATAATAATAAAAAATAAATAATATATTTTGGCTAGATGCATTTCCAAATTCTATAAATTTGAAAGTACTAAAATGTTTAACACCATGAAGTTTTAATTAGAAGAAATTATAGAAGTATTAGATAAATTTCTGTTCCTACAATAAAATAAATTAATGACTAGTTATAATACTGAAGAAACATTCAGTTACAATGGAAATATGACTTTTTAAAGACAAGCTGAACCTAAATTGAGAAAAAAATTAGCTTTTAATATATAAAAATCTGTTATCATAAATTTGAAACATTACCTAAAAATAAATTTATTAAATAGGGATAATATCAAATATTTATAATATACTGTAACTATTTTTTTATTAGCTGGACTGAAACTAATTTGCATATCTTTATATAATAATAAGTATAGTTGGATGTAAATTAATATACATGAAAAATACATCCAACACATAAATACATACTCTTTTAACAACCATGCAAACACAAGTCATACAAACATACAAGTTTTTCCATATATGTACCTATATTAACAATGAATTTTGAAAAGGAAACATATTTTGAGATGCAGTGATTTCTTATTGTATTGAAAATTTTGATCCTAAAAATTTGAGAGTATTTAAATTTTTTAATTCAGAAAACTAATATAATAGTATATGTATACTACAACTAATATATTTTATACTTTTAAAGTTACAAAAGGACACTTTGAACAAGGCATTTCATTAAATAGAAAGTACTATAATAAATTACATATTTGACTACCTAAGATAAATATTAACATAATGAGTTTTATTTAATATCACTAGACACAATTACCTATTTTCCTTTAATAATATCACTAAACTACATTACTTATTTTTGTAATCATATTCTAATAGTATAATGTTGTATCAGACCAAAAATAATATGATACAAAACTTTTGTTTTATGTGACTATTTACTGTTTAATATATTAGAACAAATTTCCAATTAAAAAAAAATATATCAAAGATAAAAATTTTTAATTTTTAGATAAATATTGTTATTAATTTTTATTATTAACTCATTTTGTTTATCATAACTGATTTTTTAATAGAGACTATCTATCTATCTATATCTACCTATCTCTCTCTCTATATATATATACATACATATATATATATATATATATATATATATATATATAAATAATATAAATATAATCAGACTATCATATAGAAGTTGAATTGTGTTTGAAAATAATTAAAAACACTAAACTGATTGATGAAAATAACAGTTTAAAAGCTAATAACAGTACACAATAATAACAGATTTTAATAAACTTTATGAATCTAGATAACTTGTTTGAACATTATTTATATTTTTAATAACACGTATTATTATTTTTAATACTGCTTTTAAAGTTAATAAATCATTTAATATATTTCTTAACTAATTTGATTATAATAATAGTAACAAGTAATATTTCTAATATACTACTTTTTATTTTTATTGCACTGTCTTTGATTGTCACTGAGATTATGACTAGCTGATTTTTTTTTAACTTTAATGAAAATTGTTTATCTATATTTATGTATATTATGTGTGTGTGTGCCTGTGCATAAATGATGTTTATTTGTGTGTAAATATATATATATATATATATACATAAACGTTCTTATTTGGAGATTTATGACCAAAAGAAAAAAAACACGAGAAAAAAAGAGTAAATAAGACTGAAAAGATTCATTCAAAATTAGAAATACAAATTAATTTTATTCTAGTCACTAAGATATTAAACATATGAAGATAATTCATTGTTAACTTTTTTCTACAAGAAATCTTTTCATAGCAGCAAATAAAAAAAATAAATATATCATCTATATTTTTTAATGACGTGTTTGAAAAATATATACAAGTTTATTTCCTCCACAAAAATGAATTTCTTTACTTATTTATTTAGCGATTTTCATATATATATGTGTGTGTGTGTGTATGTATGTGTGTGTGTGTATGTGTGTGCGTGTGAATATATATATATATATATATATATATATATATATATATATATATATATATATGCACATGATTGTATTCACTAAACCAAAATTTTACTGAATCTCCATAGTTATATATAATGTTATATATATGTACGCCCCCATACATACATAAAATATATATAGTAAGCTATGCAAACTATAAATAAGATATATTTACTGAACTTCGCAGATTGAAAAATATGGCAAAGAAATCATGCAAGCTAATTAAGATTTGAAAAAGCAAGTGGTGTTAATAAATAGATAAATGCATTAATAACTAGATTTTTGGGACTGTGATTTAATAGAAATATTTATATAAATACTGTGATTGATGATTAAATAACAGAGGCATCTGCACGGTGATAAACACCATGCAGAAGCTTCCGTAATCTGCGAATCGCACCTCTGACATAATGCTCTAGAGTCTTCTCTAGTTGTTCTTCCCTCCGCGTTGCCTCTGCATTTGGAGTTGGCGCTCCATCAAACACCACAAGTACAATACTCATATTATCACGACTCCCTTTGTAGAGGCACGTATCTACAACCTGGGATGCAACTGCCTCCAGATCGTCCGTTAACTGAAGTCGATTATGAATATAAGCGCATAGATCTTCATTGCTCATTACATCCCAAACACCGTCACATGCCAGTACAAGAAATTCATCAGCTGTGTCATCTCTTTCCCGTACAAAAATTTCAGGTTCAGGAGATACGAGTTGTTCACATTGACCTCGTCCCTCTACGTTTTTGTATTCATAATCACCGAGTGCACGTGATACCTGTTTAAGAATTTTATAAACAAAGTTGATAAAGAATTAAGATAAATACAACAATTAAAAAATAAATTGCAGATAACACATAATTGTAAAAAATGATTTCAATACTTAATAAAGTATACAACTCATAAAATAAACAATTTCATTTGCATTAAGAAAAAATTGTTATATTAAATGCCACAAACTTTATATATATACAAGCGCACGCACGCACCCACAGTAAAAATTAATTAGATAAAAAAAACTGAAAACATAAAATGAACTTACAGCAAGACTACCATTAACTCTTTGTATCATAACTGATCCTCCTGCTTTCTGAATTCGTTCCCGTTCACCCGGTAATGCAGGTTTATGATCACGTGTTGAAAACACAGGTGCACCACCTCGAGCTACTACAGCTCGTGAGTCTCCACAATTTGCAATATACATCTGACGTGGGGAAACAAAAGCACATACAGCAGTTGTACCTGATTTATCTTCACCTGATGATAATTCCGGAAGTTCTCGCATACTGTCATCTAACCTATAACATTAAAATAAGTAAATAATAATAAAAAAAACACATTTTTCTTATAAAACATTTTAAATGTTAAGTAAATCAATATAATTGTTATGAAAATAAATTGAGTATAAAATTACATACATTGATTATATAATTAACAAATTTCAATACATTATACTTTATGGCCACACTTAAATGTATATTATTTAAATTATATTGTTTTATGAAAGAAAAACATAAGTGAACACAAATCATAAATGTTTTTGTAAACAAATTGATTTTATATATATATATATATCCATACATACACGTACATATAATTTTTGAAGAAATATATTACCTGAGAAATCCATTATATATCCCTTTTGCAACATCTTCTTTGAATTCTTTCGATTCCATTATACAATCTAATAAATGTTCTGCACAATGAGCAGAAACTCTGGCCCCCGCATGACCATCAAAAACAGCAAAATATGACCAGTCATTTAAACCTTCAGGACTAGATCCTAATCCTGTGACAGCACGATGCGCATCTTCCATTTCAACACGCCATCCTTGCATACTTGCAACACCATACCTATTATTAAATATGTACTTTAAAAATTAATCAATATCTAATTTGAATTAATTATTACCTGAGACCGTTTCCTGCACCATGTTCTTTGTACTTGTCGGTCTTAGGCTTATCCAAAAAAGCCCCCATCGTAAACGTTTATTAAATCTACTGTTTGTGAAGTCGTTCGTTCGTAACAGAACTCAAAATACTTAATCAGTAAACATTGTCACTGTCGCTTTTTAAAATTTTTATTTCTGTAACAAAATGATGAGCACACTTTAATCTTAGATACTGATTTAAAGGGAAATACCTTGACATAATTAATAAAATGTCAAATAAGGTCTTCAGAGCTATCTCATATGTTTATTGTTGGTATCACTGTGATTCTAAATATATTAAAACTTGCATGCTGTCCTTAATAATTTAAAACGAACTACTGATATGTCCTGAAACAAATGAATAATTACAAATATTAATCTATACGTACCATTTTTAATAAATTATTCCCATACAAACAATCGTCAGCATACATTACATCGTAATAATCATTTTTAAATAATAAACAGAGACCCACAAATAAAGTAGATATGGCGGATTAAACCTCGAATTCGCATGCGTATATCCTAAAAATAGTATCTAGATGACGTTATTTTCTCCCAATCAGAATCGAATATTATAATATTTTAAGAAATGAATGTAGTTTCAAATAAGACCGTTTCTCTTTTCTTTTTAGTGGATTAATAAATAAAAATAATTTACTCTAAATCTAAAATTTAAAAATGACCGTCAATAATATTTATTAAATATATTTATTTTTATATTTTTTAAATTCAAACTTTTAAGGACTAAATAAAACATGTTATTATTTATGTATGGAAAATTTTATGTCTATGAGTTTCATTCAGTTTCCATATCACAATTTTATTATCTTAATTTGGATTTGAAAATATATACCTAAAAAATATCAATGCAATATGATATATATATATATATACACACTCATATATACATAAACATATGTGCATTAAGAGCTTCACTACTATTATGATTTAAAGCTATGTCAATGGAAGTGTGTGAAACTCCTAATACCCCCATCAAATAAATTTATAGTGGAGAGAAAGACAAAAAGGCTGATCTTTTAAATTGAGGGTTAGACATCAGGATAACAAAATTATCCTGAAAAAAATATAAAACTTAGATAGCCTTCTTACAACTTGGATAAGATAAATTAAAATCTATTAACCATAACAAATCCTTTGGATATGTATATATATATACATACATATAATTCTTAATCACAAATTAAGTAATAACCTATTTATAATACTAAAAAGTAATCTATTTAATTCTAGTTATCTAACTCCAATCTAAATAGTTAAGACAAGTTTCAAAATAATATCCTCTTTTTATCTTAGCCAAAAAAAACACAATTATGTATATAAGAAACATGCTTTATTAAAATATTTTTTAATAAAATGTAAATTATTTTATCTCTACACTTAAACAGTAGAAAATACATATTTACAAAAGTTAAAAATTAACAAATCTAAAAATGAATAAAATGTTTTGATTAAGACAGTACATATGGAAAATGATTACATTAATGTAAATGTTATGTACTTATATGGTATAGAACAATATTTTTAAAATATTCAATAATTATGATACAATTTCATTACTTAATTATAAATTAACATATTTATTAAAAAAATATTATTGTTAGTATAAAAATAATCTATTAGTTGTATTTTAGAAATCATATATATATATATATATATATATATATATATATATATATATTATACATTGTATTTTTTAACAAAAAGTATAATTGTAGAAATAATTTTTATTTAAATCAATCTACCATAACGTAGATACAGAATATTTATCAATAAAGAAATCTTTAAAACCTTTTAAAGTCACATTAGCCTGATACCATTTGGATTTTAGAACACTTTCACTTTTTAAATCAACTTCTACATTTGTAGCACACACATTTTTATCATTTATTTGATATGCTAAACTATTGTTAAAATCTTTATCTTTTTTATCTTGAAATATAGTTAAATTTGAACAACACATTAAAGGTTTTTGTAATGAGAATTCAAAACTGATAGTAGTCTGAGATTTTTGTGGTGACACTTTTATATATTCTTTTGGTAAAAAGTATTCACATTGTTCTATATGATCATCATCTGAATTTATTTTATGAATCAACACATACATATTCGTTGGAGGCAAAACCATATCAGCCACTGCTCGCCATTCATTCGTAAACATTATTTGCCTAAATAAAAAAAGTAATTTATAAAATCATATTAATAAGTAATTTTATACTTTACCTTAAAATTTTATTAACTGTCTTATTAATATCACTTATATGTTGTGCTTCAATATGTTCCTTTGTCAATTTAGGTAACTTTAAATTGTAACACTCTATAGGAGAAACAGGTATTGCACCAAAACAGACAACAACTTCATCAATTAAATTATAATTTGTTTTAAATTCTTTTTGAAGATTTTTTGATAAATTATCTAAAAAGTCTAATGCGTTACATGCCGCTTTATAATGAGAATCGATAAGTGTTTTCTTGTTTTGTTTATTATCTGAAACTTCTGCTTTGCGTCTGTTTACTGCAGATTTCAACCAAGTATACGGATACGGTAATTGTATTTTTTCATATGCTAAACATTTTACAAATTCTGTAATTAATGCAGCACAAGTCAATGGTGTAAAAACGATGTCATTGAATTTAACCTCAATATTCGTTCGATTTCTTGATTTTTTCTGTACTTTTCTTTGAAAATTATTTTCTTGTACTTTACTCATTATTTATTTAAGTTAAACGTTTTAATAAATAACACAAAAGGCAGATAATTGTTAATGAAAATAAAAGAAGTTTTTTGAAAACACTAATTGATATTTATAAACATCTAGTCATCATCTAGTTATGCATACATGCTCTTTCTTTTGCCAAAAAGAAGTGATCGCTGGTTGTGTACGTTTCCGATCATTTTCCGATCTTTATTGAATTTGTACGTACATAACATATAACATGAAACTCAATTCTAAATCTTACTACATAATTTTATATTCGCATTGTTTTAGTTATTAGTTAGTATTTAGCTATATTAATATATAAATAGTATTATTCAACAAATTTCTCTTATACATTTTTATTGGTTGAAATGAATTAAACACAAATTTAATTTTTGGTATTAAATTTAACTTATATTTGTAAATTAATATAAATTGTGAACTTATAATTTATAAGTTTGCAATTTATATATTTGCGTATAATAAACAAATGTCAATCACTTTTATCATGACAAATCCATGTCAAGAATTTAAATTTTGTATATTAAAAAAAATTAAAAACGTTATAGATTAAGCAGTTTGGATAAATGTTGGAAATAACGTTTTCAAGAGAGAATAAAACTATCGTATAATTTATGATTATTTACTCTATTTATTAAGTTCTTTAAAATATTATTATATAATAACGATCATTACTAAAAACGTATTTTTCTAAAAAAGTATCATTTTTGAACATCAGGGAGAGCAAAGAAATTGTTTATATAAAAAATATATTTTTTTAATATTTCAATTTACTACTATTACTACAAATGAAATACTATAAGTTAATTTTGCGCTTTAAAGATGAAAATTATTAAAATATATTCATTATTTGAAAAATAAATAATAAATGTTTAATAACTAAATTAATGTTTAAATAAACGGTGTAATTGAATTTTAGCAACTGTTGTATTTATTTTTCAGTTGATTGTAAAGTTGGCAATTCTATGTTGGCAATCTTGTATGCCGTGTGTTGACATAATTGACAGTAAACTCATGGCTCAAAAATTACGATGTTTTACAGATTTGACTAAACAAAGATTTAATGATGAGGGAATCGCAACAGCAACATCAGAAGAACAAGTACGTTGAAATAATATTTAACGGATAATAGTGATGTTTTATGTTATCAATATTATTTGATTATAACGATGATAAAATTGTCTGAATTATTGTTATTGTTTAATATAATTTTATAAAATTAATTTTGAACTGTCTTATTTTATACTAGGAGAAAGTTGAACAATCTGTTCAAAGATTGTTTATTTCATGCGCAAAAAGGTCTGAATGTTTACCAGATATTCCTTCTCTAATGAGATGGGAGCATTCACAATTCTTAAAAAAATGTTTAACATATTTACCATCGAATTATGAGGTAATTAGCGAATTATTTAATTGGAAATATTTTTTTAAAATTAAGTTTTACACCAAAGAAATATACTTTTCAGTGCCTAGATGCAAGTAGATCTTGGTTATGTTATTGGATATTGCATAGTTTAGCATTACTAGATGTTGCTATAGACTCAGAGACAAGTTCAACTATATGCAAATTTCTTGCTAAGTTAGTATATATATTTTTATACTTTATATTAACCTTTAATTGCAATGTTTATTTTTCACATTATATATATATATATATATATATATATAAAGGAATAAATAAGTATCTTATATGTTTGATGCATTTATTACTTATGTTCTTTTAATCATGGATTTTTTAAATATATTTTTATGTTAATATAATTTATTAAAATTCTGATTATAGTTACAATCGATATAGATCAATGTATAAAATTTATTTAAGGCAAAAGTTTTACTTAATATAAATATTAATATATCAGATGTTCATAATTTTTAGCATATATATTATTTTATTAAATATTGTCATCAACAGAATTGTTTATCTAAAATATTTAAAAGAATATTAATCCATAAAATGGTATTTTTGAGCTCAGCTTCTGTTTGAAGGAAATCTGAGTATATTATTATATTAAAGTTTTACTCTTTATATAAGAGAATAAATTATGATTGTTAGATTTGAAATTTTTCTCCATAATTGGTGTTTTTTTTTCTAAATTTTAATTTGGTCTATCTTTATTTCATATCCATGTATGTAACTGTTGTATTAAAGAATGTTCATCCTTATAACTTCCTCTAACCTAGATATGCCTTTTTATAATTGAGTTTATTTCATTATTATTATAATTGTCTTTATATAAGAAAAATTTCAAGTGTTTGTTCTCTGTTCTGTTCTTAATAGTGGTGCATAAATCTCTCTCTCTCTCTCTCTCTCTCTATATATATATATATATATATATATATATATATATATATATATATATAATGTGTGTGTGTATAACATTTGTAAACATAACATGCAATTTTATATATAAAATATGTAGGTGCCAATGCCCAGAAGGAGGATTTTCAGGAGGTCCTAAACAATTAGCTCATCTTGCACCTACTTATGCAGCAGTCAATGCTTTGTGTATTATAGGAACAGAAGAAGCATATAACATTATTAATCGGTGAGTCTATGTTAAAGGCAGTTTGTTTTTTATATCAGTGTATTAACTCGGCTAATAATGTATTAAAAAGTAAACTGTGTTTATAGCATAAGTACTTCTATCTATATTTTCATTATAAGTAATATAAAACAGTTATAAACTGTACTAAAAGAAGATTAAATCGTTAATTTTTATTACGTTTAAGTAGTAATGTAAATTTTCTAGGGAAACTTTGCAACGTTTTCTGTGGAGTGTTCGGTCACCGGATGGTGCATTTTCTTTACATGAAGGTGGGGAAGTTGATATACGTGGTGTATATTGTGCTTTGTCTGTGGCTACTTTAACGAATATATATACTGATGAATTATTTGATAAGTCAGCAGAATGGGTAGTAAGGTAAAATATTATTTTTGAATTATTGAAGAAGCCTTAAGTTTTTTATATTTCATAAAAAAAATATGTACTCACATACTTTTATTATATGCACATACTCATAACTCTTCTTAGAAAGTAAAATTATTAATTATTTTGGTTTCGTATCATTGGGTTTAGAGTATATTTGTTTTTATTAAGTTTAACCAGATTGTAGAATGTATTAAATATTAGTGTATAATTGGACTTGTACCATTCAGACTAAATTTTAATTCTAACTTAAAATATCAAAAAAAAATACTCAAAGTTTTTTGAAAATTGATTTTTAAATTTATTTCATTGTAGTTGTCAAACATATGAAGGAGGTTTTTCTGGTTATCCTGGAATGGAGGCGCATGGTGGTTATACATTTTGTGGATTGGCAGCTTTAGTTTTACTTAGAAAACAGCATCTTTGTGATGTCAAATCACTATTGGTAATTCGTGGATTTACAATATTATGATTTTCAACTCCATTTTTTTTTTATTAATAGAGGTGGTTAGTGAATAAACAGATGCACTTAGAAGGAGGATTTCAAGGACGGACAAATAAACTTGTAGATGGTTGCTATTCTTTTTGGCAAGGAGGAGCATTTCCAATATTGAATACTTTACTTTTTAAAGGTTTAATATTTTTATTATGAGCATATTTATGAAAATATTACTTCATTTATATAATTTCAGATGTAGAGGTTGGTACCAGAACAAATCTTTTAATGAATCAAGCAGCATTGCAAGAGTATATTTTAATATGTTGTCAGCATCCAAGTGGTGGCTTAATAGATAAACCAGGGAAACCACGAGATATTTATCATACATGTTATGCTCTCAGTGGTTTGTCAGTTGCGCAAACTTCTACTGATCCAAATAAGCCGTTTGTCATTGGTCCTCAAAAAAATGAAATTGTAAGTAATGATTCATTAGTAGAAGTATTTTTGATTTTTTTTTTTAATTTTTAGGCACTAACTCATCCTGTTTATAATATATGTCCCGACATGGTATATAATGCAATGAGCTATTTTAATAATTTACCAGTACCTAGTCAGATGTCGGATGAAGAAATGAAAGAATCTTCACCTGGTAGTAGCCGTAATTCATCTGTTTCAGAGATATCAGATAGAAGTTCAAGGGATTCAACGTGATAAATTTGCTTTATTGCTTAGGATTGTTAAGATTTTTTTTTTGTCATTATGTAATGAATATATTGTCGTTTATAAATAAAATTTTTAAACACTATTGGCTTTATTTATAATTTTTTGAATATACTTTGAGATTTATTAATAATTTGTTGTATGAATTAATGTATTGAAAAGGCCATTTAACTTAGGAATATGATTTAAAATTTAAAATTATATGGTTTCATTACAAAAAGTAAAATACTTATAGATTAATGGATACAGATTATAAAATTTGCATGTAATGTAATAAAAATGAGAAGAACATTTATAGTAACAATAATTGTAACATATTTGCATATGTTGATAAAATATTTTAAATACTAGTGTAGCAGTTCTATTTCAATTTTCATTTTTTAATAATAAATACCACTTCCAAATCCACCAAAGATTTGATTGTAGAAAAATTAAAAAAAAGTATAGATTTTTTAAAAGCATTCCCTCATGTAAAATAATGGTTTCTGTCAGTGGTTTTAGCAGAATCTTTTATCTATGGTTTTAGTAGAACTAAAATAAATTCTGATACTGACTTAAATTATAAATGAATTTTTTTCACCCTATAAACCTGTCGTGTACATAAAATATGTAATGTGGCCGAGTGGATTTCGTGATATTAAAAGACGTGATGTTCGTTAATAACTCCAAATTAAGATTTATTTTAATTCGATAATATAATTGTAAAATATTATATGGATTAAACTTGATGTTGGCTTGCGAGGAGTCACCACTGATCCCCGGATGGGTTCAATGTTGCCAAGTATGATCGGTTAAATGCACAAGTTGGTTCACTGTTAGTGCAATTACCGCTGGCTACTGTGTAAATAAGACAACTTTCCCCTTCTTATAAATTAAGACGATTAGGTGCTTTCTTAATTCTCTTTGAATTTCTTTTTGCATAACTGGGAGTGTATCTATTTGACTTAATTGGAAAATTGTAAAATCATCTCTACGTAATTCATTCTTTGGTTCATTTACTGGAAATCTTGATAAAAAATCTACATTGCAATGATTTGATATTGGGTAATGTATTTCATAATCAAATCCTGATAGAAAATTTGCAAATGTAATAATTTAAACTGCCAGTATAGTTAGTAAGTCTTAATTAAGATGTAAAATTCAAGTATAAAGTTTATGATTTGTTATCAATATGATTTTATGGCCATAGCAATATTAGAATTCTTTTTTATTTATTTATTAATATGAGATTTAATCCGGATTACAGTTAAGCCACTGATTTGATTGGATAATCATCTTTTAGATCAACATACCAAACCGAATCCTCCAAAATAGGAGTTAACATTCATAGTCCAAAAATCCTATCTACAGGAATTCCTGATCTCTTTGAGATATCTACACCAAACCCTTTTGGAGTTAATTTTATCAACTCATTTAATCCATAATACTCTTTGAATTCCTTGTAATTCTCAAATTTCATATAAAATAATACCTGTGGTGAAGATCTTTTAATGTAAGTTATTTTTGTTATATTGGACAGAATGTCTCTTAAAGTTTTCAATCATTGGTACAGTAGTATTAGGAATAGAAGACGAGAATACTTCCACCATACAGTTGATTCTAACTGAATCATAAAAATTTACAAGCATTACTGGAAAGGCTATGATAGACATCTTTGATGATTTTTTTTATTAGTCTCATTCAGTCAATTATGTAATATTGTACAAAATAATGTAATTTGTAACGTACAAAAAATTAATTCAAGCCAATTGCACATCGTATTCAATTTAATCTTTTTTTCCCGAGGATAAATTATTTTATTGCCCAAAGGCGAAAAGCAGGTGAGTTAAATTTAATTTTATTAACTTTCATTGTTAATAGTTATTTATGTGTAATTATATTTGTATTGTAGAGCACGACTATGGTTCTAATTGTGAAGATGATCAAATGCAATTTTTGGCGGATTTTCGGACACTTTTTTTCAAAATGCTTCTAACAAACAGGATTATGTAATCCAAATAGATCATATAATACATTTGATTTTATACGTATTACATTTATTAATTTATATATTAAAGTTTTATATATTTAAATATTTATATTAAATATTTTAAATAATCAAGTTTTACAAATAGATTAATTGTTTTACGCCTCTGAACAAATAAAATCATATAAAAACTCCCTGATCCATGGAATTTAAGTATAAATAATAATCGTTTCCATAGAGTCTTTTATCTATGGTTTCTATTATCTATGGTTTCTATAATATAAATACTAGTTGTGCCAATATATCAGAAATAATTTTCGGCACGGCGAAACTTTCATACAAATAACTCAAACATTTAAACATTATTAAAGAATATCAGTAATGTAATTACAATATGACCAAATATTAAGAAATTTTCTTAATTATAATAATAATTAATAAAACATTAAAAACTGTTCAATGTGTTTTAATAATTATTATCGTAATTTTTATATTGGTATTAAAATAAACTAAACAATATCCCTATAAAAAGCGCCATAAATATCATTTCTGATTTTGACGTCGCGTTTTGGTTTTGTTTATTATTATTTTACACAATGGGAGTAAGTAAAAGTGATGTGTGGTATGTCAAAGGTTTTTTTTACAAGTATTAAAATTTTTAGAGAAAACCAAATGCGAAAGGGAAAGAAAAGCGTATGCAAAGAAAAGAAGAACAGTTGAGAATAAGTGCATCAAAAGCAATTGTTGACAAAGCGAACAAGCTTGATGATCCATTAGCACCGTTTTCGGCATTTAAAAAATTCAATAAGAATGGTATAGAAGCTGAACTGTTTGTGAAGAAAGTCACAGATTTAGATATAAATACAATCAATTGGATATTTGAATTGACTAAAAAAAATATGCAGCCTAAGTAAGTAAATTCAAAAATGTAGTTTTTTATGTTTTTTATTTAAAAAAAGGACTTTATCAATTAAGGTATGAATCTTGTTCTTGGGGTTGGAATGATGAACGGAAACGGGAAGAGATGACAGAAGATATGGCCTGGTATCTTATAGCAAAGTCTAATGAAGGAAAATTTTTAGGTTTTAGTCATTTTAGATTTGATATGGATTATGGAGATGAAGTTTTATATTGGTGAGCTGTTATTCAAGAATATCTGAATAAGATTTTAATTGCAAATGTTTCAGTTATGAACTACAATTAGAGCCTATAGCTCAGCGTCATGGGCTTGGAAAATTTATGATGCAAGTTTTAGAATTGATTGGATTTACAAATAATATGCGTAAAGTCATTTTAACAGCATTGAAACATAATTATGGAGCAAAATCTTTTTTTACAGCACTCAAGTTAGTATTTATAAAATTATTTAATTTGTATACTCGTTTGTATAAAAGGTTTTCAAGTTATAAACTATATTATTCTTGGTTTAATTCGAAAATTTCATATTTAGATCTGAGTAAAAAAAGAAAAAGTGAGTTTGAAGTTATCTTATGTTTCTTTCAAAAGTTTTCTTTTGAATTCTGTTTTTGTATTGTTATGCTTAATGCAATATTTACTTTTAATATTGGTTATTTGAAATATATTGTTAAAAGCAAAGCAAAGTTTTATAAGTAAAAGTTATTTAGAATGTTTTTACTTGTAAAGTAATTTATACATGAACAACTGTAATGTGCTTGATATTTTTTAATATTTATTAGTATAGTGGATGTTATAATTTGTCTTAGTTATAAACTCGATGAAACGTCACCACAGGATGATTATGATATGGAACATCCTTATGAAATTCTTAGTAAATACAATAAACGTTTAATTCCTGAGGCATCACATACTGGACATATGATGCAGAGGACGACACATGTTGGAAATTGCTGTCCTGGACATCATCATTAACAACAGTGATTTTTCAATATATGTACAATCTCTTACTATATTATATTTTAATTACTAGGACAAGTTTTATTACAAAGTATTTATAAGTTGTTTCCTGTGACTTTATAGTTAGTATGATTCTTTGATTGTATTAAGTATAATATTTAAATTATAATTTTTATATTGAAACAGTTTTATTATTAGTGTGCATTACTATATATTAAATATACTTACAGAATGAGTAAAATGTTTTTATTTTTGATTATTTGTAAAAGTAGATTCATGTTCATATGTATATAAGCTTATGTTACACTATATATATATATGTATGTATATATGTATATATACACGTGTATAAATTAAATGTTAATTTTAAATTTGGTTAACCCATTCGTTGTTCAATATCTACAATGTTAGAATGATTGTGTTAAGTATGTTATAGAAACTAATTGGGTTAACCTGTATTCACCCAGCAGTTTTATATGAAATTTGAGACTGGGTTGTGTGCTTTGTGTGATACCCAATGGTTTGGTATAAAATGTGTTCAGTATGAAATTAATATGTATCAAATTCGTTCAACTTAACATATCATGTTAATTTTATCTTTTGAATGCATTTTGTGAAGAAATTACTTTTTTTGTAAACATTTGTGATGAAAGATTGTTGATTATTCATATTCTGGAATACCCTTATACATCCATACTTTTTGAGTATCCTATATTTGTTAGTGCATATGCAGTTTGGCTATTATCATTTTCTGCTCACATTTGAGATATGGTGTTTTCATTTCTACAATATATACTTTACTTTTTAATATGTATGCAAGAATAAAAACAAGCTATTATCAAAAATATTTGTGCATTTTGCTTCTTTTCTATATATTTTATTCAGGATGATAGACACATAATTGAGATAGATCTCTTTGAATTAATATTAAAATGCTTAAATTTGGGAAAACATTTGGGTAATGAAGTGGATAGTGTATGGATAGATATAAAATAATGTAAGTGCAGTCAACAATTAAAAATATACAAATTTTATTTACAAACATTACAGTAAGTTAAAATCCCCTAACACTTTCAATTGCTTTCATTTCATCTTGTTGATTCATGTTTGCATATATTTCAAATTCCATACTAAAAGTAGCTGTTCCAGATGTGATTGTTCTTAATGTTGTCGAATAACCCAACAATTCAGACAAAGGGATTAAAGCTTCTACAACCTGAAATATTAAAAATATTTTGTTTGTAAATTGTAAAAAAACAAGATTAAAGCAAGTAAACAAAAATAATGATTAACTTTATTAGTGCTTCTTGTGGTAACGTTCTGTATATTTGAACGTCTTCTTGATAAATCTGCTAAGACTGTTGATAAGTAATCTGATGTAGTAACCACTTCTACTTTCATAACAGGTTCAAGTAAAGATGTTCCAACTTCAGATAAAAGCTAAAAAAAAATAATATATTATTTTTTTTAAAACAAATACGAAATTTATACATTATACAACAATTTGTTTTTTTACCTTTCGTATGCATTGAGTTACTGCAGCAGAAATAATTGTTTCTGATGTTCCACGACTTATTTCTAACCAGTGAAGAGTAACACTTACTCCTACAACCTGAAAAAGAATAAAAAAAATACATTAAAACAACTGAAAAAATGAAATTTTTTTGTAATTAAAAATTAATTTGTAAATAATTTTGACGGTGATTAAAAAATATCAAAACACCTAAAATATTATTATTGAAGAATGATCAAAAAAATGTTTACATTTATTGTGTAAAAGTAATTGTTCTTAAAATACTTATACTTACAGGACAACCTAATTTGGGGCCATGATTTAATGCAATATCAACACCTTGTTTTATTGCAAACAGATGTTTGGGAAATAAATTTGCTAAGTTAGATGCACTATCTTGTGTCTTATCTAATTTTAATACTTCATTTTCTTTTTGGTTGATATTAATAGGTACAATTGACATTGTTACTAAAACATGATGTTTTGAATTTCCAATTTTATGATCAGCAGTATGTGTGTATTTTAAAGATGATAAAGGAGTTTCTTTATAAGCTATTTGAAGCTGGCCCAAATAAGCATCAATTTTGTATTCAGATCGTATTCGTTCTTTAATTATTTCTAGATGTAATTCACCCATACCTGTGAGATATTTTTAAGATTTCTATTAATAAATACATCAAGTGTATTTTTTTAAATTATTTGTATTTTTAAAAATTCACTACGAATATTAATTCCTTTATATACACGCACGCACACGCACACAGATATATATACATATACCTGCTAAAACAGTTTGTCCGGTTTCGGAATCGACCTTGACTCTTAGGCTTGGATCTTCTCTACAAAGTTCAAATAATGCTTGTTCAAGAGCAGTAGCATATGCTAAACTAGGTGGTTCAATGGAACAAAAAAATACTGGTTCAGGTATCCTAGTACCAACACCAAACATTGATTCAACAGATGATTCAATATCATGAACTTTGTTTTTAAATTTTTTCAATAACTTTTTCTTTGCATTACTAGCTGCAGTTGCAGATGAAGTTATAAGATCTCCAATTACTGTTTGCTAAGTATTATATTAATATTGATACACAATTAATTTCTTATATATCAAATTATATTATAATACAAAAAAAAACACAACCTTAAGTCCTGTCACCACCACAATGTTTCCATTATTTACACTATCAACTTCTTTAAAATCATCAGCATATGCTATCAATAATTTTCCAATTTGTTCAGATTTCTCTTGTTGAATATTATAAATTTTTTGACCCTTTTTAATGAATCCTGAGTATATTCTTAAAAAGACAAGAGGGCCTCGTTGATCATCATGTATTACTTTAAATGATTTTGCACAAAAGTTTGAGTCAAAGCATTTGTAAAGTTCATTTCTTTCAAGCGGTGATGGTAAATAAAACATAATGGAATTCATTAAAGGTTGTATTCCAATATTTTTGTAAGCACTGCCACACATTACTGGAATAGCTTTCTATAAACAGAAAATTATGTTTATTTACAATGCAATATATATATATATATATATATATATATATATATATATATATATATATATATATATATACATGCTTATACACACATATATGTAAGTAGAATATGTGCAAAGATAAAACAATATGAAATTCTTATTTTAATTATTATTGATTCCTAACATTTGCATGCATAATTAATGCATGTATATATTATTATGAATTCTGACAATTTTTATGATATTAACTTTTTTTAATATAGTGCTATTATTTGTGATTATATTTTTGACATAAATGATTGTTATACACTTAAAAATAGTATATTTACTTAACCTGTTTAAGAGTAACTCGTTTTATTGCTTCAACAACTAAAAGTGTTGAAATATTTTCTAAACTACCTGACTGAATAACAGTTTCAGCTAAATAATCATCTAAATCAGAAATTCGATCTATTAATTTCATTCTCAATATATATGCTTGCTCCCAAAGTTTTTCATCATTGTTTTTTGTTAATTTTGTACATAAATACGATTTGCCTTTGGTGTTCTGATCCCAAATTAATTTCTCTAATGTAATTACATCAACTATTCCTAGAATTTAATAATTAATTTGCACAATGAGAAAAGTAAATTTTTAATCAATTCTGACCTACAAGTTTTCCTTGATCTTTCAGTGGAAATTGTGTACATAAAGTGGAAATATTTAATTTTGATTCGATTGAATTTAAACACATGTCTAAATTTGAATCATTTCGATCCATTTTGTTTATGAACATTATTCGTGGAATATTATATCTGTCAGCTTGTCTCCAAACAGTTAAAGTTTGTGCTTCAACTCCTAAAATACATTAATATTTGATACTTTCATTTAACTAATTAAATGTATATGATTCTAATTATAAATATACCAGCAGACCCATCTAATATTACTATTGCTCCATCAAGTACATTTAATGTTTGTTCGACTTCCATTGTAAAATCAATATGACCAGGTGTATCAATTAAATTGAACTGATATCCATTATTCCAATTAAAACTGACAGCAGCAGATGTTATAGTTATTCCTCGTTTCCTTTCTTGCTCCATCCAGTCAGTAACTGTGTTTCCATGATGTACTTCCCCCATTGAATTGATAATACCCGAATAATATAACATACGTTCAGTAGTTGTAGTTTTTCCTAATAACATATTTACATTATCATACAACAAATAAGGATTTTTTATATTGAAATAGTTGTAGATATTTAGGTTTTAAGTGTATGTCGATAACTAAGGTCATCAGTGCCTGATATATTTAATAAAAAAAAATAAAAAATGATAGAAGTTTTTCAGTTACCTGCATCAATATGAGCTAATATACCTATATTTCTAAGTTTAAGTGTTTCGATTTCATTGTCGTTTTTAGTGAAAATCGAAGAATAATATTTTTTACATGTTTTTAAGCATCTTGTATATTTGACTGAAAATCGCATAACCGGCAAATGCATTTCGAAAATAAGTTATTAACCTAGTGAGATACGATAGTTCTTTTTTAAATTGTGTACATATACAATTCTCATTTCATTCTTTATCCACTAAATTAATATTTGCATAACAAAATTTCTAAATTTACTTTCTACAAGTTTCTGTGATTATATGAATTTAGGTAGATTGATTGGTTATGTGTACGATGTCAAATCAATTTACAATCTTCAACTGCGTGACCTCTTGTAAACCTCTTGTGTCTTGAATTAAAAGTCTATGGTTCAATGCAGAACTGTCAAATGTGAATCATGGTTTATTTAAAGTTGTTATGTCATTTGAAGTAAACTTCTACAAATTTTCAGTTGTTTTTTCATAATTATGGCTATTTTTATAGAAATATTTAAGCCATACATTTGAATTAATGGTGAAATGAGTGACACATCATTTTTTAAAAGAATTAAAATGGAAAATATTCGTTCTCCGTTCGAAAATATTTTTAATATAATAGGTGGTTTACCACAGGGTCATGAGAAACCATTAAAACATGCTCTGTATAATGCTGTTGCACTTTTATTATTGTGCTTGTGTTGTGCAGTAGCGTGGGCATTATATCTTATTCTTGAACCATTTATAAAACCATTGATGTGGGCATTATTGGTTGGTTCGGTTTTACATCCTTTAAAGTCGAATCTAGCAAGTAAATTGAAATCATGGTTCGATCAGTTGCAAAATACATCAAAGCCAGTTTTTTTTGGTATAATGATGTTGCCTGTTGATATAGCTAATGATACTTCAGAGTTCATTGGTGGGAAACTTTTGAAACATATTAAAATTATAGCCGGATTTGCTGTCACTGTGCCTATCTTACATATTTTGTATAATTATACTCCATGTTTTTGTATTTCCATACTTTGGAGTATTTTAAATCTAACAAGTACTACTGTAGCATGGCTCATTAGTATTCATAGTACCGTTCTAGTGAGTTTTATTTGTATAACTTTTATAATTAATGTACATCTATATAATTTTTTTTACATAAAATTTTCCTAGATATTGGCAGTACTTTTTGGATATGTATCTGTTCTTATGTTACGTTGGGGACCATCAACTGCGTCTCATTTTCATGGAGCTTCTCTCATTGTCTGGATGTTAATTTCATGCTATGTTGCTCATTTTGCCGGTTCTTATAGCATACTTATTTTTACATTACTACAAATTCTTTTTATTGCTGGTTTCATTGTCGAAGTAATTGAAATTCATGATACAATGAAAGATAAAGGTATTGGTAATATTCTTTTTAATGTAAAGTATAAATTGATACTATTATTATTATTTTAATAAGGAAAGCATATATCATTTATCAAATCTATGGTGTGGACATTAATGAATCATAAGTTAACCGATGACAAAGTAGATACAGAAATTATTAAGGAATCATCTGGTGACAGCATTATTAAAAATAAAGAAAATGATAAAGAATTTATGACAGGTTTGTTGCATTAAAAGTAAACAAAATCATTGGGTCGTAAATGCATGTTTGGAAGCATGTTTGTATATTTAAGGTGTTATCATAATTTTTAATTTATGAGAGATATAATCATTTATTATATTAATAAAAGTAAAGTGCAGTAGTAGCTGCAGTGTGTCGGTTTATATGTATATATACATACATACATAAATATATATATATATATATATATATATATATATATATATATATAAATAAAGAATGATAAAGTTGCATTTAAAATATTATGTATTTAATTTTTATTATTATGAATCAGAATTTTTTATGTGTAATATTATTTTAATTGTATACTTATAAATAGTATGTAATTAAAATAATTTAATAATATACTTTTGTATATATATTAAAAAGAAAAGTCTTCAGTTTCTTATAGTAATTAACAAATGTTATATAGTAGTAATTTTAAGAATCTTATTCTTAATATTATGCAAATATTAGATATTGCTTAGCATTTTTTTACAAAAATATTTTTTTATAAAATCTGTATTTTATAAAAAAATATTATTAAATAATATTAAATTGACTGTATTTGTCTTTTCTGTTGTCATAAAATAGATGAAGGAAAAAAATCTTTTTAGTCACAGTATAGATGTTAATTAATAATTTTTAAAAATTTGAATTTAAATTGTAAAAAATTTGTTAAGAGTTATACAAATGATATATAATGTGAGTAAGTAAATAAAAAATTTCCAAATTTTAAATCAAATGATGAAATGGTGTGTTTATTAGTTGATGTAGATAATTATTTATCTCTGTCATTACACAATACACACACACATACATACATATATATATATATATATATATATATATATATATATATATATATCATCTTCAGCCCCTGTTAATCCACTGCTGGATAAAGGCCTCTTCCATGATTTTCCATTTTGTTCGATTCAGTGCCTCTCTTTTCCACAGTTTTCCAAGAAAGATATATATATATATATATATATATATATATATATATATATATATATATATATATATATATATACATATGTGTGTATGTATAGAGAGAGAAAAGCACACAGATATAATTAGTAATCAAATTAAGCATATATTAACAAAAAACATTAATTTTAATAAAAAGTAATATAGATAGCATATCATTTCTTTAAAATAAATTTAAAATGTTCATGTGTGTTAATTTATAGTTATTTTGATTTTTTTAATTAATTGATATTAAAAAAAAACAGTATTAAAGTGAATATGAAAAATATTTTTTTTTGTAATGGAATGATTGTATCTCAGATTTGTTTAGTTGATTACACCTGTCTTTTATACATATTTTAAAAAAAATACATAATGCTTACATGGGTCGGTATTTTTACATTAGAACCTAAATCTAAAAATGAACAATCGAAAAATATTTGGAAACTAGAATTATTTGATGATGATGAAAAAACTAGAAAAACTGATTCAGATACTATTACAGAAGCAGATAAGGTTACTGAAAGTGAACAAATTGTATCAAAACCTACTGAAATAGAAAAAAAGGTAAGTTTATAATTGTGAACGTTTGTAATATATTTTGTTATGAATGTTGAATAAAAGTTTCTAGTATATATTATTTTAGGTACAAACAATTCGACCAACTACTGTAGTTTCAGGACCAGCCCGAAGGCATACAATTAATACATCTCTACCTGGTTATACTGATATTCCAAGATCATTTCTTGAAAGTTATGTTTTGTCCCGACTTCATAAAAAGGAAAATTCATTACAAGGTTAAATGAAAACATTTATATTGGAGTAGAACATTTATTATCATTGTTTATAATTATCAATGTAAATATGTAGTAAAGTTGGTGTAATTACTTCTTGATTAATTTTAGATCAGGGTAACCTCGCAAGTGATTTTTATTTGTATTACGTGTTCTGCGCATGTGGTATCATGTTATTATGGAAAAATTTAGTTCTCTTACCTTTTTTACCTATACCAATTTTAATATATGTGACGAGACATACTGGTAATTATTTGGGAGTTTGGAGTTGTCTTAAAGAACATTGTGATGGTAATGCTCTTTGTATATTCCTCTATAATTAGCTTTTCAATATTTTGTTCTGAAAATTTGTGTGAAATGTAAATTAAATAATAGTGTGTAAAGTTATATTTTAAAATTTTGTACCGAATTAAATTTTGTTAATATTATTTTAAAAGAAAACTTTTGCAAAATTGTAATATTATTTACTGTTTACTAGTTGTAAAGTATAAGTTTTGAAATTTGTTTATTTTATCTGTATTATTATAATAATCTTGAAAAAAGTATGTTTTTAATATAACAATTTGTAGAGCCTTTAAATTATTTTTGAACATTATTTTAATATAGACACAAATCTAATAATTGATTGCATATGTGTATGTGCAACGCATATACATATACAGATATTATATTTTTATGAAGTTCTCTAGTTAATAGTTTGAATGCGTAATATTTTTTAATGTTACAGTTATTAGAGGTAAAATTTATGAATGGTGTAAAACAAGACAAGATGCTTTAATTCCTGCACCAGTTCGTGGTCTATATAAAATAATATGTAAATTGAATAAAATAATTGAAAGTGGATTACGTGATAGCATTGATACTGTGTCTAGTGTGGTTGTAATATTTGGTTTAATTGTTTTTTTAACATGTGCCTCCATTTTTATATGTATTCAGGTTTGTAGTAATATATTAGTGTTACATTTTTCAAAATTATTTAGAGATTAATTATTTTTCATATGTTTACTACAGATATATGCTGAATGTATAATGCTCGTGCAGGTTGGAAGTAATGTTATAAATAACACTGTTGTGCATAATCCTGAACTGAGGCAGCTTTTACCTCCTGGGTGGGATGATACAATGGATTCACTTTTAGATAATGCTTATACTTATGGCAGGGAAGGTATCAGTAAAGCGGTATGTTACCATCTGTTTTTAATTGTTTTTTTTTTTATTGAAATGTATTTTTTAGGTACGTGGTATGATGACAAATGTAGAAGATGCAAAAGCTGCAAAATTAGAGCAACAAGTTTTAGAATTATGGGATAGGGTGTATCAGTCATGGGTATCTTCTAATTCAGAAGATGTTGGGTCAATAGGACCTAAAGTAACTGCATCAGCTGTTCAGCATTCGTGGAATGCATTTCTGGATGATATACAAAAATCACCAGGTATCATTAACAGTTATATTAAATTAATGTTTATTTTTCACTTCTATAAAAGTGTATTTTTCATGTTTATTATACTTTGTGTTATAGAAATGTTTAATATTAATGGTCTTATTGATTTCCTTAAACAAAATGTTGGAACTCTTATGTCATTACTTGAGTCTGTTTGGTCAATTCTTAAAGGAAATATTAGTTTAGTACTTGGTTCATTTAGTGCATTTGTGTCAGTTTTACTTGGTGGTGGAACTGCTGTCCTCAATTTCATTTTGAATGTAGTAAGTATCTTTTTTTACAAATTTATGTATTTGCAAATATTTATATATTTGTTTAAAGAAACTGAATTTGATTAGAATTAAAGTATGATTAATAGGTCAATAGAAATAAGTAAGTTAATTATATTTGAATTAAAATATTTCATTGATTGTTATTTTTTATGAACAAATTCAATAATGACATTTTCTGAGTAAATGCCATGTATAACTTAATATGGTGGGTTTATCTTGTTTTAGGTTGTATTTCTGACAACTTTGTTTTACTTATTAAGTGCCAGTGGAGATTTATACAAGCCAGTTGAATTATTATCTAGTGTATCACCATCAAATGGAAGTCGCTTTGGTCTTGCATTAGAACAGGCAATTAATGGTGTTTTTAAAGCATCAGGAAAAATGGCAACATTTTATGGAATGTGGACTTGGTTGATGCACAATTTGTTTGGTGTAAAAATTGTGTATTTACCAACAGGTATAAAATATTATTTTTAAATTTAATCTCCAGAAACTGAACTTTAATATTAATTTGGCCCATTTTGCAGCTCTTGCAACAATATTAGGTGCTATACCATTTTTAGGAACATATTGGGCATGTTTTCCTGCAGTACTTGATTTGTGGCTTGCGCAAGGTGAAACCGCTCTTGCAATTTTGCTTGTTGTGTGTCAGTTTGCTCCTTGTGCATTTATTGATGCTACTATATATCAAGAAATTAAAGGGTATGTAGTATACTGTTATAGGTGGTATTGTGTATGTGTCTTTCTCTCTACACACCAACACACAGGTACATACACACACATACATACATTCATATATACATTCATACATACATACATACATATGTGTGTGTGGTGGTGTGTGTGGGTGGGTGGTGTATGTATAGAGAGAGAAAGAAGGATAAATGCCATTGTATTGTTCAGTGCATTCGTAATTTTAGTAATTTTATATGTATAATAAAGTAACTTGAATTTATTAATAAATTCAGTATATCTTATATTGTTTACATTATGCTCATTACTTGTGGTTAAAAACACCAAGTTTGGTTTCGTAGAAATTGGATATTTCATATTGTCATAGACTTTGTATATATTTACAGAAATTTCTTATATAATGTAATTTTTAGGGGTGGTCATCCATATCTTACTGGTTTAGCAATAGCTGGAGGTATATTTTGGCTTGGTATGGAAGGTGCTATTATTGGACCATTACTCTTGTGTGGATTGTTTGTGGCAGTTGATCTATCATCAACATTATTTCGAGAAACTCCATCTGATGAAAATGCTCTTCCTCTCAGACTGCAAAGGTATTCATTAAATTTTCCTGCTTTCAGACGTAGTATCACATTTAATGAAGCATACAGGTGACAAAACTATATTTAAAAAAATATAACGTAGCTTGAATTGTTTAGTTATCTATCTTTCATTTGTATATTTTTGAAATAAACCTTTGTTTTAAATTTCGTTTCCTTTATTTGTTCTTATTTTGAGAGTTTGCCAGGTACGTGTAAATTGTTTATAAATGTAATAATTTTTATAATTAAGTTATGTTTCAGATTGGGATTCAATACCGAACAAGATGGATAGTACTGGGGGTTAAATGTTTTCAAAATGGTTCGTTTAGTGAAGGTATTTACGGTTTTAATGCTTGCAGCTTATATGTGATTACTCTTTAATAATATTTAAAGTTTTATATATTTTTTACACCAATTTTATCTCTAAAAGAAAGGCCAAAATGCTTTAAAAATAATTTATATAATTCATAGGTATCTGTCTTTGTTGACAGTAATATTCAAATGATAAAAGTTTTCTTAGAAAATGTTAATAAAATTTCATAAGTTTTTGTTTACAAAATTAATTAATGTTTTACATTTTTTATGGCACTTTTTTAATATAATAGTTTTTTAAATATTATTTTAGAAATAATTCAGGATATATATATATATATATATATATATATATATATATATATATATATATATATATATATCAGTTTATTCTTTTTCAATTTAAATAAGTGTTGAATGAATATATTTTTCATTTTTCAGAAGAAGGGTTAAATTACTGGATTATATTTTATTTGTGTTAAGTTTGGCCATTATTAAATGATTAATATTTTTGAATGAATGTTATTCTATTTATGTAATATATTACTTAAAAAAGTTCCCATTTGTTTTAACTGAAAATAATGGAATAGGAACTTTTTGTGAATATAACATTAGGTGCCTCTATTGTTTATAGAAAAATAAAACAGATTCCAATTTCAAAATGTATATATTAATATATAGCTATATATATATATATATATATATATATATATATATATATATATATATATATATATATATATATATATATATATATATATATATATATATATATATATATATATATTGTGGATTTGTGATGGACATGTCATCTTCAAAATTCTGGTATTGCATTTATCTGAAGCTGATTTATTATTATGCTATTATTTATTACCTCAAAAATGGATTTGTAATTCTATTTTTGATTAAAAAACATTTTTTTTATTAATAATATTTGTTTAAAATATACTATAGTACGAGTGTTTATCGTAACAGGTACTATTGATCTGATTGTTATGAAAATACACATGGTAAATATATTATTGTTGTATGCCTAAGAGACATTTAATGTTGAACCTTGAGAGTAAGAATTTATGTAAAACAAATGTTTCTGATCATTTTGTTAATTACATAAATCAGATAGTTTTGAAGCATTTTTAAGAGGGATACTACAATATGGTAATGTGAAGGTTTTTTATGCTAATATGTTACTTAAGTGTAAGTAGCATTAATGAGTTGACATTTTCTATAAGTTTGCACTTGTGACTATGCATTTATATTTATTATTAATGAGGTATTAAAATTATCTAGTATCTGAATTGTTTTTTAATGAAATGAGAAAATTAGATTAACTTATTCATTGCTTTTTATATTACATTATTTTTTAAAAACTATAGTTTTAATATTATGCATTTCAAATTAATATAATATTATTGGTTATGTTTTTTTTATAAATTCAAAAAATATATCTTTCATGCTTTCTTTTTAAATGTTTTAGTTGTTTGTTATAATTTTATATATATATATATATTATTTTGTTAACTATTGAAATTAACTTAATAGTTATAAATAACATGCAAAATTTAAATGATATACATTTAAAAACATATTACAAATGTTTATGTGTTTGTCAATTACATTTATATACATTTATATTATACCTGTGTGTATGTGTTAATATTATTTTAGTCAGTTTTTATGAATTGGAAATTCTAAAATATTTTAATGCACAAATGTAATACAAAATTTAGTAGTATTGGCATAGAAATATTTAAGTGGATGAAATAAGACTTTTTATTTCACTTTTATGGTATCTTATTTTTTTTTGTATTTTAATTTTATTTCACTTCTATGGTATCTAAATTATTGTTTTTCTATTCTCAAATTTCACTTTTCCAGTCACATCTGGGTCACCTTGGTTTTTGTAAGCTTTTCATTTGATTATTATGTACCTTTATTATGTAACTAATCATTTGAGTTTGCTGTGCCATTTATAATGGTTTCTTGAGCAACTTGCATTTTTTCACCTGTTATTTGATACTCAAATTTAGATGGATAAGTTGTATATTTCAAGACATCCTTTTCGTTGATTTGTAAGAGGTAGTAGCTTATTATACTGTCATTTTTTCCCACTATTTATCATTTTTTTTAACTATTATCGCAAATATACATACATACATATATATATATATATATATATATATATATATATATGTATAGTAACACATTTTATTTAATGTAAGATATACAGTTTTGTGACTTAATTTTTACTTTAGTTTTGTTGATTAATTCAACATTAAGATGAATTTTAATTTTTAAAATCAGTACATGAATTATCTTTTACTAAATTTGAAGCTTTTTTGTTGTTTTCAAGTTATGTAATATCAAAATACATACAATATTAAAATAAGCATTTGAATAAATAACAAAAAAATAGTATTTGACACTATTCATGCAGATAATTATAATCTTTAATACTATATTATTAATTTGAATTATATGAATGTATATCTAATTTTGTACATAATACTTTTATGTATAGTGAATATAATCCTTATGTATATATATTTGTTATAAAACTTTTATTAGATATTTTATATGTTATAAAATAAGTGGATTATAGTTAACCATATTTTAATTAAAAAATATAATTGCAAAAAAGTAGTGAATAATCTCAAGATCGGAAAAAACCTACAAAATTAGACATAAGCATAAAAATGAATAAAGAAATGAAAAAAATGATGAAATATACTCTTTGTAGAAAATTCACTTTTTGCAAAGAAATAGATAAAGTCTCAGGCAATATGAAATGATTTCAGATAATTAAAAGTATTCTTTCAATATTAGATAATAGTTTATTATTAATAATATATATATATATATATATATATATATATGTATATAAAATATTACATGTTAAAATAGGTTCTTCGACAATGAATTAATTTTATTATTAAAAAAACATAAAAACTAGACTGTTGAGATCATCACTTTAAACAAAAACTTATGAATAGTTAATTGAATACTTAAATCTGAAATTTAAAAAGCATGTTAGTTTACATAGTTGTGAATAACTTTATCCTTGAAAAAATAATTTAAAATGAGCTAGTTACAAATAGGGTAGAATAGTTGTTTGAACTACAAGGTACTGCAAAATGATTTAAAATCAAAACACATTTTTCTAACTATTAAAAAGCACAGAATCAAAATGTCAATATGCATTTGTTACCAAATAATTTTCAATAATAATGTTATGGAATTGTATTATTTTATATATATTTTTTTGTAGAAATAGTATTTTTATACATAAACAAATGAAATTGTTAATTTTTTATATTTATCTTTTTGTAATTTATTATGTATGATTTAATTTAAATGCACTTAATAATAAATGCTTTTTAATTTTTTCTTGATACGTTGTTGTTATTAAAATAACAAACAGTATTCTTTTATGAATTTCATGTGTTAAATGTATCCTTTTCATACATAGTATATATTTACTAATATAGAAAATATATTAAATTAACCAGCAAAATACTGAAATTTCAATTTTAACTGATATCTAGGTATGGGTAATCTGTAAGCAGCAGATTAAATTTAACTGCTGGTTATTTTGTTGCAAACTTGTAAAAGCTTTCATAATAGCTTTTAAACATAAAAGTAACTTTACAAGATGAGTTACACATACAGGGAAGAACAGGTTGTACACAAAAAAAATTTTAATTGCGGTAATCCTTTAAGTAAAAATTTGACCCTTTAAAAGATTGCTAAGACTTGTGATGTTCTATAGAACATGGTATTAATATTTGAAATTTAACGATAAATTAATAAATGTCTTGCAATGTCCATAAGCAACAATTAAAAATGATTAATAATTAGTTATCGAATACTTTTGATTTGACATTTTTTTGTTTTGTGGGATAATTGAAAATTCTTTTGTGAAAGAATACACTCTGTTTTACTCCTTAAATTGTTTATTTCAAAATTTTGACATGAAAGGACGCAATCTCTTTATGGTGTCGTATATGTAGATATCTAATAAAAATGGTTTATTACTAAAATAAAATGAAATAAATTGATAACCATAAATTGTATAATAGTGTACATAGACGTAATAAATATAGATTGATAATATTAAAATAAGTGTATTTTTTTTTTGAAAAGATTGTGCAAAAGCAAAATATACTTTACGTTTTGTTTATTTTATTGTTAGTGTAAAAAGGTTGGCAATATATGTATATATATATATATAATACGCACGCACGCACGCGCGCACGCACGCACGTACGCACGTACACACACACACACACACTATATTACTATCTTTATTCTACTTCTTAACACACTAAAGTTGATACAGTTATAGGAAAAAAAATGCATTTTTCATAATCTTCTATTCAGAATTTTTGAAGTGAAATTGATAATCAATGTTTAATATGTTCATGTAACCAAAGACAGAAGTGGTAAATCTAGAATATAATTAGTATTCTGATGTGCAATAGAATTAATTTAAAATGTCATATTTCATATGGATACATGAATGATAAATTAAACTGAATATTAATACAATAACTTTATACGAGGTGTGTTTTTAAAGTAAGGTCTGTTCAGGAATTAGAAAAAAAAACATTATGATAAAAATATTTATTACAGGTAAAGACATCTACATATGAGGGGGTTTTAAAAAATTCGTAGGAGTGAATAGAAAGACAATAGTTAGGACAGTAAAATTATTTTTATTTTTCAACATAATCTTCCTCAAGGTCAATACATTTCATCCAACGTTGTTTGAGTGTCATTATGGTTGTGTTAAACTGCGATTTCTTAAGGTCTAGGATTTTTGTAATTTTTCCCAGATACGGACTAAACGCAAAGGCTAATAGTAGTTTCTATTCGAAGAAAACAGCAACATTTTTGAAGACATATACTGGTTATCGGGTCTCTATGACTCCCGAAAGTGTAGCATGTTGATGGTATTTTACATTTCATGATAAGCTCCAGCAAAAACGGTCGTTTTTTTTTAAAAAAAAAAACCATCTGTGCTAAATTTGTTCCCAGCAAGGAATGTTTTCAATTGTGGAAAGAGATGGAAGTCGGAGGGGGTCTGGTCTGGTGAATATGGGGCAAGAAGAATCAATTCGAAGCCAAGAGAATGTATTTTGTCGATTATTTGTATCGATGAATGATCCGGAGCTCATTTTTGTGATGAAATAGGATTTTTTTGTGTTATGTTCTGGGTCGTTTTTCATTAATGGCGGGTCGTAACTTGTCTAAAAGGGGACAGTAATAAGCGCTGTTGATTGTATTTCCTTTTTTCAAATGAACCACTAACAAAATTCCTCACGCATCCCAAAAAACTGAAGCCATGACTGCCTGGCGATGGACAAGTTTTGAATTTCTTTGGTGGGTTATCTCTTCTCTCAGTCCAATGTTTCGATTGGTCTTTGGACTCTGGTATACGGTGATGAATCGAAGTCTAATAAGTGGTCACAAATCGGGACAAAAAATCCTGTTTATTACACTGCATCATGGCTAAGCAATCCTTTGAAATTTGGTACCGTGTGCGTTTTTGGTCAACAGTCAGCATTTGCGGCACTCATCTCGCCGACATTTTTGTCATGCCCAAATTTTCAGTCAATATACCCAAAGCCTCTGCTATTTTGTGTACCTTCACTCACTGGTCAACACCATATCGTGCACTTTATCAACATTTTTTACGGTAACTGACGTTCAAGGCCTGCTACTGCAGGGCGTTATCTTCGATGGATGTTCTGCCTCTTCTAAATTCAGCAGCCCAATTTATCGCTGTGGTATAATCTGAGGAGGAGTCACAGTACACACAAAAGAATATTTGTTTTTTCTTTAGGATAAGGAAACAATATATTCAGGTTAAATTCGAAATTAAGTTTATAGAATCTAGACTTCAGTAACTTGAAAATTCTACATATAAATCAAATCTTTCTTCATATGATTTACTTATTTTCATGTGTTAAAAAAACTAAAATGACGGTGTTTTGTATATGAAAAGAAGGTAAACATTATGTGAGATGACGCAAGTTTAGTTCAAATCAAAGTGCAAATATCTTTGATAACTGTTTTTTATATCAGATATCTATATGTGTGTTAAAAATATTTCGAAAAATAATAAAAAATTAAAGTGTATATCTCATTTTTTTAATAATAAAGAAGACTTGTCAGTTATATTCTTTTTTATTTTAAACACTTGAATTAAAATATGACTGGATTAAGAAAGTATTTTTTTTTTAAATTAGATATAACTAACGATAAAATTTAAGTATTATAATATGTTTAATAAATTCTATTGTCTATTAAATGTATATCAAACGTCATAATCTTTTATATAGATTTAAATGTCAAGAGTTAAGTAAATAGTCTTTTCTGAATGATATGTAAATGTTATTCAAATAATATATCTTGCATTCACAATCATTTAATTTGTTTTTATAATTTGTGTTAGAAAATCTAATAAGTATATATAAAATATTATATTAATTACTTTACACTTTTGTAGTTTTTTTATGTTTTACTATTGAAATATTAGATATATTTTTTTAATTAATCCATTAATGCATTAATCCAGTGTTATTATTCATTTGAGTGGTATTGTTAATCAAGGACAATCAAAATTAAATAAAAGTATATTGAGTTCTCGAAGAATGTCATAGATTTTTTAAAGAAAACAAATCTGACATTTACAGATTCCTTGTAATTCAATTAATATATAAATAAATAAAGTATATTGCTAAGAAGAAATTATAAGAAAAATCAATTATTAAAAATCGTGAAATTGGACAATGATTATTTACTTTATACATTTTATAAGTTTAAACATTTTCTAGATGATCGAATTAAAATATTTTTTTAAAATAATTGTTTCCGGTCACTTTATCAGTTTATAAAAGATGGACCGATTTATGAATGAATTAGATTTATTAATTAAATTTTTAAAAATCGATGTATTATTTTGTCATGATTTGTATTTGGACCTATAACCGGGAAATATTTATATTTAACGAAAGTAAATTAAATATTTTTGATTTTTTTTTCTTTTTCACATTAGATGTTTGATTGAAAATGTATGAAAAATGACAATTTTTTCCAATTATAAAAAAGATGATTTTTTAAAATGTAATTTTTGTTAAAAATGTTCAAAGAATTAATTAAATATATATTTTTAGAACGAGATAATTATCTCATTTTTGTTTTAAATTTTGTAAAAAAATGGGAAAAATCATAAAAAATTATTAAAAAAACAAAATTTGTAAAAAAATGTCAAAAAGTATTATTACTAAATTTATAGATGAAAATACAGAAGTGAATCTTTCAAATCAATTCAGGAACGAAAAATATGTACACTAGCTAAAATCAATGGATCCGTTTTCAGCATGCAATTATTTGCTGGGACGATTTAGTGAAGGTCCATTTTTGGATGGAAATTAATAATATTTTATTAAATCCCTTTTTATCACGAAAAAGAAGTTAAAGGTTACCTAGTGAAATTACTTGAACAACGGCAAAGTCTAGCTCGCACCTTCAAAAGGTATTCTTGTCTGTTTGTTTGGAATTTCGAAAGATTTATTTTTTATCAGCTGTTATTTTTCGACGAAACAATAATATTTGACATGTATGATCAGAAATTGAACTAAAATAAGTAACAAATCGAAGAAAAGTGTAGTTTTGATTAATTAAGAGTTATTTTCTGTTTGTCAATACGAGAAAATCCGACCAGATACTTCGATACAGAGAGTGAAAATTGGTTTTTATTATTCAAACTCTAATCTATAAGTACGAGGTCAGACAATTAAGTAATGCGACAAAATTCAAAAATCGAGTATATTTAAAAATTAAGGTACATCGCTGCGATCCCCTTCAAAGTAGTCTCCTCCCGCATCTATACACTTATTCCAGCGAGTTTTCCAGTTTTCGTAACAATTCTGGAACACTTCTTGTGGGACCTCTCCGAGTACCCTCGTCAGATTCTTGGATATCTTCAACGGAGTCAAAATGTCGACCTTTGACGAATTTTTTCATATGGGGGAATAAGAAAAAGTCACAGGGTGACATGTCCGGTGAATAGGGCAGTTGTGGTAACGTTGCGATGCCTTTAGACGCCAAAAACTGAGAGACACTGAGAGACACTGTGACAGGGAGCATTGTCGTGATGCAGAACCCAAGACTTCGCGATCTCTGGACGCACTCTGAGCACCCTTTTTCGTAATTTTTCGAGCACATTGCGGTAGAATACTTGATTTACGGTTTGTCCAGGTGGTACGAACTCTTTGTGAACCACCCCTTTGCTGTCGAAGAAGCAAATCAACATGGTTTTCACTTTGGACTTGCTCATTCTCGCCTTCTTTGGCCTTGGTGCTCCAGGGGACAGCCACTGTTGGCTTTGTCGTTTAGTTTCGGGGTCATATTGAAAGAACCAACTTTCATCACCAGTAATAACTCGATCGAGAAGAGTAGGATCACTTTCAACCTGCTCGAGACAATCTTGAGCGATGTTCATTCGGTGGGCTTCGTGACATGCACTACTCGCGCGTTGTTACAAAACACTAAACAGCTGGCGAAGAAATGATCGTACGAGGGTGGTCAAGGTCTCAATCGAGAGAGTAGAGATCTGCTATTACGGTGGCGGAGTTACAGGTTCGCAGTGTTACCACAGGCCGAGAAAAAAAATCGGTCGCATTACTTAATTGTCTGACCTCGTATAGTTATTAGGTTGATGGAAAAATAAATGCGGTTTTTACGTATCGAGTATAAATACGCATAGATCAGTTAAAAATTATATTTACTAATCAAAACAAAGACTGCACACATTTCTTCCGACAGGAAACAAATTTATTTATTCCTACAAGATGGAATTATGGTGTTTTGGAATCAACGAATTCATCGAAACCGCTTTGAGCTGATGCTTGATCTTTGGAAAACCTTCTCTCGTATGAAATTACTCAAATATTTTTTTAAAAAAATGATAATCTGTCGGAGATAGGTTCGGAGAATAAGGTGGGTGAGGTAAAGTTTCATAATCCAGTTCATTTAATTTTTTTAAAGTCATTTGTGAGACGTGTGGTCGGGCGTTGTCTTGAAGAAGAATCGGTCCTCTTCGATTGACTAATGCTGGCCGTAAACTGGATGTAACTTCTCATGCATTTTGTTTCAATTTCTTGTCAATATTTTTCTGCTGTTATTGTTTCATCAGGATTTAAGAAGTTGTAGTGATTGATGTCATTTGTCGACTACCAGTGACCATAATCTTTTTTTCATGAAGCTTCGGTATAGGAAACTGTTTCGATGCTTCTTCTCGATCTAGCCACTGTGATAAACGTTTACGATTGTTGTAGAGAATCCACTTTTCATCACATGTGACAATGCGATAAAGAAAGAGATCATTTTGGTTACGCAAAAGAAGCGCAGATGAGGCTTCGTATCGCCGAATTGCTTGATGTGTGTTTAATTCAAAAAGCTATTATTACAGCCACTCAAATATCTGTTATAATAATAACAAAAGCATTACAACCGCAAATTTTCAACAAATACTTGTTACAACGTATTCTTTAGTTTTTTTTTTATGTTTATTGATTTTTGATATTCATTTTCTGTTACTTTTCGATTCTAGACGAATTAAAGCGTAATTATTTCAGTTTATAACTTAAATATTATTATTTAATCTATATTGACTGCATTATAAAGATTTATATAAAAAAACATTTTTCCTTCTTAAAAAAATCAGGCATTTTAGTGTTTTTGTATTTATAATTTATGTTTAACCGAGATGATGTATGAAATGCAACGTTGGGTGAACTGTCCTTATGTGGAAGTTAAGACGGATCTCTATAGTTTGTTTTCGTTTTTGCCAGAAGGTATGGACTTTTATTCTCATGAAACAGCCTTTCTGAAATTTAATCTTTTGTTTTGATATTGTTCTAACTATGTTATTTTGTATCTAATAGTCTTAGAATTAGAATACTTTCTTCTTTGCAATTATTAATATTATGTTTTCTTCAGTATTCATCTCAATAATTTTCTTAGAAATAGATGTATTCTTTTAGAAATATACTTTCTAATTTTAGCTACAAGGTATTTTTAGTTCAGGTACTAAGGAATCATTATTTTTTCATTTCGATTGTTTCTTAATATTTATATTTTTGATAATTTTTTGGATTGTAGAGTTATTTCAAATCATTAATGATATTTTTATTAATGCATTACCTTCATAATCAAATTAATAGTGTTCCTTTATCTAGTATATTATTATTTCTAATTGTATTATAAGAAAATATATAGTAGGTTATAAATAAAAAGCGTAAAAAATATCACTCCCTTTCCAAGATATAATTTTATTTAAATTATGAAAAATAATTTTCACAGACGAATTTTTCATACTCCTAAAAACTATAAAAAATTCGAATCAAAAATTTTCACTAACTGAGGATTAATATTGTGTGAGTGGTGTTTATGGATATATCAATCTGATGATAAATTTAATCAAAGTTTTTTGTACCTTAGCGATTTCAGGATAATAGCATCAACATCAAATTGTGCATAGTAATAATTAAACGTGTTTAGTAATGAATTATTAAATATTTTTTATTAGAAAATTTCGTTGTGGTTATTGGGAGAGTAACACATTTGAGACAGTGAATTCCACCATAACACAAAAAATTATATTATGATAATCAAGTTAAATGAACTGATTTTAATTAAAACCAATGAATTTCATTTTCTATATGGCATTAAAGATTATTGTAAATTTTATCATTTAAGATTTGTTTAAAGAAATGAACATTTCATAAGAAATACATTTAAAAACATGGTTTTACAATTGTATTCCAATTCACAGATTGTGGAAAATTTTATAAAATATTGCAAATTAATATATTTTGTAAATGCCTTTGATTAAGCTAAATATAATAAAGATTAACGATTACTTGCTGATTAGTTATAATAAATACGAATAATTTTTTTTATTTGTGATAAAATGTATTTTTCATCAGCAGATAATATATGAATCTATTATATTATCTGTTTAATTGTATTCATCACATTTTATAGTAGAGAATGGTAATATCAGTTGTACGTGTAGTGGCAAAAGGGAAATCTGTAGAGAAAAGTATGCATGCTGTTCTTCGAATGATGTTAGTCGGTAGTGAGAAGTGAAAGTACTGTGTTGTTAATAAAAAAATGACGCGAGTTAGAAACACAAGTGAGTTTTGTTTCTAGTTTTCACTTATACATAGTATAAATATAGAGCATATATATATATATATATATATATATATATATATATATATATATATATATATATATATATATATACAAAATATTTGTATATTTGGTTTATTTTAAATAAATCATTTTATTTCTGTCATAATAAATAATTAGTATTTTTAATTGTATACTAATTAGAATTAACAATTCTTTGTTTTATATTTTTTATTCCAAAAAAAACACAGTATATATTTATATATATATATATATATATATATATATATATGAGTGTAATTTACAAAAATGTATATTTTTTGTTATTTTGATAGTGATATTTTATTAAAATGACGAATTAAAACTTTTTATATGCCGAGATATATGTTTAGTTTAAAATTAGAAAACGATAACCTTAGTTCAATGACCAGTTTGTCTTAGCTTGAATTTGAATTTAAATTATTTACTGCCTAATATTTCCAACTTTTATTTCTAATTACAAGAAATATCTTTAGATGTTAAATGACATTGTAATTAAAAAATTAAAAAGGAAGAAGTATATTTAAAAGTTTCAATTATATGTACATACACACACGCATATATATATACATATAATAAATTAATAGATACTTTTTTAAAATAAATAAAAAAATAATATTTTGAATATAGAGTAATTATTTTTAATTATTGTGTAACAAGCGGATTTGAAAAATGTGTGTAATTTTATATATTTTTTGTTCTAAATAAAACTTTATATATATATATATATATATATATATATATTAAATAATGAATTAATTTTAATAAAAACAAAATAAAGCAATATTTGTTATGCTATTCTATCAAGGAGATTACAAGTGTAAAACCAGTAGTTATAATAACAAATAGTTCTTGAATAGATGTATTTATTTAACTATCTTATTACAATTGATGAACGTGCTTAATTTTATACATTTCTTTTTATTAACATACTATCTAATATCTATCTCTTTATCTGTCCTACGTATATATCTTTCTATCTATTTATCTATCTAAATATTCGGTTATAATGATTAAATTTAACATTATAATGATTTTTTTTTATAATATAATGAATTAGAATAAAAAAAATAATGTTTCTCATAAGTCTAATGTAAAATTTCTGGTATTGTGGTGTGTATATATATATACATATATATATATATATATATATATATATATATATATATATATCTTATTGTGCTGGTGCCAATTTATCGTTTTTATATTGTCTATGCTACTATTAAGTCATATTTATCTAAGGACTATTGTATTTAATTTATTGTATGAAATATTGGATTAAATTGCCATCAGGATGTAGAAGAATCTTGTGAAATTGTTTAAATACCAAACACGTGAAAGTGTGCCAATAGCAGTCATAATGCAATACTGTGTTAACCTTTCATAAATAATGTTTAATAGTGCCTCATAAATAAGCCGAATTTGTGTAAAAATATATAGCGCTTTCACTAACGAATAAAGTACATCAATTTCTATGAAAAATATTTTTTTTTTACATTTTGACGTATACGTTCATGAATATTTGGTGACTGCTTATCGATACATTTCTAATGTGTTTTCTGATAATGATATATCATTTGTAATTTTATTTTCTTCTAAAGCTATTGTTGTTTACCTTTCCTTCTTGTAATATGTTCTGTTCATTTCCGTTCCGTCCTTATACTTTTGTTTGTATGCTGCTGAAATATGTTTTTGTTTTTGTATTTTATTTACTATTGTCATTCTTAATAGACATATTTTTATGTTTCTACGTTTTGCTTGAAGTCGCTGAATTATTTTGAAATTCAGAATCATGCTGCACTGATATAGATACGAAGAGATAGAAAAAACTATTCGTTATTTATCTGTTTAAATAAAAACGTCTTCAATTTAACCATTGAGTAGTTTTGTCTATCTACTTTTTTTACTTTGTCTACTTTTGAACTGTATTCTATTTAAATTCCCATCTATTTAACTAAATACACACTTATGGATTTTTGTGTGTTAATTCTTATGTATTGGATCAGTGTAAAAGTTCGTATACGGTTCAATAGGTGGTATTAAGAGTGCCGCATGGCGGTGCTCGTGATTGAAATGTATTCATGTTATATATTGTTTGAAAGGTGATAGTCACAGCTATCATTTGAGCATCAGTTTCGATTCGATTTGTGTGTAAGAAAATTTTTTGAAAACGGACAACGAAAAGACACACTTTCGTTACGTTATACGAGCTTCGGAAAGGAGTAACCGTTGGCGGGGCAACGATCTATATTCGGGTGATTTATTTGAACTATGCACCATCACTTTCAACTGTGAAGAAATGATTTGCTAAATCTCGAATTGATGATTTTAACCTCGAAGATCAACCCCGCTCTGGACGGCTAAACTCGGCTCTAGTTGACAATAACTCACGAATTTCAACGGAAGATGTTGCCGAGACACTCAACGTTGATAAATCGACGGAATTTCGGCATTTAAAAAAGCTGGGGTTCACGTTGAAGCTCGATACGTGGGTACCGCACTCGTTGTTTGAAAAAAAAACAAGTTTGATCTCATCACTTCGGAAGTTTCTTTGCTTGGACGCTTCAACAACGAACCGTTTTTGGCGGTTGGCGACAGGTGATGAGAAATAGATCCTCTATAACAACGTCCAACGTACACGAAATGTGGAAACAAGGGAATGAAGGGACAGAATCTGATTAAGGTGTTGCTGAGTGTTTGGTGGGATTGCAAAGGTGCTGTTTATTTTAAGCTGCTTCCACGGGGCGAAACGATTACTCAAATATTTGACAATGATTGCTCTCCTCAATACTTGAGGATCGAGCAATATTATTTGCTCAAGTCCAAGGTCATCGTACCTCGCACTTGGACCTGTAGCGCGCCTCATCGTGCCAGTACAACCATAACGCCGAAACGATTACTAAGGAAAAGTACTGGTAACAACTAGCCCAACTGAACACAGCAATTAAAGAAAAATGAATGCAATTTGGCCAATCGTAAGAGAGTTATTATGTTTTAATATTTCTTTCCCATAGTAGTGGGTTGAGTGCGCCTATGGTCTTTCTGCCTTTGGTAATTCTTTTTTGGATTTCGTCTCTATTCGTTCCTTGTTTATTAAAAATCACTCCTAAGTACTTGACTTTATCGACGCCTTTTATTATATCGTTTTCCAGTGGTAGGTTTCCGCAGTCATCATTTCCAACTACTAGATATTTGCATTTATTAAGATTTATTTTAAGACCTGCTTTTCTATATTCTTCACATATATTTCTGATCATATAGCTGAGATCTTGTACGTCTTAATGACGAACAAAAGTAGATACAAATTTTATTAAAGTATCAAATGTTAATTTAGATGTTGCTATTATAATGATATAAATACACAAAACAAAATATATAAATAAAATACAAAAATATGATGCGTTGATAAAAATGAAATGAATTGAGTTCAAGTAAAGAAGTAACAACTTACAATAATATGGTAAACGTGATTATTTGCATTATGTTCGTATGATGTCTTGAACAAGATGTCGGCTCGAACTAGTAAAGAACAATGAATGTTACCCAGTTGAACAGTGACAGCAGTTTCTTGATAGACGTTGGCGATTTGAACTGGTACAGAACAGCGAATGTTGCACAGTTTAACAGCGACAGTAGTTTTCAGACCAGCATATATTGGATCTTCCAAGTTTAAATGATGACAATCAACCGTTGTAGTACTTGCTTCAGCAGTTATTTTCCCACGTTGTTTTTACCGTTGGATAACTTGCTTAAGAGCAATTTATTTGTACACGTTATTTGGAAATTATCCCACTTCTGACACCAAAATTTTTATGTTATATTTTAGATATTTTATATATGTTTATAACATAAATGCTGCAGGTTTGAAACAAAAACAACAAATATTTGCTTACTATTATTGTTTAATACTAATTATTGCTACAGTGACTTTAAACACACGGGTTCTGTTACTTGACTGACTTATGAGATGTCAACTACCGTTTATATACTGTCATCTGTATGATGAAATCGTATTTTATCTAAGTGTGTGAACACAGGGATCATGACAGGAACGTACTTTCATGAAGGACACGAAGGGCAATAATTTTGTTAAGGCGGACACATAACTTAGATATTGACGGTAAAGTGACAAGTATTTTTGTTGAGATGGTTACATAACTTAGATAATGACAGGTCAGTTGAAATTCATTAGTCAGAACGGACATACCGTACCTCATTTATAAATAAGTACAGTAGTGTGAATGGATACATAACACAACTCTGCAATTATTATGTTTAATAGTATCAAAGTGTATCAGTGGCATATAAAAAAATGTAAATAAAAATATTATTAAATAACTTTTTTGTACACACACGCATGCACACACACACACACACATACATACATACATATATATATATATATATATATATATATATACATACATATATTAATTATACTATTCTATTGTACATAGTAATTAATGAGAGAAAATGTAATGATATGTATTTACTAAATTTGTTTATTTATGTTCTTTTTATTTTATATTCTTTAGCTCATATTGTCTGCAACGGCCTAACAAATCATGATAATTTTTTTATCAAATTTAATTTTTTAATTTTTAGTAGTTTATGATATATTTATCTATCTATATATCTATCTGTATATATATATACATATATATATATATATATATATATATATATATATATATATATATATATTTTGGGTACTACTACTGTTATTGGTAGGCCTAAATATATATATATATATATATATATATATATTCTATATATCTGTATCTATCTATCTCTCTATATCTATCTATCTATCTATATATATATATATATATATATATATATATATATATATATATATATATATATATATATTTAAAATTTCTGTAGTTTGAATTGAAGATTAGTGTTACTGTTATTGGTAGGCCTAAATAAATAATAGTTATATTCTTATATGTATATAAAAATGGTAATATTTGGGAAACGTAGAAAAGTAATATTTTGTATCATTCAAATTAGAAATAAATTATGTATGTATATGTATATATATATATATATATATATATATATATAAATATATATATATAATTATTTTATTATTTGGAAAAAGCATTTCTGATTTTTATTGAAAGCTAATGAGTTCTGTAAGTGGAATATCTCTATCTTCTTTACAATTTTTCCATGTACATTTTACCATCTTCCTGTTCTTAACTTACGAGGTGATAAGAAACAAGTGAAAGTGCTTACACGTGTTATATTTTGGATATTTTATAACATAAATGCTGCAGGTTTGAAATAAAACAACAAATATTTGTTTACTATTATTGTTTAATTGTTGTTACTATGATGAATATAACCACATGGGTTCTGTTACTTCACTGCTACATGATTGTAACTTGACTTTTACTTGACTGTAACTTGACTTTTACATGATTGTATCTTGATTGTATCTTGATTGTAACTTGATTGTTACTTGATTGTTGTTTGATTTATGAAACCGAATAACAGCGCAGGCCTGAAGGACCCTTGCTTTCCATGAGTACCGAGTATGTACGCTCACGACTCGGAATACTGACTTATGATCAATCGTGTGTAGCGCGGGCCTGAGGAGCCCATGCTGACTTGAGTACCAAGCGATATACGCTCATGACTCGTGTAGCTCATAGTACTGGTGCGTTGCTTGGAAGGAGGATTCTCATGTTTTGGAGCATTTTGACCCCCTCCAGGGGGTCGTCTCTTGCTGAAGGGTCAGCGAAGCTCCAGGTCGACCAGTGAAGGCCGACCTCTTACTGGCCATCGATGTTGGCTGACGCCAGGTCAGTGACCGTCGTCCGCCTCGCTCTGCGCCACCAGCAGGCTCGGCCTCTGGTATCTGCAGTGCTCGGCGACGAGGTCGTTTGTTCCCAGTCTGCGGACTAGGGCGTTTTCGCTGGACCTCGCCCGCCCGTACAACCGGCTAGCCTGTCGGCGGACAAACTCGTCGATCGTAGGGAGGCGGAGGTCCCGGTGAAGAGTGGTGTTCCTCACCAGGTAATGCGCATCGGTGAAGAGGCGCATGACCGCTGACTTATGAGATCTCAACTACCGTTTATATACTGTTCTCGATGATGAAATTGCATTTTATTTAAGCGTGTGAACACTGGGATCACGACAGGAACGTGAGAACTTTTATTAAGACGGATACATAACTTAAATATTGACAGGTCAGTTGAAATTCATTAGTCAGACCGTGACACATTTATAAATAAGTACAGCAGTGTGGCTGGATACATACTCGTAACACACGGAAACATAATCCAATGCGCGATATTTGGTTTGCGAGTTATACAGAGGGGGCCAAAAATGTATGCACACTTTGATAGAGGTTTTCTATGGACTTCATTTATTGTTGAATCGAACTACGGCGGCAATGTGTAGTATGATGTACTCTCCAAATATGTCTTAATCACACGAATGTTAGAACCACCATGTGACTGGCTGGACTGTCAAACAAAATGACAGAGAAAATGGTAAATGGGTGACAGTTGCACGCGGTCTTGATAAATTTGAAACCGATAGCATTGTATGTAATGTGTAAAAGCAAATATCTGGAAGGTCTCGTACAGTAATAAAACAATAAACATAATAATTATATTCGTGAAACGAATATATATTTGAGTTTTTGATTATAGGTCAATAACAGGAAAATGACAACATGTACAAGTTATATATAAGATAAAGATAATCCATTTCAATATCATGAATTTTTTGTAAAAATTAGAAAAATGGAAAATAATATTTTTGTATGTAGACATTGTTTTTACTTTTATTAAGCATTATCGTTTGTAATTCACTTTTGGTTACATAGTAGGATGCATGTTTAATATATGTATAGTATTGTTAATCACTTAAGTCTTCAGTAACGAAAATTTTGATTTTTTTACTTTCTTTCGAGATTAAGGGGACCCGGTGGTCTAGCGGCCTAAAATTTAAGCTATTTTAAAATTTTTTTTTCTATATGAGGGTAATGAATAATGCTTTCAAATTTTTTTACACTTATTTTATTACTAATAAACTACACAAAAATGAAAATAAAGACAAAAAAAAATTTTTTTTAAATTAGAAAAATGATGCTGAAGTTTCCCTCTCTAAAAAAATGGAATTGCGTGGTGAATGATGATTTATCTCTCCCTCTGATCTGAAACAAAACAATTGATGAATTTTTAATTAGTATAAGTATAGCTATCGCAGGAAGTAGAATAAAAAAAAAAAAATTGACAAAATGGCGCGTAGTCAAAAGTACAAGTTTGAAAACGACCAGTATTTTTGAATGTTTTGTTAATAAAAAAAATATAAATATTTTACGGAAACTATTAGTACGGAAACTACTAGAGAGCTAGAACTATTCAGAATAACATATTAAAATTTCAGACAAATCGGTCAAGTAGTTTTTTTTTCTGGTCCCCGCAAGACGAAAAAAAGTAGTTTCGAGATAAACGCGTTTAAAGTTTCAAGCTTACCACTTATTCTTCTACCTACCTGACCTTCTAATGGGCTGTAGATCCTGAAATACTCTGAATTTCGTCATCAAATTTTAACAGTATATTTTTAAGATACTATACTTTCGAAAAAAAAATCGATTTTTCGAAAATTCTAGACCACCGGGTCCCCTTAATTGAATAATGAAAAAATAATAAAATAATAAAACAAATAGTAACCTACAGTAAGTTCAAATAACCTAGTTATAGTGATGACATTATGCATATAATAATTATCCGAGGATTAATCTCTTTTTTGCAGGATAAATTATTCGATAGATACTTTTGTATGTGCGGAATTATATATTCAATTAAAAACTTTTTCCCCGATATATATATATATATATATATATATATATATATATATACATATATATATATATATATATATATATATATATATATATATATATATATATAATCGTTAATAAATGTTTTTTTGTCAGGGTATTGAAAATTTAAGATTAAGTTAGGAAGAAGTTGTAAATAATAAGAGAAAGTATATTTTGTATCAAAATTGAAACGTCAATTTTGTTCGCTGTATCAAAACTTATTTTAAAAAAACCGCATTGCTTAGGGGATGGCCCAATACTTTATCGTGCCATTAGATTTAAAGTATTATATTTAATTTTTGATATATTCATTACAAGAACTTTTTTTGAATATTCAAAAGAGGTGTACTTGATTTTAAATGTACTTTAAAAAAGTGCATTGTTTCAGTTTTAAAATTTATTACCGGCATGTTTTAATTTAAAGCTTTTAATATTATTTATTCTTTTACTATATTCAACAGTTTCTTTTTATTTTGTATATCGCGTATGTCGTCTAAAAAACGTAAAATGGTAGCGGGACAATATGAAAAGTATTTATTTTCTATAGATTTACTTCCTATCAAGTGCATTTATACTATATATTTTTAAGGTACACAGTTGTCAGTGGAAGAACATCTTTCATTACTACTGAGCGAAGAAGCAAAAAAAGCTGTTTGTGATGATACAACAACTGTTGTAATTGATGCCGAAGAATTGCCATCATGGTTCGATGAAGTTAAATTTAAAAGGTATTTTTTTAAAATTAGTAACATATCTAGATATACCATTTGAGGCTCATTTATTAGAGTTTATATATATATATATATATATATATATATATATATATATATATATATATATATATATATATATATATATATATATATATATATATATATAATTTATTTCGATAGTTATAGCACACTGAGACAGATTTTACAACATAAATATTTTTAATCTATTAATTTATTAAAATGAATACTACTTTTATAGTTTTAGAGGTCAGACAATTAAGTAATGCGACAAAATTCAAAAATCGAGTATATTTAAAAATTAAGGTACATCGCTGCGATCCCCTTCAAAGTAGTCCCCTCCCGCATCTAAACACTTATTCCAGCGAGTTTTCCAGTTTACGTAACAATTCTGGAACACTTCTTGTGGGACCTCTCCGAGTACCCTCGTCACAGATTCTTGGATATCTTCAACGGAGTCAAAATGTCGACCTTTGACGAATTTTTTCATATAGGGGAATAGGAAAAAGTCGCAGGGTGACATGTCCGGTGAATAGGGCGGTTGTGGTAACGTTGCGATGCCTTTAGACGCCAAAAACTGAGAGACACTGAACGCACTGTGACAGGGAGCATTGTTGTGATGCAGAACCCAAGTCTTCGCGATCTCTGGACGCACTCTGAGCACCCTTTTTCGTAATTTTTCGAGCACATTGCGGTAGAATACTTGATTTACGGTTTGTCCAGGTGGTACGAACTCTTTGTGAACCACCCCTTTGCTGTCGAAGAAGCAAATCAACATGGTTTTCACTTTGGACTTGCTCATTCTCGCCTTCTTTGGCCTTGGTGCTCCAGGGGACAGCCACTGTTGGCTTTGTCGTTTAGTTTCGGGGTCATATTGAAAGAACCAACTTTCATCACCAGTAATAACTCGATTGAGAAGAGGAGGATCACTTTCAACCTGCTCGAGACAATCTTGAGCGATGTTCATTCATTGAGCGATGTTCCATTTTCGTGACATGCACTACTCGCGCGTTGTTACAAAACACTAAACAGCTGGCGAAGAAATGATCGTACGAGGGTGGTCAAGGTCTCAATCGAGAGAGTAGGGATCTGCTATTACGGTGGCGGAGTTACAGGTTTGCAATGTTACCACAGGCCGAGAAAAAAAATCGGTCGCATTACTTAATTGTCTGACCTTGTAATTTAAAAATAATGTTTTATAACATCGGTGGGCAAATTGCGGCTCCCAAAGCTACTCTGTGCGGCTCCCGAGACGATATTGGGTTTCCTAAACTTTTATATTAATAATCTACAGTAGTATAGTATGTACCAATATTAGAATATTTTATATATAAACGGGTAAGTCACATTCTCTTCTCAAACATCTATATGTATTATGTGTTCAAACTGCTGTTTAAGGCAACTCTACGGTTATAGACAGTCATTAAAAAAAATATGAAACTAAACAATTTTTGTTAATTAAGACTCACTGAAAACAATAAAAACAAATTCGGGAAGAGTGAGGCTCTTGAATATTCAAAAATGTATGAGAATTATTTTATGTGGTTCTTATTATCGAAGAAGTTGCCCACTCTTGTTATATAAACGAAAATATATATTATTATTTTAGATATACGTAGAGAATATATGTACATAATAAAAGTATAGAGACAAAAGTGTTTGTATAAATAATTTTTTAATATTTTTACATACATTTTGATAGTTAATTATGAATCTATCAGATGAATTAAAAATTTGATTTTTTTAAGACTAATTCATCGGTAATGGTCGATCTAATTTTATCTATTTTTTGCAAATAATTAATTTCTGTTTGTTTAAAATTGCTTTTATTTAATTTAGTTTTTAATTTACTCATAAGTGTTTGGATGACTATTGACTTGTTCCAATGCCTAGCTTGAACTGATCATATGTGCATCTTTCATCAGTACGCGTTGATGATCTTAATTGTCACGCATTTAAACTACAAATATCACCACTTCAGCAGTTACTGTTTTGAGACAATCTTTACTGCCAAATTTACATGTATTTGGTTCTTTGTGTTTTACTTGTACTATAAATAAACAAGTAAATTTTAAAATAGACGAGTAAACAATGGGTAAAATAACTAACGATTACTATTAGCAGTAGGTAGATATTTTTAAACTTGTCAGTATATGCATATACTTTCGAATATTTTTTTACATGTAAAGGTATTTATTTCTTACAAATAGTAGTGTATTTGTTATTTATAAAATATGATGATGAAAGTAGTGTTTCAGTTATAAATTAAAACTTTTTTAATTTGTTATTATGATTTAATGCAATTATAAAACCTATCACATCATATATATATATATATATATATATATATATATATATATACATATATATATATAAGAGAGAGAGAGAGAAAGAACGAGTTCATTAATTAATTTGTGAGTAATGATAATTTAAAAAAAGTTTCAGCATATTTTTTATATATTTTTATTATCTATTAATATATAATAAAAACTCACATTTCTCGTCACTTTGTCCGGAAGACAAAATCCTTGGCGACGAGAGTGTTTGCTTTGTCAACAGGAATAAATGTGTACTATACTTTTTCCTTTCATTAAAATATTCAACAAGTGATTAATTCGTTGTATTTTGATACGCTGATATGGATTTTTGTGGCAATGTCATCATTCTCGGAAATAATATTTTTTCACATTTTCTGTACACTCCAAAAAACACGCATCAGTTTATTAAAATGCATAATTACTTATTGAATATTTAAATAAAATAAAAAAAACGTGTAAATAATTATTTTGTGAAAGTGGATATAGTAAATATTAATTATTAATGTCAAGAATACTTTTTTCCCACTTTTAATACAAGATAACTCAGAAAATATTTTTTAAAAAAAAAACGATATTTCCATTCTACGAAATCTCTTTCTTCTTTCTTCTTATATATATATATATATATATATATATATATATATATATATATATATATATATATAAACCCACATTTATCGTCCTTTGTCCGTAGGAGTATTTATGGTGTCGATAAATGTTTGCTTTGTCGGCTTGTAGGTTTCAAGTTTAATTCATTAAATTTCGTTCTTAGGTATTTTTTGTGTTTAAATATATTATGTTGTAAAAAACAATAGAGAAATTTTTCTTTCTATGTTTCTTTTTATTTTCCCGTCAATTTTGATGGGTTAAATATTAGTAATGTATCAAATTATGAATGTATTTACATAATTCATAATTGTATATTGATAGGGTTATCTCCAGGAATCGACACAACTTGGTTGCTATTTTATCAGTAATTTTTGTTATACTATAAAAAATAAAACTGTATATATTTCAATATTATCATCGATTTGTTTTTTTTTTATAGTTGAATTATAACCGTGCACGTTTATAAATATTCGTTTATAAGTAATTTATAAATCGATTACAAAAATAGAGATTGTTTTTAGTGCAATTGTGAGTGATAAATTTAAATAAAATAATCATATATTTTTAAAAGTAATGTACTGCTATAATGATATTCTACATAGTATGGCAACCCAGTTAGAAAATCGCTGCGAGTTAAGGAATTACACTATTATATGAGTCATAAAGGTATTTGTTTGTTTTCATATAGTTGAAAGAATTTGAGTCATACATGTTTCAAAAATAAATTTACACTAATCCATGTGTGTTACGAACAATCTATTTTTTCATTTTGGCGACACGATTTAATGCACTATGTTAAAAATAAAATGACCTCTTAAAACTATTTTAGTGGTATTTTATATCATTCATATTTTGTATTATCTTTTACATTATAAATAAATCGGATAATTGTTCCGTTCGTGTGTTTTAATTTTCTGCATGAACCTCATACAATTATTGATCTTCATTTGTGGGACGATCCATCTAGTTAACTTTTCTTTCAATTTTTTTAATTTTCTTTTATTGATATGAGATACAACAGATAAAAAGTTTAACTCATTACTAAAGGTAAATAACTTAGGTTAGAAATCTGTTGATTTTGTGTAGTTTGAAAAAAAACTCTTGCTATTAATTTGATTATCTATTGTTTCCTTTATAACATGTTATTTTAATAATCTTTTTTTTTAAATTAGATAGTTTCATCATTGATTGTTTTTCTTGCGTTTTTTTGATTGTTTAGAAATATTTTTTAATTTTAATGTAAAGAAATCAGTACTTATCATTTGCCAGTTTTATTTAATACCTGCAAAAGAACATAAAGTACGAAAACGAAGTTGACGAACACTTTTGTCACCAAAAACAACTCTGTTGTTTGCTAATCTGATCAACGATCGGTAGATCCGCGTGGTGATATAAAAGTTATACTACAGAATATATTAAAAAAAATATTATTATGTACGTCACGGTGATTACCTGTCACCTACTGACAACAACAGTAATGTATTATATATATATATATATATATATATATATATATATATATATATAATAGTTCCGTATAATTTAATGATTTAATGTAAATGTATGATGTAATCGTATTCAGGAGAACTAAAATTAAACGCTGATAAAGACATTTAAAAATTAAATGATACGGAAATGGCTGTGATTGGACAAAGGACAAGAAAATAATTTACAATTATTTCAATGCGAAATTCTTTAACTATTGTATACAGAAACTGGAATTTTGTTAAAAAAAATTGATATCCCGTTAATATAAAAAAATATAAAAATATTCATTAAATCATATATTAAAAGTGTAACAATTATAGCATAATAAAAAAGCATATTTCAAAGTGTAGATTTATTTATTTTACTAATTCAAATATATATATATATATATATATATATATATATATATATATATATATATATATATATATATATACGAGGGAGGTCCCAGAAGTACCCGACCTAACAAAGAAAACACAAAAATTTTGGAAAAAAATATATTTATTTTTCAACATAATCTCCTTTCAGCTCTATACACTTTTCCCAGCGATGTTCAATAAGTTCGATGCCCTTTTTATAATAAGAACTGTCTTGATCCTCAAAATACCTATTAACTGCCGACATCACTTCTTCATCGTTGGGAAATCTTTGACCACTGAGCCATTTTTTCGAGTTTGGGAACAGAAAATAATCCGAGGGGGCTAAACCTGGCGAATAGGGTGCATGAGGTAGCAATTCAAACTTTAATTCATTAATTTTGGCCATTGCAATAACGGATTTGTGAGCTGGTGCATTGTCTTGATGAAACAACACTTTCTTCTTAGCCAAATTCGGCCGTTTATGCTTGATTTCTTCGCTCAAACGTTGCAATAAGTTCGCATAATACTCGCCGTTGATAGTTTTTCCTTTTTCAAGATAGTCAATGAAAATTATCCCACGCGCATCCCAAAAAACCGACGCCATGAACTTGCCTGCAGATGAAACGGTCTTCGCCTTCTTTGGAGCCCGTTCTCCCTTTTCAGTCCATTGTTTTGATTGTTCTTTTGTCTCGGGTGTGAAGTGATGGACCCATGTTTCATCCATGGTTATGAAACGGCGCAAAAATTCTGCTTTGTTGCTGTGAAACTTCGCTAAACACTCAATTGAAACATCTTCACGACGCTGTTTTTGCTCGAGTGTGAGCAAACGCGGCACCCATCTTGCACACAGCTTTCTCATGTCCAAATTTTCAGATAATATGCGATGTACCGCACTTTTTGAAATGCCTACTATGTCTGCTAGCTCGCGCACTTTCAGTCGACGATCATCCAGTACCGCTTTGTGGATTTTCTTCACCATTTCTGGAGTCGTCACCTCATTTGGTCGACCACTGCGATGCTCGTCTTGGCAGCTCGTACGGCCTCGTTCAAACTCTGCTACCCAATATTTCACTGTTGTAAACGAAGGAGCAGACTCACCCAGAGTAGAATCCAGTTCAGCTTTTATATTGGTTGGGCTGAGGCCTTTCAAATAAAAGTATTGTATCACGTAACGATGACCAATTTTCTCCATTTTCACAAATTCACTGAAAACGTTCACTATTGATGGCTGCCAAACAAATACTAAACAACGTGGCGTCCTGAAACTTTAAACATATGCTTTATAGATTGTGTACTTTCTAATACAGTGATATTTTTCAAACAACTACCGCCATCTCTAGGTCAGGCCGGGTACTTCTGGGACCACCCTCGTATATATTATATATATATATATATATATATATATATATATATATAGTCAACTCTTGGATCAGCACCATCATTATTCGAAAATTATCGTTATTTTAAGTGATTTTTAGAAAAAGAATACATATGAAATAATTGATTGTATGCTATTATTTAAATCATTAATAACACAAGTACGCGTCTCCCTATTATATGAAAACGTTTTGGATGACGTCATAAAAACGGATTGGAATAGTCACACTAAGATTTTGAGTCAAGCATGCCTGCCTGTCTGCAAGTCGTTATTGTTGCATGCCTGCTGAATGAATGTTGTGTATGCATGTTTCTCTCTAGGTTTTAATGTTCTTTGTTCTTTGTTGTTACTGGAATGTTAGCCTGTAAGTTATTGTAATGTACTGTTTGTTTTATTTTTGTTAACGTAAATTCCTGTCACCGGTTTTTTGAAACTTTTTCCCCGGCATCCGAACTCATAAGCTTACATAAATCCCCGTACCTAACTCCTGTCTTCCTTTTAAAACAGGCTGAAAAGCCAAGGCTTGGACCCCGTATCAATACCATTACCATATCAGTGTACAACACTCGCTGTAATTCTTATTCCAAACAATAAAATTCTATTTGATTTGATTTGATCTGATTTGTCACACTAAGACTGAAAATGGTCGTCACAGTTACTTTTGAGTATACACATTTTAACAATTTGTATGTATTCATTTATTTGCAGTGAGTAATTTATTAACTTAGTTTTCGAGTTTATATATATATATATATATATATATATATATATATATATATATATATATATATAAACTCTAAATAATGCCTGAAAATAAGTTTCACAAATATTTAATTTCTCTTCGTGTTTTCAATAAATTTTAATTTCTTTGAATTTGTTTCACTATTTTTAATTTATTACTAATATTTATATATATATATATATATATATATATATATATATTAGTAATAAATACATACATACATACACACACACACATATATATATATATATATATATATATAAAATAGTGAACCAAATTCAAAAAAATTAAAATTTATTGAAAATATTAAGAGAAATTAAATATTTATGAAACTTGTTTTCAGGCATTGTTAGTCCAAATTAGTAATTTCATAAAGTATATTTTATAAAATTAGTTATTTATTTAAAAATATTAATGAACTGATGTTCTATTTTAAAATTATCTTACGTTAAAACTAATTTACTGATATGTTAGTTATTATTTTAATTAAAAATTTGTCATAGAAAAAAATAATGTAGAAAAATTATGTGGAGTTTTTGTACATTATTCTATATATCGATGTTATTGAAAGATATTTGTTGTGAAATGAATGGATCAAAAAGTTTACAGTAAAATATTTAACTTTATATCCATTTTTTATGAAGATGTAATACAATTTTTACTTAAAATTGTGTCTGTATTGTTTAATATAGGCTTATTGGAGAATTAAACAAGACCAAATAGTTTTTTTTTATTATAAAACTTAAAAAAATACAATTAATGATGGCCGTGTTGAACATTTCGTTGAACAAATTCAGTTTTTTTTTTAAGGCTGGAACTGCTTCTTTATAGTATTTCAGTGATTTTTGTTTTCTTCTGTAATAGTTTTGTGTCTTTATTAATTTTTAGTTCTATATATATATATGTATGTATGTATATATATTAAAAAAAAATACACTACGATATAAAAATTGCTATATGCCTATATTTATTTTTTTTTACAGAGGTCAAGCATTTTATCAAGAAAATGTATTTGCTTTGTTTGTGGGTAAATTGTGTGGATTAATATCTATTCTTTCCATTCCATCAATCTTGAATATATTAGTGTTCACAAGGATGTCCAGTTCATGTGTGACGGCGTATCGTAGATACGTTGCAACAATATTTCACATGAATACTTGGTATGGAGACGATTTTTATCCAGGATCAAGGTTTGTTTATAATTATGTATATATATATATATATATATATATATATACATGTATATATATATATATATATATATATATATTAGTATGTCTATATAGTCATTCTCGTTGTTGAATGTCAGTAAGTGTGTTCCTCTTATAGACATATTGCAATGTAGTTGTTTTATAAAGTCGTACATTTCTTTGCAGTTATTATGATACCAATATTATAATTTTTCGTGAAAATTTTATGTAACTTCGGGTATCATCGTTAATAATAATTTAATACTTAATTTCTACACTTTTTTTTCTTTTAGTGAAATTTTATGGAACTATATATATATATATATATATATATGTATATATATATATATATATATATATATATATATATATATATATATATATATATATATAGTGTCGTGTATACGTTACATTATCATATTTTGTTATTATTTACATATCTCTTATTTACATTTTATTAGAATTTTATTTTTATAACACAACAAAAAATTTTCGTGGTATTAATCAGTCTTGCCGATTGAATATTATTATTATTATTATATATATATATATATATATATATATATATATATATATATATATATATATATATATATATATATGTATGTATTCATATAAAGATAATTAAAATATCTGAATATAGCGAAACATACTTTTTTGGTATACTATCAAACTTTATTTCCTATTCAATTTCATTTTTATTATTTCATATGGATTGGTCATTTAACCAAAAATATAACATTACTTTTTATTCAGTTCCCGGTTGCGTCTTATGATAAATGTTATTATGAATTATGAAATACGTTTTTTCTTTATTTGTTTTTGTAATCATCATTGTGCAATATTAAAATGATATACTTGCATTAAAATTGGAACTTAAATGCAAAACTTGGAACACTGGAGTATAACAACATTTTTATTGATTTGAGATATGGAAAATTCGATTTTTTTATGTTATATCATGTATAAATAAATAATATAAATCATGTGTTATATAATTATATTGGTTTCATATATATATATATATATATATATATATATATATATATATATATATATATATATATGTGTGTGTGTGTGTGTGTGAATGTATATTAAATGTCTGTTCAATTGTTTCCAGATATAGATGTATTTATGGAAATGTAGATTTTTGTAAATACTTATGAATAAGATTTTGATAGTTTTCCTTTTCTGTACTTTCATTTAAAGTTTTATGTATTTGGATCTAATATTTTTGAAGATTTTCCGTTTTTTGTTTAAGTGTTTTAAATTTATTTCACTGACAAGAAATGATTATTACTTTTCGATTATTGTATGTTGATTCATTATTCATTTTTTCTCACTGATACTACAACAAATAAAGTCTTTTCTAATGTACTTTCACATCATTTCTGTAATAAAATGAGATAAAAACGACAAAAAATGTGAAATAACAAAGAGATATTTCATGGTAATTCACTTGCTTAAAATCTATGTTAATTTTAAATATAAATGATATAAAGACTGAGGACGGAGTTATGAAATATAGAAAATGAAAGATAGGATATACTATGAAAGCACTGAAAATATTTCAGTTTTGAAAATGAAAACGGACTGAGAAAATTTGTAAAATTATATTTATTTCTACAAATTTAAACATTTATATATTTATTGTTACGGAAAATATTTCAGTAAGTCATTATTTCATTGGCTTGGTTTCAGACATCTGTTGATAAGCGTGTGCATTGTATTGTTTTATGTGAATACTTTGATAATTGTAGTATCTTTTTTGTAGTAAACGTACAGTTTGTGTTTTTTCTCGAGAAAAAATTATAATTTGTTTTGCTCATTTCTCGAGAATTATAGTGTTTTTGAAATTATTCTTGTATTTATCAACGATTTGTAACTGTTCATGTTTACTGTTTTTAATGCAATACATGGAAAATTTATAAATATACTTTTATTTACAACTTCTTAAGTAGTAATATACTTTTTATGTAACATTTTAAAGTACTATTTATTGAAAACGGTTTCATTAATTCTGAAATTTTATTAGAATAAAAATTCGTAGATAATTTTAAAGCCGTACTGCGTATTCCCAATATACATCTTCCCATACTGTTTCTGCACTGTTTTAAGTCATGTTATTTTAACATTAAGAATCTATTTTTCCTTTCTGTAGGTGAATATAGAAAGAATACACTGGTCGAATACTTTTCTCTTCAAATAAAGTATGATATTCGATTTAAATATTAAAGTGGTATATATATATATATATATATATATATATATATATATATATATTATAAGTTTATATATATATATATATATATATATATATATATATATGCAATGTATTATTTGTATTAATATAATATACTGTTAAATGTAGATTATGGAAGTCAATGATAGCCGTCCGGAAATTTCATTGTTCAGCTAGTCGAAGAGCATGTGCTGCAGGTTTCGGTTCAATAAATCAGAAAGACATGGCATTGACGCAGTTCGGGTTCATGGGCTACTCACTGGTTCGTTCACATATGTTAGGCATACATACTAAGAATCCTGAAGAGGTTGAAGGATTTGTACATTTTTGGAGAGTCATTGGATGGTTGTTGGGTATGGACGACAGGTAAATAATATATTTTTTTATTGAAATAGTATCAATTAAATTTGATCGTTTTTAATTTATTATTATGTTTTTTCATTTATTGAATTTGAACTGTTATTAAAGAACTACTTAATTACTTAGCAGAAATGAAATATAAAGAAAATGAGAAATTAAATTTAATATTATTAGGTAGTATTTATTTATTAAATATTTTTTAATCAGAACATTTTTGTGAAAGTAGGATCATTTCGAACACTTTTTCCTTCATAATGTCTATTCTGGACGAAAACGTTCTTTCCAATTTCGCTTCTTTGTATGTGAAATGAAAAAATAAATAAATATTTTAGAAAGAAAAAAAGAAAAATAAAATGATCTTCTTTGGGAATTAAACTTAGATTTGCCAATATCATACTACCGAGCCATTCATTCATTTAGATTTTTGGTTATGCATGTGTATATTGTGAACGTGTTGTGTGGTTTATATTGTTTTCGGTATATGATTTTTTTTACTAATTTAATTTAAATTTTTAAATATCAGATCTTAAGTAATCAGGATAACATTGTGTATTTAAAAAATTATAAGATGATATTCTGTCGTTGGTTACATGTGGTTTGCTTGTATTTTATGATTTATTTAAATGATGTTTGTATGCCAAGGCCTTGTTGTGCAAGCAAGCGGCAGTGCAATGAACTGTTTAAATGTGCTGCTTCACAGTGAAAGTTCTGAAGAATGAATGCACCTTTCTTTTTCCTTTCATTCGTAAAATATTACAAGTAAATTGTAATTAATGCTTAGTCTAAATAATAAAGGGACAGTCAGTATGCGAATTGTCGTTTTGAGTTTATATTATATATATATATATATATATATATTATATATATATATATATATATATATATATATATATATATATTTGAAAAGAGTACAATATGCTGAGTATGAAAATAAATAAAGAACAAAAAACATATCTGATGCACAATAATGTGAAATTTAACACATAATTAAGATGAGACGTTATTACACAAGAATTAAAAGTAAATTTATGTATATTGTCAGTAGTAAGAACGAAGTTTGTGTGAGAATAATGTTTGTCTATTTTAGAGAAACAATTTCCAAGTATTTTTTAATCATTTTAGTTCTCTTTTATATACAGTAATATGTCTTAAAAATTAAATTTATAATTTATATTCAAATTAAAAAAATAATTACATAAATGTAACTAATTTTAACGATTTGTATCAAACGAAATATTTAATCCAAATAAATTACATTTTGAGTACAGTTCGATATAATTTCAAATATTGATAAATTGAACGAAATACGATTATTATTTGTGTTGAATTACAGTAAAACGAAAATTTATATACATTGTATTACATCTGAAAATATAAAAAAGTACATATATTTATTCAACAAGTAAATTATACTGGTCGCTGGGTAATTCTTTACGCAGATTTTCTGAACTGAAATAAAATTTGGGATATTAGTCATCGAAATATTCTGTAGTGGGTCCTGTGCAGGTAGTTTAATTTTTGTTAATAAGATTGTGGCTTTTGAGTATATGTATTAGATTTTAATACAAGATAATTATTTATAGACATACATTTAATGATTATGTTATAAGTAAAAAGCTATTTTTGTATATTATGTAATTTACATAAATGAATTACTACCATAAGGTTGTGCTCTGAACAGGCCCGTATCTAAACTATCATATTCGAGGAGGAAAACACAATTTTTGTGGGAGAAAATTTTTTATGTCAAAATTGTTTTACCTCGTATCTAGAACTATACATATATATATATATATATATATATATATATATATATATATATATATATATATATATGAAAAATATCTATTTCGTAAAATTTTACTATTCAAAAAGAAGTTACATAATTCATATAATGTTACTAGTCAAGTTATTAAAATTCAATAATTTATTAAAACAAATTACAAGTTTATAAAATAACAAAGAAGTTCGTCTCGATTTAACATAATAATTTATTATAATTGCAATTTCACTAAAATATATCAGAACTATAGCTCAAAAAAGACTTGCGGGATGCGAAACTTACTATAATAGCAATAAAGGAATTACTCATAAAATATGTGAAACGGACAAGTGCCTAGTGTGCAATTTAAACGCGAATGAAACAATCCAACACCTACTAAGTGAGTGTCCACAATATGAGCCATATAGGAACAGTTTCATACGAGGCAATCAATTTTCAAATATAATGCTCATAAAGACAAAAAGTGAAGCAAAGAATATATTTTATTATGTAACTTCAACCTTGAAACTTCGATCATTCTGTCTAAATGAATAAACTATACTTCATATTATGCTCCAATACTATTAACATTACTGTACTATTTCAGTGTTCAAATTAACTTTTATTACTATTTAAATTGTAAAACTGTTTTATAAAAATAAGCACATGTAAAATAACACCAACCACCGTTGTAATAGGCCATTATGTACCTCTGATACAAATAAATATATTCAATCATAATTGAATTTTCCGCTTTGTCGGTGGAAACGTGCTCATAGAAACGTTTTTAATCATCAAGGTAAACACATTATGAAGATTCTTCCATTGATTCTCCAAGATTTTCAAATCTTTCAAGATTGGAGATTTTGTTAGAGGGAGCAGACGGAGCAACCGGGGGGTGGGGAGAATTTCCCTGGCTTCCGCCTGGATACGAACCTGTCTCTGAAGATAATACAATCGAAATGCGTATAAATGATTCAACTAAACAATGGCCAATTATTGAATATTTTGATAAAGATTTTTTCTGGTTTTGAGATAGAGTGCCTCATTTGTTCAAATGGACTGAATGTATCAAAATATAATCGTAATGTAATTAACTATTACTTAATTACCTGAAGAGATTGATGGAAGGACTTATTTTTTTACTTTTCCTTGCGCTGCAACCTCTGCCATAGCTTTTGCAACTGTTTCAGGATCACCCAAGAATTTCATTGACGTGACTGGTTTCATATTATCGTCAAGTTCATAGACAAACGGTATACCAGTCGGTAAATTCAATTCCATAATAGCTTCGTTTGATATCGAATCGAGATGTTTGACGATACCACGCAGGCTGTTACCGTGCGCTGCGATGATTATTGTTTTCTTTGCTTTTATTTCTGGCACAATAGTGTCGTTCCAGAACGGCAATGTCCTTGCGATTGTCAGTTTGAGACTTTCAAACATAGGGAAGTCTTTTTTGGGCGGATCGTTTCTATATCGCGGATCTTCGACAATTTGTTTGTAATATGGATTGCTCGGTTCCATGGGTGGTGGAGGTACATCAAAACTTCGACGCCATATCTTTACCTAAGTTTAGATATTTTTTAGATTGTAATCATGATGTATAAGTCAGTGATTCGTAACATTCTGTTTAGGATTTGTATACGAAATCGAATTTGTCAATGTCTAAATTGGGTTATTACTTTTTATTGACTTCTTTATTATTTGGGATTTATATTTTCAAGAAAGAACGTTCTATTCATTTGTAAATGAAGTGAATACCACAATTCTTTGTTAATTAAGAAAAAAATATATTCTGCTCGTCTTGTTGATCTAAATTAGCTGGCGTTTCGTTTAACTTTAATCAGACTAGTTAGGGTTTATTGCATGCGTTATTTTTTCATACCCATACTAACTTAGTGAGCTGCATGTTTTTTTGAATTTTACTGATGAAAAGTATTACTGTTTTATAATATTTATATTTTAATATTATCTACTAACAGTACAAGAATGTTTTTTTTTTTTATATATATATATATTACAATACTAAATTCACTTTCGCAGATGAATTCTTTTTTTACATCACAATCTATAAAAAAATTTTTCTGGTCAAAAATGTTTAATAAATTATTATTATTGATTTCTGAAGATGATGGTATCCTCACCGAAATGTGTATAAGAAATAAGCAAATATGATCAATAATAATTTATTACACATTTTTGAGTAGAACATTTTTTTTGTGAGAAAAAGAATTCAATTGTGAAAGTTTGTGAATATTTTCATGCGCCGCTCAGAGTGTTTAAGTTGAGTCAGTTTTTTGATGCAATAGACTGAACTATATCATCTAATATTAAAAGTAGAGATTATTGTTTAAAGCGAATGTTTTCCATGTTTGAACCACATGATTTGTACTAAATCATTTTTCTTTTTTATTTACATTTTATACTACTTAAAAATACACATCTTTTAAAACCAATTTGATTGATAGAGATCAATAGATGGGCCGATACGAAAAAAATAAACTTATGAGGTATATCGTATTGTTATATTAGTGTTCAGTTTTTTAATTCAACGTTTAATAAAGAGAGCCTGTTCTATTTGTTTCGGTATTATATAAAAACAGGAGAGATAATCTATATGGAAATAGCATGATAAATATATTTTACTATAATGGATATTCTCTTTCTATTCATATATTTGAATAATATTCGACAAAGACAAGCTGTGTTGTATAATAAAAAAAAACAGATTAGGTGATATGTATAATCTTATAAAAAATCACTCTTTATTTAATGAACGTTGCAAAAGAGAATCTTATTTATATGTACATTAAAAACTATCACTATGGATATCGATGTATGCTTTGATTCTTAAAACTATTCAAAAATGATTTAGCAAGCGTCCAAAATCAGTTTGAAGAAATGTAAATAAGACTGAAAAATGGCATATACAAAATTTCAATTCAATTAGTACCTTTTTTTTTAAAATTAACATTAAAACTTTTTCAAGACTATCTCTCTATACACACACAAACAACACACACACACACACACACATATATATATATATATATATATATATATATATATATATATATATAAAGATCATTAAAATATGTATTTTATATGATAAATGAATAAATTAATCATGTTTGTTATTGATATTCCAGTAGCTGGAAGTAATTAAACATGCTGTAGAATTGCTGCAGTTATTAATTACCTGTTCTTCGCCATATTTTTTTGCTGTTTCAATTTTGTCCATGCCTGTCAACCCACCATAATGTCTTTCATTCAAACGCCAAGTTTTTACAATTGGTATATTTGTTTGTCCACTTTCTTTCAAAATTGTTTCAAGTGTAATGTTCGCTCTCTTCAGAACAGACGTGAATGCCTTATCAAATTTCAAACCAGCCTTCTTAACTGACTTTCCTGCTTCAACCGCCTCCTGCTGTCCTTTAGGACTTAAATTAGCATCGTACCAACCGCAAAATAAGTTCTTTTGATTCCATTCGCTTTCGCCATGACGTACCATTACCACAGTATGAACCATTGCTGATTTATTATTGTTATTTATTTGTTTAAACAATAAAGAATGGCGGGTACCGGTTACAAGTTGTACAAAGGTTGTTCGAAAAATTTTTAATGCTATTTATTACACATAAAACGTCAGATTAGTTTGTTTACTTTGTTTTTGTTGTTTCATTTGAACGTTTAACGTTGTTAAGGTGATTTTGTGCCGAAAAATAAAATGTATGTTTAATTGTTTTTAATCTTCGAGAAGTAAGCAACAATTATAATTACACACCAATGTTAATAAAATTATATGTTTATTTAAATAGACTACTTGTACTGTCATTGAATATATATATATATATAAATTTATTTTTTTATCAAGTAAGTTTAGCTGACATTAAAAGTGAACTGATACGTTTGTGGCCATCTCTCTCTCTCCCCCTTTTCTTTTTTCTCTCTCTCTCTATATATATGCATATATATATATGTATACATATATATATATATATATATATATATATATATGTATATATATATATATATATATATATATATATATATATAAATTTATTTTTTTATCAAGTAAGTTTAGCTAACATTAAAAATGAACTGATACGTTTGTGGCCATCTCTCTATCTCCCCCTTTTCTTTTCTCTCTCTCTCTCTCTCTCTCTCTCTCTATATATATATATATGTATACATATATATATATATATATATATGTATATATATGTGTATATATATATATATATATATATATATATGTATATATTTAAAACTAAAAATAAACGAACTTGTTAATTGCTCAGTTTTTTAGTGTGTACAGAACGCGAAATTCAGAAATAAATAAAGCATATTCATTTATTTTCATTATACAATTTGTTGTTATATCTGGATGGATACAGTCTATAAAACTTAGATTTTATGGATGGTTCCAGAAATACAGCATTGCGTCATTCGGTTTTGTAATATTATTTGAAATTATGACTAATGATATAAAAGTCTCTATAGTTCTTAGGCAGGTGTGCCATTCATCTTCCACTTGTTACAGCACCGATGGCTAATATGTATTTGTATGGCGACTTTGTCTGTCTCAGAGCACTAAGATATACTAGAAAAAGTTTTAAGAATGGTGACATTGTTATCGAAATGCTTATAAGCCATTATAACATTTTGATCAGAAAAATATAAATTGTGTGAATGGAAATTAGAATTTCATCAGTGAGCTTTTTCGCCACAGTTATAAAAACTATTCTTACTAGTACTTATAAAAGAATTTATAGTTCTTTGAATACTTATTTTTTAGGTATATAACATAATTATTTTAATTTATTGCGAAAATACTATATAAATGCCAAATTTAATTTTTAATTACAGATTCAATATTTGTCGAGAATCTATATCGGAAACGAAAGAGCTTTGCGAAGGACTTATAGAAAAATATTTTGCACCTGGTGTACGCTCTACAGATCCAACGTTTCTATGTATGACTGCTGCCCTTTTACAGGGGATGTGGTATATGAATCCCTTCATCGGTATGGATACATTTTTTTCATTTCTTTTTCAACTCACAATGCCAGTTCAGTTATCATTAACGAATAGTAACAATAATAATATGGAATCGAATGGAAATATAAACAACGGAAATACTAAAATGAAAAATAACAACCATATTTCTAAGCATTGTGATTTAAATAAAAAACAGCCGATGAATTGGCGGAATCGTTTATTATTTATTTATTTGACTTTTATTTTAGATGTGCTTCTCAAATATAAACTGTTTCGAATGTATTTCAATAGTCAAATGAGATTAGCATTCTTTCTATTACAATATTTTCCTTTCTTGGCATATTATAGTTTTGGTATTAAAGCTTCGAATATTAATATTTTGAATACTAAAATATCTTCACTATAAGTGTTTATATATATATATATATACACGAGGGTGGCCCCAGAAGTACCCGACCCAACAAAGAAAACACAAAAATTTTGGAAAAAAATATATTTATTTTTGAATATAATCTCCTTTCGGCTCTATACACTTTTCTCAGCGATGTTCAATAAGTTCGATACCCTTTTTATAATAAGAACTGTCTTGCTCCTCAAAATACTAATTAACTGCCGACATCACTTCTTCATCGTTGGGAAATCTTTGACCACTGAGCCATTTTTTCAAGTTTGGGAACAGAAAATAATCCGAGGGGGCTAAATCTGGCGAATAGGGTGGATGAGGTAGCAATTCAAACTTTAATTCATTAATTTTGGCCATTGCAATAACGGATTTGCGAGCTGGTGCATTGTCTTGATGAAACAATACTTTCTTCTTAGCCAAATGCGGCCGTTTTTGCTTGATTTCTTCGCTCAAACGATGCAATAAGTTCGCATAATACTCGCCATTGATAGTTTTTCATTTTTCAAGATAGTCAATGAAAATTATCCCAAGCGCATCCCAAAAAACCGACGCCATGACATTGCCTGCAGATGAAACGGTCTTCGCCTTCTTTGGAGCCCGTTCTCCCTTTTAGTCCATTGTTTTGATTGTTCTTTTGTCTCGGGTGTGAAGTGATGGACCCATGTTTCATCCATGGTTATGAAACGGCGCAAAAATTCTGCTTTGTTGCTGTGAAACTTCACTAAACACTCAATTGAAACATCTTCCCGACACTGTTTTTGCTCGAGTGTGAGCAAACGCGGCACCCATCTTGCACACAGCTTTCTCATGTCCAAATTTTCAGATAATATGCGATGTACCGCACTTTTTGAAATGCCTACTATGTCTGCTAGCTGGCGCACTTTCAGTCGACGATCATCCAGTACCGCTTTGTGGATTTTCTTCACCATTTCTGGAGTCGTCGCCTCATTTGGTCGACCACTGCGATGCTCGTCTTGGCAGCTCGTACGGCCTCGTTCAAACTCTGCTACCCAATATTTCACTGTTGTAAACGAAGGAGCAGACTCACCCAGAGTAGAATCCAGTTTAGCTTTTATATTGGTTGGGCTGAGGCCTTTCAAATAAAAGTATTGTATCACGTAACGATGACCAATTTTCTCCATTTTCACAAATTCACTGAAAACGTTCACTATTGATGGCTGCTAAACAAATACTAAACAACGTGGCGTCCTCAAACTTGAAACATATGCTTTATAGATTGCGTGCTTTCTAATACAGTGATATTTTTCAAACAACTACCGCCATCTCTAGGTCAGGCCGGGTACTTCTGGGACCACCCTCGTATATATATATATATATATATATATATATATATATATATATATATATATATATTCTTCAGATTTTGACGATGTATTGATGATAAATATTTATCTTAAACTTTTTCAATTTGAACGACTCAGTGCCTTCATAACCATACATTTCCACTGTATTCTCTAATATAATTATCCTATTTATTTATTTTTGTCACTTTTTATGTTTGTAGGTCTAACAATAATTTCTATTTTTCATCGTTATTTTCTCCTCTTGGATAATATTCTATGTATTTCCAGTTTAAACATGTTGTTTGTGTTATTTTCTTTACTAATGTGTTTTCGTGTCTGTTTTACTTTTTCTTACTTATCTTTTTTATTTTCTTATTTATCTTTTTTTGTTTCTGTTCATGTGCATCTTGTTATACTTCCGATGTTATTTGAATGCTGAATTAATTTCGAATTTAATACTTATGTTTCGTAGATAAGAAATATACGTGGTATATGAGTTTATACTTTATATATATATTAGTATTGGTTTGTACATTACTTATTTATATTAAGGATTTGCTGTAAAATAATCTAAGTAGATAAATAAGATTATCAGTCAAGAATATTTCAAATTGTAAAATTATTAAGGATATAAAACCATAAGTAATATTAACATTTTATTTAAATAAATTTATTTGTTTGTATTTTATATCATACATTGAAGAGTTATCAAATATTAGGTTTGTAGGAAAATAATTGCGTTTCTTTTCCAGAATATTTACATTAATTTTTTTTCAATGGAAGATTCATTTCATTGTGTTCATGTTAATATCATTTTAAAGTGAATTTTTCGGTCTGCATTTTGGTGACGTCGAATTTGGTTCTATTATTAATTTTGATTTAAATCGGGCTATTGAATTAAAGATGGAAAAGAAGCAAATAAGAGCATTTTGTTTGTATGGGTTCAAAACGGGCGATAAAGGAGTAGAACCTGCTCGTAAACTAAACGATACTTTTGGTGTGGGTACTGTTAAGGAGCTTACGGTGTAATAGTGGTTCCAAAAATTTTGTGCTTGCACAAAAGATAGACGTTTAGTCATCAAACAGTTCTGGATCGTTTAAAACAGCTAGGAAAATCGAAAAAGAGAAATACGTACATGAATTTGAAGGTCACAAACCGCAATTATTTTTCTACCAATCTGATAAAAGTAAGATATTGTAAATTATACATGTGATGTTGCACTAATTTATATGATAATGCTCTAAGATTCTGTAATCATTTTTTACGTATGTTTAATTATATATATATATACAACAGTTTCAGTGTACACAATAGTTCATGTTTACTTCTATCATATTTCAGCGAAACTAATGATTGGTTCTCTTTTCGGATATTTAAAAACTATTTGAATGTATTTATGTTCTTGATAATCTTTTATATATTTGTTTAAGACAGTATAAATAAATAATATATGCTATGTTAAATTGCATCGGGTATTTAGATATATTATAGCTATTTTATTCTTAAAAGATTTTTGCCTTTTTTCTTCTATTAACAAATGTTTATGAAAATAAAAATAATTAAATAGGTATTTGAGGCTGGTGTGATATCCTTATAAGTTATATAATTTAAGAATTATCCCATGAATGTATATTTTTTTATTTAGTTATAAGAAAAAAATCCTTACTAAAAGGAACATTTGTACATGATCTGTTAATAAATTATTTGTTATACAAAAATATTTTTCATACAACTCTTGTGTATTTTTATAATACTCCACTGACTTATTGAAAGATGATACTGTCAATCAGGTTTGGTATATAAAATGGTATATGACAGGGGTGGGCAACTTTTTCGATAATAAGAGCCACATATAATACTTTTCATACATTTTTTAATATTCAAGGACCACAGAAAATATTATTTTAAAATTGTATTTAAAAATAATAAAATATAGTAGTCATACTCACTAAACCAAAATATGTTTAATCTCGACTCATTGAAGACTGAATCTTCATTTTTGCAGTTAATAGTTTAAACACAGTAATGCAGTTTGGACACATAATGCATATAGATGTTTGAAGAGATAATGCGATTACCCGTTTATATATAAAATATTCTAATATTGGTGCATTCTATACTACTATAGATTATTAATATAAAAGTTTAGGAATAATGGCAATGAAACACAATATTGTCTCGGAAGCCCCACCTAGTAGTTTTGAGAGTTTGACCACCGTTCGTATATGGCTTAAAAATAATTCTTAAATGAGTTTAATTTGTTATAACAAATATGCTTAGGGTCATTATTAAATTAAATGGGTTTAAGTGGTTTTTATATTTGTTATGGATCAAATTTTCATAAATTAATTCTTCTAGTATTTTAAAATAATATTTATATCTATTATTGGAAGATTAGCTATTGCTTGAATAACACAATATTGTGTATTGTATCTGATCTGATACATACTTAAAACTTCTATACATTATTATATAATATTTGTAGTATATCATAATGTATAAACATTTTACATAATACATTAATACTTCACAAAATAACTAATGTAAAGTAGAAACGATTTTTAATAGTTGCTGACAGATATATGTATATATATTAATCAAGACGAAGTTTTCATTCCACTTCTATCGTTCATATTGATAGGAATTTTGAATAATTTGACCTATAAATATTTGATTTTATATTATTATTATTTTGATATGTGAAATAAATATTTCAAGTCTTCAATAATTTATCATATAAGAATTAATTTAAATTTATGATTTGTGTTTGTCGAGTGACATAGTGTGTGTGAGTGCTTTTTTAATAGTGTTGAAATACGGATATGTAGACGAAAAACTGATATAAGTTATTGGGATGATAATGATGTTCGTTACATCCATATACATTTATATATAAATTCATATACATTTAGATCATTCAGAAATTGAGGATGATGTTTTTTTGATAGATTTTTCCAAGATAAAAAATATAGACCATTTGATGTTAGTAGTGGACACAGACGGAGAAAACTAAGTGAGTGATGTTTTCATTTTAAGTGTTTCATTTATTTTCATACTAGGAAAAATAGATGAAGATTAATTTTTAATACTAATACAAATATTGGAAATTAATTGTACCCGAGATAACAACAGAGAAATCAAAGTTGTTGATTTGATAAATCGAGTACTATGTGGAAAGAAATAAATTCGGAGAATAATGAAGAAAAGATAAAATTCAAACGGCAAATTATCGTGAGTATTTTGGATCTATGATTTCCTTTATCTCTTTATGGATTCTTTTCAGATGATTTAGCCTAAATTAAATTTGTGCTACTATTTCTAGAAAGATTTAAATAAATATTTTAATATAAACAAATTAATATAAACAAATTAATATAAACAGTAATTTAATATTTCTAATACATTTTATTGTAACTAGAAAAAAAATATTACTACGTTATGTCTAATATTGATTTTTCCATTTAATAATAAACCAATTAATATAATACTTGTTTTACTATGATTCATTATTTTTTGAATTATTAGGTGGTAACATGTAAGCATTAGAATTGGTACGGGTAAGAGCTAAAATGGTTCATAATTAATTTTGAAAAATATATAACTTTATATTTGAAAATCTAATAATTTGTTTCTTGAAAACATTTTTATTCTTAATGAAAAAGAACGTTATATTACTTATGTTTTAAGTGAATGTATTAACTTGTGAATATATTATCTTTCCTATATGAAGTACTACGTTTGAAGTAAAATAAATCACACATAAGTGAAATATATTAAATACATTTCTCATACACGTTCCCGATATCATTGAAACAATTATCTGGAATTTACAAAATTAGTGAAACTATGAACTAGTGACTTTTAAAATAAATAAAAAAATACATACAGTTCAACAAAAATGATGTCAACAAAGGGGGTTTAATCATGGTAGACTTGATAAATCATGATAGACTTATTTAAATTAATAACGATTATTGTTCTTCATAAAAAATATGAATATATATATACATATATATATATATATACATATATATATATACATATATATATACATATATATATATACATATATATATATATATATATATATATATACATATACATATATATACATATATATATACATATAATAATGTATCCATTAAGAAATTGTTTTGTAATAATCATTTTGTTCTCTAAACTTTCACGTACGTTTAGTTATCTAAGCGTTTTATAGAGTAGACGTGACTGGAACTTAAATATTTTATGCATAATTGTTTAATGAAAGTTAATATTTAATTATTTATATGTCTACCTATCGATATACCTACCTCTCTTTCTGTATATCAATGTCTTCCATCTATCTATATATGTATTATAAGAGAATATTAAAGGTACTCGTCAGGCAATTTTTTAAATAATCATTTTAAAAACATGTTTTATTAAAACATTTAATAACAAATATTTTAAAATCTATTTTCTTAAAATAATATTAAAAGACCTATTCATTATAAAACTTTAGAATACATGCGACTTTAATTTAATTAGTCAAGAAAGATATTTTATGAATGGGTAGTATGGGTTTATTAATAGGTGCTATAAATAAAAATAATGTGACATCATAAGTTATGTTTAAGGTAAAGTAAATTTATTTTGATTGTTTCTTTGTTAATATTTTGAGCAATACACAGTCTGGTAAGAGAAGATTACTTTTTAATCCACCCGGTGTTCTTCAGTCTAGAACACTTAACTTGCATATATTGAAACATCTATCTTTAGGTAGTACTATTCAAACTTTACTTATATGTGATGGATAATTCTCTCTGCACATATTACATCAAGTTACCATTTGTGCTGGCTACCTATACGCTTGAAAAATCACCAACGAATACCGACGTTCAGTGCTATGAATACCGCTATATAATTTGCTGTGATAGTTATCAATACGACAGCACTCACTATGATAAAATTACATTTTACAAAATTATTATTAGTTCATAATTATTATAAGTTTTGAAAAATAAAACGATACTTTTAAACAATAACATTTTTAATTGTGTGTATACATTGATATATAATTAATTCATAATTTTTTGTACATTTGCTAAATTAAAAGTATAAATAAACTAAAATAAATAATAATCTAAAATAAGTCCAATTTGAATGAGATTTAAACAGATTTTATAATAAGCGCAAAGAAAAAAATATTATTAAATAAATTTCTCGATCGAATAAGTTTTTTTTTATTATGTATTTTTGGTTTTTCTTTTATTATCTGGTAATATGTTAACGTAAGATTTATTGAATCCAAATGCACTGAACGCAAGAATTGGAAAATAGTTCATTATGAAAAATGCAAAATTTACTAGACAGTTTAAGATAAATTTCCAATGGCGATATTTGTAATATTTTATGTTACAGTCAATCATACCATTGTACAACATACGTTTGTATGTGGTAAAAAAGAGCTCTTGTCCTTCATTTAAATCCAATTTAAATTTCTTAACATATGGATAAGTTATTTTACATAAATCTTCGTACTGGTCCATTTCATGAATTGGTTCACTTACATGATACAGAAATGCCATAAACGGTTCTTTGTAAATGAATGGAATAATATACCAATACGAATCAAAAACAACATCGATTATGTTGATGAAAGCCGGCTCAGTACACCGAGTTGCAGGTCGAAATACTGTATATAGGACTACTTCACAAATTTGTTTTGTTTCTTCTATCGAAGGTCTACAAATATTGTACCTGTAATTAGATAAGTTTGACTAAAATAAGGAAATTAATTAAACGTAAAATTCAAAGATAACCAACTCTTACGTATCTCAATTATTTTCATATTAGATTTTTTCTCTCTCTCTCTCTCTCTATATATATATGTATGTGTGTATGTGTATATATATATTTATGTATATATGCATGTATATATATATATTGTATGTATTTATGTATGCAAAAAACCGCATATATATATATATATATATATATATATATATATATATATATATATATATATATATATATATATATATAAGAGAAAAAGAAATAGCTTAGCTAGAATAGAATGTGTTGCAATTTTTTAAATAACTTGAGAATCGATAAGACGATACCGGTAATATTTGTTTGATAGATTTGGTAGAAAATTTCTTTGAAATTTAGTTATTATCGAAGCCGTGTGCAGCCTGCATACACACTTTTATTAATCAGTAATTTGTTATCAACTCAGTAATTTGCAAGTGTCAGTTCTACGTAGAGTTTGCGACAATTATTGTTTAAACAATATAAATCGAATTCAAATTACGAATTTAATTAATATTTGGTTACAGAAGATTAAAGTGAACGGTTCAATGACAACTCCACGTTATGTTGGTTGTTAGAGAAGTGTCTTGTTTTATATAACAGTTAAGGTGTTTGAGAAATTCATTCGCTCATTGTCCAGGGTGCTTGTGCATTAAGTGTAACGAAAATGTTGAGTTCAACTTGATTTGTTACAACTTTATAATGATTCAATACGCAGCGAATTCTAAGAGCACATTGACCTCAATCTAAACTTATTTTCATACGTCTGAGTGTGTGGCAACAAAACTGCCACTACTGGTGTAAAAAAACATTCAATAATAATACCTATAATCTTTATCCGACTAAAAAGTTTCCCTACGGGTTGGTATATCCTTGATTGGAAATATCAGTCTGTTATTTATTAAAAATACCCAAAAACTTCTTCAGAATTTCTCCGCGAGTAAATTGCAATGAAGCCGTTACAATATGCAAATATATATAATAAAAACCCACATTTCTCGACATTTGAGAACAAAGTCCAAAGTGACGAGAAATATTTATCTATGGCGACGAAAATGTTTGCTTTGTCAGCTCATAGGTTTCAAGTATAATTCATTAAGTTTCGTTCTTATGTATTTTTTATGTTTAAATATATTGTGTTGTAAAAACCAATAAACAGTTTTTTCTTTCTATTTTTCCCACAATTTTGACGGTTTATGTACAAGTTATACAAGATTGGTATCCATCATCATGGACATTCATGTCTCTCTCTCTCTCTCTATATATATATATATATATATATATATACATATATGTATATGGATATATATATATATATATATATATATATATATATATATAAATCAGAGACTAGAATCGGAATAGAAAACTAAACAAGTGTGTAAAAGCAAATATACACAGCATTCTTTAAAAGAAGTATACATCGTTATAAAGCTAATTTTAAAAAATAAATTAATACAATTAAAATATAATAATAAAGAACAAACGAATTTCCAACATAATATATAACATTCTAAAAAATGTAAATAAAAAGGTGCTTCAATTAAATAAACTAATTCGTCACTTAAATTCAAATATGGATGTCTTATGCACACACACACACATATACATACACACATACATATACTTATACATATATATATATATATATATATATATATATATATATACATACATATATATATATATATATATATTAAAATAAAACTTATTAACAAAATAAAACATAAATATAAATTTTATAATATTAAAAACCACTTTAAATCTAATTAACACAATCTAACCGGATTACATAAAAAGATATGCAAAAAATATAAAAAGATTACAAGTATATTAATCAAACGGGCCCCATATTTAAAAGTAGATTGAAAAAACACAAATGGCATAAAATGAAATAAAAACAAATCAATATTATCAGAACAGAAAAAGATAAAATATAAAATAAAACATTATAGAAAAATTAAACATAAAATTAAACATTATAGAAAATTTAGCATTGTATAAAAATAACTTTAATCTAAAAAATCAATATTAATAGAGACAAGATATTCAACACATTATTGTGTAAACTACGCTCTCTTGTAAATAATATATAATTGGAACTAAGTGTGTCAAAATTTTCGTAAATTAACAAGTTTTCTAAAAAATATATTCTATAAGTGGTTTGACGAAACCAAGACCAGTATGATAAAATACTGTATCCTAGATCAGTGATCTTCAAATTTTGTCGAATCATGGAACCCTAAAGATAATATATTTTTTTGTGGAACTCATACAATTTCAAGAAAACTCAAGATGCGTACCTCTCAAATATTGAAAATCAGCCATCTTACAAGATCAAATTCTATTATTTACATCTGACTAAGTGAGGTCATAAAGTGTACTCATAAATACAGTTTTACTGTATAATAGGTATAAATACATTTTTAATTCGTAATAATAGGTATTTATAGAAGTAAAAGAAATTATTATAAATTAACTATTTTGAATTTTTAGCTTTTCGGTTTTTTTTCTTCGAAAACTCTTTCAAATTTTGACTTTGACTTGCAGTACCTCTGAAGAGGATGCACAGAATTCTAGGGTTCCGCGGAACACAATTTGAAGAACACTGTTCTAGACTGTTATTTGATAAAAGTAAGAAAATAGTAATATTCTTATGTAATTTGGTAATCAATAAAATAAATATGTTATGTTTTTTATCAATCCAGTTGGTTTAGAGAAAATTCTCGGTCACTTTGTATTTTAAAGTTCATATAAATATTTAAAAATAAACGTACCTGTCATCAATACCCAAAAGCCATCCTAATACTCTCCACATGTGTATGAATCCTTCAACATCCTCATCCGATTCATTTGATATTCCAAATTCTTTTGATCGAATTAATGGAAATCCCATAAATCCAAATGCGGTTAAACACATTGCACGATGCGAAATTTGTTTAATATTGTTTTTGTTTCCTCTTATACTTGCAGAGCGATGCAATTTACGGACACGAATCATCGATTTCCATCCTCTGTGTCAAATGAGAAGCTATATTTTATTTAATGTTGTGCAGTGAATCTTTAAAAAAATATCCCATGCAATAATCTATATTAACTCGACTTCTAAACGTTCAACATTTGAATCGAACACAAAACTGCTATTTTATTTTTTTTCATTGGCTATTATCATCATTAGTTATTATGAGTTTTAAACAATAAATAATAATGTGTTGATTATTTGGTTTGTCGTTCAAAGATGTATTAGTTATGTTAAAAATATTTAATTTTTAAAAATTGAAATCCTATGATATGAAATAAGTAATTTATAATGAAAATATTATAACATATTACCGATTTTACCCTTTCGTTACTAAAGGGATACATATGTCCCACGGATTTTCAAAAAATCTTGTATATAGTGAACCCATTATTGATTACTGATAGGATAAAACTTCCCAGGACTATATCTTTTATCCAAGATGTCTATTACTTCTTGGACAATAATTTTGGTCAAATTTAACTACATTTTATGTAATTAATTACCATTTACCGAAATTAATAAAAACAAAAAAAATCGTATTAGAAGGGTTAAAATGCTCTTTAGTATATATTCTATAAAAAAACATTCCTATTGTAAATTACACTATACTTAATTATGCATATATTTGATTATTTCCATATTGGCACACTATGAAAATTCATGTATAAAATTCTATAAGTGCATATTTTAGTCACAAGAATGCGATTTGACATAGTGAAAGATTTAAAAAATTGAAATAATAAACCAAGACCATGTGATATAGATAACTCTAACTTTAAAGTAGAAATTTAATGTTATAAATGCGGTCTGGGATAGTATCTTTTTAGCATCGAGAATCATCAAAGTCCAAATAATAATAATTGTATTTTGTTTTATTATTATTTATGAACGATTTTGTTGCCTGTATGCATGATTTAGTATTTTTTTATGAATTGTATTATTTTTTTTATATAAAATACTGAATAACATTTAAGTTCATAATATATATTTGATTGTTTTTATTTTTAATCTTTCAGTGCAGTGGTGTCAAACCTATATATGTACACGGACCACCGAATCCATTTAAAGAGAGTCTGCGGGCCGTAGACAAAAAAAACTCATCCAAAAAATATTTAACGAGCAAAAAAGGTCTTTTATTTATATTCGGAAATAACTCGTTTAAATTTTAAATTTATTTATTCTTTAATGAATTTATAAAAATCGAAAAAATAAATTAATTTTAGGCATTATTATCATAAAACTGTGTTCCTTACAATATACTTCTGTAGTTTGCTATATTTTCAAAATGAATTTTATATTTTTTAAAATTCCATTTTATTATTTTAATAAAATCAACTTCAACTTTTGGGCCGCAGACCACATTCTAGTCTCGCGAGCCGCATGTGACCCGAGTACCGCGTGTTTGACATCACTATCTTAGTGTATATTCACACGATATTGAACCGAAATTCAGTGGTCCAATCAGGTAAAATCAATTTTTTTTTGTTTTCAAGATTCTAGTCAGGCAGTGAATTGCATTTGAAAGTAATTTGATAAGACTTTTCAAATTATGTATTAGTGGATTTAATGTATTAAAGTTAGTCACTTTTTATTATTGCTGAGTATAAATAAAAAACAACTATTAAGATAAACAAACTGAAAAATATTATTATTGAACCTTATTTATTCATTTAATTAAAACCGTTATTAAAATGATATAAAACATTTTTATTAAAACGACATAATAATTATCGTTAATAACCGTAAATGAAATAGCATAGTTATAAAAATAACAGCTATTATCATTAATTACCAGTTCAAGGAAACGTGTTTAAAACAATACTTATATATGTTGAATATGACTGTTTTGTCAAACTGCTTTAAGTGAAAATAAATAAAAAACAATGTATTTAGTTCTATTTTGATAAAAAGATTTATTATATATGCTATTTATTATCTTTGTTTATCTGTTAATATTTTAATGAGCTGTTGTGAAAGTAAATACAGATTTCAGTTAATAAGAAGAATGCGATTATTGAACAAGTTTGAAAAATTATTTAATCAGTTATGTAATTTTATTTTTATTTATTACTTATGATAGTTTTGGGAAGCCTTAGAAAAGACGAACATCAACTTAATAAAAGCCGCGAAACAGTTATATGAACAGAGTAAAACCAAAGTTCGATTAGGAAATAGAACATCGCAAGAATTCGAAATAAAGGACTGAAACAGGGATGCTGCCTATCACCAACATTATTTAAAATATACTTGGAACAAGCACTTAATACATGGAAAAGGAAATGTAAAACCATGGGTGTTCCTCTTGAAGAAAATATGATATATACGTTATGTTTCGCTGATGACCAGATAATAATAGCACAAGATTATGACGATGTCGAGTATATGACTCGAAAAATCATTGAAGAATATCGTACATGGGGTTTGGAGGTAAACATCGACAAAACTCAATATATGTGCATAGGAGGTACACAACAAGATTTAACGCTAAATACGGGACAAGTTATAAAACGATGCGAAGAATATAAGTACCTAGGAATGAACATAACAAGAGACGGAACTATAGATAAAGCCATTAAAGAAAGATGTACACAAGGCAGAAAAGCTACTTCCTCATTGAACAGTGTACTATGGGACCAGAGCATCTCAAAATACAATAAAAGGAGAATCTATAACACCATAGTAAAGAGCATAGTGACATACAGCAGTGAGATATGGCCGCTAAAGAAAAGATCAGAGAATATGCTATTGACAACGGAAATGGATTTCTGGAGAAGATCGGCAGGAAGATCAAGAAAAAAACGGATTAGAAATGAGAAAATTAGAGAAATCATGAACGTTGACACCACCATAGTGGAAGACATTCGAACTAATCAATTGAGATGGTATGGGCATGTTCTATGGATGCAAAAAGAGACTTCCAAAACAAGTGCTCTTATGGAACTCCCAAGGTAGAAAAAGACAGGGAAGACCGAGAAGAAGTTGGTCAGAAGGAATTCGAAAAGAAATGAGAAAAGGGATCTAAAAGAAGATCAATGTAATGACAGACGGCAATGGAGAATGGATATCGGAATACGTCGTAGAACGTTATAAACCGTATATATATATATATATATATATATATATATATATACATATGATAGTAATTTAATTTTGTATTGTATTTATCAAATTTTCTATGAATCATTTGTAAAAGGATAGAGACTTTGATTTGAAGAAATCCCCAAAACATATTTCATTAAATTAATTTAATTTTGTCATGTTCAGTTGATTTTGTAAAAAACGAAACAGGATGTAATGAATAATGAAGATTTATCAGGATTTCGCAATTTAAAACATCTAATTTTAATTTTATTATTATTTCCATATGAGCTCCGATATTCTTTTAGTGAAAAATTACACATCTTGTATTCATAAACGGTGTTCTTTTAACAAGCAGCGCTTCATTTAATTGATTTAATTGTTTGTAAATTATTTAGAATGTTATTTTCTTCATATTGAATGAGTTTTTATTCAAACAAATTTCTCAAGTCCTACAGAAATCATAGTACAAACTAATTCTTAAATTTTACTTCACAAATTTTACGAATTTCTTGATTCATGATTCGTTCAGAATTTTTAAGCGAGACGAGCCGTGAGCTCTATTGCACGGTACTTTTTATGTGAGAGGGAAGGCTTAAAGTCTAACGGTTTATACAAGAAGATGACTGAATATATACAGATTAATCACAGTGACACCTGAACGTCATACTGTCAGAATCGAAGTTACTTTTCCATTAACTCAATGTGTTTATATCGATTATTCTTATCAAATTTCGCGAAGTGTTTATATAATAATATTATGTGCTATAAATAGCTAAATAAAAATATTATCTTTAAAAAAATATACCCAACTTACTCTGATCCTGGTTCAAAGCTAGAACTATACCAAACGAGTAAATGTTTTATTGTTCCAACGTATCTACGATAGGACAAGAGCGTCTTACTCGACATACCCGTAAATTCTATCAATGGTAGTCCTTCTTGCATAGATAACAGAGTAATAAGTCCGCATAAATGAGATGTGAATATACCATAAATATTATCTCGAACATATTTTTGGCCTCTGTAAAAAAATAAATAATGAATTAATATATAAAAATTATTTAAATCTTTCGATACAAGAACTAATTGAGTTTCAAACATTTATTACAAAGTAAATAAAAATATTTAATTGTACAATGGAAATAATATTATTATTAAAGTGATGGTTTTATTTTTTTTTTATTTTATTTTTTTTTGATGGTAGTATTTTTATTAGTTGTTTAATTAATTACTTATCTGAAAATGAATTTCTAGTAGCAAATAGTGCTCGGTACGATAATACATAACACAATTAGAGTATAAAAAATATTAGATTGGTGCAAAAATAATTGTGGTTCTTATCATTGTAAGTTTGGTTCCGATTTTTCTAGTTACCCTTATATTTTGTTAGTCATGTAATACATCATTGTAAATAATGAAATTAGCACTACTGATTTCAGATTGTGTCTATTGTTTTCATTTTTTAGTATTGTTGGATATAACCTCTTAAATTAGGCATGAAAAAAAAAGAAAATTCACTCGATTTTGTTGTATGAGTTTTAAATTGGGATGTAAAGCAACATAAACTGCTTGAAATATCAAATTTGTTTTTAGCGAAGAGTCAATTAGTGAACGTACAGTTCAACAATAGTTCCAAAAATTTAGAAATGGAATAAAAAGCTTCGATGATAATGAGGGTCATGGACGTCCGTCACCTATAGACAATAATGATTTAAGAACCATTATTGAAGCGGACTCATGTAAAACAACTCGAGAGGTGCCAGAAGAACTCAATGTTGATCATTCAACAATTGTTCCACATTTGAGCCTAACTGGAAAAAAAGCCGAATAAATGGGTTCTATATGAACTAAAAAAATTTAAAAATACATGAGAAGTTATATCGATTACGGCCAGCATTAATCAATCGAAGAGGACCAATTTTTCTTCATGACATCCCATAAATGACTTTTAAAAAAATTAATGAACTGGGATATGAAACCTTATCTCACCCACCTCATTCTTCGGACCTGTCTCCGACAGATTATCATTTTTTTTAAACATTTAAGTAATTTCCTACGAGAGAAGGTTTTTAAGGATCGAACATCATCTCAAAGGCTTTCGATGAATTCTTTAATCCCAGGACTCCAGAATTCTAACTTGTAAGAATAAACCAACTTGTTTCCCGCTGGGAGAAATGTTTGCAGGCCAATGGTCTTTATTCTGTTTAATAAATATAATTTTAAACTGATATATGCGTTTTTATACTTGATACGTAAAAACCGCAATTATTTTTGCACCAAGTTAATATTTGAAAAAATATTAGGAACACAAATATGCGTTTGTTCTAGATAAACATCTAATAAAAAAAATAAAAATTGATTAGTGTAACGTAAAGTACTTGAAGTAACAATGAAAATAATAATAATAATATTATCAGTAGTATATGGTTGATTAGAGATAATTTTTATGTACTAGAAATATATAAAAACGAATTAATTCTGTTCATTGATATCTAGATAAATTAATTTTATTGTTTACACAATAAAATTATCGCATAAAAAATTCTGCTACGTAATTAATAGAGTTTTAATAGAGAGATTAATTTTTCGCTTGATTCCAATTTACAGTTGCACAAAATATAGAAAGTAAAAATATTTAGAAAAAATGTACGAGTTGATTTCTGTACAAACAGTATACATATATCTGTTCTCTTTACAATTACAAGTTCCAATAATCAATTTTAATAGATGATATTACATATTTTGTGTAATTTTCAGTACATAAGAATCTAACTGAAAATTGATGTGGTTAAAATTTATTATTTTCATTCATATAATAGTTTTTTTAAAAATAAACTTGTAAACAATTATCTACTGTACCGTTTAAATTTAATGTCATCATACCACGGTGGCATTAGTTCATCATCTGGTATGATATTTAAACTTGGATCCATATAATCACACAACATTCCACCTTTTTCATCAAATATCAGTTCCAACTGTTCTTTGACAGAAAGAATATTTTCTAAAACAATTATAAATAAAAATATTAATGGTACTAATATTTATTTCGTTATCAGGAATGAATATAATTGAAAATCAAAACATTTGTATAGTTCAGAATTACATTATTGTGGCATATATTAATTTTAAATAGAAATAAAAAAAATGCATATAAAGATCTCACCTTTTTTGAAATTCTCACTGCTTTTATTTTCCATTATGAATTATTATTGGACTATCAATATTAATCCCAAATGTAAAATTGCATTTAATACACGTTTTTGTTTTTTTATTCACATATGACTTATTTTTACAAAGACATCGAATATTTTGTGTAAAAGTATTCAGTTTTAAAAATAAATTCTTTCTGGAAAAAGTTATGAAATGAATTTCACTTTTGATAAAAGATTAATATTTGAATTATTAGTATTTATACTACGCTATGATTTCAATAATGGTTTATCTGAAGATTTAGCTGAACGTTTTTTGCAGTTCATTTATGAAAATTGATTTATTTTATACTTTTTTCGTATTATAATTTATATACTTTGTTATTGTATTATATATTTAAAAATCGAGATTATATACTGTAAATATAGAGTATTAAAAACGCATTTGTTGTTTCTATACTTACAATCAGTATAAAAATATTTTTAATTAATCTGACCTTTCTTTTATAAATGATGTCAGAGAACAGAGAATATGAGGAAAAAACAATTTTTGTCCTCATTCTAAATTAGTAGAAATAAAAAAAAATAGATTGGCTTACTTCTCTGCAATGTATTTCTAAAGTTGTTTTCTGAGTATAATAAATTTTGGATCCATACTTTTTTAATTAATTGTTTTTTATTATCATTCACACTGATTTTAAGTATAAATTGGTTTGCTTTAAATTGAATGTATTACGTTTAAATATATTAAAATGAAACTTTTGTCCACTATTTTGTTTTAGCAAATATTCCACTAATAATGTAAAATATCTAAACAGTTTTAGGTAATGTCGATTTTTTTTTGATCGTTTGAATGCATATTTTTATTCTAATATATATATATATTTATATATACATATATATATATATATATATATATATATATATATATATATATATATATATATATATATATATATATATATATTATAGGTATATTTCGTGTATTGAAATATAAATTTAAATTTTTTTACTAAACAAATATAAGATGTTATCAGTAAAAAAACCGAAAAAATACATACTTTTAAAGTTTATTGTCTTGTTTGCTACCGGTTTGAATCACAAATGTTATTACACTGTTCGAAAATTCACAACTACCTGCTAATAAAGTGACTAGTTTTTGCTTTAATTTTATAAATAGATAACAAAAAAACACCTAATATTTATCACAATAAAATTAAATTTTGTACAGCGAGATAAAAATATCAATAAAATATATTTTTAAAATTTATTATAATAGCACTGAATATGCTGTTTTGATATATGTTCTCGTTTAATATTTGTAATAATGCAGTAATGACTTTTCAAACACAAAAGAGTTTTAAAATTTAAAATATATATCTTTGTATCTGAGTTATAAAATCAATAAAATAGATTTGAAATTACTCATTCCATTTCTATTTTTGCAAATAAATTACTACAACTAAACTGTTTCAGTTTTATATCTCGAAGAACAGCACGTGCATGAATCAATCAAGTTATATACATGTGCACGTAAATAGTCTTAAACAAAAAAAAATACAAGGTCTTGGATTTAGTTACGGTTTGGTGAAGTTTAGGTATTGTTTATGAACTTGAACATTCAAATAGACGATAAAATGAATATGTTATATGCGTTTTGCTTGGGCTGATAGACATGAAAACTGGTTTCTATTTCACGATATAACATTCTAATGTAGGATAGATCAGGGGTGGGCAACTTCTTCGATAATAAGAGCCGCATGTAATACTTTTATTACATTTTTGAATGCTCTAGAGCGACAGAAAATATTATTTTTAAATTGTATTCTTAGGTTGGTAGAAAAATGATTGCGGTTTATGATCTTCAAATTCATATAAAAAACTGCAATTATTTTCCTACCGATCTAATATAAATAATAAAAAATATAACTATATAGTAGTCCTACTCAACAAAGTAGAATATGTTTAATCTCTACTGATTGAAGATTTTGAGCCTTCATTTTTGCAGTTAAATGTTACCGAGACGATGTTAAAAGTTGCATTTTTAAAGATATTTTTCTCAAAAATTTACACTGTAACCTGTTCCGAATTTGTTTTTATTGGATTCGTTAAGTATTGATCAACAAATTTGTTTAGTTTTATATTTTTTTAAGGATTGTCCATAACTGTAGAGCCACCTTAATCAGCAGTTTGGACACATAACGCATATGGATGTTTGAAAAGATAATGTGAATTACCCGTTTATATATAAAATATTCTAATATTGGTACATATTATACTGCTACAGATTATTAATATAAAAGTTTAGAAAAAATGGCAATGAAACCTAAAATTGTCTCAGGAGCCGCACAGAGTAGCATTGAGAGTCACAGTTTGCCCACCCTTGGGATATATTAAAGTAAAAAAAAGTATGAGGAAGTTTTTATATTAATCTTACACTTTTGATATATGATGCAAGAATATTTCAATGAAATTTCGTTTTGATTATTTTGTTTATATAATAGGTATCCATAAATATGAAAAATCAGATTTACATTGAGTGCATCAAATTTACTCGTTTAGAAACCTTTACAGAATTTTGAATAGAAGAAGACATTTAAAATTTTTAAGATAAATTGTATTCTAATTTGAAAGAATTACTCTTAAGGATTTTTAGAGAAAATAAGAGAGAAATTGCATTTATTATTCTATTAAACCTTTTAGTTTCTATCGATAGGAAACCTGTAATAGTAATGATTATTTTATCGATATTGAAGTTAAAAATAAAAAAAAATAATTTATCGAAATAAAAAAGCATCGAAATATCAGAAATTGAGACGGGGTCCGAAAAAGGGTCTTGTATCTTAGTTTGTGTCAAAATTATAAGCATATAAGAATTTATTGAGGCACGCGACCGATAGCTCGCGGCATAAATTTCTATGCTATTTGAAGCATGACGTAAAAAATGTTAACGTAGACTTGTTTTAGTATAGATTCAATCTAAAATAAGTTAAATTATTGGGTTGATGTACGAATTCGTAACGTTTATATTAAGTTTATTTTTCTTTTAAAAAAATAAACAAAGTATATAAAATAATCAATAATATATTCTCTTTCATTGTTAACGATTGTCTCCTAACTTTCTGTCAGTTTTTAAATTCCACGTCTAAAGAAATTCGGTGATTTGGTGGTAAAAAAGTCGTCGTCAATTTTTAAGAGCGTCGTCGTTATCGAGGAAGATTTCTCGAAGATTGGTGGATAGAGAGCAAAAAATATGAAAGTCGAATGGAGCCAGATCATGAGAATAGGGTGGGTATGGTATAACCTCCCAATCAAGCTCTTGAATAGCCGCTTTTGTAATGTTAGAAGAATGCGGTCGGGAATTATCATGTTACAAAATCATTTGATGCCGTCTTCCATGTTGTTTTTTCTTGAATTTCGGTCTCAACGCGACAGAGTTGTTGGCAATAAATCCCGATAGTATTGATTGACGTGGATCATCATAAATTGAAGCGTTGAAACGGTCTTTATCAAAGTCGGATGGTCTTCCTGAGCATTGAGAATCATTCAAGTCAAAATAGTCCTCTTTGAAATGAGAACCATTTTCGCATCGTACTCTCCCCGATGGCGTGTCCCCTGCAAACGTCACAAGTGGTTCTATCTGCCTCTGAATCATTAACCCCTCGGTTAAACTTAAACAAAAGATATGTCGGAAATGTTCGTTTTTTTTTGTACTTGACACGCCATATTTCTCAGTGAATCATTAACGCAAACTTTCTACAAATTGAAAAATTTAAGAAGTGTTAAACAAAATGATATTAAAATGACATTAATATATGTCAAACTGATTTCTTTCCAAATTCACTGTTCTCTTGGAAAACAAAAATGCTACGAATTTATACATCAACTTAATATATAAATATTTACTATAGATGCTATAAAGGACTCCTAACAGAACAACGGTAAGAATTTGAACTCCAAGAGCCACAGATTCAAGTAGAGGGAGAAGATATAATAATAACAGAACAGCAAGTTCAAGAAGAAATCAAAAAATTAAAAAATAGAAAACCTAGTGGCCTAGGAGGAATAGTTGCAGAATTAATAAAGAGTGGCACAGTAAAACTAGCTAGAATGATGACTCACCTATTTAACTTATGTATTAACAGTGATGAGATACCAGAAGAACGGAAAGTTGGATATATGTCCTCAATTCATAAGAAGGGAGATATAAGAAAATGTGAAAATTATCGAGGTATAACTGTGACATCAACATTTAGCAGACTCTATGGTAGAATCTTAAAGAGCCTAATAGAACAAGAATACTAGGGGAAAGAAGCTGAAGAACAATGCGGTTTCCGGGCTGGAAGGTCGTGGGTGGATCACAGTTTCTGCCTCAAACAGCTCATAGAAAAGAGGATAGCAACAGGGCGAGAACTGCACTTACTATTCATCGATTTAGCTAAGGCATATGATAGTATACCTACAGTGAAACTTTGGGAAGCACTTCAACAAACTCAGATAAACCACATCATTACTGCAGCGGTGAAACAACTATACAGGCAATCTACAACAAAAATTAGTCTGCCAAAATTTATCTAATGGATTTACCGTAACTAAAGGATTAAGACAAGGATGTTGTATTTACCTAACCCTTTTTAATATTTACGTAGAATATCTTTTACGGGACTGGAAGCGAAAGTGTAGTCCTATGGGTCTTCCTATTAATGATGAAACCACTATATATTCCTTGCAATTTGCGGACGATCAGGTTATTATAGCGCAGGATAAGGAAGACCTCGAATACATGGCCAATAAGTTCAAACAACAATATGAGAAACGAGGGCTTAAAATGAATATTAGCAAAACCAAATATTTATGCGTAGGGGGAACTGCAACTACGGAGTTGGAATTGGACAATGATGAAAAAATATCAGCCTGTGAGGTATACAACTACTTGGGATTGAAACTTAATAGGGAAGGCAAAGACTCAATAGAAATACGAGGAACAATCACACAAAGTAGAAGAGTTATTAGGAAACTAAATAGTGTTTGGTGGAGCACCACAATATCGAAACAACGGAAATGGCAGATTTACCAAACAGTGGTTAAAAGTATAGCCTTATATGGAACGGAGGCATGGTCAGCAACATAGGAGGATAAAAGACGAATTGCGGCCATGGAAATGGATGCTCTAAGAAGATCCTGTCGAATATCAAGAAGAGATCGAATTAGAAACGAAAGGATCAAGAAATTAATGTAGAAGATAACATCATTGAAGATATTGAGCGGAAACAACTCACCTGGTACGTCCATGTCAAGAGAATGACCGACACAAGACTGCCTAAGCAAGCGATGGAGTATTTACCTCCGGAACGACAGAAGCGAGGTCGCCCACGGAGATCTTGGAGCGAAGGAATCCGTAAATCGATCAGGGAGAGAGAATTGGACGAACAGCTGTGTCAAGATAGAAAGGAATGGAGGAAAAAGTTGAAGAGCGGAAAAAGTCGACAGGCTCTATAAACCGCATATATATATATATATATATATATATATATATATATATATATATATATATATATATATACTGTAAATGCGAAATCATAAAATTAATTCATACGGAATCATCTTTCATGCACACAGATATATGGAGTTTTTCTATTTCATATTTGAATTCTTTTCTGTTATCTGTCGCAATTATATGTTTCAAGATTGACGTTTACCAATTGCAGTAGTAACATTAGAATTTAGTTAATGAATGATGAACGCGTTGAAGAAGAATATATAGTAACATATTTTTCAAGGAAGTTTTCTGTACATGCTGTATAATTTTTTTCAATGTGAGAAATAAATCACACATATATAATTAGAAGTGTAAGTCTATTCGAGGTGTTTGTATAAACAAGTACACAATATATTTTTGTGTGCATTGTTAAATTCCTTATAGGTAGTTTTAAAACTTTGTCGGTTTAAAAACCGATTTAAATGATACATTTTATCATATCATTTTACATTACGTTAATATCATCTGATAATACAGTGAGTCTATTTTCATGCGTATCTTCTTAATGCGGTTTTGAAGTTATGCGGTGCAAATTTCATGCAAATTCGGGGTTTCCCTGTTGTACACACACACACACACACACACAGATATATATATATATATATATATATATATATGAGCTGTACGTTGTTTAAAAAATTTTAAATTATTATATTTTTTTAAATTTATATTTCAATTTAAAATTTTCTATTTTGGACTGTTTAAATCATGTTGTATCTGCTGTCGCTGAAATAAGACCATAAATATTAAATGTGTGCTGGAAAATAGCCCGGCTTGGATGTGTTGCATGCAGTGAAATCATTCAAACATTGACATTATCAGTTGAAGTCATAACTTGGCACATTAAATTGCTGGACAAGGTTTTAATACCTTTAGCCAGAACGATGTCGACGAATTGCTTGTGGATAATGCCTTAAGTGAGGATGATATTATTGGTATAACTTTAGAATCGTCGAAGATTCAGAAAACGATAATGAAGCGGAAGAAAAACCTATCCACTCACTGCAAATATAATTTGAGAAGATTTTCAACTTTGGAATAAATTGGAAAATCATTTTATTGTTCATAACACATATTTTGAAGTCTTTAAATTCAAACGTGATCTAAAGAATTGTATATCTGGATACCGCGAACTGTATAAAAAATTAGAAAAATCATCATCGAAAAGTTTAATCATTGATTAGATTGTCAGAGGAAAAAAATCAACACAGAACGAGGGTGAAGTTGACGCTAATTCCGTTTGTGAAGAATCATGGTCTTTATCATACAGATATGATGCACTGACTATCTCTTTTAGTGATGAAAGTGATTTCGCATCAGTTCGCAAATGGTTCCGAACATTGTCAGATAGTGACGATAATTCTGATGAAAAGATGTAAAAAGAATTGTTAATTTTCAATAAAATTAAATAAAAAATGTTTTAAAACAAACTTATTTTAAGTTTTATATCAATTTCTTTCAGATTTTCGAAAGAATTTTTTACGGATTCTTATTTTCCTGAATTTTTATACACTTTCTTTATGCGATTTTGGAGCATTTTAAATTATTACTTTGGTTTTATGCGGTTTTAAAAAATTATGGAACGTATCTTTAATTTTTAAACGAAAGAAATTGTAAAGAGAACATATATGTATACTGTTTATACAGAAACCAACTCATACATTTTTTCGAAATATTTTTATTTTCCATATTTTGTGCAACTGTAAATTGGAATCAAGCGAAAAATTGATCTCTCTATTAAAACTCTCTATTAATTACGTAGCAGGATTTTTTATACGATAATTTTATTGTGTAAACAATCAAATTAATTTATCTAGATATCAATGAACCGAATTAATTCGTTTTTATATTTTTCTAGTACATAAAAATTATCTCTGTAATCAACCATATCTACTGATAATATTATTATTATTATTTTCATTGTTACTTCAAGTAGTTTACGTTACATCAATCCATTCTTATTTTTTTTATTAGATGTTTATCTAGAACAAAAGCATATTTGTGTTTCTAATATTTTTTTACAAATATTAAGTTGGTGCAAAAATAATTGTGGTTTTTACGTATCAAGTACAAAAACGCATATATCAGTTTAAAATTATATTTATTAAACAGAATAAAGGCCACTGGCCTGCAAACATTTCTCCCAACGGGAAACAAGTTGGTTTATTCTTACAAGTTAGAATTCTGGAGTCCTGTGATTAAAGAATTCATCGAAACCCTTTGAGCTGATGTTTGATCCTTAAAAACCTTATCTCGAAGGAAATTACTTAAATGTTTAAAAAAAAATGATAATCTGTTGGTGACAGGTCCAAAGAATGAGGTGGGTGAGATAAGGTTTCATCTCGCAGTTCATTAATTTTTTTAAAGTCATTTGTGGGACGTTTGGTCGGGCGTTGTCATCAAGAAGAATTGCTTCTCTTCGATTGATTAATGCTGGCCGTAATCGATATAACTTCTCATGTATTTTTGAATTTGTTTAGTTTATATGGCACCCATTTATTTAGCTTTTTTCCATTTAGCCTCAAATGTCGAACAATTGTTGAATGATCAACATTGAGTTCTTCTGCCACCTCTCGAGTTGTTTTACGTGGGTCCGCTTCAATAATGGTCCTTAAATCATTATTGTCTATAGGTGAAGGACGTCTACGACCCTCATCATCATCGAAGCTTTTGTTTCCATTTCTAAGTTATTGGAACCATTGTTTAACTGTACGTTCACTAATTGACTCTTCGCTAAAAACAAATTTTATATTTCGAGCAGTTTATTTTTGCTTGACGTCCCAATTTAAACTCATAAAACAAAATCGCGTGAATTTTATTTTTTTCCATGACTAATTGAAGAGGTTATACCCAACAATACTAAAGAATGAAAACAATAGACATAATCTGAAATCAGTAGTGCTAATTTCATTACTTACAATAATGTATCACATGACTATAACAAAGGATAAGGGTAAGTAGAAAAATTGGAACCAAACTTTTTTCGGCATGAATATTTGGTTTTGTAGTCAATGTTGATTGTTCATCGGTGGTAATCCATGATTTTCGGTGCTTAATATTGTAAAAAAAAACATTTTTCATCCTCGTTTATGATTTTATATAAGAAATCCTTCATTTTGAATCTCGAGAGCGAGGATACAGCTGTATCGCATCTTCTTTCTTTATTTTCTGATCTGTGTTCATGTGTGCAATCGGTCTAGCTTTTGAATTTTTCCCAGCCGAGGTGGACGATAGCAAATTGCTTGCTAGATAACTCCGAATTGTTGAGCGAGTTTATGTTCAGTCTGATTGGAGTTTTCACTTAACAGCTGCTCAAGCTCCTCGTTTTTGTATTTTTCGGTTGTCCGGAACTTTCTCGATTGGAAAATTATTTTAATTTATTAAGTTGATGTTCGAGTAGAAACAAATAGAATAAATATATTTTTTAACATATTTTCTTAAATATTATTAATTGACTGTTTGATATTCTTATAGGTAAATATAAATAAAATTGTATTACTGAACATATCAGATGCCTTCTGTGAGGTTTGAACTCACGACCCCTGGTTTACGAGACCAGTGCTCTACCACTGAGCTAAGAAGGCGTTGTAAGTGGAAATTTCATTTTATTTAGATGGAATTTTCTTAATAAGGAATAATTTATAAGAACTTAATAATGTTTTCAGTAAGTATAAACCAATTCACTTCGCTAAAACTAATAGTTAGTTTTATTTATGTATATTAAATCGTTATAAAGAATTATGAGAAAAACTAGAAAATCTGATAGAAATTCTGCTGCAATTACATATTTGATACATAAAATAAATTTAGAATCAAATAAGAAAAGCAGAAAAAAATCGGTAATGGAAAAAAATATCGGCAATAACTGAAATAAAATACTAAATCATAGAAAAAAATAAGTCATCAATAGACAGTAACGACATTCTATTGGATGTGTTGGAATTTGATGATGTCATTGCTCTACCACTGAACTAAGAAGGGTGTAAAGACCCTTATAGATATATGAAGATAAAGTGAATCCACAATTTATATATATATATATATATACTGCCTGATCAAAAGCTCCGCGAATTCTATTTTAAAAGAACCCTGCAAACTCAACGAGCAATAACCCAACAAGAATATTTGAATATGTATTACGAATTCTATGCTAACTGGACAGTTAATCGTTATTATATTATCAATGTTTAATATGCTGAAACTTCACAAATGTATTCTTTTTTCTGTCCACAAAACTGATATTTTCTATATATTGGCGCTCTGAAGTTGATGGGTTTCCATAGAAATGTCATCAGAATCAGAAATAATCAAAAATGATCAAGAATAATTTATTGAACACTTTTGACAAAACATTTCTTTTTTATTTTGTCTAGTGATCAAAAAATTCATTTCTGAAAATGAATTTAGGGATAGAGATACACCTGTAGCGTTGCTGAAATTTGTTATTAAAAAGGAGACTTTTAATTTCAATTATTTCTGAACAAAATTAAAATGAAATTATTTTACTTAAGAAAAACTGTATTCTTTTTAATATATATATATATATATATATATATATATATATATATATATATATATATATATATATATAAACAACCCATGTATAGCTTTGTGTATCCCGGTTTTTTGAAAATTTTTCCCGGAACGAAAGCAGAGACACTAATAAAAAATCACCAAAACACGACACACAATCTACACTCCACAAATGCGGTTAAATACCAAATTTGGTAAGGGCACCGCACTAATGTCCGCAACATAAGGCCAAACCCGCCCCTGTATGATTTTATTATCAATAAAATTCATTTTTATTTTATTTATTTTATATGCTTTGTGTATATTATATAACATGGTTTACTGCTATTTAATAATCGTTTAAATATACGTTTGAGAGAGAATCTATTATATTAAAACACATTTATAATATTTATACTTTATTAACATCTATGTTGTACCTTTTTTATAATTTGAGTTTGATAATATCTAGTAGCCGTGATTGTGAAGTTGCATAACTAAGTTTTTAATATATGTATATATATATATATATATATATATATATATATATATATATATATATATATATAAATAAATAATATATTTATATATATATATATATATATATATAATAAATTAAATAATAGTTGTTCCTTCAGGAATTATTAATATATATATCGATATTTTATTTGTTAAGACTTATTATCTGCATACAACTATTATAAAAAATTTGAACTGCCGTGGTTTAAATGAAATTATAGCCCACATTTGCACTGTTGGTATTTATGGTATAATTTTTGTATATCGTACTTCAGTATGAATGAATATTATATTTAGTAGAGTCTATATTATATGCATAATAGTAATGCAAGTAAAGTTGTATACATATTTTAGAATATTAAATATTTTTTACTACATAATATTGATTTAAATAGCCAAAGTAATGTTATAAGAAATCAGATGTGTAGAATATGAAAATGAATTTAGTATATTGTAAAATAACTGACTGGGAAAATTAACGCGCTGCCTATTTTCTATGCTGTGTTTAGATTCATCTCATTTTTCTGTTTTTGTCAATTATACGTACTTTAATTCAGTAATAGCGATGTTTTAAAAAATGAAATAAGTGTTTTTCTTTTTTTCAAAATTGCTGAAAATCGTAAGTAACAACAAAATTTTGATACTGCTTTTAAATTCACTTTCAGAAATAAGTTCTCTTCTCACTTTACAAACTACAAAAACAATTTCTGGTTAAACATTTTCAATAAATTATTATCGATCTTTTTTGATTGTTGCTCATACGCCTTTCGATCGCAATGCCATTGTCTTTAGAGCCCCAAAGTATAGATTTAAAAATGATAGATTTGAAGAAGATGGAATCAAAAATAATCAGTAGTAATTTATTGAATTTTAAGCAGATAAGATTTTAAGCAATAATGATTTTTAAGCAGAAAATTAGTTTGAGGTGAAATAAGAATTAATTTACGAAATTGTAAGTAAGTATAATTTAAACTTTGAAAAATAATTAAATATGAAAGTATGTAATTTTTGTTATAATTATGGTATTTATAATAAGATAATATATATATATATATATATATATATATATATATATATATATATATATATACACAAAGTAACTCTCGTATAATGTGGTACTTCAATAATAAAGGATTTGGTATAATGTTATTTACAAATAGCGGCAAACCTTGATTAACAAGCTACTTCTATAACACGCTTTAGATATAACGCGTAATTTTACTTCCTATAACTCTCGGATAACGCGAAAGACAAAAAAATGTGGCGGACTGTGAATTTTCCTTTCTGTGCTCTTGTTTGTTTTATCATAATACAATTTAATAACCTCATCCTTACCTCAGGAGTTGACTACCGCAGCGAGCAGTGGGCGGAGCCCTCTGTATAATTAATAATTAATTTAAAATTTGTGGTCTTATAAATGATAATTAAATTTATCATGTTATTTCTAGACCTTAGGAATTTTATTGGGTTAATTATGAAAATTTTTGATAATTACCTTAATTACAATATTGAATATATAAAAAAGAAGTAGTAATTTTATGATATTCAAGAGTACAGTATTTACTCTCTCTCTCTCTTTCTATGTATATATATATATATATATATACATATGTATATATATATATATATAGAGAGAGAGAGAGAGAGAGAGTCCTTATGCGTATCTTTTGAATGCGGTTTTGAAGTTATGCGGTGCATATTTCATGCAAATTATATGAACCAGAAAGCTCTCGATTTTAAAGTTCTATTAATTGTTAACAATGCTCGAGGTTACCCGCATTTAGAACATCCAAATGTGCAGGTAGGATTTTTTCTACCTAATACAACAAGTATTATTTAGCCATTAGATTAAGGTATAATTGCTACTTTTAAAGAATATATCATTAAACGCACTTATCAATTTATATTGGATAAACTAACAAATATGGTATTAAAAGTGCCTTGTTTATATACTGTAGTATAACATCATTTGTTTCTATACTTAAAGAAACACCGATAAAACGTTGGACGCAGGTGTCCGCTAGATGGGCCTCAGTATTATAATTTAAAGTAGTGAGCGACACGAAACAATTTTATTATTACATAAATAAATTTGATAGAACTATAAGAACATTTGTATTTATATTATTCATAAGAACAGAAAATGCACTGAAGAAAAATAAAAAAATGGATATGCTAATTTTTTGAAGTTAAATAATATTTCTCAAATTGTGTACTGTTGAACGAGGAGATTGAATATCTTAGAATCAACAATGAATTATAAATTAAATTAATATTCATCTATTTATAAAGATATAATATTTATATATATATATATATATATATATATATGTAATATTTATTAATTAATTATTATTAAGATTGGTGCACAAAAAAGTGCTCTTACTAGGACAACGCGCCGTCCCACAAATCGACCGTCACAATTGCAAAATTGCACGAAGGAGGTTTCGAATTGATTCCTCACCCACCCTATTCTCCGGACTTGACTCCGTGCGACTTCTTTCTCTTCCCAAATTTGAAAATTTTGCTCAGTGGGAAGAAATCCTCCTCGAATGAAGATGTCATCGCCGCCGTCAATGTGTATTTTGCAGACTCTCTGAACCAAGTGTATATCTCTAGATTTTCCAAAAAACGATGTTTAACGTAGTTTTGTACCATACTTATCAAACAACCCATATATGTCTGATACAACATATCGTTCGAATTAGTATATGAATTCGATATATCAAAAGATAAAAGGTGCGCTAGTGGAGTGGGAAATTTTAAAATCAGGCTTATTCACTTATCGTTGGAGTGAGAGGGTAAATTAAGTGATACATTGTTAGTTATTCATAGCCATTTAGTAAATATGGAGCACTGGTCCGGTGCACATTGAGCTTTCGCTGTGAAATCATTTTACAAAAATATCGAGTCTGTTATAATTATACAATGGCTTATTCTTAATCATTACAACATTCCGCTTTGTAAGTAGGCACTGACCGGTTGATCCATCAGCTTGTCGGTTCAGAAATTTGCAGAAACTAGTTTAACGTTAAATTTGAAGCAACAAAGGTCCAGAAGCACAGTAAGAACACCAGAAAACATTGGCCTTGCTAGAGTTGCTGTAACACGTAGTTCACTACGGGATTGCAACAATATGATTACAATATTATTGAGGAAAGAATTAATTCAAAAACAACAAACTACATGATTCCAGAAAGATTGGACTACAAGTCAAACCACTAGAGTGTCTATGGCTGCTGTAAGATTGATTTCTCGGGACCATATCATTTTCAAAAATGAATGTCTTTTTTGACCAGCAAGATCCCGAAATTTGATGACGTGTGATTATTTTCTTTGGGGTTATCTTAAGAGCATGCTGTATATTGATCGTCCATACACTATCTTTGAATTTAATTTAAGTATTCAAGAAGTAATTGCTAGGATTCCACTAGACGTATTAAGACGTGCAATGGAAAATTTTCAAACAAGATCATAGGAATGCGCCGAAATGATGTTCATATATCGTTTTTTTTTTTTTTTTAAATATAAAATGGTTTGATATATCTAACAAGAGTATGTAAACAAAATTATGTAAAAATAAAAATACATTTAATTATTGCGTTTTGATATTTTCTCCTTCCTCTGGCGCACCTTGTATATCGGTATTGAGTAAAAAATTACCATTTTTATACAGACTTGTCCCAAACAGGTATGTGCACATATGATCTGAATTATGAAACAGTCAAATTTCACATCTGTTCAGACATTATAATTTACTTTCATTTCTATTTTTTTTTAATACTAAACAAATCTTGTAAAAGAGGTTTCGTTTGAAATGAGAAATATTTAAATATCTTACATTTTTTTTTAAAAAAATATATTTATCATTCATTTAAACATCAATAGAAAAACATTCTTAATAATCATATAAAACAGTACTGTTTTAATTGACATTGTCATTATTAATGTATTTTATTCTCTTATGAATTCCACGTTTAACAGGAAATGAATGTCAAAACCAGTTAATGTTTATTATATTATTAATCATAATTAAGAAAAAGTATTTATACGCATTTTTTAATACTTATGTCAATGTAGTCGATATGTTATTATTATTAAGGTTAAGGTTGGCTTGAATGTAGAATAAGGTTTATATGTATATATATATATATACACACACTAATACGTTTTATGTTAATTTTCAGTAATATAATTTCTATGATTAACAGTACACTTTAATTTTAGTATTTTCATTTTTCTACTATTAATAGAAAAATAAATGTAAATATGTGTGTATATGTCAAAGAAATGCAACTATTTTATTTAATTTAAAATAATTAACGAATATAAGAATTGAATTACTGTCCAATTATCCAATAAAAGCGTGAGAATATGCTTAATAAAATAAATTATATGTACGAAGAATTATGAATTGTTCGTTAATTAAAGTGATTAACAAGTGTTTGAAATAAATTTAAATTAAAAAATATTTTTTATTATTGTAAACAAACTATTTAAACAATTATATATTCAGTTGTTTATTTAATGATTTTTTATAAAATTATTTTTTGTAGTAAATTTGAATATATGACGGTCGTTTGATAATTTTGTTAAATTTCTATGATGTGGTCCCTCCATTCATTTGGTAACGTCACGGGTATCAAGTGTCACTTTTCAAACTAACATAGGCGAAATTTCAGCGAGAAGTGATGCTTTCTTCACGTTTTACAGATGTTTGAAGCGAGTACTGAGCAGTTTCTGCAAAAATGGAAAAAAACGAGCAGGTCTTTTGCGTCGATTTGTCACCGTTGATGAAACAAAGATCCACGATTACACACCTGAGTAGAAGCAGTAGTGAAAACAGTGGACAATGATTGGTGAAAGTGCACCGAAGAAGGCGAAGACCGTTTTGACGGCTGGGAAGGCGATAGCCACCGTTTTTTGTGATTCCAAACGAATTATCTTGATCGATTACTTAACGAGGGGAAAAAAATAATATGGAATCTATTATGTAATATTACCGGACCGAATTCAAACCATCCACTATACTCACTTCCTGAAACACAATTCTCCTGTCAAAACCGGTCTAAAAGCCTCTGCTAAGACCCCGGACCGAACCAAATTTCCATCCAACGCACAGTTAATACGGCGTTGTTACGTGCAAAATCATCACAATAAAATTATTTTTGATTTTGAGACATATATATATATATATATATATATATAGTAATAAATTATAGAAATAATAAGTTTTACAATAAATCTATTTAAATTTTGCACATATTTATTATTTAATATGTGTATTACTTTCAAACATAACTTACGATCATAATATTAGGATTTATATAAAAAGATAATAATTAGGTTAAATTTATCTATCGTTGATATAAGAAATATTTGTTAGTTGTCCATGATTTTTAAATAAATTCTATTAAAAGTAATATAAAATAAATAAAAAACCAGAGTGCATATGTTTAAATTAAAATAATTTTAGTATATGAGTATAATAATGGTGATATAATTCATAATTCTTGGCAAACTACACACATACAAACATACATATATATATATATATATATATATATATATATATATGCATACATATATATATATATATATATATATGCATACATATATATATATACACAGTTTCCAATTAACTAAATTCATGTTGAAAATATAATATATGTCTTTATTTCTGTGAAAACATTATATATCAAAGTTCATTAGTCACAGTAAAAAAATTTACAACGTCAAGAAATAATTGTTTGTTCATAAATTACATTTTTTTATATTTGTTTTGTATTTTTTGTTTGAGGATAAACCTTCAAAAATCTTATAACCTACTTAAAACTAAATATTTAACTGTTACTCTCAAACATTTTTATATTCTATATGTAAAAAGAAGGAAAAATACAAGTAACTAATTACATGAATGTATAGACAATTAGATGTTTTCTAGTTATTGTTAATTTCGAGCTCATAAATTATAAAAAGTGCCTGAATTTATGTCATTTTTTTGTTCGTCGATACATTGTTACAGAGAGTGTTTTTGTAAAAGAAAGTGGTACAGATAGATTGTCGCTTTGAGAGTGAAAGAGCTAAACAATTAACGTATTAGTTAATAAAAAATATTATTATTACCACAAATTATATGATATGATTTATTAATCACTTGCGGTAACGATATTATTATGTTTGTAAAAATATACTATATGTGTACTTTATTTTTTTCTGATGAATATTGAATTTTTGACCGTTTTAAAAACATAATATTTTTTTAGGGTTTGCGTTACCTTATAAGTAAATATCTTATTTATTGTTTCAGGTATATATTTATTTTTCTAAAAGTAAAGTCATGTGCGAGACAAGAAGTAATAGTTGAATTCTTTTTACAGACATGAACAAAAATCTTAAATAGAACATCTTATAAATTAAAAATAATGGTATTTAATAACCACTTATCCTTGCATAACATTTATTATTTTTCTGCGTATAAAAACATTCTGCACTAGTTTTGTTTACCTTTCAAATTTATGTGAATGTTGTCATATATGTATTAAATGCATAATCCTGTTTTATTGTCTTTTAATATTTATGTAAAATACTTATTTTTTTTAACGAATTTCTTGGAAACAATGTTCTGTTATATAAAAATGTTTAGATTAGTTGCTTTATAATAACTCCTTTATAAAAACCTTTCAGAATTTGATTTTGTTTATACCTATTGGTTGTAAAATTGAAGTTGTATCGGGAGACCGAAACTCCGGATTGATATTTGATAAATCTTGTACGCGGGTACATAAGTACAGTAAAAACTCTACTTATCTGACATAATATCTGTCACGGCTTTGCTGGATAAGGAATTTTCCGGATAAGCAGACTGTATTGGTTTTTGAATTAACGAAGGTGCACAGATAGTTATCTGAGTTATGTAATGAAAATAATTATTAAGTGTAATTATTTTACATAGTATGTACATATGTATATGTACGTAGTTTTTGGATTTAGAAAAAAATCAGTTATTTTTTTTGTTTCTTAGAAGGAAGCAGTTTGGCTAGAGCCATACTTCTGACGTATCGCAGCAGAGCTTCTTTCTTCAGGTCATTAGTCTCGTCCTGTTCTTCTGAATATTTCATGATATTTCATGATAGTACGAGGTCAGACAATTAAGTAATGCGACCGATTTTTTTTCTCGGCCTGTGGTAACACTGCGAATCTGCAACTCTGCCACCGTAATAGCAGATATCTACTCTCTCGATTGAGACCTTGACCACCCTCGTACGATCATTTCTTCGCCAGCTGTTTAGTGTTTTGTAACAACGCGCGAGTAGTGCATGTCACGAAAATGGAACAGAGAAATTTAAATGAACATCGCTCAAGATTGTCTCGAGAAGGTTGAAAGTGATCCTACTCTTCTCGATCGAGTTATTACTGGTGATGAAAGTTGGTTCTTTCAATATGACCCCGAAACTTATCGACAAAGCCAACAGTGGCTGTCCCCTGGAGCACCAAGGCCAAAGAGGGCGAGAATGAGCAAGTCCAAAGTGAAAACCATGTTGATTTGCTTCTTCGACAGCAAAGGGGTGGTTCACAAAGAGTTCGTACCACCTGAACAAACCGTAAATCAAGTATTCTACCGCAATGTGCTCGAAAAATTACGAAAAAGGGTGCTCAGAGTGCGTCCAGAGATCGCGAAGACTTGGGTTCTGCATCACGACAATGCTCCCTGTCACAGTGCATTCAGTGTCTCTCAGTTTTTGGCGTCTAAAGGCATCGCAACGTTACCACAACCGCCCTATTCACCGGACATGTCACCCTGCGACTTTTTCCTATTCCCCCATATGAAAAAATTCGTCAAAGGTCGACATTTTTACTCCGTTGAAGATATCCAAGAATCTGTGACGAGGGTACTCGGAGAGGTCCCACAAGAAGTGTTCCAGAATTGTTACGAAAACTGGAAAACTAGCTGGAATAAGTGTATAGATGCGGGAGGGGACTACTTTGAAGGGGATCGCAGCGATGTACCTTAATTTTTAAATATACTCGATTTTTGAATTTTGTCGCATTACTTAATTGTCTGACCTCGTATTTGAAAAGTCAAACAAAAAGTGTTCCATCCAAAGCTGTTTTCTGGATTTTCTCATTGTTTTTCGATTTGTATCACTGGCTTTGATATCTTTTTGAAATTTCAAAACTTCTGCTTCATTTTTCTATAGATCATAGACAGTTGATGATCCAATGTTGTAATCACGACATATTTTCTATACTGTAACACCATTTTTCAACAAACTAACGATTTTATCATCTAATGTGAGCATCACACCCTTTCTTCTAAATAATTCTGTATCCATTTTACCAAACAAATTTATTAAATCGCACCAGCAGTTCAATGATTAAAAAATCAAAATCAAAAAATAATTTTATTGTGATGATTTTGCACGTTACAACGCCGTATTAACTGTGCGTTGGATGGAAATTAGGGTTTGGTCCGGGGTCTTAGCCGAGGCTTTTAAATTGGTTTTGACAGGAGAATTGTGTTTCAGGAAGTAGATATAGCGGATGGTTTGAAGTGATGGAGTCCGCAAAAAATTAGTTTAATGATTAAATAAGGATTTATTTAAGAATAAAATCGAAATGTGCTGAAAAATATGCCAGAAAATTCCAGCATGTGCCTGAAAAAATAACAAACAAAATCAATTTAGACAACATGAATATTCATTAGCCTTTCTCAATGTCATTTATTCATAATAAGATTGTTTATGTTAAAACAAAAAAAATGATTTATTTGGTATTGCATTATAACGTATATATATATATATATATATATATATATATGTATATATTAGGTTGGTGCAAAATAATTGCGGTTTTTACGTATCGAGTATAAAGACGCATATATATATTAAAATTATATTTATTAATCAAAATAAAGACCATTGTCCTGCACACATTTCTTTCAACGGGAAACAAGTTTGTTTATTCCTACAAGATAGAATTTTGGAGTCCGGGAATTGACGAATTCATCGATTTGTGCTTAGATTTGATGCTCGATCTTTGAAAATGTTTTCTTGTAGGAAATCACTCAAATGTTTTTAAAAAATAATAGTCTGTCGATGAGAAGTCCGGAGAAGGTGGACGAGGGTGTTGTGAATTTCTTGACGTTCGTTCAGTTCATACAGCTTTTTTGTTTTTCAATTAGGCTCAAATGTCGAACAACTGTTGAATGATCAACATTGAATTCATCTGCCACCTCTCGACTTATTTTACGTGGGTCCGCTTCAATTATGGTTCTTAAATAATTATTGTGTATACCTGAAGGACGTCCACGACCTTTCTCCTCCTACAAATTTGATATTTCGAGCAGTTCCTGTTGCTTTACGTCCCAATTTAAATTCATACATATTTATTGCGTGAATTTGCTTTCTTCTAATGACTAATTTAAGGGGTTATATTCAACTAAATAATGAAAACAATAAACACAACCTTAAATCAGTAGTGTTAATTTAATTGTTTACAATGATGAATTACATAACTACAAAAGATAAAGGTAACTAGAAAAATCGGCGCCAAACTTTAAATGATAAAAACCGCAATTATTTTGGTACCAACCTAATATATATATATACGAGGTCAGACAATTAAGTAATGCGACCGATTTTTTTTCTCGGCCTGTGGTAACACTGCGAACCTGTAACTCTGCCACCGTAATAGCAGATCCCCACTCTCTCGATTGAGACCTTGACCACCCTCGTACGATCATTTCTTCGCAAGCTGTTTAGTGTTTTGTAACAACGCGCGAGTAGTGCATGTCACGAAAATGGAACAGAGAAAGATTGTCAAGATTGCTCAAGATTGTCTCGAGCAGGTTGAAAGTGATCCTACTCTTCTCGATCGAGTTATTACTGGTGATGAAAGTTGGTTCTTTCAATATGACCCCGAAACTAAACGACAAAGCCAACAGTGGCTGTCCCCTGGAGCACCAAGGCCAAAGAAGGCGAGAATGAGCAAGTCCAAAGTGAAAACCATGTTGATTTGCTTCTTCGACAGCAAAGGGGTGGTTCACAAAGAGTTCGTACCACCTGGACAAACCGTAAATCAAATATTCTACCGCAATGTGCTCGAAAAATTACGAAAAAGGGTGCTCAGAGTGCGTCCAGAGATCGCGAAGACTTGGGTTCTGCATCACGACAATGCTCCCTGTCACAGTGCGTTCAGTGTCTCTCAGTTTTTGGCGTCTAAAGGCATCGCAACGTTACCACAACCGCCCTATTCACCGGACATGTCACCCTGCGACTTTTTCCTATTCCCCCATATGAAAAAATTCGTCAAAGGTCGACATTTTGACTCCGTTGAAGATATCCAAGAATCTGTGACGAGGGTACTCGGAGAGGTCCCACAAGAAGTGTTCCAGAATTGTTACGAAAACTGGAAAACTCGCTGGAATAAGTGTATAGATGCGGGAGGGGACTACTTTGAAGGGGATCGCAGCGATGTACCTTAATTTTTAAATATACTCGATTTTTGAATTGTGTCGCATTACTTAATTGTCTGACCTCGTATATATATATATATATATATATATATATATATATATATATATATATATATATATATATATGTATATATATATGTATATATATATATATATAGTTTATAATTAATTGTCCAGATAATCGGTTTTCAGGATAATTGGATTCCGAAAAAAATGGAGATCTGTATTTATTTTTTATCTGTTTTAAAAACGAAGTTGATTATAAACTAGTTCAAGATTAAATTATAAGAGAGCATACAAAGTTATTTGGTATACTTGTCAAACGAGCTCGTTATGAAAAAATGCGATTCTATCAAAATATATGCATATTATAATCTGTCAACATTTTTTCACTATAACTGACAACTTTTTATATGTTTATACACGCTGAATTAAAAAAAATATATTAATTAAATACAATACATAAAGTAGCCATATACACAATATATATATGTATATATATTTATATGTATATATGTATATATTATATATACATGTATATATACTATGTGTCACCTTATTCGTAAAAATATTTTTTTTATATATGTTTGTACATTGTGGTTTTATTACGTCTATAAAAATTGAAATCTCAAATCTCTTGTACAATGAAAGAATAAAACTTTTTTGACTTCTAATATATATATATATATATATATATATATATATATATATATATATATATATATATATATATATTAGTGCTAACATTATTCAAATGTTTTATGTTGTGTATGTCGTAATGAAGAACATATAGTTTGTTATTTCCTAATATCATGCGCTTGAAACATTAGGTGCTAAAATATCTCCGAGAAAAAAAAACTAGTTTTTTATTGTCTCTTGTGAAATATGTATATGTGAATTTGTAATTAAACGCAATAAAGCATCAGAAGTAAATACTTTTGCAATGATAGAATATACGGTATATACTGTAGTATACTAAAAAATATGACAAGATAAAATTTGTTAATCATTCATTAAAAAAAGTATATATATATTTTTTAATAAGTTTTTAATTTTGTAAGCAAAGATAAGCATTCAGAAAAATTGAATTTTATTTTAATAAGTATGTTATCAAATTTTAAAATGTAGTGTAAATTCTTAGAATTTTTATTATTTCAAAATTTTAATATTTTATTAAATTGTTTTTTGTTTCAAACAAAGTTTTATTTTTCCTGCAATGTACTTCGTATGTGCTTTTTTGCCGGCTGCTCCATTTATCAAAAAGATTTGTTTCGATGAGTTATTCCTTGGTTGTCATACATTTTTTTCCTATTTTATTTTTTTAATTTTTTCATTGATTTTATTGTCAGTTTAACGCCGAATAGCCATATTTTTGAAATGAAATTTAATTTGAAATCTGATCCTAAGTATTTTTCTTTATCACTAGTCACCTTAGCTATAGTCAAAATAATTTTTAATCGGCATTACAGTTTACACTACATCATACTTAAAATTATTTATATTTAACGTTATAAGATAAATACATATAATGTTGAATTATAAATATTATCTTATGAAATTATAATATTTTTGTTTGTATTTTGAAAGTGAATTAGTTACACGTTAGTTTATTTATTGTATAATATTCAATTTTTCAGTTTATTCAGAAGCAACTGTTTATAGAATAAGGTGGTTGATGTGAGATGATGATTTCGTTATTTTATTTCAAAAGTGTACTTTTAAGATTGTGATTGTGATTAAAGATTTTAGTTTATTTGAAATAAATAGAAAAATAATAAAGGAAATAAAAATACTCGTAAATGTTACACGGAATAAAATTCTTTCTTTATTAAATTTCATATATAATTTGTTTGTCATTTAGGTTAGAAGATCGGTAATCATAGCATACATTTTATAATATTCAAGAATTTTTTTTAAAAAAAAATCCAAACAAAATAGTAAAAATTATTTTGTATTCATCCTTTACTACTATAAGACATAATCATTCAATTCGAAGGCCGGTGCTATATTTTACAATATGACCTTCGGACTCCAACCACTGGGGTGTTGGGCACAATGGATTGACTTATGTAGTTTCAGCTCATTGCGCAAGAGTTGTGACATCAGTCTGGAATTTTTTTTGGCTGTGCCAAGGATGCTTTACGGCAAGAGCAGCGTTATGTCGTTCGTTACTGCGTTTGGCGTGATCTAAGTGCTGAAAAAACATTTAAGTGTGTAGTCTATTTTTACAGTTCGAAAAAATCGAATTTTTGTTTTGAATTTTCTCAAACTGCATGTTATGGAAAATATGTATGTAAAAGGATTTTTCGAAATTCGCAAAATTGACGAAGATAGAGAGCTATTATCTGTAGTAACATTATCTTTGTGAAATTGGTATGCAAAATTTCAAACGCGTTTTTCTCAAAACCGCGTTTTTTAACATTGTAACCGTGATATTTAAATTTCCGCTTGACCAATCCAACAGACATTTTGTGTACAATTTTAGCAGACATGTTGCAAGAGTGTTTAGCAAAATTATGCCAAATAAATATTTTTCGTATTTTTACAACTTTTCGAAATGCTGAAAAAGAAGCAAAAATTTTAATCATTATTTCAAAGTGCCGTCATCCCACAATTAATAAACATTTTGATTTTTCCGCTCCACATAAGCAGAACTTACGTAATCGTGGTTACCATGCAGCAAATTTTCTTATACATGGATGTCGATCGACGACTGTAGCGTCACCATTGTTCAATATTTTATTTTGAAAAAATTTATAAATGTTCTTGAAAGATAAATAGATATATATGTAAAAAAGCGTAACTTAAAAAAATCATTGTTTTTTTTGTAAAAAAAATGTCGAAAAAGTCTAAAAACAACATGCGAAAAAGTAGAATACCTCTTTTAAAGAAAAGAGAGAGACTTATGGTGATGAGTGTTTGAAGAAAAAGGTGGTATTCAGGTGCTATAAACGATTCAAAGAAAGACGAAAATTTGTCGCAGATGATCCAAGATCAGGTCAGAAAATATCTTTCACAAAACGAGCGAATTTCTCGAGTATAAGAAATTTCGGATGAAGACAGACAACTTATACTTTGACAGCTTGCTGAAATAATGAACATTTCTTGTGGAAATGCATATGAAATTTCTACAGAATTTGGAAAGCCGCAACGGCCGTTGCTCAGTATAGCAAACAACGGATTACAGGAACGTTACGAGGCATGGATAAGATGGCAGAAAAAGTTTATACACTTCAGAGAGGAACATTTGAACAGAAAAAAATGTCACATGATTTATCATATGAAGATGTTTTTTTTTTAGGATTATTTTGAGAATTAAATGATTACCTCACATAATTACTTAGTAAAATACTTACATAATTACGTAAGTAAATTTTATTTTTAAGTTAATTAGTGTAATATAAATCATATGGATATAAATATACTTACATTTGTTGAGTTTAATATAACTTTTATGTTTGTATAATTAGTGAAAGCAGATTCAAACGCATAAAATGTACTTATGGTCAAAAAGAAGAATACCTTCAAAATGTTTCATTAACAACTATTATTAACCTTGAAAAATACCAGATTTTGTTACATGTATGTACATTCATTATACGGGAACATCACTTTTCAGTACCTGTTCTCATATGACATAAAAGAGGAAAAGTTAAGCATGCATGTATCTTATTTTTAAAGTGTACACGTGCGTTTTTTTTTATTCGACAAATAAGTCTATCTTTGATAAAGTTCAAAGTTCTCTATGAAATGTAATATTGAGGTTGTTGTATGATCCGTCGTTGTATTTTTATTGATTAGTACTTAATTCTAACAAAAGTGTGAGTGTATTTTAACATTTTCAGCAGGTTTTTATAATCTAATACCTAAACAATTATTTTATTTGTTATGCAATTATTTTTATCTCGATTGAACATTAGTTGCGTCACGCTATAAAAACTTTTATCGTTTTTCTAACAATCATTTGTATTCTTTTTTATATTCTGGTATAATAAATATCTACTTATGTATTACCTTTATATTAACTTGGTAACAAAAAATATTTCAAGCGAATAATATAAACTTATTGGAATGAATGTCTACTTTTTTTATTAAATATATCAATAAAAAATGTTGAATATAATTATCTTAGTTCGATACAAAAAACGCATGAAGTTAGATCAACACATAAATTGAAAATGGAAATAATCAAATGTTAGAGATACTTTAACATGAATAAAATTATATAATTTTTTTGACAGGAATGTTTGATGCAATTTTAAGATAATTGAGGATCTATAAGTAATAGTAAAAAATGAAATAACATAATAATAATGAAATAAGTAATAACGATGTTAATGGTTTCTTTATACTCTGAGCTCTTGCATCCTTGAG